>CAJGYO010000007.1:128827613-130027613 GCA_904845875.1 Miscanthus lutarioriparius | reverse complement strand
AATGGTAGAAGTGGGTAGTTTTTAGAAAAAAGATAGAATATATCTATAGTCGCTCTTATTATCAAGGGAGAATTGTCTGTTGGACATTCAAAGTGATGGTCATTTGCTGTCGGACACCCACTTTGGAGCATTTTGCTAGAAGACACTCTGGTTCAGTGAAATTAGGCCACAGGACACCACGGACCGGTTGAAGCCGGTTGAGGAGAGAGAACAGCGGTGAAATGATATTCTTGCCCCTACGGTGGAGGAGCATGTCCCTGACCTTGATGAACACCCAACGCCGGGACCCACACGCCGACGACGATGCGGCCGACGAGGAGGATGACAACGTGGAGGAGGACGAGGACGAGCAGGACGAGGCGGTGATCGGCGGCACGGCCTCCCCGTGCGTCCCCCTGGTCGCGTCGGCGGTGGGGCCGGGGTTGAGATCTGGCGTCGGGATGAGCGCATTGATCAGCTTGAGCCGCGGCGACGCGCTGCGTAGCAGGGACATGAACCGCGCATGGCGGTGCACGGACGCGCTCCGGGGCATGAGGTGTACACCTCCCTCTCCACCATTAGGCCCAGCCCAAGTGCCTCCTCGGCTTGGCCTAGGCCGCAGCCGAGCACGCACACGCCCCCGCCACGTCCGCCGCGTAGGCTCCGCATCGCCACTGCCGCGCCCAGGCACGAGGAGCACGGGAGCGCCGGCCTTCTCTAGCTATAAAAGGCCGATCATGGTCGCTGCCAAAGGCCAAGCATGGGAGCGCCGCGCCCCGCCTCCGCCAGAGCACCTCGAGCTGAGGCCATGGTTGCTGAAGCTCAAAGCTCTCCACCGTCGAGCCACTCCGCCCTTGCTCTTCTCGCCTAGCCGCAAGCCGCGCCGCCGGGGCCAAATCCCATCGCCGCCCAGCGCCCCTCTGCTCCGCTCTGCCTCTGTCTCTCTCGTGACCAGGCCAATGGGGAGGACGGACAGGAAGACCGAGGCTGCGGCATCCAAGGCCATCCGCCTAGGCACATGGCCACGTCAAGGCAACCAATAGGAGCAAGCCACCTCGTCCATAGGTTCACCTGTCATGGACTCCACTCTCTCTTCCCTTTCTTTTGTGGCTTCAGTCCACGTAGACCCTAGAGACAGAGAGCACTAGTCCACCGATCGGTGCATGGGTGCACGAGCATAGTGCTGGTCAGCCCGCCAGCTGACCAGGCCCATGCGTCAGCCTCATGGTGGGCAAGAATGTCATTTCACCACTGTTCTCTCTCCTCAACCGGCTGCAACCGGTCCACGGTGTCCTATGGCCTAATTTCACCGAACCAGAGTGTCTTCTGGCAAAATGCTCCAAAGTGGGTGTCCGCCAGCAAAGGACCATCACTTTGGATGTATTGTCCCTATTATCAATGGTTAGGCTCATCTCCAAAAATATGCTCTACTTTCTGAGGTGGACTTCTTAAGAGACCCGCCTCCATAAATCAATTTTCAGAGACAGACAACTTTTGAGTGTCTTTGTAAATAAAATGATCGCCTCCATATATTCATTTGGAGAGACGGACAATTTGTGACAGTCTCCGTAAATAAAATGACTGTCTCCAGAAACCCTTAGGTATTTTAGGAGACAGATAAATCTTGTGTCTGCCTCTATATATTGATAAAATTAGGCTATCTCCTAAAACTTTTTAGTACTTGTGTTTGAACACCTGCTAGTTGTTGACGGTTCGCATGTGTGTATATAGGATAGGGGATTCCGCAAGCGCACAGAACTATCGTGTAGCACTTCGCTTGGTGAGAACCAAGTGTTGAATTTATATTTTTCCAAAGGAAGGCGGGGGGACGTGTTGGGAACTGTGGTTAGGTAGACTAAGTAAGTATGTCTAGCAACACAGGGTGATGAGGGTAGTATGGATGATGGATGGAAAAGATAAAAAAGAATTTTGATCACACAGACAAAGGTAACTAGAAGTGTAGTGTAGCTAAGTGTAAGAAGTAGAGTATGTAATCTTAAAGTAGCAAAAGTAACTTAATGATGATAGTGAGAACGTCCTTAGTACGAGGGGCGTACTTGCCCTAAATTCAATCAGGCACAGAGCACTACGAGCCCTACGTTTTAACAATTAGAACCAACGTGATGGAATACAGAGGGAGGATAGGGTTGTCACCACCTGCCAACTACCACGATCTATCCGGGGATCTAGCCGTACCTACAGGCAAGATATAGCCTAAGCACCACGCTTAATCTATAAACTTGTTGTTTCGATCCGAGCTCCGATGAAATAAGATCGAAACACCCTAACCAGATGGTAGAACAAGTACTAACGATGAACGAACTAAACACTAAGATAATAATAATACAAATGCCAGAGAACAAGCATCTAGGCTCACTAATGATATACAATAGCAAGACAGGACTTGAACTAAGCAAAGCTATATTACTGAATAAAGTACTTGACAAAGTAAAGTACTAAATAAAGTAAATGCTAAAAAGAAATATTACAAAAGGAGCTATCCTAGACCAGAAGACTCTTCCGGACTCTGAGGTGAGCTCCGCTCTACTCTATCACCACTAGCTAGCTAGCTACTTCTAAGCTACTACTCTTGGAGAGCTACTGAGAGCTTGGAACACTTGGAATGCTTGAGAGCTGCTTGAGTGATGATCTCCACCGAGCACCACAACCCCTTTTATAGTGTGTAGAGGGCATAGGGGAACATGTAGGCGAAGATGAGGTGGTGTAGGGTGCCTTGGGCATCGGGCGACGCCAAGGGCGTCAGCCGACCGTCCATCCCACCGCCTTGCCATCCAACGACGATGGTTGGCCCTTGGAGGCAGTTGCATGGCAGGTAGGTTGGTTGCCATGGTTAGAATGTCAGTTTGGAGGTCGGTTTAGGCCTCCCAAGTGAATGACGGTGTACCCAACGATCCATGGTAGCTCAACATCGTCCCTTGGATCAAACCGACATGGATCAACGTTGGAGAAGCAGTGAGGAGGGCTTCACGTGGATTAGTGACATGGCAAAGGGGGTGGGGTCGTCGGGCGATGCCACATGGCATCGGTCGACGTGGCATGTGGGCCCATGGCCCCCCTACCAGGTCCCATTGCCTCCTATGCACGTGGAACTAGGTGAATTATAAACATAATATGGCACATGTGATGTTGTTTTACCTTGATTTAGGTGGAATGTTGATGGTCAAATTGGGTGTTTAGTGACCATCAACACTAGTGTTCCTTGTTCACACACCACATGTGGATTGGTGGATTTCTAATAGTTGGTGCTGCTGCACATGCAGCCATTTTTATGGTAAGAGACTATGATCCAACTACTCGATACAACGATCTATTAGATCGCGTCCTTAGACACCGCGATGCAATCATATCCCACCTTGGTTCCGCACTCTACAGGTCCAACATGACTAGTTTTAGAGCTCGAACGACTAGTTTTTGGGGGTGGGTGTTGGTATGTTTTAACGCACATAAAAAAATCCGCAAGCGCATGGATACCGCTGTAGCTTTCATCTAGAAGTATTCCAAGTATCGTATCCACAGGGAAACGTGTGAGACTAACTACGGTCTAAATTAACAAGGGGTAACGATTAGGTTAAGGGTTAATTTAACTAGGAGTAGCAACAAGGTTAGAATAAATAGGAGCGTATAGGGGATAACTAAGGGTCTCTAATTCTGACTTGGGTAAGCTTATGTCTTCTACTGTTCAACTGAGGATATTACTTAAGGAAAGACACCAGCAGAGCATGCTTTCCTTCGCAACCGCCTCCTACGTACGCCTACAGACGGGAGGTGGACTACAAAGGATCAACGATGCTATATAGTATGATGCTATATAGTACTAATGTCACACACGCGATCTACCACCGATCTGGAATACAGGGTGCATCCACGATTAACCTAAGTCTAAGCAACTCGCTTACACTTACGTTTAATACTCTACTCCCTCTAGTGCAGGAATAAAGCACTCAAAAGAGTTGTGAACCTGAAGAACAATATAAATAAGATACTTACTTGAATCAGAAGTTGATTACCAGACAAATCTCAGAAGCAAGCTCAATTAGAACTTGATTTCACCAAGATACAAGTCATAGAGAGCACCGACAGGCCAGCATCTCCTCCAAACTCTTCCCTCACTCTCTATCTCACTATTTCTAATTATAAGACTAAATCCAATAGATGACTAATCTTCTCTTGATAGCTAGCTCTCATCCTCATGAGGAGATTATGAATTAGGGTTTCAGGATCTGATGAGGAAGGGGGATAGGGGCTGCTATACATAGGCCAGAGATAGAGTAGCGGCCAAGGAATCGAGGTGGAGTAAGGGGCAAGGACTCTAGAAGAAGTAGGGCGAGGAATTGCCACGTCATCGATCCGCGTCATCTCTCCCGACCACCGTTGGATGAACCGACCTAAAACCGCCTTAAAATCAATGGTGCAGATCGTAGGAAGGAGTATGCGGTGGCGGAGGGTGATGGGCCACCGTCATGGGCCGGGCGGCCTCCCTAGTGTGTCGGCCGGCCCACTATGGTGCCAGGTGGGCTCCTCCTTCTGGTGGCAAGGCTTGGGCTCCGTCTTGGGTTGACTTTTGTAGGTGTCGCGGGTAGAATCACTTATTGTTGTTAGTTTGTTTGTTTGGAGTGTATGACAGCAGTTCCAGGAGCTGTTTTCTGGATAAATCCTCCTATAGTCATGAAAATACCAAAGCTCATGGAATTCATTAGTTTAAACCCCCTAAACCTTCATTAGTGATTACATTTATGCCCTTATACATGTTTAATTGATGGTTTATAATGGTTCTTAACTACCGTCAACAACTCCCCCAAGCTTAACCCTTGCTAGTCCCATAGCAAAGCTAAACTCAACAATGGATCAGGAGTTGCTACAATGTTTTCACGCCATAAAAGTACACAGGTGTTCAATCAAAAATTCTCCTTCGGATTAGAATAAATTGATCTGACTTTCAAACTTACCTATATTACCTTCAACCATGGGCTTCTCCGCCTTCACTTGGGTCTTGAGTAATTGAAAGATAGAACGATCAAGTCAAGCACTATGTCTCAAGTTCATTGTTCCACCATTGTTTGGAGTTTTTATAAGTTTTCAAAATAAAACTCAGAGATTCCATTGTATGACACTCCCAAGTCTCTCAATATATGTGGTATTTGTGGATGTTCACCAAGGCAATAAAGATGTTATGCCTTTTTCTCTTCCTACTACTAAGGCTTTATATGGAGTTCATAGGCAGGGAGAAAGCTAGAGTATACTTGTAATGCATATATTGTAAAGTCAAACCTCAGATCCAAAGAGAGTTGAGTTATACAATCAAATCAAGATGTGCATATGTGTGAAATATATGGTGGATATATATATATGGTGGCTAACCTAATTCTACTATGCTCCTTGAAAATTTATCTCTCTTTTGAAACTTAGAAACATTTGCTAGAGAGCAGGGGCTATCTTATTCATCTTTTTCATCATTTTTTAGACGGGCATCTAAGTACCCATTGTTTTAGATATCTTGACACTTATCCATTTTTTCAACTATTTTTTCTTCTCCTTTTTTTATGAATAACTTTTGCATAGCCCCATGTCTTTTTTCTGCAACAAAACTTTGAGAGATAGTAACAAGAACTTGGAGCATTTATTTGGTGAATGGAAAACCTAACAAGCATATTTTTGTGTTCACTCCTAGTGTAGAAGTAGAATATTTTTAGGTGGATCTAAATAGAAGGCATGTTCTTGCGCCTACCCCCAGTGTAGGAGTAGTGCATATGTCGGTGGTGTGTACGTGATCTTGATTTTAAAAGCATGACAAATCTCTCATAA
This sequence comes from Miscanthus lutarioriparius, assembly GCA_904845875.1. Taxonomy (NCBI): domain Eukaryota; kingdom Viridiplantae; phylum Streptophyta; class Magnoliopsida; order Poales; family Poaceae; genus Miscanthus; species Miscanthus lutarioriparius. Next base: position 130,021,811 of record CAJGYO010000007.1, on the reverse strand, counting down.
GGGTCAACAAAGCTTGACAAAACTCAATGCAAAAGCAAGCAGCATATATGTGAAAGTTTTTCTAGCCTAAATAACATGTGTGGCTCTGGTAGAATTCAAGCTTTGTCATACAGGAACTCATCATGTAAATTTTTGTGTTTTTCAAAACATAAATCTCCAGAACTTTAGTGTCACTAGGAACAAGATAAACAACAGCTCAGATATTCTTATATCATATCCGTCAATTACCTAGACTTAGATCAAGCATTCGCTACCCACGAGTTTCAAGTTCAGAGTAAATCTTTATATCAAATTAGTCGTATCCAAAACTAGAGATAATTCGAGGCTGAAAACTAGGTACTTGAAAGGAATTACAGTGAGAGCAACTATTCATCATTTCTATTTAAGAGATTATTCTAAGTCCTCTTTATTTAATTCAACTTCTAAAAATAAATTAAAACAAACTAGACACACCTTTATTTTATTTTCAATTTTACTAGATCACACATTATTACTATAACTATATATATTTATTATAAAGATAACTTTTTATTTTATTTTTAGTTATTCTTCTTTTTCTTAACTATTTAAAAGAAACTAAAGCTAGAACAAAGAGAAAGCATACTTACCTGGATACACAAGAGCGCTTCTCTCCCCAAGCTAGCTCTTTTGGTGAGGGTTCGGTGTTGTAAGTCCTTCGAATCGGACTTCTCCTTATGAAGTTTATTAATCGAGTACATTGGTTTGCTTTGAAGACAATGATTCTTGTGATGACGCCTCTAATGGTGATGTCACCTTCTTCCACCAAACCTGTCTTGGTTTTGAGTTTTGATTTTGGGTTGATAGGTTCGAAACACTTGGAGAATCAACTGACTCTCTCACACTTTGCTTGAAGCGTGTCCTACTCATAAGACAGGGTAGAGATTAAGTGCATGGGCTCTGTTGGTGGAAAAACACCAACAAAACCAAAACTTTATTTATTCTTCTCTAACCTTAGGCAATTGAACAAGATAAAGTTGATATTGTGTGCATTGTTCATTTATAAGATGGGTAATAAGATAGAAGATTGAGCATGAATATAGCATTTAAGTACATTTGGTAGAAAAGATTGAGTTGATTAACCTATGGAAGGATCGTCTATCTTTACATAATGTATCGAACTTTACATGATTATGACTATCATCTTCTAGAGATAGGATGTGTACTTTTTAACTCATTTGGTTAAGACTATAAGATCAAGAAAGTGGTGCTAGAAACAAGTTTAAGGAACTAAACATGTTGAGTTAATTAGATTGGATCAAGTAAATTTGTAACTCAAATATGTTTGTTTCTTATTTATGTGCCTACTAGAATCAAGGGGAAAAAAATAAATAATGCCCATTTACCTTAGGATGTTACCATTGTCATTGGAGCGTGATGACACCATGTGACGAAGGATAGATGACTCGTGATGGTCCTTCCTTTTTGGTTGAAGTTTTCCTTATTTGGCTAGCCTCACAGTACGAGTTGTTCATGAGCTTCTTGTTTCCTAGTTCACACCTTTTCTTTCTCATCCTTCCGTCATGCCATCTTTCTGCACTTTGATCTTTTTACACCTTGTTAGATCTCATTGTTTTATGCCTATAAAGGATTAGTGGACAACGCATACCTGAAGAAATATATAATTTTGAAACACAGGTTGTTTGTCCAGAATTTTGTAATTTTCATCTATGCTAATGAAAAGATAGTGTTAGAATTATTTTAGCATAGTTTTTGTTTATCATGTTCTATATAGGCATGGCTCAAGGCAAAGGTAACTTGCAGCAAAAGACAAAGTGAATGAACTTTGATACTTATAGTTCTTTCATTCATGTTGAATGAGCCATGTCTTCTTTGCACCATGTTATTGGAGTTCAACATGTGTCTTGCTTCATCTTGGATTTAAATTCATCTCGTGACTTACCTAAATTAAATTAAGAGTTTCCTGCAGGGATTAGTCTAGAAAAATGACTAGTATCTACTATAGCATATTCTTGGTTCAAAAATCAAACTAGACACCTTGTATAATTTAATCTAGGAAAGCATTTTAACCTAAGCTCCACGCTTAATTTAAAAAGCCTTCTGAAGTAGGATCAGCACTCCTAAACTAAACACCATGCTTAATTTAAAAGATGTATGAACATACTCCAAACCTTAATCATACTATAGCAAACAAAGGTAGCATAAAAACATTATAGAGTTTTAATCAAATAGTGATGAAGAGTAGATTGTTATTAGCAAATTGAGCATGGTTTAAAGGTAGAGACAACCAACATAAATTTAGCAACATGGTAAGAGTTTTTTCAGAGAAGTCCATCCCCCATGCTTGAATTTTGCAAATGCAAAATCAAGTTTGGATGGATGTGATTAAATGTTGCATGATAATGGGTTGGACATACCTTGCGTCGTTATCCTTCATTATTTTTACTTCAGACCTAGAATGGTTAGTGGCAAAAATACCCGAAGGAATATTTTCACAATTATATTTCTATGCTCATTTCACAAGGGCATTATAGCAAAAGATGAAAACTCATGTTATCTCCCAAAAGTACTTGCTTTAGGGCAAAAGCTCATTCTTAGGAAATCTTCGAATTGTGTTTTAAGTTGGTGAAGTGGTTTCCCCTCCAACACCAACCTTTGTGTGCCTATCTCAAGATTCACACAATGAGATCTATAATATTTATGATAAACATATACATCTACAACCACCCTTTCAAAGTTTTTATGAACAAGGTGAACGAGGGGGTTGAAGATCTCGTGTGTGGCAAGGTTGGAGAGACCAATTGATTTAAGAGATTTCTTATGCGAGCATGGATTTGATGAGGTGTTCATGAAATAACTCCCATGCTCATCAATGTCATCTTCCTTTTCAAGCTCTAGGGGTGTTTCTTCATGAATGTCTATAGGCGGAAACATTGTCTCCATCATTCCATACCTATGACATTTATTGAACGTTTTATTGTCCAAGATTTCCTTTGGATTGGTGACTCTCGGGTTAATCTCATCTAAAGCCTCGTCCAATTCAAAGGCAACGACACATAAGTTCTTAATATCCTCCAGCCATTGTTGTTGCTCTTCTTGGTCATCCTTATGGCCTTCGTGACTCTAATGCTTTGGGTGTCTTGGTGAATTTCTAGGATCATCATGAGACTTAGGAGAAAGAGCATAAGAGGGATCATTGGGATCAAGGATGGGTTCGAATGAGACATCTAATGTGGGCATAGAAGGGGAGAAGATAGAATTAGCTAAATGACTTGGCTCTCCTTCTATGGGTTCACTAGACATGCCATCCTTGAATTCTTTCCAATGTCCTATATGGGAATAAGGACGCTTTCTAAGAGATCCCTTCTTGAGAGGATTTGAATTATATTCGCTCGAAGGTCTCTTGTGAATATGAGAATTTAATGTCCTCCTAAAATCAGCACCAAGGAGGTCATCCTTAATTTCAACAGGGATTTCCAAAGGTGGGATTCTGAAAGGTCCTAATGGCTAGAGGGGGGGTGAATAGCCTAATAAAAATCTACAACAACACTTAACAAAATGTGTTAGACAATTTTGCGGCGAAGCGAGTGTTGCGCTAGCCTACTAAAATGCAAGCCACCTACCACAATTCTATTTCGAATAGTGTATATCCACACAAAAGCTATGACACTTAGCTAAATTAGTGTGCTCTCAAAGACTAACTAAAGAGCAACACTAATCAAACAAACAAGCTCTCACAACTAGCTACACTAAAGAGCTTGATAACTAGTTTGCGGTAATGTAAGAGTGAGCAAGAGAGTTATACCGCCGTGTAGTGGTAGGAACCAATCAATCACAATAATGAATACCAATGTAGACCAATCACCTCGGAATCAAATGATGAACACAATGATTTTTACCGAGGTTCACTTGCTTGCCGGCAAGCTAGTCCTCGTTGTGGCGATTCACTCACTTGGAGGTTCACGCGCTGATTGGCATCACTCACCAAACCCTCAATAGGGTTCCGCACAACCAACATAAGATGAGGATCACACAAGCCACAAGCAATTTACTAGAGTACCTTTTGGCGCTCCACCGGGGAAAGGTCAAGAACCCCTCACAATCACCACGATCGGAGTCGGAGACAATCACCTCCTCCACTCAACGATCCTTGCTTTGCTCCAAGCCGTCTAGGTGGCGGCAACCACCAAGAGTAACAAGCGAAATCCATGCAAATAAACACAATCACCAAGTGCCTCTAGATGCAATCACTCAAGCAATGCACTTGGATTCACTCCCAATCTCACTATGATGATGAATCAATGATGTAGATGAGTGGGAGGGCTTTGGCTAAGCTCACAAGTATGCTATGTCAGTAGAAATGGCCAAAGATGTGAGCCACAGCCGGCCATGGGGCTTAAATAGAGCCCCAATCAAATAGAGCCGTTATACCCCTTCACTGGGCAAAACGCGCTCTGACCGGACGCTCCGGTCATACCGACCGGACGCTGGAGCATCCGGTCGCCCGATGGACGCCACGCGTCACCAGCTTCAAACGCTGTTTCACGATTTCAACGGTCTATGAAACCGACCGGACGCTTTCCATAATGCCGACCGGACGTTTGAAGCCCCAGCGTCCGGTCATTTCCAGTAAGCTCCCCAAGGCATGTTTTTTCGACCGGACGCGTCTGGTCCACCTTGATCGGACGCAGCCAGCGTCCGGTGCTCAACCCTGGCCACTGTGCCGTCTGACAGCTCGACCGGACGCAACCTTTCACCGTTCGATCGTTGAGTGACCCAGCGTCCGGTTAGTAGACCGACGCCAGCATCATTTCGATCAACTCCATTTTAACTCTTACTTCTTCACCCTTGCTCAAGTGTGCCAACCACCAAGAATTTTGCATCCGGCGCAATAGAAAATAGACATTTCATTTTCCTGAAAGCGCCGAATCCCGCCTCGCAAGCTCGGTGGGAGGGAGAGAGGGGCCCAAACCCATCTCAACCCTACAAACACCTTGTGCACATGTGGTAGCATATTTACACAAATATTATCAAGGGTGTTAGCACTCCACTAGATCCTAAATGCATATGCGATGAGTTAGAGCATCTAGTGGCACTTTGATAACCGCATTTCGATACGAGTTTCACCCCTCTTAATAGTACGGCTATCAATCCTAAATGTGATCACACTCTCTAAGTATCTTGATCACCAAAACAAAATAGCTCTTACAAATTATACCTTTGCCTTGAGCCTTTTTGTTTTTCTCTTTCTTCTTTCCAAGTCGAAGCACTTGATCATCACCATGCCATCATCTTTATCATGCTATGATATTCATTTGCTTCACCACTTGGAGTGTGCTACCTATCTCATGATCACTTGATAAACTAGGTTAGCACTTAGGGTTTCATCAATTCACCAAAACCAAACTAGAGCTTTCAGATTCCTTCTTCCTTTTGATGATTTTGGGGTATTGGTGGTTCGGGATTGATAGCTAAATCTTGGGATTGAAGTGGTTGTGATTTGGTTATCAAAACTTTCTATTCTTGTTTAGGGGATGATTCCTTCTCTTCCTCGAGGAGTTCATTATGAATGCCAGTGCAGGGAGTCTTTCCACTAATTCTATCAAGCATAGCCCTTGCTTTACAAGTAGACAAATGAAGGAAAGCTCCTCTAGAGACTGCATCAAGGGTTTGCGTAGAATCCTTGCTCAGACCTATATAAAAATGTTGAAGAAGCATTGGGCCTGGAATACCAAGGGCTGGGCAAGTGATGATGAGTTCGTTAAAATGATCCCACGATGTGCCAAGAGATTCTTCTTCTAGTTGTCTAAAATTTAGAACCTCTTTTCGAAGGCTAACCACTTTAGAGATGGGAAAGAAACGTAAATAAAATTTAGAGCATAACGTTTCCCAATCTCCTTCCACACTTCCTACGGTTTGACTATACCATGTTTTAGCTTTTCCCATCAAAGAGAACGAAAATAACTTCCATCTTAAGGTCTTGTCAGACATGCCAGCGATACGCAAGAATGCACAGGTCTGTTCAAACTCTTATAGGTGTGAGTGTGTGTTTTCATCGCCTTCTCCAAAGAAGGATTTATCCTGAATCAATTTTATTAAACACGGGCGCAGCTCATATTGATAAATAGGAGTGGAATACATGCTAAAAGAAAATTTAAAATAAAAAAATAATAAAAGATAAAATGTTAAGCTAGGCTTATAGTTAATTCAACAACCATTTCTTCGGCAACGGCGTCAGAAAGCTTCTTGGCATATTTTAACGCACATAGATAAATTCACAAGCGCACGGATACTGCTGTAGCTTTCACTCGGAAGTATTCCAAGTATCATATCCATAGGGAAACGTGCGAGACTAACTACGGTCTAACTTAACAAGAGGTAACGATTAGGTTAAGGGTTAATTTAACTAGGAGTAGCAACAAGGTTAGGTTAAATAAGAGCGTAGAAGGGATAACTAAGGGTCTCTAATTCTGACTTGGGTAAGCTTATGTCTTCTACTGTTCAACTGGGGATATTACTTAAGGAAAGACACCAACAGAGGATGCTTTCCTTCGCAACCGCGTCCTACGTGCGCCTATAGACGGGAGGTGGACTACAAAGGATCAACGATGCTATATAGTACGATGCTATATAGTACTGACATCACACACGCGATCTACCACTGATCTAGAATGCAGGGTGCATCCATGATTAATCTAAGTCTAAGCACCACACTTACACTTACGTTTAATACTCTACTCCCTCTAGTGCAGGAATAAAGCACTCAAAAGAATCGTGAACCTAAAGAACAATATAAATAAGATACTTGAATCAGAAGTTGATTACCAGAGAAATCTCAGAAGCAAGCTCAATTAGAACTTGATTCCGCCAAGATACAAGTTGTAGAGAGAGCACGGACAGGCCAACATCTCCTCCAAACTCTTCCCTCACTCTCTATCTCACTATTTTTAATTATAAGACTAAATCCTATAGAGGACTAATCTTCTCTTGATATCTAGCTCTGATCCTCATAAGGAGAATATAAATTAGGGTTTTAGGATCTGATGAGGGAGGGGGTAGGGGCTGCTATATATAGGCTAGAGGTAGAGTAGCGGCCAAGGAATTGAGGTGGAGTAAGGGGCAAGGACTCTAGGAGGAGTAGGGGGCAAGGAATTGCCACATCATCGATCCGCGTCATCTCTCTCGACCACCATTGGATGAACCGACCTAAAACCACCTTAAAATCAATGGTGTAGATCGTAGGAAGGAGTACGTGGTGGCGGAGGGTGATGGGCCACCCTCATGGGCCGAGCGGCCTCCCTAGTGGGCCGGCCAGCCCACTATGGTGCCTGGTGGGCTCCTCCTTCTAGTGGCGAGGCTTGGGCTCCGTCTTGGGTCGACTTTTGTAGGTGTCGTGGGTAGAATCACTTGTTGTCGGCGGTTTGCTTGTTTGGAGTGTATGATAGTGGTTCCAGGAGCTATTTTGTAGATAAATCCTCCTACAGTCTTGAAATCACCAAAGCTCATGGAATTCATTAGTTTAAACCCATAAACCTTCATTGTTGATTACATTTATGTCCTTATACATGTTTAATTGATGGTTTATAATGGTTGTTAACTATCATCAACAGTGGGTATATATACCCATCCCACACCTCTTGAGGTTGTTGCTATTGTTCTAGTGATCATTGAGACATCCTAAGACCCAAGCCTTGTGTGAGCTTTCCCCAACCTTGTCTTTGTGAGATTGTGCTTTAGTTGAGAAATCAAAGTGCTGGTTGAGAGATTTCATGTTAGATAGCAAAAGAGAGCAAGCCAAACCATGAGCACTTGTTAGGCTTCATCAAGAAATCTATGAAACATTTGTTACTCTTGGAGGCTGGTAAAGCCTCCTAGATGGCTAGGTGTCGCCTACTGAGCTCTCGTGCATGTGGTGAGCCGTGGGAAAGTTTGTGAGGGCTGCAATCTTGCCCCGCAAAGATAAAGATCAAGTAGTAGAGATGATGAAAGTGATCGAGAGGGACTTGACACAAGCACAACCTAATTTGTGAGTTGCTCACCGCCACCTCAACGGAGATGTAGGGTTCAAGTGGGAACCCAAACTTAGGTGAAACAAATCACTTGTCTCTCTTGTGTTTTGAATTGCAATATTTCCTTTCCACATGACCTACTTGGTTGTGTGTGTTCATGAGGAGTGCGAGTACTTCATGGACTTGCTACTAGACATCTACAAACACATCTACAAGTTTGGCTTGTGCTTGAACTCTATAGGCATAGTAAACTTCATGTTATTCTATTTTGTTCAAAAGTTCGCAACATTGTGTTGAAATTCCATATAGAACTACGCACAAGTTATGCAACCTTCTAATCCATTGCGAAGTTTTGTTTGTTGTTAAATTTTAGAAATGCCTATTCACCTCCTATAGCAACATCAAGGTCCTTTAATTTCAATTGGCATCAAAGCCTAGGCTCTCAATTTCAGACTTAACCACTATGAGAGAAGATGTCAACATGTGAGGAGCTAACTCTAGAACCTCCTAGTGTTGATTAGGCCAACTTATTTAAAGAGGAAGAGAATTATTTACATCTCAATGCTCAAGCTACTAATGTCTTATTTAGTGCTTTGAGTGAAGATGTTTTTTATACCATCATACTTGGAGATGGCTAATTGATTGAGGATGCTCATCTCAGTTGGACCACTCTTAAAGAAAAATATGATAAGTTAAATGTGGTTTTTGGAAGAACCACTTGAGGAATGGCCAACTTCACCATTTAATGAAGAGCCTCAAGTGATTCTCTCAAACGGTCTAAGTGGTCCTGCCACATCCACTTCCTCACCAACATATGATTCAATGAAAGGTAGTAAAATGGTGAGTGAGAACCACTACTATACATGTGGGACATCTACTTCCTCTAGTTTTTATGACACTAACATTTTGATAGAAAAAGAAGCATGTGATCGGTGGATGCCAAATGATGAATCCAACCTCATTAAGAAGCTCGACTCTCTATGACATCCCTCATTTGTGTATTATGGCAAAGGAAAAGAAGAAGGTGGCAAAAGAGGTAGAGAGTGAGAGTTATGGCCATGATGAGCTTGATCAACACGTTGCTCATTTAAGGAAGAAAAACAAGTTGATCCTGCTCAAGCTAACTGAGAATGTGGAGGATCAAGAAAAAGAGTAAGAGAAGCAAATGTATTCACTCAACAACCAAAAAGAGATTCTCATTGAAAAGGCCAAAGAACTAGAGGCACTAACAAAAGATCATGAAAAGCTTAAGTGTTGTCATGAAACTTTGGTCGATAGGTATGAAAAGTTGTCAATTGAGCATTGTGTTACTAACTCTCTATCTCATGTTGCTCAAATAGAGAACAAAAATGAAGTGCTAAGGACAAGGTTGAAAGGCTCTCTAGCAACAATGGGATATTACAAGAAAATCATGATGAGCTCTTGCGCTCACATGAGAAGCTTATCGACTCTCATATCATGCTAGGAAATATAGTGCTACTCTGACACTTCAGTGGCAACTCTCAAGAAATTTGATCGTTGTTGCTCTAACACTTCAGTGGGAACTCTGGTGCCACCACCGAATAGATCTAGTGCCTTGTATCGCCCCTCAGAGTAGCCTACAGACCCCTCTAGAGTTAATCTCTAGTGTATGCACTCCAGTGCACACTAGATATTAAGGTGGTCGCCCTATTTTTCTTAGATCATGAGCAGTGGAGTTCCAAGCTCCAATGCTTGGTCTCTGACTCCAGTGAGTACAAACGATCATAACGACACCTCTGATTGGCACCATTCCATGCCTCTGGTGCTTGAGCTCTGGTGCCACAACGATTCTCCGATGCAGATAGACTAAGGCTATTTGGCTTTGTTTCTTTGTGTCTTCTGGTATGGTCTATTTCTACTTCATTTATTGGACTTCTTGCTTGTCTTCTATGATCTTGAACAATGCTCCTTGGTCTTCCTTGAAGTGTTAATCACTTTATCTTCACGTGCATTTGTCCAAGTCTGTCATTGCATCTAAATAAATTAAATACATTGTGTACTAGCAAACCACATAAGTTCATTTGATTATGTTATCAATTAGTCAACAATAAAAAAAACATATGGCCCTTGCTAGGTGCCATTTTCCTTATAATTCGATATATCAATAAATATGTCTTCAATTGGTATCTCAAGATGGTTACAAGAGATGGGCATATGTAACTCAAGATGGTTACAAGAGAGACAAGCACAAGTGTGGGATATCTCTATGAAGATCATGATGAAGAGAGATGAGCATAAAAGAAGAAATCAAGTAACTCAAAAAAAGAACCTTCATGTATCAATTCAAATATCTCATGGTTCTTTTTGAAACAAGATAAAAAAAAGAGTTTAACATGAAGAAGTGATAAGCATGTCAAAGCACTAATTCAACCTAATGAAAATCATGATCGCGATGGAGATATGAGGCTTAGAACAAAGGTGCATCATTTAATCACATAAATAAAAACCGACAAATTTAGTGCAGATTTTTGATTGGTTATCGATTTTCATCGGAAAACCAACTCAACCTCATGCCTAGCTGCTTAGGCATGTAGATGCATTGCCTTGCCGTCCTGCTGCTACTACCCTTGCCTCGCACGCCTAGCCACTACCCTGTCAAACTGTTGTTGACTGTTGTAGTGCCGCCCCATAGCTGTCCACCTTGTCCTACAGCCTAGCCACACCTTGCTAGGTCACCGCCACTATGCCGCCTCATTGCTATCGATCGCCCCGCCATTACCACAACGACATGTTACTATTGCTCCTACCCACGCCTTGCACTCCCCTCTCACTACCATGCCATCGGTAGGATTTGGAGGAGAAGCGAAGAGTGGAGCTATGGAGGAGAAATCAAGAGTGAAGGCTGACTGCTTGGTTGAGTGCTCCAATATTCAGGTTCAGGGTACTCGTTTTCTTGATTTTGTTAGACCTAGACACCAAAACCAAAAGCAAGACCGATAGTTCATCTTCCCATGAACTACAACTGAAGGATGGGAAATGAAGGGCGTGTTTGATATCGGGCCAGACGGCCTGGCTGTGCCCACATGTGTTGTTTACTTGGGTCCACCATCAAGCCTGGTTGTGCGAGTGCAAATCCCCCCTCTCCCGCACCATGGGAAATGAAGTTAGGGTTTGTTTCTCCTAGACTCGGCTCTCTCCGACTCCGCGCGGGCGATTGGAGGTGATTTTCAAGCGGCGTTGGATGGCTCATGTGGGCTCACGTAGGAAGGTGGAAATCTCCGCCCGAGCTCCCCCCAGCGGCAAAAACCGCCATCTTTATAAGCGGCCCCCTCCCATGATGGCATCTTCTTCCTCTCTTGTCCTCCCCTTCGCTCCCCACTATAAGCCCGTTGAGTGACAATGGAGTTGGCGAGCTAGTGGCCATCGTTGCGGTCTCCTTCCTCCAAGGGCTTTGTCTCCGTTCCCCAGCTTCAGATCTGCTCCGACGCAGCGCTGCTCCATCTTCTGTCGGGCTTTGTGGAGGCGATCGTCTTCCTCCTTCGTCCTCTTCATCTCCGGTGGTGCGGTTGGTGTTGGTGGCGGCGGATCTGCTTTCTCTCCTTCCAGATCTGCTACCCTCTTCACTAGCGGCTCTTCTTCTTCTCTGTCTTGCGCACCTCCTACTCTCCGACGACAACCCCGAGGTGAAATTGACCCTAATCCCTCACTCCGATGATATTAGGGTTTTGTTTGACCTTAGGGTTTTGATTTGGTCTATGAAAATGATGTACAACCACCTATGGTTCATTTCAAATTTGAGCAGCAATTTCATGCTGAGGCCACAATCTTTGCCTATGATGCTAGTTAAATTGTTCTATCCATGTTGAAGCACTTCATTGGGTGGACATTTGAGATCCTCGTTTTGGTTTAGAAAACCGAAGGTCTTCAATGCCCACCAATGCACTATTTCATTTCTGAAAATATGACTGAGGCTAATTGTTAGACTTTTCTCTCTTCCTCCGCCTACATCTAGCGGCCTTTGGTGTGAATGAATCTATGATTTCTGTAGCTTTGATTAAGTTTACTACGACTAAAGGCACTTACAATGCAAACAATGTAGAAAAATGGGTCCTTGCTATGTGGTTTTTTGAGTGGGGAACCCTGGGATTTACATGAGTTGTCATGAATGCAGTCTGTAAGTGCTTGGGTACTCTAATGCTAGGTAGATGAAGTACAAAACTATGATCAAGCTATTCATGATTATAATGCATCAATTGGGGCTTCATCTGTGTCCCAAAAAGTCCTTCCTAGTCATAGTATTGTTGTGCTGATTGGTACAACTGATGGTAAGCAAGGTAGTTGGAAGAATGTGCTTATTGTGGCTCTATGTTTGATGGTCTTTGCTCTTTGGAAGAGACTTACCATGTCTGCCTCATGTAACTGCAATGTGTAGGCCAATGATGACAACATCCTTGGCATGATTAGCTGGCTCTATCTTTTGCTCTGTTGCCTATTTTATTCTCTGTGATTCTTGGTTTCCCTTTATGTTGTTGCAAACTAGAACTGATCTCTGTGTTGTTGATCAATATTGCCTATATGTTCTATTTTTGTTTCTTTGGAGCCAACTATGATTAATTCATGCATGACATCAGTAATTAGTCTGAGGCTAATTTGTTGTCACTACTTTGTCATTGGTATTGTTGTAACCTTCTCTTTGGACAATATAAATGTTAATGAAACTATCTCTATTATCTGCTGTCGTGCTCTTATTCTATCTTGCTTGATGTTTGTATTTCTTGGGCCATGCCGAGCTTGGCAAAATTCAAACACAATTTCAAACTGGTAGTTGGAGGTAGTTGACGATGGACCTGACTGCTGCGATACAAGATATCAAAACGGGGGTTGTGCACTCTGAGCCAGCCCATGGATGGCCTGCGGGCCAAGCCACCCACACCACTCAAATCAAACACGCCCTAAAATTTCTCGGCAAAAATTCTTTGTGTGCCATTAAAAAAGATCGTAATGCCCTGTATGCCTTAGAAAAGTTCAGCGGTCATTAGCGCCACTGCTTCAACTTTTTTGTGCCCTCCATGGCACTGCCGTTAGTTTGAGCTCTAACGCCGTCAAACTGCAGGTGTGAAAAGTCAAAAATACCATTAAGTCTAAATATGTCATTAATTTTTTGAGCATCTTAACGACTTCAAATGAAAAAACTCAAAACTAGAAAGTTGTAGATCTCGTCGAGATCTATAATTTTCATATAAAAATTATTTTCATTTAATTCCACAAAAAAAAGATATGAGTTTTCTAAGATATATCAATTATATCAAATCATATTTTTTTTGCGGAAATAAATGAAGATAATTTTCTAGTTTTGAGTTTTTTCATTTGAAGTCGTTAAGATGCTCAAAAAAATTTAATGACATATTTAAACTTAAGGGTATTTTCGACTTTTCACACCTGCAGTTTAACGACGTTAGAGCCCAAACTGACGGCATATAGAGGGCACAAAAAAGTTGAAGCAGTAGCGCTGAAGACCGCTAAACTTTTTCAGAAACATACAGAACATTACGATCTTTTTTAATGACACACCAGGAATTCCCAAATTTCTCCATCCGGGCTCTCGGCCTGGGCTAAGCAGGCAGCTCTCCCTCACAGAAGTCAGTCTAGTCTCCTTCAAGTCAAGTCCCAGGCCTGGCCCATATAACTTGATAAATGGTCAACTGGACGACTAGTCTTCCTCTCAATCAAAAAAAAAAAAAGGGAAAAACAAAAAACTGGCCGACTAGTCCCCACGGGCAGCCTCTCTCCTCCGGTGTCTGGCTCCTCGGCCATTCTCCCGTTCTAATCCGCCAGAGCCCAGAGGAGGCAAGTCGTTCTCGCATCTCGCGCGCCTCGTGAACGAATCCCTAACCCCACCATTAAAAGCAAGCAACCCCCGCTCCCCACCTGCGCTAATTAACCACATCACGAGATCCCCTTCTCCACCTCCTTCGCCTCAGTCACACGCCTCGACCTCGCCTCGCCGCGCTCCCACCACCGCCACCACCCGGCCGCCTCGCTCGCGACGCACCCAGGCGCCCCCGCATCCCGCGGCGCCGGATTGGGTTCCGCCGGGGATCCTCCGGCGAGCCTCGCCGCCCGCGCCGCAGGTCAGTTCCTCCATTCTCTCTAACCCTTCGAATGTGGACGTTGCTGCGCGCTCGACCGATGGGCGACGTGCTCCGTTGCCGGTCCGGGATTGATGCGGAGAGCGAGTGGATGATGGCAGCGGGCAATGCTGTCTTTGCCGCGTTGGTCTTTGCCATTTGTCAACGCCGCTTCTTTCCTATACTTAATCGAGCGGCAGAGCTCCTGCCTTTTCTTTCAAAAAAAAATTTGTCAACGCCGCTGGGGTTTGACTTTGCGTGAATACGGTTTTCAATTGGGAGCTCCAATGGAGTGACTGGCCTGCGCTGGTGGGCGAGATCCATTTGGGCTGCTGACGCGTGAGAGGGCACCAAAGCTCTCTGGTCAAACTCTTTGAGCTGGACGTTGGATAAGATTAGGTCGCCCAGTGTACTGTAGTTACGCTCGCCTGGTCGCCTGTTAACCGGTCTATTAGAGATTGGCTGGAGACCTACGCTTGCCTTCATCACATGCTACGCTTTGTCTTTAGCTCGGTGCCAGTTTAAATGGTAGTTATAACTGGCTCATAGTTAGTCATGGATTTCTGTGGCTCAGTGGTCCAGTACTAGTTTTTCAATTCCTGGATCGGTGTACATGCTAGTCAAACATGAGGCTGTTGGTTTAATGTGATCACACATTCACACCTGGTTGCCTTGGCGGTAACATCACCTGTCCCCTTTCTCTCTCTTGTGTTGGAGCTTGATAGTGATTGCAGTATGGAGTTTGATAGTGATTGGCTTTACAATCTCTGGTGGAAGGGATACTGGAGACTTTTTGAAATTTAGATATGGTGCATTTTCATTGTCTTTTTATGGTGGGAGATGGCTGTAGATACAAGATTAAATTTAACTGGTCAATGTGTCAAATTCTGAAGTGACCAACAGTTTTACTTTATTCTATTTGAGGTTTGATTTGAATGAGAATTCAAAGTGCTGAAAGAACTGAATTGTTAGTATCTAGCATGCATACTGTATGCCCTGATCTGTGTTAATAAATCTGTGTACAATCAACATATGCGCGCGTGAAGTCCGATCCTTTGCAGAGCATGTTTCTGGTTCTGCTCCTATAGTCCTTCGTGAAATAACTGTTCTGTTTTAATAAATATGTACATTTGACATATTGTGAAATCTGAACCTTTGCAGAACATGTTTCTAGCTGTGTTCCTGCAGTCATATGTGACAAAATTTAGAGGAGCTCTGATGTATCTGGTGTTCCTGTTGTACTTGACTAATCATGTTATAAACTTTCAGTTGCACGAAAGTAATTTCTTTGTGCATAATTTTTAACATAAAATGGGATAGAACATCTAGAATGTATCAGTTGTTCCATGTGAAAAACACTCATGGAAATCAATCTAAGAGAATATCGGTAAGTTTTGAAGTTTAAATGCAAGTACGGGTGTTGTTTTAACATGACAATGCAAGTACGGGTATTCTTTGGTGGAAAGTCCTTAATTTGCATCCACAAGAATAGGTTAATCCTAGCATGTGAACCCTGCTTTGCTATGGGTTTTAGGTTCAGGCAATTTCCTGACCGCTTTATCAGTTCCTGTATTTAACCAAGAATTCTCTCCAGGCTTCTAATTTTTTGGTCAGTCGGTACAATTGGTCAACATGCGATTGATCCCTTGGTACCATTATATAGAGCACCAGGGCATATGCATCCTATGCGTACCCCAGCATATGGAAGCTAGATGCAGCGTGTGGCTCAGCTGACCCGACGCGCATAGAATGCAATAGAGCCGATCTAATGCTGCAGTAGAGTTAGGGTACCAGGCAGGTAGCAAAAAAGCGAATGGATCATGGGGTAGGTGGTTAGCCTAACAGACTACGCGTTTCTTTTTCCATTTTTTTGTTTGTCATCAATTTCTTGGGTAAAAGGGAGCAATATTAAAAAAACTATAGTCTCAATGGTTGGTCATTATAAATTTATGCTATCTAATCATTTGGAAGGTAAAACATGTGCCAAGGCAAAGGAAATTGTCATAGGTCACTATTGTTCTATGGCTTGGTCCATCGATCTTCCTGACATTAATTATCAGTTCCTGACAGCTATCGACATGTTCCCAATCAAGTAGCTCTATTTCTGACATCCTGACATACCGATTTCAGTTTCCGACCGGCTTTCCTGATTTCGATTTTGTTTTCAGGTAAAAATGTGAAATTGGATGTGGTTAAAGCTTTTCCCTAACGTTTTCATCCCTACTATAAACTATTCAGAACCTGATAATTAAAATTCCTTTTGAGCTGGGTCTGATGAAACTGTAGTCGTGATGGTGATGTGGCTGAGCATAGATGCTCTATTAGGAGTCAATTTTAGAGTAAAGAAAGATGTTGGTGCTTCAATATTGGTTGTAAACTGGTTCGCATGATAGTTCTTGTTAGTGACTGAGTGGCATTCGTGACATTATAACAAGGAAATCAATGTTTCACAATAACTGGGTAGCAATATATATGCATCATGTCTGGAGCATGCTGAAGTCATTGAATTATCCACATAGTGATAAATTCTGCTTAGTTCTGTTTGTTCGATACAGGAATTTGTAACATGAAAATGGCAATCCTCATTTGGATTTGGCAATATACATTCAGACACCCACAGCTCATATATTTGATCATTTGAATTGACATTATAACATAAATCAGATTGCCACAATTGTGAAGTATTTACTCAAACCTGTTCTAAAGTTGATTGAGTTGTGCTCGACACATTTACATATTGTTTATACAAGCTGAATAGTAACATCTGGTCTTTATGAACATGTCATTGTGATCCCATAATCCGCTGGCATCCTTTTTTTTTTTGTTTTTCTTGTAAGCATTTGTTTTCTGTAAAGAATTCGAGGCCTCGCCACATGTCTCAAAAAAATAAATTTCATAATTCCCAATTTTTAATTGTCCGGATATTATGTTCAATTTGTTTCCTTGTTCATTTAAACGTAGGGTGGCCTTGAAGGAGAAGGATGATAATTGAAGCAAAATGATTCTCTATTTCACCATATTTTGGAGATGGATGATCTGCCAAGGGATGGAGGAAGATCCCAGACACACCCTTCAGATTGGAATTGGCCCTCCCATTTGGAGCAGAAGTTCCAGTCCCTGACCCTGACTAAACAGGAAAGGAATTTTGACTCTGCATATTCTTCCCTTGATTCTAGGGAAGTTGGTCATTCATTGCAGGCTGCTCAGACATTATGGTCTAGTGGATCCCTTTCAGGTCCAATACCCAATGGTTTTTATTCCATTATTCCGGTATGGGAAGCCTTTTTATGACATTAACTTGTTAAAAGATTATGAGTAACTTGTTTTGGCATTTTAGTTCGTTCGTTGACTCTGAATGTTGCAGGAAAAGAGACTCAAGGAGCGTTTCGATACCATACCTTCTCCTGATGACCTTTATTTTCTTGGAATAGAAGGATTTAAGGCTGAGATTATCCTTGTGGACATAGAAAGAGATAAAAAACTATCTGCCTTAAAGCAGCTATGCACAGCACTGGTAAAAGGATTGAATTCAAATCCTGCTGTAATGATAAAAAAAATTGCAGGTTTGGTAAGTTCTTCATGGGTTTCTTTACAAAATGTAGGATGATCATGCCAACTTTTTACCCCCTTCAGAGTGCTGCAAGATTCATCCTTGTGATAGATTGCCTTAAAATGGTTTACATAGAATTTTCCTAGTTGAAACCGTTCCATTTCTACTTCTGCTCATGTATTTGGTGATTTGTAATTTTGGTGCTTGAAGTATATGAATGATCTTTCGTCTTTCCAAACCATTGATTATTTTTTATTCTTCCTACCTATATAAATGCCATATTAAGTTTTTATTACTTCTCTTTAACTTCAGTTTTTTAATGATAATTTCAGGTTTTTGACTTCTACAACCGACCAAACCCACATCTCAGTCCTGCAAGAACTTCCTCTGAAGAACTTTCTCATTTCTTAGAAAATAGAGGAGTTCAATTGCTGGGACAGATAAGACATGGATCTTGCAGGCCCAAAGCTATATTATTTAAAGTCCTTGCTGACTCAGTTGGTATAGATTCTAAACTGCTGGTGGTATGTTTTTACCTTCCATCAGTATGTCTGAACATGAAATAGTATTAATCTCTTCAAATGGAATTTCATAATCCTAACTTGTGCAGGGCATTCCAAATGAAGAACCTCATGGATATGATGATTCGTCCAAACATATGTCTGTTGTGGTCATGCTGAAATCTGCGGAGTTTCTAGTTGACCTGATGCGTTTTCCAGGACAACTAGTTCCATTTTCATCCAAAGCTGTTATCACATCCCATATGTCTGCAGCTGGAGAAAGTGATTCAGCCGACTATGATTCCTGTGACTCTCCTCTTGAACCAAATAGTCCTCTATGTGCTCAAAGGTATACTTGTGAATATCCATTTGAGTGGTATTTGGTAGTAGTTCTTTTTGGTCCCATGAATCTAGTATTAATGTATTAACAGCCTGTAACTTTGCTATTTAGTTTTGAACTATGTGCATGGAATTGCAAATCCGTACTAGGGTGTCATATTTTCCAACTCTGCGTCTTGTAATTTGATGTAGAACCAAGTTGCTGGAATGCTACACATCCACAATGAGAGTAATTGGAACTGATAGATTTACTTTTCTTTAGTGCTACCATTGGCACAACAAGAGCATTGATTGTTTCCAATGTTGTGTGTTGAACTTTTAATGCTGTAACTTATGAGTTTTTTTCTTCATGAGCCTTCTTGTTTTATAAAATTTACTCCAGTTTACCTTTTTATAATGTTTTAGATGAAACATTGAGAATTTTTGTGATGTTTAATTTGTCTTATTTAAAGCACCGTCAGTTTACTTTTTGTGCTTCTGCTTTTGAGAAATTTGTGTGTTTGAAACTTAAAATGATATTTTGGTTGCCAACTTGACATTTGGGAACAATTCTGTGATGGGCGTAGATTGGTTGGCGGTGGATTGCGTAGATTATAGTGGAAGGAGGTAGGAGGATGAGTGATAGAAAGGCGACGGAGACCCATGGTCGCAAGGAGAGGCCGGCAGCCTAGAGCAAGTGATGGCGTAGGATGATAGAGGATGTATTGGGTATATTACCGATTATACGCAAGGGGGTTATATATATAGCCTAGTCTAGCTGTACCAGACAAGGGATCCGTAATACAATCTAACACTCCCCCGCAATCGGAACGAGAGTGGAACAAACGCCCAGACTAGAACAGAATTCTAGAAAGACAGAACTAGGTAACCCCCTGGCGAAGATGTCCGTGTACTGAGAAGTACTCCCTCTATTCCAAATTATAAGATGTTTTGGTTTTTTTTAGATACATAGCTTTTGCTATGCACTTAGATATACACTATGTCTAGATACATAGTAAAAACAATGTATCTAGAAAAGCCAAAATGTCTTGTAATTTGGAGCGGAGGGAGTAGTAGGGACATGAAGAACTCGAATAGCTCCAGTAGTCACCTTATCACGAACAAAGTGCAAATCAATCTTGACATGTTTAGTGTGTTGCAACACTAATGTTGTCGCAATACACATGAACAGATCGCCGAATAGGACAATGAAGCTCCTTAAGTAACATCTGAAGCCAACAAGTTTCAGCAATAGCATTAGCAACAGCTCGGTATTCAGCCTCAGCACTAGAACAGGAAACCGTGTGCCAAGACACAAGTTTATCACCATGAAAAACACCATAGCCGGATGTGGAGCACCGAGTATCAGGGCAACCGACCCAATCGGCATCACAGTAAGCCACCAAGGAGGTCGGAGTAGTGTGAAAGAGCTGAAGACCATGATCCCAAGATACCGAAGCACCCGCTTGACCATATCCAGCGCCAAGGGCAGTGAGAAGCACTTGAGGAGGGCAGCCATGTAGCCAAACCGTCCGTTGAGCCTGCGAAGAACAGTGAGAACAAGTGTCTGATCAAGGACCGCCTCCCCCACGTCGGCCAGCCCTGATGAACAGATCACCTTGGACGAAAGTGCGGAACTCAGCGTTGAGGTTCATGGCACGTGTTTCCTTGTTGCTAATAAATTGCTCCTTAAGAGTAAGCCAAACTTGGCAAGCAGTAGCGTTGGTCGTCATGACGAGCTCAACCAAGTCGGAGGAGATTGCTATAAAGCCATGAGAGCACTGTGCAATCTGTGTGCTGCCAGTGGACGTCGGTAGCAGTGTCATCATTGACATTGGTTAGGACGTACTTGCTGAGCGTGTTGAGAAACAAGCCCCTCCGGTGGCTGTAGTTCATGGAGAGAACATCGGGGTGATAGGGATTAACGGCTTGATGTTGACCACAGAGACCTGGGCATGAAGAGCAGCGGTGGCGGCCGCGGTCTGTGCCGCAGCATAGGTTCGATATGCTTCCTCCTCAGCATGACAGCTTTCCTCCTGTTTGAGGCATTCGACTTCAAGACGGGCGGTCTTTGCCGCACAGAGCTCAGCAGCCCAGTGTTCTTCCTTGATGTGCTGGGTTTCTTTGTAAGTCATGCCCACCACTGGGGGGCCGTTTGGACCTGTGACATTCATTAATAAATGCAAACCGAACGTTTCAGGGTGGAATTAAATTGTGGTTACTTTGAATTTCCTTGCTATGGTTTATTGGTCTGTGGTGAGCACTGTAGCCGACCCCCCTGTGTCTTTTTCAGGCAAGAGCAAGATGACGGCAATAGATCCTTCAAAGTCCTCTCACTACGAAACATCATGCTCAAATCGACAAATTCTATGGAGGGTAAAATGAGTGGGTAAGCTATATAATCAAGCTTGTTCAGTGGTTTTATTTTTCTTTTGTTCCCATGTTTACTGGTTTTCTCATTGTACACTTAGCTGCAAAATTACTCATTTAGAATTTTTTCCTTGTGCTTTTCCAGTTCATCGCATAGTGAGCCAAATGTTGCAAATGCCTTCTGTGGTCACAGCCGCGATAAAGTTGTGAATGAACATCAAAGAACTGCAAGTTCAAGGTTCTCTTTTTGATATCGCATATCTTAGTAGCAATTCTCATTGAATGGATAAAAAGCGACAATAATGTTTCTAGTTTTAGTTTGCCTTCGGTTCTTTTCTGCCAGGCTGCCACAGCTCGTACTGCCTAACTCTAATCACTCAGGCAGTGGCGGATCTAGGTCTAGGTCTGCTGTGGCTGCATCCCTAGGTGGCTAGTTCCATAATCCTACCAAAATTTCATTAAAAAAACAAATACAAAGGACCTAGCAAAGAACACATAGATGCAGCCACAGGCGTGATTTGTTTCTGACACCACCCATCTGCATACAAGTCAAGCTTTGGGATCAGTATTCATTAAATTATCCGCATGAAAATTGTGTCAGCATATGTGTCGTCACTTTAATTATAATTTTGTTATTAAAACATGATAACTTATAAGGGCAGCTCCAACAAAGAACTTTTGAGCTAGCTCTAAGCATTTTTTTTCATATTTTAATAGAAGAGAGAAAAACTAGCTCTTGATCAAGAGCTAGACTCTTATACACATTCCAAGAGTCATTGCTAAAAGTTAACACTATCGAAGATGTTGGCTTAGAGCTAGTAACTAGCTCTTACTGTTGCGGGTGCCCTAACAAAAGTATTTGGAGGCAAATCTGCTGATGATTTCGTATAATTGATTGGTATTTGTACCGATGTAGGCCTACTTTTATTTAGTTTGATTGCATGCATTCAAGGTGGATCTATCTTAACTAGATGGGGGTACTATATATAAATTACTAATTGAATATTTTGGAATTTGAAATTTCAAGAAACTCTTCTAATATCAGTGGCATGTGCTATGACAAACTACAAAACTTCAATAGCTCTTAGCTATTGGGATGTTATAAGTGCACTTTCAGTCCTTTGCATCCAAGCTTTGTTTTAGTTCCTCTGCTTTAAGACTTGGCAAATTGTGGGTATTTTTGTTTGTTTATTTATCTCTGTCCTTACCCTTTGGATGGAAAGTAACAAGTAGCATGAACATGACAAGACATGAGATACAGTTGAATTTTTGCTACATGTAGCTGAGTGATGTACTTACTGCTTGGCTCTACATGGCATCTGACAAAATCCTCGATGTCCCATTGTCATTACTTGCCTTTCAAGCTAATTTTGCTGTCCGAAACCCTAAAATGGAATTAAGGTTTATTTAGAAGTACAGCAAGTGATTAAAATGGGTGGACAGAAGTAAAGGTGCTGTAAGTGCAAAATGTCCTTGTTACGAATGTTCTATGGAAGCTTTATCTGCTAGTTATTTTAGTTCTACTTTCTACTGCATTGTATGACATTTCCTTCTTATATTCATATAAAATCCCAACATAGAATATGGATTTCTCATAGATAAGGTTCCTCAAATACATTTCTTTGTTCCTGTAGTCCAGAGCATCCACTGTCCAGAGTTCGTGGGCGCTCAATGCTGGGTGATAGACAATATGGTGGTGCTGTAGCAGTGTCAAGGTACCTCAGTAAGTTTCTTTTGTGTACTTTTCAATCTGAACCAACCAGAAAAGGCAAATTCTGATCCTCATTGTTTTAGTGCCCAAACAGGCATTTATTGCTACATCCGTGGTGCCTCTCATTTCCCATATAATGTGAAAAAGAATCATGGACAGAAAATGAACAATGGCCAATTCGGTTTTAACAACACACTAAACTCTAATACCTGTTTAATTTTACATCGTCGAAAAGTACAATTGATAACCCCCCCCCCAACACACACAAAAAAAAGGTGCAAACTGACCTGTTTTTGGCCTATGTGTCTCCTGAGTCTGGACCTTGTGGCACCCCTCATAACAGTGGCTGCGGGCTCTATATGTGTGTAGGTAACCTTTTTTTAGGAAAGAAAAGCATTCATCTTCTTCCTTATGGCTATTCTCCTCTCCAAATATGGTCTCCATCAGTAGAGAAGACAACATGTTGCTTCGTTGCCTCTAGTGGAGTAGAACTTACAAATCCATGAAATTACTGGCTTCAGCATGAGCATCGATTTTTTGCAACCATGCAATCGTTTTTTTTTTTTTGAAAAGAACAACACCCCCACTGAGAGCGAATAGGTCTCGAGAATTGATTGATAGATTAGCAGCAGTACAGGGTACAATATATAGGCAAGGATCAATAGGGTTTATAGAAACACCCAATCAACGGTGATCCTTGCCTTATCAATGTAATCTATCTATCTTAACCCCTAAGGCAGCCAGCCTAACAGGCTAGGCGCCAAGCCCAAGGCCAGCCCATTAGGGCGCCTATTCTAACACGCCCCCGCAGTCGAATCGTTAGCCACTCTACACGTTTAGACTGGACCTAAACTCCGTGAAAATTGAAGTAGGCAGCCCTTTGGTGAAGATATCTGCATATTGCGAAGAGGTGGGAACATGCGAACACGAAGATCACCTGTGGCGACTCGCTCCCGGACGAAGTGAAGATCGATCTCAATGTGCTTGGTGCGGCGATCTTTGAACCGGGTTGGAGGTCATGTAGACGCAGATCGATGTTGTCACAATACACGAGTGTGGTGCGTCGAGAGGGCATGCAGCTCGAAGTAGTGGCGGAGCCAAGTAGCCTCTGCAACTCCGTTGGCCGCGCGCGATACTCGGCTTGACAAAGATGGATCTTGACAACGTGTTCGGCGCCGAGGACCAGAAACAAGGTTGTCGCCAAGGAACACCGTGATAGCTCGAGGTGGACTTGCGAGTGTCCCGGACAACTTGACCCGGTCGGCGTCGGTGTAGACGACAAGATCGGTCGAAGTAGGCGGTCGCGGATAGGAGACCAAGGTGAAGAGTGCCTCGAACGTAGCGAAGAATCCTCTAAAGGCGGCAAGGTGAGGCTCACGAGGATCATGCATGTGGAGGCGACTCACCGAATCGCATATGCAATGTCTCAGGGGTGAACGTCAGTCATCGGAGAGCTCCAAAGAAGGTGCGGAAGTCTGTAAGCATCGCACCACGGGGGCCCCATCACCGCAAAGACAACCTCGGATTGGTGTCGACCGGAGTGGAGCACGGCTTGCACTCTGTCATTCCCTGCACGTTCGAATGTCCAAAGATATATCGTCATTTGTGAGAGGAGGAGGCCATCACCACTTCATTTGAACACGCATACCAAGGAAGTGATGCAATGCACCGAGGTCTTTCATGGCGAACTCCTGAAGGCGAGATAATCCGCAAGAAGGAGACCGGGTGAGGAAGTTTGAGGACAATGTCATCCACAGAGAGCAACAGTAGGTATGATCTCGATCCACGCCGCGGTAAATAAAAAGTGAGGTGTCTGACTTGGCTTCAACAAACCCAATAGACAGCAGGAATGAGGCCATCCGGTTGTACCATGCGCAAGGAGCCTGCTTTAGGCCGTAAAGGGATTTCTTCGTATAAGCGAGACAAAGTTCGGGTGAGTGGATCTTGAACCCAGACGGCTGCGGCAATACACAACCTCGAGATGATTGCCATGAAGGAAGGCGTTCTTCACATCTAGCCGGTGGATGGGCCAAAGTGAGAGAGCGCCAAGGAGAGCACCGTCTGCGAGACGATGGCGGGCTTCACCACAGATCGAACGTCTCATCGAAGTCAACACCAAAGCGGCTGGGTAAAGCCACGAAGAACCCCAACAGGTTTTGTACCGCTCAAAGGAGCCATCGGATGAAACTTGTGCTTGAAAATCCACTTGCCGGTGACGACGTTGGCGAGGAGGTCGAGGCACGAGGTCCCGCGCGATTCTCGCAAGAGAGCACTATGTTCTTCTTCCATAGCCGCCGCCAATTGGGGTTAGCGAGAGCGCTCTGAAAGGTCTTGGGCTTCGCGAGAGGGAGGCGGCGTGGTAGGAGGCGGGCATCCGATAGCCGCTCTTGACCGCAGCGTGCTCATAAGCGTCTTTGGTTAAATCCATGGAATGACAGAACGGTGCCCTTGGGTGAAATTGCCGGTGTAGGAGCGGCCGGAGCAAAGCGGTGTTGTTAGGGCGGTAATGCGAAGCGAGCCAGCGGTCGGGTCGACGCGCGTAGTGGTAATGCGTGAAGGCTCGATCCGATCGGAGAGGTGGGAACCCAGCGAAGTCCTGCGCTCGCACGCAGGCGGCGGGATGTAGAGCGGGAGGCCTCTCCGGCGTGTTGGGCAACGCCGTGTACGCGATGTGGCGCGTAGAAGTGTCCCCGACGCCCGCAGCGTTAGTGGAATGTAAAATGGCGTCGGTGGATCATCAACATCATCGTGAGGCGGCGCCCGAGCACGATCGCGGTGGGACGGTAGAAGTATTTGGAGACATCGGCAGTCTTTGGGTGGTGTTCTGCAGCAGACAAAAACTTGTGCATCGGTCCAATAGGAGGGAGCGAGGTCGATGTATATCGTCATCGAGGCTGTGAGGTCTGCTGGAGCACTAGGACCATGGCGCTCAGCAAAGGGAAAGGCCGTTTCATCGAAGATGATGTGCCGGGAGACGATGACTCTATTGGAGGAGAGGTCAAGGCAGCGGTACCCTTTGTGATGAGCGGAATAGCCTAGGAAGACACACAGGACAGACCGAGGGGTGAGTTTGTGGGGTGCAGTAGCCGACATGTTTGGGTAACATTTGCAACCGAAGACTCGTAGGTGATCATATCTTTGGTGGCTTGCAGAAAGCAGAGGCAAGGTGCGGCGTGGAAAAGCTATGAGAGTCTTGGTAGGTAGTATGTTGAGCAGAACAATGGCTGTAGAGAGGGCCTCTACCCAGTAGGACGGAGGCATGGACGCTTGAAAGAGCAGTGAGCGAACAACATTATTGATGGAGCGAATAATGCGTTCAGCTTTACCGTTTTGAGACGATGTGTAGGGACAGGACATGCGAAGGTGGATGCCCTGAGTGAGGAAAAACTAACGGGAGCTAGAGTTGTCAAACTCTTTCCCGTTTGTCGATGAAAACGACCTTGACCCGGCGCCAAAGCGGGTGAGGCGTGAGCGATGAAGTGAGCAAGCGTGCTTAAAAGTGTCGATTTAAGCCGCAAAAGAAGCGTCCACAAATAATGAGTGCAATCATCAAGTATGACCAAGTAGTATTTATAACTAGAAATGCTGACAACTGCAGAGGTCCATAAATCACAATGTATAAGATCAAACTTGGTAGACGCACGGGAGGTGGACTCATGAAAGGGCAAACGAACATGACGCCCTTACTGACAAGCATGACATAACTCTGAGCAGTCCTGAATATGATAGGAGACACTAGACGCGAGCTTCGACAACGCCTCATGACCGGGGTGGCCAAGACGCCGATGCCACAGCGGGGAGGAAGCCTGGGCGACAAGGGAGTGTGCTAGGGGTAGGCGCAGAGGGTATATAAGGCCTGAGCTATTGCACTCCACGATCTCGGTCCGAGATGGAAGAACATTCACAGAACAACCAGCGGGGTCAAACTCAACAGAACAATTATTGTCGGTAGTAAATTGGCGAACATAGATAAGATTCTTAATAATTTGTGGCGACACAAGGACATTATTAAGACGTAAATTACGAGACAACTCTGTAGAGCCAGTGGCAGTGACAGGAAGAAGAGAGCCATTACCGACAACAATGGATGAAGGAGTAGGGTACCGCGGGAGAACATGTGAAAGAGAGGAGGACTGAGATGTCATATGTGAAGTAGCACCTGAGTCGAAGTACCACTCGTTGGACGTAGGAGGGGTCAGCGACGTTGTGCTGAAGGTGGAGGCGAGGGCCGTCGGGTCCCAAGAGGGGAGGCCGGCCACCGGGTTGTAATACCCGGGGGCGACCCACTGTCCAGTGCCATCAAGAGCAGGGAGGGCAGCGGCCTGCTGGTGGACAGCAAGATCGTGCTGCTGCTGTTGGGCGAGGAAGGCCTGCTGCTGCGCGTGATGTTGTGCCTGCTGTTGTGCTGCGGTGAGAGGCACCTTGGGATGGGTGCCGTGGTGGATGAGGTCCCCAGCCACATCCCGAATGGTTCCGATCCGAGGGGTTGTAGACGCTGGGCATGGCCGGCGCGCCGCCGGCATTGCCTTCTTCTTTGTTAGGCGCCACCGATGGGGCGTGACCCACATCCATGAGGGCCACCGCGCCATTGTTGTTTTTTTGCCGCCCACGCGCGCTGGCGCTGCTGCGGCGGTTGTTAATGGCTTGAGTGCCCACTGGCGCCCGTGTTGGGAGGACGCAGGGCGGTGGTGGGAGTGGTGGAGGCGGCGGCGCTTGTGACAAGTGCGTCCTGCGGGTCTCCATGGTGAGTTCCTCGAGGATGAGGTCATCACGAGCCTCCAGGAAGGTGGGGAACGGTCGAGCTCGACGAAGGAGTGTCCCAACATGGCTGAAGCGCTCGTTGAGGCCGTGGATCACGTTGAGGACGATCGTGCGGTCGGTGACGACCTCGCCAAGGGCCGTGAGATCATCGGCCATCTTTTTCGACTTCTTGGCGATGAGGTCGGTGATGGAGAGGTCATACGGACGAGGTTGCGAAACCGTGTCTCGAGGTGGATGGAGCGAGCCTCACGGTTGCCAAGGAACTGCGACTCGACGGCGAGCCAGGCATGCCGAGCGGTGGAGCCCTGGGCGGAGATGATCTCGCCAAGGTCGTCGGTGAGCGTGGCGACGATCCAGGACTTGACGACGCAGTCCATCCGGGCCCAATCAGGAGGAATTGGGGCTGGAGGGAGAACTTGCCGAGGATGAGAAGGAACTGATCACGCCAGCGGTTGAAGTTACCGGAATCGACGTCGAGGATGGTGGTGACGTGGTTCCGGATGTTGCTGAATGCAACAGCCTGAGCATGGAGCTGCAGAAGGGCAACGGCCTCGTGATGCAAACATGGCAGCCCGAAGATCGGGTGGCGGGTACTGAAGTGCCTCGATTGCGGCGCTAGAGGGTTCCGAGCAACGGCGGCGGCAGCCGCCGCCGCTCCTTGGCGCGCAGCGCCGATTGCTCGCTCGCTAGCGCTTGTTGGCGGCGGCGTCGCGATCCTTAGCATGGTTGTGGCCTCCTCCTCGGCTTTGTAAAGGCGCGTGCTAAGAGCAGCATCACAGCTGACTGGCCTTTCGCGCTTCGAGACGCTGAGCGGCGGCGGCGGCTTCGTTGGCCTTCTCATGGCGAGGCGTTGGGCGACGGCGTCGTCTTCTGGATGGTGGCGAGAGGAGGCGGCCAGATCGTCCCCGACCACAGGGGTTGCTAGAGGGTGGAGGCATGGTGGCGCGAAGACGGTGTGTCTGCATGAGAGGCGCAGCATGGCGCGGGGGGGGGCGTGGCGTGGGTGGGCAGCGGAAGAGGAGACCTAAACCTAGGCGGCCGATACCATGAGAGCGAATAGGTCTCGAGAATTGATTGATAGATTAGCAGCAGTACAGGGTACAATATATAGGCAAGGATCAATAGGGTTTATAGAAACACCCAATCAACGGTGATCCTTGCCTTATCAATGTAATTTATCTATCTTAACCCCTAAGGCAGCCAGCCTAACAGGCTAG
Organism: Miscanthus lutarioriparius; assembly: GCA_904845875.1. NCBI lineage: Eukaryota > Viridiplantae > Streptophyta > Magnoliopsida > Poales > Poaceae > Miscanthus > Miscanthus lutarioriparius. Next base: position 129,993,307 of record CAJGYO010000007.1, on the reverse strand, counting down.
GTGCCAGGCCCAAGGCCAGCCCATTAGGGCGCCTATTCTAACACCCACTGTTAGGAATTTTTATTAAACCTAAAAGAACCAACTGTACAAAAGAGAGAGAACAAAAAAAACCACAGCTAAGAAGGAAACAGGTAGCCTGAGGTAGGCTGGGCCAAACTATGTACACAAATCTATCCAAGAAAGGAAGAGAGCGTGCTTGTTTTCAGAGATCCTGTGAGCTTGTAGGCGTGCTTCATCAATGAAACCTGTTTTCCAAGCAAGGAAGGATGATTGGCCTCTACTAAAAATGAAGTTGTTTCTTTGCTTCCAAATTTGCCAAGCACTGATGGTAAAAGCTTCCATGAAAAAGGGTTTGAGAACCCCTCCTTCGCTTCCAACAGCATATGAAAGAAATCCATCGCAAGGTTCCACTGAACACCAAGCAATCATAGCCATTGACTCTTCTATTATTTTAAACTTATCCCTCACTTGTCCTCGACACGACCTGCAGAGTGGCTGCTTTGTGACAAATGCATGGTACCAGCAATCCTGCTTTGTGATATCTTATGTTCGAGAAATAAAATCTATGCAAGTTTGTACTGCCTTCAGTGCTGTAAAGCTAAGTGTCATTTGCCACAACAGATGAAAATTTGTGTCATTTGCCACAACAGATGAAAAAGAATCATGTTATCGCCCATCCTTTGACAGGCAAAACTTATTTGAGAAAGCTAGTTTACAAGCCCATAGATTCTGTGGTTCAAAAAGACCAGCTTTCCTTTCTTTGTTGAGCCTCTTTGGCTAAGTTCGAGTTCCCCTTCTTGCCCTTCTCAGGCTCTGTACAGTTTTTCTGTTGTTTGTTTCGTTTTCCTCTCTTAGTTTGTACGGTTATTCAGTTGTTTCGTTGTTTCTTTTTTTTTAATAAAATTCTTACAGTGGGGGCCTCCCCCTGCTGTATTTGCAGTAAAAAAACAGATGAAAATGAATCATGTTATCGCCAACAAGATAATTTTATGTAATATGTGGAGCGCCATTTCTGAGCTTGGTATGTGCTCCTCAGTTCTGACATGACCTTCATCGCACCTTTGATGCTGTGCTTCGCTAGACAATGTCTCGTTGGTGATACTACTGGCCAAGGTTTGCTGCTGCTTGCATCACACATACCTTGCCATGCCTCGCTTGCCCTATAGGTTTGGGCTTGTCACCCTGAGGAACTTGTGATAAGGTTACAGCTTTGTAGAAGTTGATTTATTTGTTGGAGACATATTTTCTCTTATTCTTTGTCACAGGTTTTTGACTTTGTTGGAGACATACCCTTTAGTTATATACTGTTTTTGTGAGGGTTGGGGAGGCAGAAAAAATAAAAGGGTCAGCAGCAGAATCCTTATAGCAGTAGAAATAGAAATTATATGAGCTTAACTTTGATAGCCAGCTTACCCTTGGGCTATAAATGGTTTAACACTAGTGCAATCAATATTTTTTAATCCAGTAGTACTGCTTTCTTTTGCCCTAATTAAACATATTTTGCTTGATCATAGGTCAGATGGCGCATCAACATCGAATACACATAGAGCACGGAGGAGTACTAATATTACTCCTGAAATCAGTGATGATATTGTGAGGTTGGCAAAGATGGTTTTCAACTCTGATTTGTCTCAAAATAATGGTCAGCTGCTAAGTCCAGTGAAAACACAGTGATTTTGGTTTTATTATTGTACAACACAACTTCGCTAAAATCCTCGGTTTCCTTTTAAGATGCAATAGGATGGGTTTTTTCCTTTCTGAACAAACAATGAAATGAATGAAAACAAACAGTTGGTATTTTAAACATTCACTTGTATAAAAATTTGATAGTTCAGTAACTTATGTCTATTCAGATGTCTTTTGTCTTTTCTAGTTCTTGTGCTACCTAAGAAATATGGTTTGTAATGTTCAGGAATTATATGTTGAGGTTTACTTTTATTTTGGTCCAAAGTTTGAGTCATATAACACCTTACATCTCTGCATCAAATCACCTATTCATGTTTCTTTTCTAATTGCGATAAATTAATTCAATCTTTTTTGTGTTCATTTCACTTTTTGGCCATTTAGTTTTTCTTGAAAAAATATCACAGAATTTTTATATGCGCTTTGTTTGTTTGACTAATTGACCATAAGCAAGTTAGGAACTTCTCCCATAACAATTTTTTGCTCTTATTTATTTGGAGACATTATATGTCCTGGCTGACTTTGAAGTGTGTTTTTCTTGTCTTCAGAGCAGTTCGAGCAATGAGTGAAAGCATGAGACAAAATCGCCTTTCAAGGGGGCAGAAAGATGGTAGTCTTGGTCCCTCAAATGACTCACTGAAACATGTATGCTCCATTCGCTTGTTTATGTCGTGGATCATCTGAAAGTATATTTCTGTCGTGGGTCGTGTGCTCAGTTTATGTCGCCCCATTCACTTGTTTGATTTTCATTTTTCCTAAATACTTACACGCATTGATAGTTGTGATTTACTATTTGACACTTCACGACATGCTATAGGTTGTCTGTATTTTTTCTTTTGTTTTTTCTTATTTTTTAAAGCTTCCTTGATTAATTTTGCCACAGGACATTCAAAACGTATCATCGTTGCTGGAAAACATCGGAAGAACTGATCTTTTGCTGCTAGATGCTACAACTTTGTATAGAGTCAATACTAAACAGAGTTTAGTGTCCTGCAGCAAATGTTTTTAAAAAATTGATCTTACTAGACATTTTGCTGGACACTAAATCATGTCCAGCAGCAATATACATGATTTTGTAGTGTTCAGCAACAAAGATCTGTGTTTCCGATGTCTTCTAGCAAAGGTGACATGTTTCGAGTGTCATGTCGTGCATTAAAGAATTTGTATAGACAAATGCACGTGTGTGATTTCTACAAAAATTTGGTCAATGAAGATGTTGATATCATTATTAAAGTAGTAATCTAGAGAGAGTTTCAATGCACATCTGATGCTTTGTTCACATTTTATTCATGTTCTGATGCCTGGGTTCGACGGTGTAAGAGATTTCCTTTTCCAACTGAAATGAGATTAGTTTCCAATTTTTTATGGAATCATAGTTTATGTTTCTCAAACTCATCATTAATTCAGGTGTTTATTCCTTTGCGGAAAGGACTATCTGCTTAGGTTTCCTTTGTTGTCATAGCTTGTGATCTCCATTGATTACGTAACCACATTAGGGTGCCACCACTGGTTAAGTGGATGCTAGCAAAATTCTTCTAAATGCCACCACAGGTGTTGATTTATAAGATACCTAGTTTTGTTGCTTTTCACACCTACAGCAAACACAGTCGGATGATATGTTTTTTATAGATATTGTTAGTCAAAGAGTCATAGTGGACTAGTGGAGACTGTTGATGTTGTAATAGACTTATATTTCCGACTGGAGGAAGCAAGGGAGTAAGCCACTTTACGGTTCCAATAGGACGGTTCCAATAGGTAGATTCATCCTCTTCATTCAGAGTGCCGAGGGTGCAGGTCACATGACAGTCTTTTAACTTTGTTTCATTCATATTTGTAGAGTAGCATATACATGTTTGATTCCTTTTTTTTTGTGTAATATATATATGGGCATTAAGGAAGAAATGGATCCATGCTATATACTTAGTTGATTACAAATAGTACATGTTATTGTTATGTGGTGCTGCACTTATGCTAGGCACCACAAGCAGGGTGGATTGGCACAAACCAATTAAGCTAAGAGGATTAGGAGGCTTACTATTGCTTAAGAATCAAGATAAGTTAGATAAGATCAGTTTGTTATGCTAAGTGATTGTTTTTGTTGGTTTTTTTGCACGAGGCGTACTCTATATAAGATGCGATGCCCACGAATAAAGCAAAGCGGACGTTATCTCCTATCCTTCCCTTCCTTCTCCTTGGTGCTTCGCACCACCCTACTCCATGCTGGGGGGATGAAGTTACAAGTCTCATCCTCCTGTTGAAGGCTACAACCTTATATCGAACCCCTCCACTGCAACCCTCAACATGGGACTTGTTCATTTTAATTTCAGAGGAAATTCCATGCTGAAGTATAAACCTAAATTTCTGAGGAAGTACTGTTGTAAAGGTGTTAGGCAGTGCCTATTAATTGGCCTTGCTTAGGTGGCCTGTATACAAAGGAGGAAGGTGTGTGAGGAGATATCCTAAAGGAGAAAGGGGCAAGTGAGGCAATCCACTCAACCCGGCCCAATACAAGATACCCTAAGCCGCTTGCCTCTACATCTACAGCCGCCATCCCTTGCAATTGTGATTGTCGCCCTGTATCACCCCCTACCTTTCCCCACCGCCGCCACCGCCGCGGAGGCTGAATCAGGCTGTTCGCATCAGATTGTCGCCCCGTATCACCCCCTACCTTTCCTTATCAGCGCCACCGCTGCGGAGGCTGAATCAGGCTGTTCCCAACATCGTTGATGCCAGATCCGGCCATTCCTGATGTGTACATAGCTGGATGTTAGCCTCCACTGGTGTCCCTCTCCCTCAGTACCACTGCTGACGCTGAATCTCACTGTCCTTGCCTCCATCGCTGCCGCAAGACCTGTGCTTCCATCTTTGGAGTTAGATCTGTGATTCCATCACTCCCTCTTGCCTTCACCGCAAGCCTGAGGCTCAGCCTGGCATGACCACCAGCCTTACCGCCTAGGCTCCTGTTTTGGAAGATGGCTGCCAACCCCACCAATTTCAGTAAAATCGCTGTGGTAAGAGATTATCTGTCATCTTGCCTTTTAGAACACCAAGAGAGACACATGTGTGCATGTTGAAACCAGGTATTGTAATATGTCACTGCAAACACAGAAAGCTTGGTAAAAAGGGGGAAATATTAAAATTTTGTCTCATGTGACATTTCTTAACTTGGATGATTTTGGAGTGGTATATTTGCAAATTCCAGAGTAATTCAACTACACATGCCAACATATTCTATGCTTTTTATCCAATACACCCAAAATTATTTTTAAGTCTTGATTACTTAGTTTTGTGGTTTAATTATTGCTGTAATCCATACTTTATGTAGGAACCTGCTGGTGACTCCAATGACGATGAAGTATCCACAAGACGACCAAGTGCACTGGAGGGTTTGAGAAGACAATTTAATAGTCAGAAAGCTGTGTCATTGCCTTCGTCGCCCCATAGGTCAGGTATTCTTGGCTCTGACCTCGGGAGCCCATCTGACTATACAGAAGCAGATCTGGTGGCAACCTGGAATGAGGTGTTGCAGTCTTCACCATTTCTGAACAAGCCTTTATTGCCATATGAGGAATGGTGCATTGAGTATTCAGAGATTACTGTTGGCACTCGTGTGGGAGTAGGCAAGTAATATTCCCTGTTATCAAATATTTTTTATATTTTTGAAGCACTTCATCATCTGAAGTCTTTTGGAGTCAGATGCATCATCATAAGTTATGCTTATTACTCCCTCAATTCCAAATTATAAGATGTTTTGGCTTTTCTAGATATGTAAATTTGCTATGCATTTAGATATACACTATGTCATAGTAAAAGTAATGTATCTAGAAAAACTAAAACGTCTTATAATTTGTAGCGGAGGGAGTACTATTTATTAAAAGAATTGAGACAATCATAATGAATCTGAAGTAATAGATGCAATGTTTGCTTTATGTGGCATCTGATCTTGTTAAAGGTAGTAACTCATCTAAAATTTTCTTTAGGGTTTTTTGGAGAAGTCTTCCGTGGCCTCTGGAATGGAACAGATGTAGCTATAAAAGTATTCCTGGAGCAAGATTTAACAACAGAGAATATGAAAGATTTCTGCAATGAGATCTCAATACTTAGGTTTTACTTGTATCTTTTGGCCATTACTTTTCTTATGAGTTGTCTAAAAGATTGTTCTCTTATTGTTTTTTTTTTTTTTTTGGTTTTGTTGCAGCCGACTTCGACACCCCAATGGTACTACCTCCACTGAGCTTTCATTGGTTTAGTTTCAATTTTTTAATTTTGGTTTCAACTTCTGTTAGTATCTGCTGGGTCTTGTGTTCGGAAATGGCATTTCCTATTTCATCAAGAAAAGAACTTATGATATATTTTGAAAAGTATGCTAATCATGTTTATGGGGCTTTGGACTGCAGTCATACTCTTTCTTGGTGCATGTATGAAGCCGCCTCACTTATCCCTAGTCACTGAGTACATGGAAGTGGGTTCTTTGTATAGTTTGATTCACTCAAAAACTCAGAAAACTAAGCTCCATTCGAAGAGGAGGTTAAAGATGCTCCGTGATATCTGTAGGTGAGCATGTTCAATGCCTCTAGCTTTCTGGACTGTTCAATGCCTGTAGTTTTTCAGACTGTTCTGTCCCTGCTATATCTTTTGTGTTCCTTTTTCCATGTCTAACACCATGGTTTGGTTATAATGCTGTACAAGGGGTCTCATGTGCATGCACCGACTAAAGATTGTTCACCGTGACCTCAAGAGTGCAAATTGCCTTGTTAACAAATACTGGACAGTCAAGATATGTGATTTTGGGCTCTCTCGAGTAATGTCAGATTCTGCAATGAATGACAACTCATCTGCGGGAACTCCAGAGTGGATGGCTCCTGAGCTCATCCGCAACGAGCCATTCACAGAAAAATGTGATATCTTCAGCTTCGGAGTTATCATGTGGGAGCTTTGCACTCTTTGTAGACCTTGGGAAGGAATTCCACCTGTTCAGGTAGCCACCATACTTTTCCATGGCTCTTTTTTTTAAAAAAAAAAAAAAGATAAATTGTCGCTAAATTAAGCCAACTCACATATGTCTCCTATCTGCATGTTAGATCGTTTACTCTGTTGCGAATGATGGGGCAAGACTGGAAATACCAGATGGGCCTCTTGGAAGCTTGATAGCGGGTATGATTTCTGTTCCTTCTATGAAAGGGTAGTTGTTTGTTTGCTCCTGCATCCATTTGGAACTTCCATTGTGGTTTGTCTTGGATTACCAGGTGTTTGTTAATCAACATTATATAATGGACACATGTTGAATTTTTCAAGCATTACCTATAAGAAATTTCCTATCTCTACAGGCGGGTGAAGGTCCTTGTTTTTATCTATTCCATGGAAAGATAGGAGGAAACTGATTGAACATTTTTTTAATACTTTTGACCCTAGAAAAAAACACAGAAAGTCCTTTATCTTTTGTGAACAATACATAAATCTCATACAAGTTTGAATGTCTACCCAGCAATCATACAGAAATGGTACGCCAGTTTGTAAATGTATGATGTTCTAGACTGTGGGAAGTCAACTTTGACCATAGATTTAAGAAATAATATCTGGCTTGTTCACATCGACACTCTTTGGATTTTTCATGAAAAGTACTTTCATAAGATAGTTTTTTTTTCCTTACCATTTTCATATAAAAAGACTGTCGATGTACAAAATCTCATACAATTATGAGCACGAGTATTAGTCAGCAATGTACTGTTCATACATCCATTTATCAAAGCTCACATTTGAAATTTAGGTCACCATCTCATTCTTAAAAGAGGGAATTTTGCTTAACTCTATTCGAGCACCTACTGTTGACCTACCCTAAAAACATGCTGCATTCCTGTTTAACAGATTGCTGGGCAGAACCGGAGAAGCGTCCAAGCTGCCAGGAGATCCTGACCCGCCTTCTTGATTGCGAGTATACCTTGTGCTGAGGTTTTGCTTCGAGTCTGTATACTATTGCGAGTATATGGGCATCAAACGGTCCGGCTTATATACATCCATTTAATTTCCCATTTCACATACATCATTGAGGATGTAAACTAATACCCTGTACTATAATAAGCAAACTTTTCATAATCTCTGTAATGCTAATGCCCCAAAATTCAAAAAAAAATGTTTTTGCAAATTTTTTCTTGTTCGAGTTTTGTGCGTTTTCCCTTTATTATATCTATATCCTAGACCCCTTGTGAAATAGTGAGATGTCATTTTGATACATCTATATGCGATTTTTCTTTTAACTTTTGATTGACTTTCGGCCGAACCCAACGATTCTTACTGGACCTGACCCAAACTTTTTGTTTTATTAGTTAAGGCCTCTTTACTTTTTTTTCTCCCTGCACCGGGCCTTGCTAAGCTAGTAGTTCTGGACCGGGGCATTCTATGCTAGTGGGCGAACCAGGCGTAGTCCGTTTTTTTTTTTTTTTTTTTTGAGCAAACCAGGTGTAGTCCTACCTCCCTAGTCCCTCTTGCTAGTTCTGCTGGCCTAGTTCTGCTGAGCAAAATCGCCGCCCGTGGCAGCTTGAGATGGCCCATCCGTCGCTGGGCTGCTTTGCTCCTTTTCTCTGTTCGCTTGCTGGTTGCTGCTGTCAGAGTCGGCAGGAGACGTCCGCACGCAACTGATGTCCCCTCTTCTCCTCACCTAGCCAAGGAGATTTTTTTATATTTTTAACCTTTTTTTAAAATAAATTCTAAATATAATACAGTTGCTTTTTTATTTTCAAATCTAGCCTGTTTGGCCACGTCAAAATCCATGGCACGGCCAAAACACGCTATCGGGTCACATGCAACGGCACGGCACGATCTGCCACGTCGAACAATGATTTCCACGTGAAAATCCTTGCCGCGCCCCCCCGTTGACGCGGCAGCCCTGTAGCGCCGCGCCAACCTAGACTGGCGCGGCAAGATGTAAACTTAGAAAAATTATATATTTTTCATACAGTCTTGGATGAAGATGATTTTTTATATAAAAATTGTAACTCTCGACGAGATCTATAATTTTCTAGTTTTGAGTTTTTAAATTTGAGATAATTAAGATGCTTCAAAAAAATTAAATAAAGTTTCAGCAGTATATTAATCGCGTACAAGTGCTTATCGCCTTAGAAAAATCGTATATCTCTTATATTGTGTCCAATGAAGATACTTTATATATGAAAATTGTAACTCTTGACGAGATCTACATCTTTCTAATTTTGAGTTTTTTAATTTAAGGTCATTAAGATAATCAAAAAAATTAAACAAAGTTTCAGCAGTATATTAATCGCGTATAAGTACTCGTCGTCTTAGAAAAATTGTACTCCCTCCAGGTCTTAAAAACATGTCGTTTTGGACATAATCTCTAGTACCAAAGAGTATTTAATAAAGGTGCCCATTTCCTCTTTGCCCATATTAAATAGGGTCCCGTTAGTTGAAACAAAACAAGCTCTGTGCTGAGGTGGTAAAGGGCACTACTTTTCAAGCTGATAGACTCCTGGCGTTGTAATTTTTTTCGGCCAGCCACGCATATGAAATTTTCACAGTCGCGCGCTGTAGCAAAGCTACCCGCGCCATTTTTTTCGGCCGCTTGGAGCATTAGCATGTGGCGGGGTGCTTATTTATACAACACCAATAAACGGAACGGTACGTATTCTACTCCACTGTTGATAAGTTTGCTTGCCACTAGTTCGAGTAAGGTAGCCAAATCTTGATACTCGATCTGAACTTGGATCCACCAGAAGATGATAATTTTACTGGGATCGATCTTAACTTGGTTCCACCGTTGGAACACGGCATCGGTAAGTACTTTTTCTATTTCTTTGTGATTAGCATCTTGGTCTTTTTTTTTTTCCTCAAAGAATTTTTCTTATATGGTGTCAAATGGTAGCACTTGATGGGATCTATAACTTTATACCGGGGATAAAGATACGACTTTTCCCACGTACACACGGGCGCACGTGAAACGAAGATGGTGGGCAGGCACGGGCGTGCATCCAAACGTCCAGGCTCTGGTATCTCCGAAATAAAATTCCAAGCTGGCCAGTTCCACAAATAAAAAAAAGAGGTGAAAATAGCATCAGATATCGATGAAACCTTTTATAAATTCGATTAACGAACTTATTCAAATTATTAATGAATTTCTTTCATAGTGGAAGTTGCGCTCGCCTAAAGTGCGGCGCTCAAATTCCCCTCCATACATTTGGCTAGCTTTGGCACAAATACACTAGAGCATGTTGTGTTTTCTTTGGCACGTCGTAAGTAGGGCAGGAGCCAAACGTGTTGTGGCATGCCGCAGCTGTGTTGCAGCAAGTTGCGGCAACGAGCCAAAGAGGCCCTAGATACGAGATAGGAACAAAAAGATTCGAAGTTTATTAGACCTCACCAAATTTACAATTAACGATGGCTCCTATAAGTAAGTTTTTTCACCATCTTTGGATTAATCTTTTATGCAAAGCGAGGATAAAAGTGTAAGTAAGATAGCAATAGCGTGTGTTGGGGGGGAGCACCTTCGGCAAGCCGCCCCGACGAACCCTCGACTGTCAAGAGGGACGTTCAATGGCTCTCAACGGAAGACCCCGGACAAATAACAACCGTGGCGAAGGTTCTCCGACTAAGGTTGCCTTTATCCTATACAACTGCAGGTCCATCACCAGTCATAGAGAGAAACCCCCATCGGAGACAAGACCCTCTCAATGGTTGCTACCTGGTGGAAGAAAGTTAAATGGAAAAACTTAATTCAACACCGTACAAAAAAGATACCGACCTCAGATGAAACAACTTAAAACTATAAAGTTGTAAATCTCCTGAAGAGATATAACTTTTATAAAAAAAATATCTTTATTTGCCACCGTACAAAAAGATATGATTTTTCGAAGGCGAAAAAAGCTGGTATGCGATTAATATGCTGCTGAAACTTTATATTATTATTTTTTAATCATCTTAATGATCTCAAATGAAAAAACTCAAAACTATAAATTTGTAGATCCCATCGAAAGTTATAACTTCCATATAAACAATATCTCCATTTGACACCATATAAGAAAGATATGAATTTTCTAAGGCGACGAGCACTTGTACGTAATTAATATACTGTTAAAACTTTATTTAAATTTTTTGAGCATCTTAATGATCTCAGATTAAAAAAACTCAAAACTAGAAAGTTATAGATCTTGTTGAGAGCTACAATTTTCATAAACAAAGTATCTTCATTTGACACAAGATAAGAGAGATACGATTTTTCCAAGGCGACAAGCACTTATACGCGATTAATATACTACTGAAATTTGTTTAATTTTTTTGAGCATCTTAATGACCTCAAATTAAAAAAAAACTTCAAACTAAAAGGTTATAGATCTCGTCGAGAGCTATAATTTTCATATAAAATCATCTTCATCCGAGATCGTATTAAAAAGATATAAATTTTCTAAGTTTGTACCTTACCGCGCCAGTCTGGTTGGCACGGCGTGCTACCGCGCCAACGGGGGTGGCGTGGTAAGGATTTTTACGTGAAAATCGTTGTCCGACGTGGCAGATCGTGCTGCGTCGACGTATATGGCGCGACAGCGTGTTTTGGTCGTGCCACGGACTTAGGTGCGGCCAAACGGGTTAGATTTGAAAATAAAAAAGCAATGGTAGTAGATTTGAAATTTATTTTAGAAAAGGGTTAAAAAAAAAAAAAATCCGCCAAGGACATGCGAAGGGCATTACCTATCAAAATGATATTCGTCTTATTTTTCAACACTATTTCAGCACAGTTGGTACTGATCAATAACTTACGGCAAGACGAGCAGCCCTATACCACGTGTAGCCACACTCGTCTATCCTTTTCTACTTAGTTGGACGAAAATCATATAAAAATCAAGCAAGAGGATGCGCGTTAGCGCAAAGGCTTTCGCGCTAGTTGCTCAATCAATTGCTTGCTTCTTTTCCGTCTTGGAAAATTGAGGATTTCCTATCTCATCCAAGGGACGGAAGAGAGGTGGAGAGTGTTGCTGTGTCAAATCGAGATTGTGTGGATGTTTGGTCTACCGCTCATGTTCCACGCTATCGAAAATCACGTATTGGATGGATGCCCGGGCACTGAGAAGGAAGGACGCTTTAAGATGTGAAAGACCATGGGGAGAGAGCGTCTGTGATCCATGGATCTCCGATCGGAAACCATATCCAAGCTCTGTGGCTAGTCTGCGCTCTTTGGACTTTTCAAACTTAGCGAACTGAAATATCTAAGTAGCTAAAGGAAGGAAAATCAACCGAGACCTGTTAGTAGCGGCGAGCGAGAGCAGATCAAGGGTTTTCATCAAAAGAAATCCGAAGCGGTTTCATACAATTTGTTGTGGATTGGATGATGGAAAAACCAGCAAGCAGCAAAGCGTAGGCTGTGTTGCCGTAGCGCGCCCTACGAAGTTGTACAAAGTCAGCAACCGTTTTGGGGCGCAAGCATAGGCAACACAGGACTGATGACGGGTGGGACGCGCAGTGAACTGGTTTTCTAAAAAGATCAGAAGATCCGGCCAAAGAAGGTGATAGCTCTGTTCATTCGTACCTATGATTGTTTTTTCTCTCATAACAAATCAACATCTAGCATCAGCCAAATTTTAGCGAAACAAACAGGGCCATTACACTAGCTACTAAAATCTCAAACGTTTCTCGCTGTCAAACGCATGCGTCCTAGTTTGGTTCACTTTCTCTCCACGCATGATTCACTTTCTTCACTAGTTTGGTTCACTTTGCATGCGTCCTAGTATGACGAAGATTCGCTTTCAACTTCTCACTAGAGATGATCCGAGTTTCCTAAATTCAGAACACAGAATAATCAGACTCGGCCTCATGTTTTGCTGGGTATAACGAATTTTTCTACTCCGCACAGTTGTAGTGGAGTGACCTTTATAATTATTGTTGGCTTAGGTTATAGGTTCACTATAAAGTTAACGAATTGATACGAAAACTTTAGAGCGTGCATGAGAACAAGAATAAGTTCTTAAGCTGCCCTTGCAATGGCTTCAAGTTCCTTTTGTACCCCTATAATAGAGTTAAATGAAGGTTGTGTCTGGTTCTATTTCTGAAAAGCCCTACTACCAAAAAGGAAAAAGTCAACCAAATAGATAGAACCTAAAGATGCCTTTTCTTTTTAAAAGCAGTTGTTTTCGAGTAATACAATTTTCATGACATCTTGGGTTTCAACTTTTCCAAATAGATGAAAATAGAGACATTTTTCAGCTATTTAAGGAAGATGAAGAGAGGCCGAAGGATTTTTATAATTGTTTCAACAAAACAACTTACATCTTTTTCGTAGCATATAGCTCGTAACAACTTTTTCATAGCTTATAATAGCCTTTTCACGGTTCACGGCTGAACTAAACAGACATCCAATGAGATTTCTTTTCGTAAGACTATCTTAGGAGAAGAGAAACACGTATGCAGGCAAAAAAAAAACTTTGTATAGAGTACTCCAGTCCATAAACCATAATTACCGCACCCACTGAATGGTATTGAGGAGAATAAAAATTACTCGAATTAACAGAAATTTTAGTTTTTATCTCATCCAATTCACGGGAAAACGAATCATGCAATCGATTCATTCCCGTTGACAAGTGCAGCCTTCAGCTTGCCGGCGACTTCCCCCATCGCCCGCCGGGAAGACCCTTCCGACGACCACGCCCGCTTCGAAGCCTCACGCAGCTCTCTCGCCCGGCCGCGCACCGCGCTTCCCTTCTCCCCCTCCATGAGCTCCCTCACCGCAGCTGCGATCTCCTCGCGCGTCACCAATCCGTGGCCGTGGCCGCGCGCCGCCGGCCGCAGCGCCACGCCGGTCACCTCGGTCAGGATGGCCGCGTTCGTCTTCTGCTCCGCGTACAGTGGCCACGCTACCATCGGCACGCCGGCCGCCACGCTCTCCAGCGTCGAGTTCCACCCGCAGTGCGACACGAAGGACGCCGTCGCCGGGTGGGACAGCACGGGCACCTGCGGCGCCCACGCCACGACGGCGTGGCCCCTGCCGCTCGTCCTTTCCAAGAATCCGTCAGGGAGCCACGCCAGTGGGTCGTCCTTGTCGCCAGGGATCGTCCCTAGGGCGCAGGGGTTGCCGTCAAGGCTCGGCATGCGCACGACCCAAAGAAACCTGTGTCCGCTCATCTCCAGCCCGGCGGCGAGCTCGGCCGTCTGCTCCACGGATAGCGCGCCCCCGGTGCCGAAGGAGACGTATACCACCGAGTCCTCCGGCTGGCGATCCAGCCACTCCAGGCATGCCGATTCATCGGCTTCTTCGCCGGAGCCTGACCTGACAAAGGGCCCCACAGGGTACACCGGAGGGAACGCGCCGTCCTCGGCGTCCCGCTTGAACGTTTCCGCCATGGCGACCTCCAGCTCGTCGAAGCTGTTGACCAAGAAGCCGTCGGCGCGGCCGTATCTCCGTGCCTCCTCAACGAGATAGGCGTACACTGGGTCGTTCCGGTCAAGGAACCCGTCGGGGAGGTCGGCGTGGCGGAGAACCAGGCCTCCAGGGAGCGGGAGGGGGTCCGGGAGGTCACGGTACTCGCCGGGGGCGACGTCGCCATGGAGCTCCACGATGTGGCGCATGATGGAGATCATGGCGAAGCTGTTCGGGAAGAAGACGTACCCCTGCGCGCCGAGCTCCGCGGCGAGCGGCAGCGCCGCGGTTCCGAAGAAGTCGCAGACGAGCGCGGTCACCGGGCCGTGGCTGGCGCCCTCCATGAGCGCGCGGAGGTGTGGCAGCGAGCGGCGGACGAGCTCGAACATGAGGGTACCGAAGCCGATGTCCGGGGGCAGGTCGGCGAGGGACACAGCAGGGAGCACCGCGGTCGCGACGGAGGACGGCAGCGAGGACAGCACCGCGGCGTCCTTGGCCGGGTCGGACATGCCGGTGAGCGTGACCAGCGTGACCGCGAAGCCGTGGTCCGTGGCGAGCCGCCTCGCGAGCTCCACCAGCGGGATGAGGTGGCCCGCGCCGGGGCTCGCGAACAGCGCAACCTCAACCTGCTTCTGTGACGGAAACTTCTCCATGAGCTCCGGCGGCGACGACGGCCACTCACTCGACGGCGACGACGTGTCACATGCACCGGTGGTCGACGCAGACATGTTGAAATGTCACCCTCGCACACGTATGGTTGGTGCCTTGACTTCGTATAGGAGTAGTTTTGAGCGTTGTGTCAAACGGCGCATAGCCACGGCGCCGCACAATGGAGCCCTCTAGCTAGCTCTACAATTGGTTCTTTGACTTATGGATCGTAGTGGAAATATAAAACTCAAAGTAGATTGAAAAAAATTACCATTAAAGTGGAATCAAAATTTCAAAGTCAGGTAGGCTAACTGAAGAGCAGGCGATGATGAGTACAATATTGCAAGTATACAATGTGATGAGAGAATAATTCAATGACCGTATGGAAAAATCATGGATCTACATGACCTACATCAAGTACAGAGACAGATGGCTATAGGCAAGCACGTTGAATGTTCAGGGTCTATCTGGTAGAGCTCTGGCTTAAAAAAAACAACAACTATAGCTTCTCCAAAGAAACAATTTTTCTAGTTTCAATTTCATTAGTTAGAAAAACGTTTTGGCAAAACAGTCTCACCTGTTGAAAATTACGAAATACATATAATACCCTTCCTCTTTTTTCTTTCTATGTTTTCCAATTCTTCCTTCTTTCTTTCCCTTTTATTTCTCTTTTTCCTTCCTATTCTTACTCCTCCTTATACCGTCTCCCATCACACGCCTCAACACGACATGTCGATCTTGTTCGCGACTTCGCGTTCACCGAGCACGCCAGCGCCATCTACGCCATGCTCGAGCCCTCTCCTCTATGCCCGTGCCATCTACACCGTGCTTGAGCCCTCTCCTTCGTGTCCGTGCCATCTCCGCCGCGCCCAAGCCCTCTTCGTCGTGGCCCACGCCATCTCTGTTGCACCCTCCCGCTGTGCCCTCCACCTCCCGTCAATGGGATTTCAGAGGTTTCTCATGTGTGGAGCAGTTGGATGGAGACCATTTGGTTGGTGGAGCTTTAAAACGGCTTCAGAAGCGGTTCGAGGAGCGGTACCAAACAAGGACTTAATAAGCATAATATAAGTTGTATCCAACACTGAGAGAAACTGATGGAATTAGATTCGTGATTAATATGCACAGCACCTCAAGCTATAGGACTCATGATTTTTAATGCGTTTGCACGCCAAAATTTTGAACTCCAGTATCATGCGAAGAGATTGGAGGTTATATTTTTCACTTTTTAAAAAGATGTAGAGGCCTAGGCTGGACAACCGTATAGTACTAGTAGAATTCTAATAATCTACACATACATTGAGCTGGCCGTAAAGTGTCTACCCTGTAGTCGCCGTTGAGAAAAAAAAACAAAAAAAGAAACAAAGGAAAAGAAAAGAAAAGGAAGTCTACTTTGTAATAATAATCTACTTTTTTGAGCAAATGTAATAATAATAATCTACTTTTTTTTAGCAACATGTAATAATAATCTACTAGTTCTGTAGAACGGAACGGTAAGGAGAGGATGAACTTCGAGTCAGGTTGGTTGGGCCACGTGCCAACTTAAATGGGCTAAATCAGGGCCTAGTCTGTGGCCCATTTGCAAACTCTCAATAGCCACTCAAGCATTCAAATCTGTTGCTGTCTCACACAATTTGATGGAGATTTCATGCTCCAATGTTTATCATGTTTCCAGCTGCCCTACTAGAGAGGCATTGCATTCTGTAATTTGGGACCATTGTACACCACTTGCGGCCTTGTGCTGCTAATAAAATTTTAGTGGTACCGAAGCAATCTCAAGTAGGTTTTCTATGTTTTACGTGCCTTAAACAAGTGGTACACACTCAAAAGACAATAGGAGTAGAAAACAATTAAAAAGGGAAATCGGTATGAAATTAGAAAATATGCATGCTGCAGTTACCAAAAAAAAAAAATGCTTCCTCCCGCTTGGGCGGCCCAGATTGCGCTCGTCTCCGGCTGGATGGAGACAATAGAGCGCACCTGTTGTAGGGAGCGCACCTGCTGTGCCGACCACTCCGATCCCAGCGTCGCGCTCCACTTCTCGTATACAAAAAAATTCAATTTATTTTGGTAAAAAATTTTGAATTTCCGATTGAGGTTCTCAGATTTTGATTTTTTTTCTATTTTTCAAATGACATCAAACATGGACATGTACTCATACGGAGACAAAAATTTAGTTCTCAACAAGATATATATCTTTCTGTTTGAACTTTTTATTTAAGATTATGTGGGTGCCCAAATATTCAGCCCTTGTTTAGTTCGCGAAATTTAGATTTTGGGGCTATTGTAGCAGACCTTCTCCGTTTTTTATTTGGCAAATAGTGCAGAAAAATATAGGATGAGAAATAAAAACACATGGCCTTCTGTGGATCAATGTATGACCAGTATGTGTGTTAAAAGATTGTAGAAGAACAAAAGATAGTAAAGATAATCTTGCTTTTGTGTCAATTTTGGTTTTCTTTTCATTTGTATGTTAAGTAAAGACCAACCTTTGTTCCTGTCAGGCAGAAAATGAAATCAATATGTCTATCAAAATAATGAAGAAAAATGTACCTTCATTTGTACTATAAACTTCAATCTATACCGCAACCTCAGGGTATTTTCATTCTGGACCTGATTGAAAGAAAAAAACTTCTTTCCACATCAAATAGCTGCAATTTTTCTTTTTTTTCTACATTTTGCAGCTATATTAATGAAATTTCACTTTTTATCCAAAACCCTAAGTCCATGGCTATGAAAAAAAAATACATTAATATGTTATATGGTAATTTCAGTCTATCTTTCTCTAGGTTCACATCCACACACACACATTCGATGAAATATGGCTCAGTTAAAAATATCAATGTATGACCAGTATGATGTGGTGCAAAATTGTAGAATGTTTTATCAAAGAAGCATCTTGCTTTTGAAGTTAGTAGAACTAAACAAGCCGTCAATAAACAATGGCATGGCTGAAAAGAAGAAATATGGGCCCACATGTCACATATGTGGTACATTCAATCAAAAACTCATTCGAAACCATTGTGTACTATTTTCAGCCGAGGTGACGGTGGTAATTTGTCAGGTTTTGAAACTTAAGAAATAGTTCAATGATGTTTTTAAATTCAAGGTTAAGTTCACAGGATAAATCGAACTTTTATCCTTTTATTTATGTAGCACAAATTCCGACGACAAACCACGACAACAGACATCAACATCATCACGATTCACGATGACGAAACGACAAATGTTTCGCCAACCGCACCCGCTTTCCACCTGCCGGCGACCTCCTCCAACGTCCGGCGCGACGAGCCATCGGGCGCCCACGCCAGGTCCGCCGCCTGCTGCAGGTCCCCCGTCCGGCGCCGCACGGCGCGCCCGTCCTCCCCCTCCATCAGCTCCCTCACCGCCGCCGCGATCTCCTCGCGCCCGACCAGCCCGTCGTCCGGGCGGACGCGCAGCCGCAGCGCCACGCCCACGTTCTCCGACAGGACCACGGCATTCATCCGTTGCTCCGCGTACAGCGGCCACGCCACCATCGGCACGCCGGACGAGACGCTCTCCAGCGTGGAGTTCCACCCGCAGTGGGACACGAAGGCGGCCGTCGCCGGGTGGGACAGCACGCGCACCTGCGGCGCCCACGACGCCACGGCGAGGCCGCGCCCCCGGGTCCTCTCCAAGAACCCCTCTGGAAGCCATGCCAAGGGATCGTTCTCGTCGCCACCGCCACGGGATTTCCGGCCCATGTCGTCGGAGTGCTCGCCGTCCAGGCTTGGCATGCGCACGATCCAGAGGAACCTGTGCCCGCTGTCCTTCAGCCCGGCGGCGAGCTCGGCCGTCTGCTTCACGGACAACGTGCCGGCGCTCCCGAAGGAAACGTACACCACGGATCCCGTCGGCTGCCGATCCAGCCACTCTATGCACGGCGACGACGCGCCGCCTTCATCGGAGCTTGACCGGACGAACGGGCCCACCGGATAAGCCGGCGGGAACCTGCCTTGCTCGGCCGCCTTCTTGAAGTCCTCCACGGTCGCCGGATCCATCTCGTAGAACTGTTCACCAAGAAGCCGGCAGCGGTTCGGTACCGGAGGCCCTCGTCGATGAGGTGCGCGTAGACCGGTTCCTTGCTGTCCCGGAACCCGTCCGGCAAGTCCTCGCGGCGCAGCGACACGCCCCCGGGAAGCGGGAGAGGGTCCGGGAGGTCGCGATACTCGCCGGCGCCCGCGCCGTCGTTGAGCTCCACGGCCCTTTGCACGACGGAGAGCGCGCTGAGGTTGCTGGGGAAGAAGATGTACCCCGGGACGCCGAGCTCGGAGGCGAGGGGCAGCGCCGCGGTGGCGAAGAAGTCAGGCACCAGGGCGGCCAGCGGGGCGGTGGAGCCAACGTCGCGGAGCAGAGCGCGAAGGTGCGGGATGGAGCGGCCGATCACCTCGAGGAGCACGGTCTCGATGCGGGCATCGGTGGGGAGGTGGTCGAGCGGGACTGCGGGGAGCGCGGCCGTGGAAACGTTCGCCGCGCGGAGGGAGGAAAGGACGGCGGTGGAGTGCGCGTCAGGGTTCGCAGAGATGTCGGAGAAGGTGACGAGCGTGGCCGCGAGGGCGTGGTGCGCCACGAGGCGCCGCGCCAGCTCGGCCATCGGCATGAGGTGGCCTGCGCCGGGGCTGGCCACAAGCACGACGTGCGGCCGCTCGGGGCGTGGCCCGGCGGCGGCTGTGCTGGTGGCTACGGACGCCATGGATGGATCTCGCCCACGCTTCGGCAGCAGGCTGCAGCGCCGTGACCCGTGATGCAAACTGAAGCAGGAAAGACACGCGTGGTTGCTGTTGCTGCTTGTATCCGAGAGGATGGGCACAGTCTATTCACTGCAGTCACTATAGGACAGGATGGTGCCGTTGAATACGTAAGATTTCGACGGAAAAGATCGAAACTGTGTCAAACTCTATTAGTATAATTTATAAAAAAATATCAATATATTTCAGTATTTTATTATTTTTTACCGTCATATATTATATCCAAGTAGATGCACGGTGATGGGGTTGTTATAAATGAGAAATGCTAAATGGCACTCCGAATGTTCCACTCTCTATCTCTCAACGGGCGGCGATGACGCGTCGGGCTTGAGGAAAAAGAAGGTGTGAAGAAAAAATCGGATGTTTCCGGCCTCCAAAACACTAAGTGCCCTTAAAAAATCAGTGATGGGGTGTTGGAGTCAAATATTTTTGACGTTTTGGGTTATTTATTCTTGAGTAAAATACGTTGGTGGTGCCTAAATTTGGGTTGGTATGTCATATAGGTCCTGAACTCCTGTTTTTTTTATTTCTAGTCTCGGAACCTAGATGACACGCTGGTTCTAAGTTTAGGGACTGCTGTTGCTTTTTAATCTTTATTATTGTTGTCACCGTATCCACGTTGCTCCATTTTTTATGGGTGATTTGTAAAAATAGGGCTCCAAACATCGATCGTTTACAGATTTGACACTGGACTCATATTCATAGACACAGATAAATCCACTTATCATCCACCCAAGTATCATCATAATCAATCAGTCAATCTTTTGAGTGTGATATTTACAATTTTTTCATTTTTAGTCTTGGATGAAGAAAAACGTGAGGAGACGGTATTGGATTTGGTCATTTGTGGAGTACAGCAAGATGAAACCGTTCGGCTGCACTGCTACGGCGGCTGCCGCTCTATTTGTTATGAGAATAAAATACTATAGTATGCCCACAGAAGGTTTATATCTATACCTAATAATAAACGGATAAAATTTCTTTCTAATTTTTGGTACCATTTTCTTTTGGTATGGTCCTCCTGACTAACCCTGTTAATATAAAAATTCTCTGTTCGCTCGCCCGCTCCTCGTCTCGTCGTTCCTTAATAAAGAACAGGGTAATCCTAGAAAGAAAAAACCTAATAGGACAACGATTCCTTTGCATACTCTGATTAGAATACAACTCGGTCAAAGGTTCTATTAAACAAAGGCTATTTCAAATTAAAAATAGAAAACTGGATAATACTAGGAAAGCCGTCCTAACAGAACAACGGTTCCTTTGTAAATACTAATGAACACAAATCAAACGTTCTATTAAACAAATGCTATTTAAATAAAAAGTAAAAAAACTGGATAATACTAGAAAAGGAGCCCTAACAAGACAACGATTCCTTTGTGAATACAAATTAACACAAATCAAACTCGGTGCGTCTTGTATATATATTGATAGCAAAAGGATTTTTATAATAACACTCATATATGTAACAAAAATAGCGCAACTGATCAATATAAAATGAATTCCAATCTATTTGTCTGACCGAATCCATATAAAAGAAAGACCTATTCTATTTTTTTATTCTGACCGATTCCTTTCCAAATAAAAAAAATATATTTTCCAATACGAAGCCTATTCTAATAGGCCTCGTGACGGCACATATAAAATCAAGCCGGAAGAGGCTCCCAACGAGACCCAAGACAAACCCAGGCACTTTTATTCATTGAGAGCCGTACAACGACCAAAAAAAAAGGAATGTATCAATTATTCTCCTCCAGTATAAATTACGCTATAAAAAACACATCATCAGCACAAGATTCATCTTCAAGCAAGGATCTGCTAAAACAATGGCCGAAACAGCTACACCAACGATGGTAAGAAAATTCTGAAAAATCTCTTCAAATTTCAATGCATTGAAACACACTATAAATATTGATGTCTTTTAATAAAAAAATGAGTCTCATTACAGATCAATAACACGTCATCTGATAATGTCTATATTCTGGCAACCAAGATTGCGAGTGAGGTCGTCTGAGAGATGAGGTCCGAACCGGTTTATGAGAATGCATCTGTCCGAGCCGGTTTATGAGAATGTGTCTGGGTCTCCCGTATTTGATAGTTTTTTTTTTCTCCCATTGCAATGCACGGGTATATTTTGCTAGTATTAGAAAAACGACAAGGACGGATGTGTCGTTTGTGGTGGTAACCATAACCAGAAATACCCCTAAAAAACAATAACTAAAAGAAAAATATCACCACTAAATTTTCATCATATATTTTAGCTAGTAATATATATAGCATATATACAATCCAAGAGTATCTAAAACACTCTCCCAATCCAGAATTTTTGGCAGGAGAGAAGAAAAAATCATCTCCAACAATTCCTAATCCCGCCTCCCAATCTTTTAGCACTTGAGAAAAATCATCCGTTGCGCGTAAAGATGCACGGACTGGAAGTCAGGGTACCCCCTCCCACCGATCTAAACGCGCGTATGGTGCGGCCAATCTAACGGTGGAAGGACGAGGAAAGAATAAAGAGTAGTAAATGGTTTTCTGATGCAAATATATAAGAGAGAAACAATTTATAAAAGTTGTTAGGATAATTTAGAAATAGTATAGGATTCTTGATGTAAAATTATATTCTAATTTTAGGAGTGAATTATTAGAAACTGTTGGAGTGGTCTTATTTATTCCTCCAATACTTTTTAGGAGTTGAAAAATAACATGTTTTTTTTAAAAAAAATAGGGTATTCATGATATGCTCTTAGATGATATTTGGCTTCATCAGACCGGATCGCTTCCCAATTGGTCGGTGGAGACAAAAAAAAATCCGTCCTAGTCCTAGGGGTACAAATAGCAGCTGTCGATGTTTGGTGCGATGGAGAGGTATTTGCCGTAGGCACGGTTGTCGAACGAAAGAAAGAACGAAAGCGACCACTCTTCTACAGTACCTAATAGTACTCCCGTACGTACCCACTTGGTTCAATGACGAAAAGGGGCGGTCGATGGAGGGCGATGGGGTTTACGTACACTCTGCACAAGCCGAGCGCGAGGCCGGACAGCAACTGGCGACAGTGCACGAGAGCACACCGCACCGCACACCTTTGGCAGGCAAGCAGCAGCGGCCCGGACGCTATACTTTTACGTGTAGCTTCACATGCCACGTAGGGTCTGATAAAAAATTAAGTGCTCTATATTTATTATTATAATGGTTTATAGAAGTTATATATGTTTAGGGAAGAGAGGAGATGATCTATGCTAAAAAAAAGAGAGAAAATAAAGGTGAGGCATGATAAAAACAAAAAGTTTCTATACAAACCACAAGTAGTGACAGTTTGCATTGTGTGAATAGTTATCTCAATATTTTCTAGTCTACATGGATCACTTTATTTATACTAAAACCACTAAAAGTATTAGTCTTCATTGGTGATGCCCGAAGCTGACATCGAGGATCAGTGGCAGGGTGTTTATGGGCTTTAGCAACTCAACCGAACCAACCCACCCATCCATATCAATCCAGTCCACGGAAAGATTACTTTTTTGAACACAAGCAAGAGCTTATATTTCAACCATGAACGTGATTACAATCAGAGTCCAAGACTTCCGAGGCGCAGGGACACCTTCAGACAAAAAACAAGATGAAAACACTCTCCTGCTAAATTGTCCTAAAGCATAAGCCACTCCATTAGTACTCCTATGACATTTTGTGACTTTGAAGTTATGAAAAAGTTTTAACGTTTCTTTTGCCTGCTCGATGATGATGCAACTATGGGAGCGATTTGGAATATTGATGCTGAGTGCTTGTAGTGCAGCTAGGCAATCAGATTCCAACCATATAGGTCCCGTAGAGGTAGAGAGAGCCTTCTGTATTCCCGTCAAAGCCACTAGATTTTTAGCTTCTTCAATTGAGGAACATAAGCGGTCGCTAGTCCAGCCCGAGAAAACCACCCCACTCAGATGATTTCTAGCAACAAAACCCAAGCTTGCCTGTCGCGTGATAGGATCAAAGCATGCATCAACATTGAGTTTGATCCATCCTGGAGGGGAGGTGTCCAAGGATACCTTTTTGATTGTTCTTTGATCATTTTGGCACAAGAAATCTGAATTTGAAGTGCATGGGTTTTTCCCTTTAGCATTAATGGGAGGTGTTGTATCTCCACAAAGTTTCAGGGAGCGAAGATAGTTTTCCAAAAAAAATTACCGAAGCAGAGATGGAGCATTGTCCATTCCCGAACACATTGTCATTCCTGTGATGCCAGTTTCTCCAGAACAACAACATCAATTTTGCTCTTAGATCTTTGTTGGCACTATTTAAAAGGTGAAGGCTGAGTCATCAAGGAGGTTCCATGATTAGCGTAAAGCATGTCTAAGCGCAGATGCAAAAGTGCAGCGGACCATGGCGTGATGACCATCTTCAGGTTCCATACCACATTTTGGACAGGTAGCATCAAAGATAAGGTGATGGCTCAGCCTGTTTGATTGGACACCCAAACCATTATGGACTAGCATTCAAATAAAAAAATTTACTTTTTGTGGAACCGGGGTTTTTCATATTGTGTCAAAAAATTTTCCTATCAGCTGACATGCTAGTTCCACAGTTGTTTTTTGATCTTTCTTCCATTGCAAGTTTGTAAGCACTTCTAACAGAGAAGAGGCTGCTCTTTTCATAGTGCCATGCTAGGATGTCATCCCTGGTATTCTGAGATTGAGAATTTCTTCAGCTTCATGAAATAGGAACATTTTCTTAATTAGGGGTTCATTCCGGTCCCTTGGATTTTGAAGAATCAGGTCTGCCACTTTTCGTACTCTTGAATTTTTAGGATGACTTGAAATTTTCAGCGAGTCTGATCTTGGTATCCAGTTGTCTCTCCAAATTTTAATATTGTGTCCATTGTTTACTCTCCAAATGACGCCTTTTTTTAGAGATCCGGGCCATGCTCAATGCTCTTCCAGACTTATGAGGAATGCTGAGGGAAACTGGTATCTAGCAGATCACCAAAAGGGTAGTACTTTGCTTTTAGCAATTTTGCGCACATGCTGTTGGGATATATAAGCAGACGCCTGGCTTGCTTCACTAGCCGAGCTTGATTAAACATTTTCAGATCTCTAAAGCCGATTCCTCTCAACTTTGGCTTTGTAATTTGATCCCAACCTAACCGGTGAACCTTTCTCCTTTCATTTTCATCACCCCACCATAAATTTCTTATCATTTGTTCGAGATCATCACAAAGACCTATAGAGAATTTAAACACGCTCATAGTATACGTGGGGAGGCTCTGTAAAATTGATTTGACCAGAACCTCTTTACCCCCACCCTCTTACTAAATCTTTCTTTTAAACTTTGAATTTACCATTAACCATTCTTCCTTCCGGAACTGAAAGTCCTAGATGTTTTTCCTCAAAACTTCTATCCTGGGTTTCCCAACAGAAGCTGATTGCTGCAATATTACTTTCAGAACATTTGTGCTCAAACATGACACTACATTTATTGTTACTAATTGACTGACCAGTGTTTTTCTCATAGATATTCAAAATGTTCTTCACAATCTGGGCTTACTGTTCATTGGCTTTCACAAACAGGAGGCTATCATCTGCAAATAAGAGGTGAGAAATACCTGGATCATGCCTGGATGGCTGGATATATGGAGTTCCTGCAGTCGGCCATCGGCAATTTCCTTGTTAATCAGAGTAGAGAACCCTCTGCTACCAGAAGGAAAATGTAAGGAGATAATGGGTCACCTTGACTGAGGCCGTGAGTGGGTGAGATGGATTCTAGGAGCTGCCCATTGAGACGAACAGAATACTTGACTGATTTTATACATTACATCACCTAACTAGTCCACCTATTTTGGAAGCCAAGTTTTTGGAAAACTTTCTCCATGTAGTCCCAATCAACATGATCATACGCTTTGGCCAGGTCAAGTTTATAGGCACAAAATTCCCCTCTTTTGTCATTGCACTGTTGAATAACATGGAGGCATTCAAAAGCTATAATAGCATTGTCTGTAATCATCCGACCTAGGATAAAAGCACTTTGAGTTGGGGAGATGATGTCCCTGCAGAAGAGGTCGTAATCTATTGACCAAACATTTTGAGATCACCTTGTAGATAACATTGCACAAGCTGATGGGTCTATAATCCTTGATTTCCTTGGCATCTTTCTTTTTTGAAATTAGAACAATAACAGTGTCATTTATTCCTTCAGGCATTTTACTAGAGGCAAAAAAAAACTGCTTTACCCCTTTGATTACATCGTCCTTTATGAGGTCCCAATTCCTTTGGAAGAATCTAGCTGGAAATCCGTCAGGTCCGAGGGCTTTTAGGGGACCTATTTGAAATAAGACATCACTGATTTCCTCATCTGTGAAGATTTTGCACAAAGAAAAATTCATGTCATCATTTACTCTCGCCTGCAGGTTGTCAATGACTAAATCAGGTTCCACTGAGTTATCTTTTGTATAAAGTTCAGTGAAAAAGCTATTTGTTAACTTGCCGATCTGTATTTCATTTGACACAGTCTGACCATTGTTGTCTTGGATGCTTGAGATTCTATTTTTCTTTTGCTCTCCAAGACGCTAGACCTCGTTTGCCACACTTACACATCTCGATGCATCTATATTAGAGTCTCAACAAGACCACACACACAGATTAAAATAAATACGAGTGCCGCCGAAAACTCTATTTGAGTTGGATCGGATTGAGTACTTGGTTAGATTAGATTGAGTTAGAGCTCTAGGTTTCATAGATCATCCCACTTTCACACATATCACCGTGAATCCGCAAGGAGCGTTCTTAGTCGATATGCCTCAAAATCACACTCCAGTTGCAGATTGGGACCGTTGTTGCACGTCTCGGCCAAGTCCTCGTCGCCGCGGCCAAACACTGCCGCCGCCGACCTCCGCGCCACCAGTAGTAGTAGAAGCTCAGCGTCGCCGCCAGCACGCTTCTCGGCGTAAACCCGCCGTAGCTTCATGTGTTGGCATCCAGCCCACGTGTAATCTGGTGCACGTATGAGTCGCACTGCACGTCTGCAACAGCGCTGGCACCGACGTGCCGTGTCACCGCCCTTCTTCTTATTCGACCTGCATTCATTTGGTTGGTTTTACGAGTTAGTTTGAATTTTGGTGATCTTTGGTTTATTGTGAAAAAAAACTATTGGCTATTGGTTTTGGTTTGGGTTTGAAACCAATAAGCGAACAGGCTGATTATTATTCATCCCTCCTGTCCTTTACAGCCGCACTACAAGAAAGCCAAGCGAGAAATGAACCAAGCAATCTAGTAGAGTGGACGGGAGAATTTTGCTTTTTCTGGTTGAGCGTCACGCTCTGCGTCAGACACACTTAATCCACAGTCCCCACCCATCCTAAACCCAGCTAACTCATCTATTCACATGTGGACCAATAATCCATCTAAACCTACCGGAGCACAGGCCTAATTGGCATCCAAGGTTGTTGTCATTGTTTCATCCCGTTGAAGCTGTACTTGTCACACACTAAATAGCTGGAGAGCTCGGGTCACGAAAAGCGACAACTATTGGCAGCCCGTGAAAACCGACTTAGCCGGTTTTAGCAAGGAACGTCACGAAGACCTACTTAGCCTCTCGAAAATATCCGTTGGAGCGACGCGCCTAGAGGTATTTTAGGATTGACAATGCCACTCAGAACATCTACAAATCACGTCGAGATAAGTGCAGGACAATAAGGTATCGTGTTCAAAGAGATTAGAGTTTAAGATGTATATAAAAGTACCCCTTTATTCTAAATTATAAATCATTCTGGATTTTTTATAGGTATATAGCTTTTGTAACGTATCTAGATATACATTATGTCTAAATAAACAGTGAAAGCTATGTATTGAAAAAATGGAACGACTTAAAATTTAGAATGGAGAGAGTAGATTAGTTTGTTTTTAATCGTTTCAATACTCTCAATTCACATACCCCCTCGTATTTCTATAATATATAGGGTGGATGGTCTTATCCATTAGAAACGTTTACAACTCTAGAATCTACATGTGTTTCTAAAGTTGACTTGGACTCTAGTAAAATCGGTCTGGCTAGTTTCCCTATTGTCAGTCCCGATACAATGGAAAACATAGCTAGCTAGTTTGGCAGATCGGACCGGCTAATATTGCCATCTTCAGTCCAAATTGATCACCAGTATATGCTCTAAGCTTTTAAGGTAAAACTTGCGAATCTAAAAACACATTATAACCATAAAACATCTAAGTGCGATAATTAACAATAGTAGATTGTTTGTTCTAAGGGCTATACTAGTCATTTTTTCCCTTTTATGCTTTTTTCCACACTCTCGGGTAATATGTATTCAAATATCTTCCATTAAATGCTCTAGATAGATGATCACCTTGCACCATTTGCACAAAAATGACCATGATTATCTCTCCATCCTATAATATAAGAAATCTAATGTTTAAAATTTATACCAAAATATAAGGTATTTTGAGTTACCCAACCCCCTTCCTCCTCTATTTTTGTTAACAACATGCTCCTTTTCTTACAAACTATTCTCGTCATCTACTAAGGAATAATGGAACTACTCCTTCCATGCTAATTAGTGAGGAGTATGGTCGTCTTTTGCTAGCCTTATTTTGTATGAAAATTGTTTGGATTTCTTATATTACAGAATACAAAATGGAGGGAATACATTGTATGGTCGTTTCTAACTTGAAGACTGCTAACAATGTTCCAAAATCCAAACTAGATCACAATCCTAAAATGATTTTCCTATTATCTTGATGCGGTCAAGTAGGAAGGACAACAACAGCCCGACAAAGTGACGGTTAGGGGTTATTTGGCACGAGTTGAGGAGTTGTTTTACATATTCGACAACCAAACATCCCCACACAACTCCGCTCTAGGGAACAAGCTCCATGATTTCTGTTGAGACAAGCAAGAAGAGAGAGGAGCTTAAAAACCTAGCTTCTCCTAGCTTTGTCACGAGTGGGCCCATCACAGTCATGGTCAACTTTGCCCTCATGGGGAGACAAGGCCGGCCTGGGTAGGGTCGATGGCACGGTGGAAGGGGTGGAGGCGGTGCGCTCGTCGAAGTGTAGGGGTGGGTCGTCCGGGGCACACATGCGGGCGTCGAGCCATGCGAGCGCCCAACCGCCGAGTTGTCGTGCCACGCGTGGACGAGCTTGTTGGGCGCATGTTGCGATTGGAGTGAGGTGGATGGGTGATGGTGGAGCTGAGAGATGGGGAAGTGAGGAGGAAGAAGAGACCAATACGGTGGTGAAAAGAAGGGACAAGCCGAGGAGAGAAGAGAAATAATGAAAAAAAAGAAAGAAAAAAAAAAAAGATATTATAGATATTTTCTTTTTTCAACAACCAAGACAAAGTTATTTTATCAAACGTTTTATAACTAGACAAACTAGAACACAACAGGTCGCTTCTTTGAAAAAGTTAGGTTGAAGTTGTTTTGACCAAAGCACACGCGGTACCAAACATGCGCCTGAGGTTGTTTTTGATCAAAGCTGTACCAAACATGCGTTTAACATGAGTACTCCCTAAAAGTTGAGTTGATTTGATTTTTCCAAAAAAAAAAAGTTGGGTTGATTTTTTTTTACAGAGTGAGTAAAATGCAGCCGGCCAGCAGCGCATTGCAGTAGTAAGTTAGGGGGTGTTTGCTTCTTTAGGCGCTCCTAAAATTTATGTCATATTAAATATTTAGAGGCTAATAAGAAGTATTAAATATAAATTAATTATAAAACCAATTACATAGATTGAGGCTAATTTTTGAGACGAATTTTTTAAGTCTAATTAAGCTATCATTAGCACACATTTACTGTAGCACCACGTTGTCAAATCATGAACTAATTAGGCTTAAAAGATTCGTCTCGTAAATTAGTCGCAAGTTGTGCAATTAGTTTCGTAATTTGTCTATATTTAATACTCCATGCATGTGTCTAAACATCGGAATTTTAGGAGGAGGGGAAATAACCAAACAGGCCCTTATTACAGGAAGGTTTCACTGTTGATGACGTCACTTAGATATGGATTTCTGCGCGCTATGCCAGCCGGCGGCCTGGCAGGACCAGGACTGAGCGCACCGCAGAGGCACAGGCGCACAGCCCATTATCATCGATCAAACAAGAAATTAAAAAGGAAAAATAAAATTAAAGTCCAAGTCTTACCCGAGTCCCCTTCCCGATCCGCCGGCCGATCCACCCACCGCCGCCATGCCGGCGTTCAAGGCCCCGGCGCCGGGCTTCGCCGTGCGCTTCAGCCCGTTCCACGAGAACCGCCTCCTCGCCGCCACGTCGCAGCACTTCGGCCTCGTGGGCAACGGCCACCTCATCGTCCTCGACCTCGCCGCCGCCGGGCCCGGGGCCGCCCCGGCGCCGGTCTTTTCCTTCCCGACCTCCGACGCGCTCTTCGACTGCGCGTGGTCCGAGTCCCACGACTCCCTCTGCGCCGCCGCCTCCGGGGACGGCTCCGTGCGCCTCTTCGACGCCGCGCTCCCGCCGGCGCAGAACCCCGTGCGCCTCCTCCGCGAGCACGCGCGGGAGGTGCACGGCCTCGACTGGAACCCCGTCCGCCGGGACGCCTTCATCTCCGCCTCCTGGGACGACACGCTCAAGCTCTGGTCCCCCGACCGCCCGGCCTCCGTCCGCACCTTCCGGGGCCACGAGTACTGCGTCTACGCCGCCGCCTGGTCCGCGCGCCACCCGGACGTCTTCGCCTCCGCCTCCGGGGACAGGACCGCGCGCGTCTGGGACGTCCGGGACCCCGCGCCCACGCTCATCCTGCCCGCGCACGACCACGAGGTGCTCTCGCTCGACTGGGACAAGTACGACCCCTCCATCCTCGCCACCGCCTCCGTCGATAAGTCCATCCGCGTCTGGGACGTGCGCGCGCCGCGGGCGCCCGTCGCGCAGCTCGCCGGACACGGCTACGCCGTCAAGCGGGTCCGTTTCTCGCCGCACCGCCAGGGCATGCTCATGTCCTGCTCCTACGATATGACCGTCTGCATGTGGGACTACCGCAAAGAGGATGCTCTGCTCGCCAGGTACAACCACCACACCGAGTTCGTCGCGGGCATCGACATGAGCGTCCTCGTCGACGGCTTGCTCGCCAGCACCGGATGGGACGAGATGGTCTACATCTGGCCATTTGGGACCGATCCAAGAGCCATGTAGCACGCAGATGCAATAGACCAGGTGATTTGTACTGTTTGTTTTCAGCTTTGCATTGGGCGGTGGTGATACGAATACATACTCCTACATGTTCAGTTACTATCTCCTCCTCAAATGAGTTGAAAAAGTTGGAATAATGTAAAAATTGTTGCCAAATTGACATAGCTTCTTACTGCCTTTCTCATTTTTTTGTGTGTGGAAGTGGAAGTTAACCTGGCAGGAGCTCCGAGCTCTGGCCTCTCTTATAATAGTAAGAAGGAAATGGTTCACAACCTCATAACACCTGATGGGAACCATAGGCCACGATAACTTGCCCTTTTAGTCCAATAACATAATAATCAGTTCCAATTTACAAATGCAGAGAACCTACCAATAATAAGAGGGTTTCTAGCTAATCTTGTAAAAGCTGGTGGAATGCTCCTCTTTT
Organism: Miscanthus lutarioriparius; assembly: GCA_904845875.1. Classification (NCBI taxonomy): domain Eukaryota; kingdom Viridiplantae; phylum Streptophyta; class Magnoliopsida; order Poales; family Poaceae; genus Miscanthus; species Miscanthus lutarioriparius. The sequence goes on along the minus strand of CAJGYO010000007.1, from coordinate 129,962,298 downwards.
GAAGGACGCCACCTGTTAAGATTTTGTTACAAAACAACAGCAGAGCAAGAAGATTGCATTTCTCTTCACTGTCGGTCATCCACATCAATTTTTCCTTGGAACTATTATTAGTTCCAGTGATTTGGATACCTTAGAGGTTTGTTGACCATTGACAACTGTTCGCATGAATTGAGGTCCGGTGTGTTTTGGTATAGTTGGACATTCTGTAATGGGGTCCATAGATGAATGAAGTTACCTTACCTGTCTACTATGTCGATCTCGGTTTTGTGCCCAGTGGTATCATGTACTCACTCCATGCCAAAGTTAAAACGTCTTATAATTTGGAACAGAGAGAGTACTGCTTTATAGATCGTCTTCTTTTTCGGTCCACTAAGCAGTAGATCTATGGTGCTATGACATCAGGGGTTTACCTGATGAGCCATCTGTTCTCCCAGAAAATAATCTTGGTGCCATGGTGTAGCATATATATGTAGGCACATTAAAAATATATCATTTATTTTGCCACTGGAGCAGCCACACGCAACTCATTATTATTTAGTGATTTGAGCAAACAATTGTAGTGTAACTAGTTACTGTGCTGCTGTTATAATTGTGGGTGAACATTCATGGAGTTAAGGAAGCATTCTCTGTGGTACCAACTCGTTACAAGTTTGAGCTTTACTGGTTTAACCCAAATATAGATAGCTGAAGTTGCCATGAATTCCAGGCCATGGCATGTCGAATACATTAGAAAAAGGGCTAATAAACTTTGAAAGGCATGAGAAAGGGAAACTGGAGAAGTGCTTTGGGGGAAAGATGATATCGTCGACAGATGAAGACCTTTTGGCGAGAGAAGATGACATGGCGCCTAACAGTTTCCGCACAACAATATGAAAACCTAGCAGTCATACTTAAGCTTCTTACTTAAGAAGTCAGTCCAATCTCATGGAACTAAGGTTGTACTTGAAATGCAAAACTTCTCTATATCTTGAGGAATCATGTTTCCTGTGAAATTCCGTAGAGAATAGTATTGTTGAATTCTTGTGTTTCTCAATTCTAAACAAAAACTGGTCGCCTATTGAACATACCATGGGGACAGCAAGTGCACAGCTGCGGTGTTTCTACACCTGACAAAGATTTGGCTTTTGTCAAAAATGGCATATGATGTTTTATGGTCCAAACATAAAATGTGTGGTGTATTGTATTAGCCCTTTTTGACGAAGTAAAATGTGTTGAGCATTAGCGGCATTTGTGGGCATGAATCATAAAGGAGATCAAGCTCTCTTGATTTTTTTTTATTTATATTAATTCTGCATTGACAGTTTGGCTCGCACTGGAATGCTATTCTTGTGCTGGTACCCGTCAATCCGTGCATTTGGTCCAAATCAAAATAGTACTCGCAGGCATGGCTTTGAAGAGACACCTTTTCTGCGCCAGCCAGGTGAATTTGGGATGAAGGGGAGTGTTCCTATTGCTCTGCTGCTGCTGCTGCGGCGGCGGCGGCCAAGATGAAACAGCATCAGATCAGGCCGACAGCGTCTGCTGGTTTTATTCAGCCGAAGATGAAACTGCATCAGATAAGCCCCGGAATACTGGTACCTTCGGCGACGCAACAGAGGAACCTTATTTTTTATTTCAGAAGCAGCAGAGGATTGTTGCATACTACCTTTTCGTCCAAAAAAGAATGCAATATTGTTGCATCTTGCATGCTCTGTTTTCGTCTAAAAAACTATTGTGGATATAAATCTGGACAAATGCGAAGGCATTTGCGTGCGGTGCTTACCTGAATCTGTACAAGCACTTCTCGTCCTGCACTCCTGCTTCAGTGCTACATCTGCACCTGCCATGCCGACGACTTTCCCCTTTTCCGCTCAATGAGGTTCGCAATCGGCTTCAGCACTGAAGACGCAAAACAGAACTCTACGTTTTTGTGTTTTTTTTTTGGGGCATGTTTAGTTGGCGATTTTTTTTGGGAACGGATACTGTAGCACTTTCGTTGTTATTTAACAATTAGTGTCCAATCATAATCTAATTAGGCTTAAAAGATTCGTCTCGTGAATTTCGTTTAAACTGTGTAATTAATTTTATTTTTTATTTATATTTAATGCTTTATGCATGCATCCAAAGATTTGATGTGACAAGAAATCTTGAAAAAAATTTACAAAATTTTAGGAACTAAACCGTCACTTAAGACGCCGTCCGGCCGTCTGGTTGCACATGCATAATGCGCCTTTTTTTTTCTTGCAAGAGCGCCCAGAGCTGCACAATAAGTTCATCAGTTACATTGGCTCCTTGTCTAGCGATCTTGTCCTGTCGGCTCAGCAAGGTCCAATACTCCACAACCTGCACTTGTCTATGGGCCTGGCGGAAGAGGACTCTAGATCCCAGAGCCCTGGTAGCTAATTGTTACGCTTCTTATCATTATCGTCTCACTCATGATCATGAGATCTTGAACTGATTATACGGAGTAAATGTTGTGAGAGAAAAATACTATTCTGACTAAAAAAAGAAGCCGAACAAATCGAATATGGGGTAAGCCGAACGGGGCCATGGTTCCGGTTGAAAAAAGAAACCTAATATAGAGTATAAGGTTCCTGCCTTTCTGGCTACACACTGCTCATGTAACGGACCTCATTTGTACCTAGCGTTTACATGTACAAGGTACTTCTTCTTTTTACCGCCTTCCACTATCACCACTGCATTACTGCATATATATATACATATCACACGAGTTCCTTGTAACAACCGCCTTCCAGATATATTGGCCGTTGCGTTTACTGCATAAAAAAATATACATTTAAAATACTACGAGTTTAAATTGTTGTGAGAGAAAAACAAAAACCGGAAAAAGAAGTCGAATAAACCGGATTTTAAGACAGGCGAACAGAGCCAAGTATAGCTGTTTTTTCTAGATTTATAATCAGATACAGATAGCGTTAGATGTGTCGGGTATTGATACACACATTACATACATATTAGAAATCTAACTTTAAATATTCAGATTTCTTTTTGCGAATGTTAAATATTCAGATTTCAAATATGGTACATACATATATTAAATGTCTAGATTCATCATATATAAAAATAATCCATTTAATGTATAAACCCAAATCGGAGGAGCGGATAATGGGAAGTAGCTGTCCTGATTTACGTCTACTGCTCTAGTACTTGTCACTCGAGTGTTTGTCGTCATTTGTATCTTCAATCTCTGGCCAACGGGTTTTCCCCTTACTGCTCATCCTTGTCAGCTGCAGGAAGACGGAGATTGGCATTGCAAGAAGACGGAGAAAAGATGTCGCAGTATTAACTGCTGCCAGTATGGAAACGGAACCTATGAAGAAGCTTGTACTACTACTACATAGTGCCGCTTTCGCTCCCTTTTGCATGCTTTTGCCCTCGAAAGTCGAAAGCGCATTGTGATGGCTGCAGAAAATGCAAAGGTTGTGTGGCATGGCCCAATCAAAGCGTACCAGGACTCCAAGAGTGGCCATGGCTGAATCTGATCCCCATATATGGTGCCCACATGCGCTGTGCTTTGTTCGGTACGTTGCGCTTTCATTAATCATTTATTAGCCGTACCATTTCAGCGAAATAATAGTGTTTTTCTTTTATAATAAACCAGCATTAGCCGTTTTTCCAGCCAGCCGAACAAATGCAGGCCAGCTTCTTTGTATATGGAGGCCTGTACAACAGCCATCACTTTGTTTTCTGAGGAATCCTTGAAGTCTTGAACCATCAAACCAGAAAGGAAATTCGGTCACCACAACTCCCTGCTGTCCATTCCTTTTCTGCATCTTTCATGGACACCGCTTACTAGTAATCTGTAGAGATTTATTTGTTGCTATACTATGTACGTGTACTGCAGTACAGTGTTGTTGTATTGTATTGTATGCACTCCATCGCACTATTCAGAACTTTTGCTAACAACTGATGATGAGAGAGAGAGAGAGAATGATTGTGGGACTATTTAGATCTAAGGAGCTATTAGCTGCCAAAATTAGTTCTAGCAGATCTGAACAGCCCAAATTAAAAGCTCAAAATGGATTATTTAGCTAGTAAAAAGTTATTAGTTAGCTTTTTCTAGGTAGCCGCTAACATTTAGCTGCATTGGACATAAATAGGTTTTATACGTAAAAATGCCAGTGAGCTAAGACCATATTTGAATCCATTAGCTGCTAATAGTTAGCTACTTATCTCATAGCTAATATTAGCTAGCTAACTATTAACATATATTAGCTGGTTTGGCAACGATAGTCGTTAGCTAGATATTTAGCTAATAATTAATTAGATTATTGGAAGCTAACTATGAGCTCTATGGATCCAAATGATGTCTAATCATGAGAGGGGCACCGACTATTCCTCTTCTTGCCCAAAACCGCTGTACCTAGCTAGAAAGTGCCATGGAAGGCATATGATGGAGACAATAAGAAAGCTAGTACGAAGCGTAAAGATGGTGGGAGAGGCATCACCTGTCCTGTTCAGTTAACCACGTGGGCTGCTTTCTTGTGAGGAGATGACAGGGAAACGAAGGCCGTGACGCGGAGAAGCACGCCTCCTCGCAACGACAGCCTGAATTCCAGCTCACCTCTCCATTTTCCATTTCTCCTCCGCGGCCGAATTAATTTATGTGATGAGGCCCGAAGAAAAAGAAAGGAGAAGAGACACAACACAAGGCTGTCTCCATCTGTGTGCCTTGCATGTCCGTCCGAGCGGGCATTGCATGTCCTCTCCCTTCTTCGTTTACCTTTTTTCTTCTTCTTCTTCTCTTGCCCAAACCGGCTTTGGAAAATGGTGGTCTCTTCAACGCACGCACGCCCAGTACGTGCTTTCAACCATCATCATGGAGGGAAATTGGCGGCTCCAAACGAACGGGACCGGAGAACACAACAAGGACCGCTGAGAACACAAGGTCAAGGCCTATGCTTGTAGTCGCTGATGTAAATTTTATAATATAATCCATCCGATACTAACTAAGTATCATTATATTCTTCATAGTTAAAATTATAAGTTAAAATTCTAAGAATCTTGTAGTAAAAAAAAAATTTAAGTTTCACCAAATTTATATAATAAGATAATAACATCTATAGATTACCAACTTTGACTTCTAATTATTAGATTTCTTATTAGATTATATCCCAAATTTTATAATATACCCTTTTTTGATGTCATAAACACAAAGATTTTGTGTTTTCAAATCTATAATTTGAAAATATAACTTGAGATGCTTTGACTCTCCAAAATTATTAAAATAATAACTTATAATTTGAAACGGAGGGAGTAGATTATAATGTATGTCTAGATAAATAGCAAAATCAATGTACCAAAAAAGGCAAAGTCAAAAGACCTATAATTTAGAACGAAGAGGGTGGTATATACTACTAATCGTACCTCTATTTTATAATAAAACATAAAAATAAAAATCTTGTTTTCTAAAAAATCAAATAATTCTAAATTTAACTACATTTATAAAAAAATAGCATCAATATTTATATCTTTAAATGCATTATATTTTTGTGAAATATATACCACCATTGATTTAGTGATAATTGTTATGTACAGAATCATTATTTTTATATATATTTAGTTGAATTTGAAATTATTTAATTTTTTAGATGTGGGTCCAGTCGTTTCGAGACGGAGGGGAGTTGGTCTAAGTTGGCGGGTCAATCAACTTCGCCGATTGCATCTCTAATAAATAGGAAGGCCAAAAGGGATCTTTCCACCACCTCGCGTTATATACCTTTATTATTATTTAATTTATACTATGCTAATGCTAATGGTGACACCGATGTAATTTGGCCAATGTCGTCAATTGTCATCTCCTGCCTGATTAAACAATTTTAGCGCTACTAGACAAAAGCGTCACGATAGATAATGTGTCCCTCATGTCTGATGAGATTGAGACTTGATCGAAACTTTTGTGTATGTAATATATGTATATCAAAAAAACTTGATTGAATCTGTGCACTGGGACGGTATAGCCTCCGGCCTATAGACCTTCTAGACGCTCGTCAGAAGCGCGTCGTCTGTATGGTAACTCTTGTATCTTAATTATAATGATACGTAAATCTTTTATATATTTGAGATTTTTTTATTAAGATTTTATGTATTGAGGCTGTTCGGCTGCCTGAATTTCAGCCGGAAAAACATGGTTTACGGTTGAAAATACTGTTCACTCTCTCACAAATTTCTTCAAATTCATCCAGATTCCTCCAAATTACTCCAAACAAACAGCATGCATCAGTCAGGCTTCTAATTGGAGTATTAGCGACGGATTGGCCCAGAGGCCAACAACACCTAGGGTCTAGGGATATTTGGACGCAACAGTTTGAGCCCTCAATCACACGTCTAATGCTTCTATCTAGTAGCACTATAATTTAGAAATTTGCCATCTTTGATGAGGGTCAGTTCGTTTCCAAGTGAAACCTGACCAAATTGGAAAAGCGTCGATTTCGTCCATATTTCTGCTTTGATAGCGTGATCGGCTGAGGCTGGCTGGTTAGGCTGGCTGGTCAGCCCCCTTATATGGACATTGTTTATGTGAATCAGACAGCAGTATTTCTTTCAAACCTAAATAAATACGAACCAGTCATGTAGTCCGTACTCATTTAATTTCGAATCCGGATCCGTTCTTCCTTTTTAGTAGATGCAGTGCATGTGACCCATGTGTCCTGGACCTGGAGGCTACAGAGCTCGCAATAGTTGACCAGTGGATGGGCTCGTGACAGAGCAGAACGTACAGAGAGGCCTCCCAGGCAACGCCGGCGGCGGCTACTCGCACCGTGCGGCCTGCGGGCTGCGGGAGCGGTAGATCCGATCAAGATTCCCCCAAGATCCCGCCCGCACAGCACGCCACTTTGCATAAAACTCCTCCTCATCAAATCTAAAATCTTTTCATGAAATTCATCACATTCACAGCCTAGTTCCTCTCTTGTGAAGACCGAGAGGAAGCATTGGTTGGGCTTCAATTTGTTTAGTTTGAATGATTGATGAGAAACCTTATTTAATCAAATGCTGGGTAGGGTACAAAAACAACACTCTTTGGACGGTGCCAGCTTAAACCGCCGACCAAAATAATACCGCTAGTGCGTGCTTGGACTTTGATGAGGTGTCACAAATAGAGTACTAGATAATATTTGTTTCTTTGGGGTCCTTTTCAGAAAGCCTTTTCTTATTCCTCCATGTCACGGAGACCAGATAATTGGCTGGGGCCTTATTTAGATCGTAAATTTTGTAACATCAGAAGACGCGTTTCGTTTGTAATTTGACAAACTTAATACGATCGACTACTATCTCGTGATTTACAACCAAATTGTATAATTAGTTATTTTTTTTACCTACATTTAATGCTCCATGCATGTGTCCAAAAATTAATGTGATGGAAAAAGAGTAAAAAAACTTAGAATTTTGAGGCAATCTAAACAAGTTCTGGGCGTGACAATTGGCGTCAGCTTGACACGATGCTATGGTCCACCAGAGGCTGCAATCAGAGGCCGTGCCAAAAGAAATTCATTCATCAAGGAGCAAGGAAATTCAAGTTTCTCGTTCGACCTTCAACGCAGTGCAAGACTCTAGACTCCATACCAAAAAATACTGTAGCTAGCTATTCGTTCCATCATTTTTCTTAGATAGTATTTACTTTATCTAAAGCAAAAGTTTCTTAGACAAAATCCAGTCCCAACTTGACTAACGTAGGAATAATTGTAAGCTCACGACAACGGAGCAAAGAATTCAATGTAATCATCATATAATGAATCATATCTATACATACCTGTGGCGGCAATCATTGCTTGAGAAAAACAAATATCTAACTATTTTGCCAGGGCAACAATCATTTAGTTTCAAAAAAGAAACCGATAGTACGATGACTACATTACCACATAGACAAAAAAAAAACTTATAATTTTGTTGCTAATTACGATGCGTGAGCCTCTGATTAACTTTTACCTGCATAAATTAAAGTATTCTTGATAATAAATTCATGGGCGAGAGTTCCGTAACTCCATTAGCAAAGTTCTTTGAGAAACGATTTAAAGCTGTCCATACACCACTAGTCCACCACTCATTCTATTATACTATTAGCTCCTCAAATTTTAAAGCAAATAAAGTTATGCAAATCAAGAGAAGAGAAAAGCAAAATGTCCAAGTATAACCCATGACCATTTTTCTCTATCTCATCATCAGATGACATTTTCATGACTTTATCTTGATTTATGAAGTCATCAAACCAGGAGAACGAGAAGATGAAATTGACCAAGAATGTCGTAATATTCATTTTTCCTTTAATTTCTCAACACGGTCATGATTTTTGCATGACTTTCCTTGAAATTACATAAAGAGAAAATCACGCAAAAGTTGGACGGTGGTTATTGGCCGAGCCTTTTTCTTTGCTTTGACCATCAATAATAGATATAATCCCTTTTCTATTACCTCTGGTCTATAATAATCATCCATAACACACTATGTACAAAAAGAAGCAAGTACTGATTTTCAAGAAAATGAAAAATGAGTAAATGACCATCCAAAGCCCTATTGAATGTAGCTATATAGCCATATCTCTTATATTGGAGCATTTAATTATGGGTGGGAGTGAGAATATTACAATAACTTCATTCTTGGGAGTCTCGGTCGACAAGTATCACACAGAGCATTTTCTTCCAAAACTACGTTTGACTTTTGTACAAAGTATGACTTCTTTCGTCGTGGTTTGGTTTATTAATAAAAAATCTTCAAGAATGACTTAAATTTGACTATATTTGCACAAATTTTTTGAATAAGACGAGTGGTCAAACTTGGGGCCAAAAAAGTCAAACGTCTTACAATTTGGGATGGAGGGAGTAGAATGGAGCGACTATTGTTTAAGATAGCATATTTTGATAAATATTTTTTTGAATAGAATGTTTTTATAGATATGATTCATCAAAGTGGCATATTGGAGATCTTACCTATGTCCTGATTGATTAAGGATGCATTTAGTATGGATCTAGGTTCTCTTCGAAACATTTCGGATCTAGACTATCTTCTCATGTGATGAATCGGAACTACTTTGTGATATCATTTGGTTAGTAGGCTGGATTCTGATTCATATTCATACGAAGAATATATATATTTTAAAATCATATAAATAAAAATATGGTTCAAAAAAATCTAAACCTTTTGTGGACGAAGAATGATTTAATTATAACCCATTTTAATTTGTTGCAATAAAAAAGATTACAACTGAAAAAATAAAATCGGTAGCTTATAAGTGCATCAAGGAATTTGAAACAACTCTATGTGAAACAACCGTGTTCCGATTTCTAATTTTGCTGAAGAAAACACGGTACTAAAACGTTTTGGATCCAGACACAACACCAACGTTTTGGATCCAGACATAACACCGTTTGGAGCTGTTTTCTAGTGATTCGTGTGAGAAATGAACCCGATTCTCACGTCCAAACGGGCCGCAAGTATATTGCATCAAAATGCTGATTTTTTTATTTGACATGAGACAATATGCACACATCACGCCTCACACGGGCACTGATTTTCTAGCATTCCTAATTCCTAATTAAAGTATTCCGGTGATGCAATGGATGGAAAGTAAACCGAAAAACTAGGAGATCTTGTTTGGAGGTTGGGGTGGATTGGAGTATAACTTGAACTAAATTTTATTTTAATTCATCCTAACACACGTGGATTAATTTGAATCGGACTACGTCGAAACAAGGCTAAATGGTGTCTAATATAATACAGTATAGAGATATATTCATAGATTTTTTTGAACCTAATATATTCATAGATTTTAAATCCCTTATTACTTAAAAAGGGTCGCACAAGTTCTGTTTAAGTTGAAGGAGTTCTCATTCCAAAGGAAAAAGGTCAAGGAGTTCTCTAAAATTTGTATGGACTACGGAGAATTCCAAAAATAGACACGCAAATTTTTATTGTCTTAGAAACCTATATAACTACAAATAATCCCCAAGTCCACAGGGATCAATCTGCAAAAGTAGGAGTACTTGTACTTGGCATGATGAGTCACGACCATGAGGGAGACGCACGGTTGAGAAACATATAAAATTCTCCAAACGGGTCCCACCACACACGATCACCATCGCCCCCGAGCTCCCGTCCCCCCTGTACAAATAGGCACGCACACTCCAAACTCCCCACCCCCATCGCCTCCGCCGCGCACACCCCGCAATCTCCGCCTCCACCACAGACGAGCCGCGGCCGCGGCCGCCACCACTCTCCACTTCTCACGCCCGCCCGCTGCGGGCTCGCGGGCGGGAGGAAATCGTCTGTCCCGCCGGGCGGGAATTTTGATCCGTTCGGATTCGCTGCCGCCGCGATGCCGGAGCGGCACCAGTCGATCGACGCGCAGCTGCGGCTGCTGGCCCCCGGGAAGGTCTCCGAGGACGACAAGCTCGTCGAGTACGACGCCCTCCTCGTCGACCGCTTCCTTGACATCCTCCAGGACCTGCACGGCCCCCACCTGCGCGAATTCGTACGCCCCGATCGCATCAATACCCACTCCTTCTCCTCATCCCCCAGATCCGTGCTGATCAGGTGGCGTCTCTTCGCGTGCGCAGGTGCAGGAGTGCTACGAGCTCTCGGCTGAGTACGAGAACGACCGGGATGAGGCGAGGCTCGGCGAGCTTGGGAGCAAGCTCACCAGCCTGCCGCCGGGGGACTCCATCGTCGTCGCCAGTTCCTTCTCGCACATGCTCAACCTCGCCAACCTCGCTGAGGAAGTGCAGGTCGCGCAGCGCCGCCGGATCAAGCTCAAGCGTGGGGACTTCGCCGACGAGGCCTCCGCGCCCACCGAGTCGGACATCGAGGAGACGCTCAAGCGCCTCGTCTCGCAGCTCGGCAAGTCGCGGGAGGAGGTCTTCGACGCGCTCAAGAACCAGACCGTCGACCTCGTCTTCACCGCCCACCCCACGCAGTCCGTGAGGAGGTCTCTTCTCCAGAAGCACGGCAGGTGGGTGAGGACGATCGTAGTCGTAGCGTTACTGTGGTTGCTTTGATTGAAGTCCTTCGGTTCTCCTCATTGCTCATGCGTGTTGAAGCAAATGCTGAATGCTCCCCTGGTGTTGATTTGATTTTGTTATTTAGGATCCGTAACTGCCTGAGGCAGCTCTATGCCAAGGACATCACTGCTGACGACAAGCAGGAGCTTGATGAGGCACTTCAGAGGGAGGTAAAATATCTCGACTTCACCACTTGAGCTGAAAAAAGTTTTGATAAAAAAAGTCACTCGTGAGGTTTTAGTGCAGATTAAGTGTCCACCACAACCTTGCGGTTAACTTTTTTAGTTGAAAAACAGGTGCTCATTATTTAGCTTATCATCTCTAGGCCCTTTTTCCCTTGATGGTGCCAGGGGCTCACGTTTTTTCAACGGTGGATCCAGAGCATAGGCACCGCCACATTACTGTTATTAGAACTTTGCCCCACTCCTGAAAGACAAGTTAGCTCCCCCAATCCCCATAAAACTGTCATATTGGGACAGCTATGCTTTTTTCTTGCGCCAGCAGTTCCCCAGTACCTTTCCCTTTTGTTGGTGGCCACCAATATTTCCCTCATCTCCCTAGGGAGATACAACTCTCCCAATGCCATGAGGACCATCCCAACTACCACTTTTCAGCCATATTTTCTCTTACACTCCTGTGGGACCCACCTTCCATATGGGTATTGGGGAGATATATTAGGGTATTGCTGCAGCAACTCCCCCAATATTGACAAAAGATGATATTGGGCTACCCCAATACATGTATATTGGGTAAAGATTATTGGGGAACTGTTGGAGATGCTCTAAGAGACCCTAGCAAATCATTTGTCTAGAATGCTCTCTATTGTCTATACACCATTCTTTTAATAGTAGTTTATTGGATATCTAATAGGACAAGGTGATAGGAAGAAAGCAGTAAAGTATGTACAATAGGGGCAATTTCTTCCTTGAGAAAGAACCAAGAAAATATACCCAATGGGCCAATGGAGATTAGTTGATAATAGCACTGACAGAAGGCTAGTTATCTGAGAAAGTTGGAAGGTTCTCTGGGTGTGCTGTGGCACAACAAAGGTTTCCTGTGTGAAATTATACTAGTCATTGTTGTTACCTCAAGGTTATTGTTATCAGAAGTAGCTGTCAAACTTTTGGAAATAACTAACCTTCAATTAAACTAACTCTTAAGCACACACAAATTACTGTTATCAGAAGTGGGCACCAAACTTTTTGAAATTAATCTGGTGAAGAGCACATTATTTTTTAGTTTTTATTATAACTTGTTTTTGAGGTTATATTGTGGACCCTATTAGATGCTTCCAATGAAACTCCACCTTGGTTGTACCATCATTTTTCTCTTTAAAAATGTTATTCTGTTGAACTCTTGTATGCTTGCGCATGACAAGCAGACAAGGTGAAAGGACAAAAAACTGTCAAATGTGCACAAAAAAGGTAGTTACTATGCTACAGTTGATTCTATATTACTGCAGATTTTTTTTGTTGACACTGCAGTTCGATTATCTGATGTTATAGTCTTCACAGAATAGCTGAATAAAATGCTTTCGACAGTGCAGTTTGATGACATAAAAAGTTATAGTCATGCATTCATTTTCAGTCAATTGCGGTGAAACATATGTTTTGCTGATTTGTTGTTTGACACCCTTCACAGATTCAAGCCGCTTTCAGAACTGATGAAATCCGCAGAACCCCTCCCACTCCCCAAGATGAAATGCGTGCTGGATTGAGTTACTTCCATGAAACGATATGGAAGGGTGTACCAAAATTCTTGCGCCGTATTGACACTGCTCTAAAAAATATTGGGATCAATGAACGTCTCCCTTACAATGCTCCTCTCATTCAGTTCTCTTCCTGGATGGGTGGTGATCGTGATGGTAACTTCTTGTTTTCATATGCCACTGTATATATTTGTCTGAAAAATACAATACTCCGTTGAAGAGTTTTTGTACAAAAGAAACAGTCTGAGTAGTTCTAAAATGCTCCAGACTCTGGTCGCATGTGTAACAGAAAGTTGTTGATATTGGCTATTAAGATTCCTTTTTGCACTCAAAACATTACAGTTCGAAATATTTTGGGTAGAACCTTTTTGTTGTTTTGCTGACCAACTGTAGAAAGAAAAGCTAAAACTTCCATGATGTATTGTTTTTGTAGGAAATCCAAGAGTAACACCAGAGGTTACACGGGATGTATGCTTGTTGGCAAGAATGATGGCTGCTAACTTGTACTTTTCTCAGATCGAAGATCTAATGTTTGAGGTACTGCAATATAAAAAGTTCTTCCCTTACATGTTAAGAGCTGCGACATTGTTTGTTCCCTGGTGCTAAAACACAATATTCTATTCTAGCTCTCTATGTGGCGATGCAGTGATGAACTTCGGATCCGTGCAGATGAACTACATCGCTCTTCAAGAAAAGCTGCAAAGCACTATATAGGTAACAGAGCTGTAATCTAACAAGGGAATTTGGATTAAACTGCATATCTGTTGATTTGCTTATTATTCTTGCTTTTTTCTGCTTTGGCCATGTGAAGTTATTCACTTAAATGAGAGTTCTGATCTGAAAACTGTACAAACAATTAACTCTGAAGGATGCCATTACTGTGCCTGTGTGGATAATAACCTTTTAAGTATGCCATTTTTGTATTTTTATTCTTATTGTCTATGGTTCACCGTAGGATTATGTATAATGGCTAACCACATCTTGGTTCTGTATACCTTTTGAATTCCCGAACACTCTACTTGCACTTAATATGATTAGTGCATATGCACTACAAAAAGTATGCATACTAATTCGAGAAAAGTGTGCATGCTAATTGCCATTTATAATTTATATATGGTTTGGATACACAGTCAAGCTTGAACTCATCAGATATTTTAGAAACTGCATATGTTAGGTCAAAGCAGCTAAAATTGAGTCTGTAGAAAATAATTTCAATTTAATACATCCTACGTAGCAAAGCTAGGTGAGAGAAGCTTGGAAATATGTTCTGGAGGCTGCAAACCTCTTTCATTTGAATCATTAATCTATTGTACTATAGTTCTTCAATAGACTTGAATATATTTTTTATGTCATACTCCTAACATGGATGCATCACTATGTTGACTAGTATAATCTCAATATTTGTGCCCTCAGTTTGGTCACTCCTTTTAGGGTGTGCTTGTGGTGGTTGTGTTATGAGGCTCTGTGCTTGGAGTCTAATCTGCAGGATTTTTACTGTTACAGATTCAAATAGATTTTCAAACTAGCAACATCCAAAATTAGAACTAAGTGTCTTATTAGAGCCACCACCACAATACCAAACAGAGCCCTAATCAGCAACTTGGATGCTACACCCTACATTCTCTTGTAGAGTGGATGATTTATTACATTTTTCCCTGCAAAGAGACTTACTGCATTTGTTCAAAGGTTTATATTACTAATTGAGCGTTGTTGCTTTGTTGCTCGCAGAATTCTGGAAGCAAGTTCCTCCAAATGAACCATATCGTGTCATACTTGGTGATGTCAGGGATAAATTGTACTACACACGTGAACGTTCTCGTCACCTATTGTCATCTGGAATTTCTGAGATTCCAGAGGAGGCAACTTTTACTAACGCTGAACAGGTTTGCTCTTTTTTCTGTGATATACATATTAGTGACTGCAGCCATCATACTTATAGTAATCTAATTACCACCTTCTATGTTGCAGTTTCTGGAACCTCTTGAGCTCTGTTATAGATCATTATGTGCTTGTGGTGACAAACCTATAGCTGACGGAAGTCTTCTTGATTTCTTGCGTCAAGTATCAACTTTTGGGCTTGCCCTTGTGAAGCTTGACATCAGGCAGGAATCTGATCGGCACACCGATGTCCTTGATTCAATAACGAAACATCTTGGAATTGGCTCCTATGCTGAATGGTCTGAGGAGAAACGCCAGGATTGGCTGTTGTCTGAACTGAGGGGCAAACGTCCATTGTTTGGTTCTGATCTTCCTCAGACTGAAGAGACTGCTGATGTTTTAGGCACATTTCATGTCCTTGCAGAGCTTCCAGCAGATTGCTTTGGCGCATATATCATCTCGATGGCAACTGCCCCATCTGATGTGCTTGCGGTCGAGCTTTTGCAGCGTGAGTGCCATGTAAAACAGCCACTGAGAGTTGTTCCACTCTTTGAGAAACTTGCAGACCTTGAAGCAGCTCCAGCAGCTGTAGCACGACTCTTTTCAATTGACTGGTACATGAATAGGATTAATGGCAAGCAGGAGGTCATGATTGGATATTCAGACTCTGGCAAAGATGCCGGGCGTCTCTCTGCAGCATGGCAAATGTATAAAGCACAAGAAGAGCTCATCAAGGTGGCAAAGCATTATGGAGTGAAGTTGACAATGTTTCATGGAAGAGGTGGAACAGTTGGCAGAGGAGGTGGTCCCACTCATCTGGCCATATTATCTCAGCCACCAGACACGATACATGGATCGCTTCGTGTAACAGTTCAAGGCGAAGTTATTGAGCACTCCTTTGGAGAGGAGCTCTTGTGCTTTAGAACTTTGCAACGCTACACTGCAGCTACTCTTGAGCATGGCATGCATCCTCCAATTTCCCCCAAGCCAGAATGGCGTGCTCTGATGGATGAAATGGCTGTTGTAGCAACTAAAGAATATCGATCAATTGTCTTCCAAGAACCACGCTTCGTTGAATACTTCAGATCGGTAGGTTTTAACTGTATCCAGTATTCTTACAAGCATAACACTTTGCACCTGCTCAAGCATGATGTTGACTTGTTTCAAAGCTGCTAAAAGACCCTAATCTGTACCCTCAAAAGAGTGCACTTAAAGCAATACTGCCTTTTGTCAACCTCTTATTTGGTTCTTTAGAAAATCTGAACATATGTAATTTTCTGCAAGTCCTTTTTAACTGAAACTTGCTAGAACACTCTTAAGTGGACTCAGACCAATTTTGAGAAAAAAAACTAAGACAAATGCTCTCGTTTCTAGGTCGGATACCATTTTTACCAAGGCATTGGTGTCATACAATTGAATGCACTGAACTGTATGCATTGACCAATAAGGACTTTAAACATTTTTTATACTTATTAAGCATCCTGTCTCACTGCATGATGATTCAGTGGGCTGCTATTAAACTGGTTCTAGAAGTCGGTGGGTGAGTATGCGAACTAACTCGATCTTATATTCTTTCAGGCTACGCCTGAGACTGAATATGGTAGGATGAATATTGGCAGCCGTCCGTCAAAGAGGAAGCCTAGTGGGGGAATAGAATCGCTCCGTGCAATTCCATGGATCTTTGCTTGGACACAAACAAGGTTCCATCTGCCTGTTTGGCTTGGATTTGGCGCAGCGATCAAGCACATCATGCAGAAGGACATCAGGAACATCCATGTACTGAAAGAAATGTACAATGAGTGGCCATTCTTCAGGGTCACCCTTGATTTGCTTGAGATGGTTTTCGCCAAGGGAGACCCGGGAATTGCAGCTGTATATGACAAATTGCTAGTGGCTGATGATTTGCAATCCTTCGGTGAGCAACTGAGGAAGAACTATGAGGAGACAAAAGAGCTACTCCTTCAGGTAAAGTGCTCTAATAGCTCACACTCCACAGATTTGGTTTTGCTTGCATTTCAGCTATTTTTGTATTTTGTTGCCAATTAGCGGCACTCAAAGTGCCAAGTTTTATGTGGCTGTCTAAAATTCTGAAATTTCACGAGTCTAATTGCATTATGATTTTAACTGTTGCGATTTCGCTGCAGGTTGCTGGTCACAAGGACGTCCTTGAAGGCGATCCTTACCTGAAGCAGCGTCTGCGGCTGCGTGAGTCCTACATCACCACTCTGAACGTGTGCCAGGCCTACACCCTGAAGCGGATACGTGACCCGAGCTTCCAGGTGAGCCCGCAGCCGCCCCTGTCCAAGGAGTTCACGGACGAGAGTCAGCCAGCGGAGCTGGTGCAGCTGAACCAGCAGAGCGAGTATGCGCCAGGCCTGGAGGACACACTGATCCTGACCATGAAGGGCATCGCTGCCGGCATGCAGAACACCGGCTAGGCCAAGATCCTCCTACCCGTCTCCCATGAGATGAGATGGTGGACGATATGTGTAGCTTGTAAGCTAGTTCGCCGGCGCCAGTGTGTTCTGGAGGAGTTTTTATGTCAGAGCCTTTCTCTTGCGTGCTTGATGTAGATGCCAAGGGGAGCTTATTGGCTGTTGAGGCCTGATGCAAAATAAATTACGGAACTATGTTTTTTGTTTATCTAATAACTAGCAAATATGCTTCCGTTGCATTGAAACGAACAGCTTGTTGCGTAGTCATCTGGATGACTTGCGGTTCCGAGTTTTATTTTATGATATTTCAATTAATTGTGGAATGGGTCTCTATATGACTGTACTTTTAGGCGCCACAACGTGCTTGGACGCCCGTTGCTCAAACTCATACGGGCACGGGTGGTTCGGAGATTTATATATACAAATAATTACGTTATGCACTTTAATTCGTTTAATTCAGTCTTTCAGACTCCACCGCGTAGAATTCATACGGACATAGGAGAAAGCGAATAACCAGAAAAACAAACACTTTAATATTACAGTATATATAGATAAACTTGGCAAAAAGAAAATTCATGTGAACCAACCTTATCTCTAAACTTTATTACTTCTAATTCTTGATATCGACAAGTTTATACACGTTTCTTTGTGTACTTTATTTAAAATAATACTTTATTTTGAAAAATATAGTTCATATTTTGAGATGTATATAAAGCATTTGTTTTCGTACTCATAAGTGGAGACCAGACAAACAAAACTCAAATTGTTTTTATGTTTGCATCTCTTCTACTTACCTTGCATGAAATGACTAAAACCCTATTTGGAAGGGTTTCTCCTTACAAAATAGCTTCCAGCTTATAAAATATTTTGCATTGTAGCAAGGAGCTATTTTTCTCTCCTCTTTAAATGAACTGGGAGCTAGTGAAGCCAGTATTTTAGCTTCACCAGCTCTGGCTGCTCCAGATGAGTCAGAGCTAAAAGAAGCCCTACCAAAAGGCCTAAACCTAACTCTCCCTGTTCTCCGCACTTTAATCGTTGTTGGAGATGGTATGACACATGTATATAGGCAAAAAAAAAAATGCTTGATTATCTTTCAGTAGTTTAATTTGTTTGGTTTTTAGGTATGCCCAACCGCCGACAAACACTCGAATAGAATGATTTGTACACTAAACTCACGAACACAATAAAATCTTCATCATAAAGCTAAGGCAATGAGTTTAGTTCCCTATCTTTACATTAGAATTTCCTGTTTCTATTGTGTCTTTATTATTCTCTTCTTCGATACGATTTTCTCCACCTCTGACCAAAAAAAAACGGAGGATGGGGTGCGTGAGGGGGAACAGGAAAATCGAAAAAAAAACTGGGAAAAAAGGACGAAAAAGCAGAAAAATGGTAGCACGGGTAAAAAAGGGAAAACGGACAAAAAAAAAAGCCCGATCTGACGTAAAAAAAAACGGGCGGAACTGACGGAAAAAACAAAAAGGAAAACCAACCTACCAAAGTCGGGACATCCGGTCCTTTTTTTTTCCGGCCATTTCCCTTTATTTTTCTTCTTTTCTGTATTTTTCTCTGAATTTTCCCTTTTTTCTCATTCTTTTTTTCTTTTCTTCACTCGCACTTTTTCCTTCCCTGTCATTTCCCCAGTTTTATTTGAGAAGAGGTAGCAGGAGCTGGAAGCATGCCCGTGTCAGAGGGAGCAGCGAGTCCAGAACTGGAAAGCAATATTTTTTTGAAAGGACGGTAAGAGATTTGCCACGATTTTTATTAGCGATTTTTATTAGATGAGAGAAAATAAAACAACGTTGATACAAGCACTACTCAAAAGAGAAAAGAAAGCGCTTCAGCTAAAGAAGAACCGGAGCAACAAGACAGGAACCCCTCTCAAACGAAAGAGAAACCGGCTGAAGTATTTGGACTTGCTCTGCTCGGAATCAGATCGACCTAGACACAGATTAGCAGCAGTAGCTTTGTCATCTGTTCCAAGAGTTGATCTGAGAGAATATCTTTACTTTTCCTTCAATGTAAAACCAAAACTAACAAGAAAGAAGCACAGCGCAATTTAGGCAAGTATGGAGTATTAAGCATGTAGATGGGCATGCATGAACCACTAACAAGAAAGAAACACAGTGCCATTCAGGCAAGCATGGAGTATTAAGCATGTAGATTGGCATGCATGAACAACTAACAATAGATGGTCTCTGGTCTGCCTAGAAGTCTTTTGGGAAGCCAAGAAAACATGTACAACTGGTTCCATCTCAAATTCCGTGGCAAAAAGAACCTAATGGAAGGCCTAAGCAACAATGAGTCTTGCCTACTTTTTCTGTGTCAAAGATAAAACAGAGTTACACTGCTGTAACTTTTCTCGAGGTATGTATACCCTTGTATGCTATGAACTTTACTGAAGAAACATGAACGATATTTGCACAGGAGCACTCTGGCTGGAAACCGAATCAGTCTTTTGCGTCCATGATTCCACCTGATGTAACCTGGAAAACGTGCTGTTGGTCAAGGGAAACAAGTTACATGTATCACACTGATAATTTGTAGGAGAATCATCTGAAACATTCAGTCATGGCAGTTAGCAGGTAAGGTTCGCTATCACTAGAGTTTGCTATGTAAGCAAGGCAATTTAGCTAAATTTTAGCGAGCTGTGAAAGTAAGGTGATCGTTAGCACAAGCAGTAAACATGGACCATCGAAGCAAAAGGATATAGCTTCTCCTTCAGGAAGGTTAGGGGCATCGAAGATCTTGCAGACACGTTGCTCGCCTTTGCCTTTCCTCAGCATCAATCTGATGGTGGCAGCATGCGCCAACACATGGCCGCCTGCTGGTTTCTTTGGATCAGTTATGAACATACCACCACCTGGATCAGCAATCACTGGAGCACAAAAAGGAAAAGCTTAGAAATTGAAATTCATTCATCTGTAAACTCTTGGAATAGATATATAGGGTTAAATAGCAAATCCCACCTTGGTTGGTGATGTACACTGCAACATTGAACTCCTCAGCAATCTTGGTAAGTCAGGACAGCATCTGTGCTAGCTTTTGCTGCAATTTCACAGCAGATACACATGAACAAGCAGATAAAACAGCACCCTTCAACATTTTTACGAGGTGCCAACTGCCATCTAAATGAATTGACGAGAATATCTGACGCTCTGCAAGTTCACCCCTTCCACTGAAATCAACACGAAACAGTGCAATCACAGAATCCACAATCTGTTTCCAGGACGATCGAAATACCACATGAGCACAACTGTGAGTATCAAAACTAATGCAATTTACAGTTTCATGCCTACCAGAAGCCTGAAAGGTTCTTCAGCCATCATGGCAGCAAGGCCCAGGAGCAAGTTGTACTGGTGCTCATAGGTGTATGCACGAGCATATATGATCTAACCAGGAACATGCGTAAAATTAAACAACCAATTTGGTCTATTTAGACATGAAATGGGATAAGAAACGAGAAATGTTAAATGCATGGAATTCATACATTGTCAAGAACAGCATTGACATCCATCCCAAATTTCTCAGCAATTGGCACAATGCTTTCAGGTCGGCTGAAAACTTCATTAAGGAAACAATTTGGAGATGATAGGAATAAATATAAACTCTTGAGAGAATAATCTTGACAAATTACTCATGAAATTCCAAAGATACAATGTTCCCTCAGTGTCAATGTAGGCAACCTTCCCATTCCCCCCATGCATGTGGATTGGAAGCTGCATTTTCATCAATCAGAAATAAGAGAGTAGTTCTGTTGCTTCTATGTTTCCTCAAATTCTATTAGTTCTGTTGTTTCTATGTTTCCTCAAATGCTATTGCTTCTATAGTTCCATGGTCTACGTGCTATCTACAAAATTTGATACAGGGGATGAACCTGAGTGGAGACACATAGAGTATGAGCCAACTGGGTCTTCCCTGACCTGCAAGACAACCAGATGACATATATTTCAAACTTAAAAACTAGAACTGAACTCAGAAATATAGTTACAAAAGCGCATCATAAGTCAACATTCACTGTGACTATTCTCAGTAAATACTTAAGAGGTTTCTTTCATTTGCATGTAAGAGGTTTATGCGTGATTGTGTGTTCCATACAATGACAAATTGCTCCCAGTCCCAGCAATAGAATACAACAAAGAATTGTTTCATATACTGTTCCCTTTAGGAAAAAAGAGACCCAACTCAATTTCATTGTCATTAACGAATCCTTCACATCAAGAAAATGGTGAGAAACTGTATTCATGTGGTTAAGTTAGCAAAGCAAAAGCATGATTGGAAACTCTGGAAGATGAGACAACAGAAAAAGGTGTTACAAGAGGGTTGGAAAGGTTGTACCATCAACCTATATACACTAATACATAACTGAGCTAGGCCTAAATACATTTAGTACAAGTGTGGCCCCATATCATAAATATCAACTATACACATAATATGGCTCCTGCAGCAGAACTTCAGAGAAAAATAAACAACAGGAACAAGAACATCAACATACCGGAACTCCCCGAATGCCTCTGTGATGCAAAGTGTTTCAATCCCTCCTTCAAATTTAAACATGTCCATATATTAGACTAATGTAAATGACTGATCACACAACAGATTTCAGATATATTACCGCCAAGCAGCTCATCAAGTGCCTGGCTCCCAGTTGTAATCCGAACAACAGACTTCCGCTTCAGAATAAGCCAAAATAAATCAAACAGCCTTAAAGGACAACACATATGAGAAGTAATTAAAAGTGCGCAACCATACCAATAACTAATCAACCTTTGTCAGTTAGTTTACATATTACAAGCAGTCGAGCATTGGTTATCACTCATCAGACACACCAAACTGGGAAACCATACACCAATTAGTAGCTTAAATGTAATTTTCTTACCTTAAGAAGGAGATCAGTTCCTGTCATGAAGCCCTGGTTCTGTGACAAACAAACAAGAAGAGAATTTAAAGATACCATATCATACATAACTGATTGCATGTAAGTTTAGTAAGCAAAACCAACTTAAAGGATCAGACCAGAAGTTTTTCAGCTGCCTCGCAGATCTTATCAACTTTTGCTTCGGATAAACCTTTGATTCCTGTAAGGTTCTGCAAGACAATCCATAAATTAGAACAACAGCCATATGTGCAGAATATTGAACAAATGAAAGCAAGAATGCAAGTGCCACAAACAAGATATCAATTTAAGCACTGTGCAACAAATATTCAGACAGACAGAACAAAGATTTGGGTATTGGGATGCAAAGTTCAGAACCTTCTTAGTATGCATCATTAGGCCATTGCAAGTGTAAATCCCTGCATCCTGCAGCTTCTTCACGTCTCCTGCATTTATCCCCTGAGAAATCACTCTGCCAAACAGATGCATACACACAGATTATTGAACGCATTTATTATATATGCTGAGAAAGTCAAATTAATAGCGTTGGACGACAACATGAATCCTGTTCCGCAACAAAATCTGACTATCTGAGCCCAAGCCTAAAACCCTGAGTGCACCAAAATGGCATTCGTAATAATTTGCTAGAAAAAAAGCTAAGAGTATTCGCACAAAAGTCCAAGGATAGAACGAGCTAATTTCGAATCCCACTGGATTTTGTTCATCGTTTTGGCGGAATGAGCTCGTGAACTCAGATTAAAGCCAAATTCAGATTAATCTACGCAGAAGCAACGGTAGCACACACTGATTAAAACGAACTAGTAGCAGGATTTCGATCAAACGTGGGAATAATAGAACCTCACGAACTCACGCCACGATACAACACTAGTTGATTCCCAAAACACTCGAAATTTTGGGGAACTAGAAGGAACGCAAAACCCCAACTCCGGGCACCCAACAAAAACAAACAAATGCCGACACCAAGCACAAATCGCCCCAACTCCGACCGGGATTTCCGAACCCAAAAGCGAAACGGCAGAAGGCGGAAGCGATCCGCCCCGCCATGGAAGGCGACTGCATGCAGCATCGATCAGGGTGGTAGGAAGGCGCGCGCGCGGAAGCGGAACAAGTAATGCGGGAGGCGAGACGGGAGGGGAGAGGGCGCGACGTACGCTTGTCGATGGACTCGAAGCACTCCTCCTCGTCCTCGACCCTGTCGGCGTCCATGAGCTGGAGCTGCCCGCCCTCGTCCGCGTGCCTGGACGGCGCCATGTGTCGCTGCTGCGACTGCCTGCGGTAGCGCGATCGGGAGACGGAGGAGGAATTAAGCGCGAGTGCGGGATACGCGAGCGGCGGCGAGAGGAAGGGGGAGGAGCGTCGGCGCGTACCTGCGGCAGGAGGAGGAGGAGGCGGTGGCCGCGAGCTCGCTCGTGGGGTGGGGCTTGGAGGGGGGGGCAAGCGGAGGCGAGAGGAGAGACTGGTGGGGAGAGAGAAGGCTGGCTAACTGGACCTTCTCGCTCTCGAACGGATCAGGCTCGGTTTATTGTTGGGCTGGGCTACGAATGGGTTGATGGGTCCGAGTTCACCCAGAGAAATCACCGTCGCCGTGGCCGTCATCCATGGGATGGTCCGACTCTGCGGCCCAGAGGATACAACACGCCAGCAGTCCATTGAGCTTTGCGCTTTTACTTTGCAAGTGGTTTCTGCTTCTCCCGTTCGCACACGACCAGCCATGATGCAATACCATATATTGACACACGTATCTTTACCCCCTCTATTAAAAAAAACAAAAAATCTCGCTTGGTTTTGCTTTGTTTTTCGTCTCACGTTCCTTAGTCTTGCACAGTTTTTATTCAAATTAAAATTGATAGCACAGATCTTACAACAAAATGTACAATTTATTATGCTCGTGTGGTGTTCGTGCCATTAATAATGAAATAGACATTTTTGTTGGATTTATTTAATTGGATTTAGCTTAATCTTATTAAATCAAATAAATTCTAAGTGTTAGTGCAATAAAGGATTTGTCCCGTACGAGAAAATTGACAGGAGATTGAGTCAACTTAAATAGGTGACTACTACGTGCACCTATTGTGAGTTTGAAAAATATGAAAGGTGAGTATACGTGAATGGGTTTTGAATGGCTAGACCAAGGTACGAGTGGTGTGGTGGCGACAAAGGTTTTGTAAGCTCATAACGAGAAGGGTGAGGGTGAGAGACGACAGACTGAGAGATGAAAGAGCAAAACGAAAAAGGGTGAATGAAAGTGTCTTATGGCTATTACTGGTTTGTTGGTCTTTGCTCATTTCTCACTTTTGATGATTTTTGTTGTACTGGTCATATTCTTTTCAGGTATTGTATGAGTCATTTTATTTCTTTTTCTTTAATATAATGATACATGTATTCTTTGTGTTTGAAGAAAAGAATTACTAGACTGGTAGGCATAAGCAAAAGATGAAACTCTGCCCCAAAAATGAATAGAAGACGAAACAAACACCGCCCCGTTGACTCAGTGGGTTGCCGTCGTCATTTCTGGATCCGTCGCTGCCACTGGCCACCGTGCAGTCAACCTCCAGTGCACGATTGACAACGGAAACACATCCAGGAAGGGTCACGGTGAAGGAGTTCGTAGGCAATGACACTTAGGGCTCAATCATGGGAACACATGCCGAAACCCACCATCTTTTGAGCCAAAGCAACGGCAGCACGTTTAACACCAGAAACACATGCCTTATACATCCACGTAGAGTGCAGACCAACGAACAGGAGTCATGGGAACTAAACTGCGTATATGCCTATCAGCCAAAATGAAAAAAAAAAACACAAGCAAGAAATGTACAATCTCCCACACAGCTAGAAAAAATGCCAGAGTTTTTCATTCTTCCTCCGATGCCCGAGAAAGGCGGTTATAGACGAATCCATACATAATTAACATAAGCGGGAATGAGAAAAAAAGAAGGGAAATGGTGCATGGGTCTCTGACAGACCAAGAACATTAGCAGCAGCAAGTTGGTTTCCTATGACTGACTTAGGTACTGGGACACTCTCGGGACGACGACGACGTCACTGATCCGCGAAGCAAGGGTTCTAAGGCGCTCATAGCTAGAAGAAGCTCTGCCTGGGATGATTTGCCATTGGTGGCAGCCTCAAGGGTGACGACGGCTTGGAACGGGCTCAGTTGGACATCACGCGGGGAGGCCGCGGACGGACTGGTGTCTTGGAAGGGCTCACCCTGCGCGATCAAGGACATTCCTTACGGTAGGTATCACGGTATTTCATGATACTCTTTCATGAATTCACAAATATGGGTTGCTAACAGAATGTTTTACCTGATAGGGAGTAAACCAAGGACCATACCACTGAAGTTTAAGGCCATAATTGCACTTTCAGCCTGAAAAAAAAAACATGCAAAACGAGAGTACAAATGAAGCATAAGTCAGACCAATCATGGCTACAAATGGCTTAGACTACGTACCAATAGGATTTCTTGGGCATACTTACTGAATTAAAAAAGAAAAAAGCACAAAAGGATGGACTGGAAACCTCTCTAATCAATGTCTTTACCTAGATGCTTTAAGAAGGATAGTAACTTGAAACAAATGTAGTTCTTTCACCTATAAAAAAAGGTTCTAGTGGACTATAGAAAACTCTGATTTTTAAGTCTTTGCCAGTGAAAAATTTACTCTATAGAGTAGCATGTTTTTTTTTTAAGAAAATGGACCAAGGACCGTCCTGTTTCAAGCAGTTAACAATATAATTGGTGTGTATTGTCACAACATCTGGAATTATTACAAGTTCCCCACCAACTAAGATAGAGCAACAATAACAAGGTTCTAATTCAGGAACATTAACACGTCTCGGTGAATGGATTTTTCCAATCAACATAAACTAAGTCTTGATCAACATTGAGGCAAAGAGAAATATAATGAAAAATAACTAAAAGGAACACCAACCTGGACTGAACACAAAATAACAAAATTTCAAACAATGCATACAACAACTGTGCGACTTTGGTATAATCAAATATGTCCATTACGAAAACTCATCCTTTGAGCGCACCTTTTCAATTGGTAATGTTTGTGAATGTTAGATACGAATATATCTAGGGGTCTAATTCTAATTGTAACTGTTAGATACGTATGCTATAAAACTGTTGGTATAGGGTGTCTTTCTAAGTCCTTTGTGACTATATATATATATATATATATATATATATATAAGCCACCCAACCCAACCCAAGGGGTGAGAGGTGTTCTGCTATTAGAAACCAAGCTGTACTGTACCAGTAGTACTTGAAGATTAACTAAAATCTTAATTGCATCAGAATACATCACTAAAGACCTTGTTTCCCTTGATTCACATAACTCTCACTCCTAGACCCCTTATTATGTAAGCACTCGAAGATTAACTAAAATCTTAATTCAATCAGAATATATCAGTAAAAGACTTTGTTTTACTTACTTCAGCAAACTCAACAAAAGCAATGCATGTGGAGTGTACATAGTCACCAAGGAGCCTCAGCCGAGAAACCTAAACAAAGTGTTAAATGGCAACCATTTAAAAAAAGAATATAAATATTCTAGAAAAGACACCTTATAAACAATTTAATAGCATACCTTTCCGCACGCTTGCTGGAAGAAACCCTTTACATCATCCTCTGTAACCTGCACATAAGTAGAGTTCAGAACGCATAAGCTGCAAAATTTTAACTTTTCAAGACATTTTTATCTTCACTATTAATCATATGTATCAAATTTAAGCATTTACCAATCATTTCAGAATAGTACACAAATCCCACGAGGGAAAGCTTGTTAATGAAGCAACTAATCTAAAGCAAATCAGGCCTTGATTTGGAATCACCCATTACAATCTAAAACAACAGCTAGAAGTTGCGCAATTCAGTTTTAAAAGATTACAGAAGCACTGTTAAATACAATGTTAAACTCTGAATGTAATAACAAACATCTTATGTGTAATCCGAATCTAAGTTTGCAATCACACAACTAACCAAAAAAAGACTTATATACCTTCTTGTCTATGTTAGTACAATATACAGTCCTCGATACCATTTCTTTTTCGTCTTCAGTCTGTAAAAATAAATCATTATAATAATGTTAGCAAAACTTTTATGAGAACTGCTTCCATACTTCTCTTTCTATAAATGCTACGGATGTCAAAGCATTGCCATCATCATTGACTTACTCGAGGAAGAAATTTAGGATTGACGGGTAAAATTGCTGTTTTAGAAGGCAAAACTCTAACAGGATAGTAGCCAAGCATGGTTCCCCCAAGTGTTAGTGCTGCTCTTGCACCAGCTGCAGAGAAAGGAAAACTTCATCATCACTGTTTTATTGTTACCAACACAGTAAATGAAAAGATAATGTCTCAAGGATGCTACCATCATCAGCAAACTCAATGAACGCAAAGCGCAGGACAGAATGGGGGTCACCACAGATACGACAATCTACCACCTACAGGTTAATAGTAGACATAATGTTACAAATACGCTATATTATTACCAAGACAGAGCAGCTAAATCATCTATTTCACTTCTCAAAGAAATGAAAGGTGACAAAGGTCACCCAAATGCTGTCATCCGCCATCACATAATTAAGAGGAAATTCTACCACCATGTTTTTTTCCACAAAAGAATCACAGAACTTACTTGCCCGCAGTTAGAAAACACTTCAGCGAGCTTCTGCTCAGTCACCTGTAAAGCAACAAGAAGAAATATAACAGCATTGACACAGAAATGGCAAGGCAAAAGACACTGCGTTTAGTTAGCTCACATGCTGATCAATGTCAGAGACGTAGACTGTCCGCCGCACACTGTCCTCTCTATCAGCCCGTCGGGGCCGGCCTCCCACCCTCCGCCTCCCCTGGTTGAAGCTGTTCCTTCTCTGATATCAATCAGGAGGGCAAAGTCAATTTGTCGTCCTAC
Source organism: Miscanthus lutarioriparius (assembly GCA_904845875.1). Taxonomy (NCBI): domain Eukaryota; kingdom Viridiplantae; phylum Streptophyta; class Magnoliopsida; order Poales; family Poaceae; genus Miscanthus; species Miscanthus lutarioriparius. The sequence goes on along the minus strand of CAJGYO010000007.1, from coordinate 129,934,469 downwards.
CACCAGAACCACCAGAATCAATAAATTTTTTTGACAAAAACCAGAATCAATAAATGAACACAGAATCACACCATTTTGTTCTGAAATTCTCAAAGGGTAAAGGGAGGCCCGCGAAAATGAATTGTTGACATCAAGCACAGTAGCCCATCACTATCACATCGATCCACGTATCAAGTTCTTGGCAATTGTCGTACCACTAGCACCGATCATTCATCAATACTATCTGGTTAGCAGTTTAGCACCCATCAAATCATTTCTTAAAAAAAAAAAGACCAAGTTGTCATCTTTAGGAGGGGGGGGGTTCTTTTATATCATAATACTGCAATATGATGATTCTGCAAATGATTCAGAAGAAAATCTTCTTTAACAGAACAAAATTATAAACCCTGCCTCAGTGCTTAAGACTTGATTTTCAAAAGATAAAACAAGAAGGGAAAGGCGACAAAAACGAAATCCTACGAAGAAGAAAGTGATCAACGTGTCCCGACACCCCCATCAATTCAGACGATCGGGATACGCAAATCACCAAATCCTCCAGAGATCACAGGAAAGGAAAGGTCAAATAAACACCAAAATCTCCCAAATCGAGACGCGTAGAACAGAACCGTAAATAAAAAAACGCAGAATTCACAGCTCACCGACCCGGCGATTCAGTGGGTGTCCGCCGCCGCCGTTGCTGGATCCGTCGCTGCTAGAGCCCCTGCCCCCGCCGCCGCGGCCTACCTCCAGGCGCCCGCCGGCAGCGCCGTAGTACTCGCCGGCGGACACGAACACAGGCGCGTCGGCGGAGAGCACCCCTCCTCCCGCCGCCGGCTTGGCTGCCGCTGCCGGCACGGCGACCGGAGCCGTGCGGCGCGACGACGGCACGAACTCCTGCGCGCGAGGGTTGAGCTTGGACATGAGCTCCTCCAGCTTCCTCAGGTCGCTCTTGTAGTCCTCCGTCTCTCCCGCCGCGGCGGCAGCATCGCCCTTCACCTGCACCTCCACCTCGGCCTCCGCCTCCGGCGCCGCCGCGACCTTGGCCTCGACACGGATCGGCGCCTCCGCCGTCGCCGCCGCAGCCTGCACCGCCACCATTATTGCCTCCTCGCGCACTTACCTCGATCGAAGAGAGATCAAAACAGAATCAATTGTTTTCTTTTTCTTTCTTGATCTTGGGTTGGTGTGCGTTAGCCTTGTTGGTGTTGTTGATGATAGTGATACTACAAGAGGGGAGGGTGGAGTGAAGAGGAGGAAGGAGAAGTGCAGATACGGGACAAGAGAAACGATGGGAAATAAAAACTGGAGAGTGAAGCCGTTTTGAGAGGGTAGTTGGCGAGAGAGAATCGGAAGGGCAGGAGCTCGGTCAGAGGCGTGGAGTGGAGGAGAGGCACGTCACGGGGCCCTGCCTTTTGTTCCCATCCCCATCCCCCATGGCCACCGCTTGGTCTCTTGGCGCACGCCGCAGTCCACTGTCCACGCCTCTCCCGGATCTCCTGTGTCTAAATTTAGCCGGCGATATCCCTTTGATTGATCTCAGAAATTCTGCTGCTGTCTGCGGCGGCATTTGCATTACAGCGGTAACAGTCTTTTGACTGCCTGCCTGCCTGCCTGCGGCTGCATGCCTCCTGCATCTTCTCAGAATCTACATCCTTCTTCGTTGCATCTTGTATAGAAAAAACCAGGTCTTATAATTATTCTGGATATTTGTTTGTTCATGGAAAATACTTACTCTGTCTCAAAATAAACCGTATACATCTCATTTTTTGAGAAGTTAAATGTTTTAAAATTTGACCGTATATATACAAAAGTATGCTAATATTTATGATGTAAAATAAGTATCATTAGATTGACTATTTAATATACCGTAATCCTATTTAGAGATATAAATGTTGATACTATTTTCTATGTTCCACAACTTATCAAAAAACAAAATGTATATTTATTTTAGGACGGAATACATCAATATCATTTGTTGCACATGCTCCCTGAAGAGTGGGATCTTGAATTTTGTATTAATTTTGTTTCCATCTACCCATCTTACTGGACCTAATTATTAGGAGAAGAATTTGATGAATTAATTATAGAGATTTTTTCATGTCTAGGTGTGTTGACACTTTATTCTTACGATTTTGACAAATTGGATTTATTTTATTTGATTAATCCTAGAAAAATATCAAAAGCCACATAAGTAAGATACAAGTTTTCATTTTTAGTCCACTCAACTGTAGATTGCAAATTATATATGAAACCGTGTGTTAATGAAAAAATATATATAATAAGAAAAGACACTGACCTAAGACGAACCAACCGTTTTTTCATAGAAGAAATAGGCATCTAAATTTGAGTTGAAGACAACTCAAAATACTTGTGAGATTGGATACACGATGATACCTTCCATCCACTAGTTGAAGTAGGCTTACTTTATACAAATATATAATTACTTCTCCTATATTTCATGTGCATGAATTTTAAAATGATTTTAGACAACACTCTTCTATAATAAATTAGTACAAATAAATTATTAATTTTATGATTTGTTATTTGTATTTGTATCATAGCATATCAAATTTTTGTCTTTGTCTGACGATAGAAATAATTGTTTATTGTTAATTATCTATGTACCAACATAGATCAAATTTTATCCGGTTTGTAGTTTTGTCTAACGGGGTTTTTATCCACATAGACCCGAATGGCTACATAAATTACAACGAACTAAAACTATAATTTTATTATAAAATATATGTAATAACTATCGTCTAAAAAAAAACTAAAATTCAGACACCTAAATTTTAGCAAGCCCCATATAATTAACTTCAATAGCTAACGGTGTCATATTAAAAACTACATCCAACAGGTTCAAACATGAGCATAGCCCATACAACCGATCCCAGAACACCGTGCAACAAAATTAAATTAACCTTCAATGAAATTTCACATTTCTTCATGCGCCGTGAGCCAAACAGGACTTGCACTCATTTGGGAGCACTAATATTTGGTACATTTTTGCACCTTTTGGGTGAAATTATTTCAACTCTTCTGTGCAAATATCAATTTGTTTGTATTTGAGTAAACCAGTAATCTAGCAATCTAGTATATCAATTGATACTCCCGTACACGCTACAATCTTAGGAGATATAATCTTATAAAATCATGAATTCATATTTTGATTTTAAATTTTTGATTTTGTTAGCTGCTACAGATTTTATTACTCTTAAGCTTAAACTCTTGTGTTTATTGTATCTTATCAATTCTTCTTTTGTACTTTTGTTGAAAATAAGGATTTTAAGTCAGATTGCACTCTTAAGTACCATGATAGCATAATGGTCATTTAAACTAACACCATTTTACTCAACATCGGTGAGATAGCTTGTTGTCAGATTAACATTAAAATATAAATATATTAATATTTAAGCCTTATAATTACCTTTTACTCTAAAAACTCTAAAATAAGAAGAAAGTATAGCCACTTCTCTTGCATTGGCAGCAAACAATAGTTCAATTTAGCAACCAAATGCTTAATCAATACCTTGCATCCAAAATATAATAAAGAAAATAAAAAGAAAATACTCACCTCAATCCATTCTTTACCCAAATCAACACCTAGCAACAACAAACTCCAAAAGTAAAGGAGAACACCACTGCGGCCAGTGTGTTGTAGCATCTTCAATCGTGGTTGCTAGAGCATTGTAGAGCGTGAGTACCCCCCACATTGCAACTCGTGAGCGCATCATAGAGGGACTAGATATCGCTTGAACCATATGACTGAACAAGTCAGACAGTTGATTGGAATGAGACATCTCACAAAATGAGTCGAGAGCCATATTTGGATCGTGGTGCAATTTACTCTTTTTTATCTTATCCATAAACCTCTTGTTTAGTAAGATTATAATTGTAATCGACGATAACAAGAATGATGCCAATCAATGGCACGAGGGTGGCGATAAACCTAGTTGTTTTTAGTGGCAACATTTAGATTTGAAGAATTCAAAACTAACAACGGGGACAAGAAGAAAAGAAGCTCCTGGTGCTGAAAAGCACTTGCAATCGGCAATATAAATAGAGTACATGGTGAGGCTAACTTACCTCAATTTTCTTTTCATATGGTTATTGCACCATATGTGGCAGCCATATGAGAGTGAGAATGGAGGCGATGTCAATATGGCAAAATAAAGGTACAATATACACCCATAGAAGCTAGTATAGTTTATCATCTTACATACAAAGCCCTTTTGAGTGGACTTATGAAGGTCGGAGCTAGTGTTGTTGCACCTGAATAGAGACCGCTCTTTTCATTTCTACCATCTAGTTCTATGTATCTGGCCTCCTTAAGCTAGTTAAATTTGGAAAGTGTGTGTATACATATATTGAGCTGACAATAATTTGAATGTTGATACCAATATACAACTTTAGGGCCTATTTGTGTTAATTTTTTTGCTGGCTTCTGCCACAAGCTAAAACCTGGGGAAAAAAAGCCTAGCTATTGAGCTGTTTTTTTTCAAAAAAAAAAAGAACTAAAAATTAAAAAGCACATTGAGAAGAGTTTTTCTAGCTTTTAATTTGGTGTTGTGCTAAGAGGCTAACAGTTTATTACAAAAGTCAATAACAAAAAGTCAACAATTAGAAGCCAAAAGCCAGATTTTAAGCTAAAAAACAAAAAGCTCTACAGCTCAAACAAATAGACCTTTAATATGGAAACCATTAGCTTTGGCGTCTAAACATGACAATCACTCATGAGAGAGCTGTGCTATGAGATGTTACAAAGTTTATGGATGCAGCCAATCCGTGGTTGTCAATTGAGCACGTGAGTGAAGAAAAGGGAACAGCAGGGTAACCAGAGACGTTCAACAAAAGCTTAGGGTCTTTTCTGTTATTTTTATTTTAAGGAGTATAAAGGACAGGGCTTTCATTTTCAGCAGACTGTGGCCTGTTGTGGGACACGAAAACGTGAACACGGCAGGAACATACTGGAAACCCGATCTTTAGCTATCAACGGTTTGCATCTCACTGCCCTACGGGCCTGCGTATTTTACTGCTTGCTGTACGTAGTCTGTAGAACAGGCGTGGACAACAATCTAATTAAACAGCGGAATCAGTTAGCTATTCTTGATCCAACAGACGATTAGGGAGCTTCTAATAAAAGAATTAATTATGAAAAGTGCCGCATCAAAAAGTGGAAATAAAATTTCAGAGTTGACTGATGATCGGGGAAAAAAACGAGTAGCAGGAGCAGCATCAAGAATAATATAGCGCCATTTGTATTCATGAGAAGAGGAAAAAGGTGTAAAGCTGTCATGAGTTACACGTGGACAGCAGCTGCTTAGTTAGCGCAGCGTGATCGACGGTAAGCCACGAACGCTAAGCTGCTAACTGACGCAACAAACCATGAAGACGATGCTCTTTATGTGATGATATGGAATGGATCCGGTTATGTTGGGCAGAGCCGCAGAGGCATGGTTATCTTATTCTTATTCCCCAGTTGACTCAGCAATCCCACGATCACGACGGAGCTAGCTGAACTGAGCTGACCCAAGCACACAGCACACAACAGCCAGTGGAGAATCTGCGGCAGAAAGATCGATGCTGAACTACGTTCTCAAGTAGGAGGAGTGCAATGGGAAAAGAGGATTAGCACTTGGGCCTTGGATAGATTATTGCCCTGTTCGCTTGGTTATAAGCTATGACTAAAAGTACTGTTAGCTGATTTGTTGTGATAAAAAATACTGTTCGTTAGCTGAAAAAGTACGGCTTATAAATCAAACGATTATATTCTTCCAAACACCCAGCACCTTTATTCAACCCAATGGTACGGTTCCATATGCGTGGAAACGATTCGTTCATACTAACTACTCCTATCACACTTGCTTGCTTCCCTGCCGTATGATTCTGCTAAGTCTTCTGGGTAACTATCCAACGATCACCTAGCTAGATGTTGACACAAATTGTTCAAGTCGCAAATGATGGATCACACACCACAAGTATCTAGAATGTTCAGGTCACAAATGGATCGAAGAACGCAGCGGATAACTAACACGCTTTTGTGGTGAAGAGTGGCAAGATTTATGAGCAAACCAGCAAATGATAGTTATCGTGCTTACATGACGAAGAATGGCTAGTTTTCGGGCAGACTAGCAAAGGAGACGTGGAACGCCCGAGAGGGACCTTGTCGGAGCAGGAACGTCAGCGAGTTGCCCTAAATCGGCCAGCAAGCATAGAGGTCATTGGATCAAGCTATGAAGAGTGACATGAAGGTTAGAAGAGATTACGAGAAAGGGAGATAGAGAGCAGATTGGTTTTTTGTTCAATTGTGTGTTGAATACCTCAATCAGCAATGATTCCCTTATATTTATAATGAGAGGGTGGTCTTATCCCGTGCGAGGTCCAAATCCCGTGCAAATCACGTAAAAAACAACTCTAATTCAAAATGGACAGCAAAAACTAGTCTGGACCGATATTGACAACAAAAACCAGCCATGACCAGTACCAAAACCGGCTCGTGCCGGTTTCTGTAGAGCGAAACTTTTGTAGGAGTGGGGTTTTCCCATCACTCCAAATTTGATGTTCTATATGCATTTCGATCGTCTTTACGAGAGAGACACAATGATGAAGTCCAATTTGCAATTTGAACAAGTTGAAAAACCATCCTAGACTGGTTTGTAAAACCGGTTGATGCCAATTTCTGCTCGCTGAAGCAAAATCTTTCCAAAAATTATATTTTATTTGTTGTGCATTTTAACACACGTGGAGGTCAGTTTGGAAACCGGCTAGAAAACCTTCTTTTGACAATTTTGAATGTTAACACTGGAGAAAACATGCCCAATGATACTAGGAGGTGTTGTTTGTCCCTCTAGGGGTTGTCACACTTGTTATTGTTATTTTGTTGTATTGTCTAGTCTAAATTCTTTTTTCTCTTTTTAATATAATCGGTGTCTTTACTGTTTGGTTTGTCTTAAAAAAAATGGTACTAGAAGGTAAGCTAAGTGTATATGCGTTAACGATTCCTTGGCAGCAACTAATGTTTCCGGATGATGGACATGTTTGCTTTATGACTGGGGAAGGTTGCATGCCACGTGCATCAGGCCCAGGCGTTGGATTTCATACCCTGGGTCTGGATGCATGACTGGCTAGGCCTTATTTAGTTTATTTCTCTAAAGTTTACTTTTTATCACATCAGATGTTTGATATATATATATAGTATTAAATATAGATTAAAAAATAACTAATTACACATATTACGACTAATTTATGAGACGAATTTTTTAAGTCTAATTAGTCCATGATTTGACAATGTGATGCTACAATAAACATGTGCTAATGACGGATTAATTAGAATTGATAAATTTATCTCGCGAATTACTGAGGACTTATATAATTTGTTTTATTATTACTATCCAAACACTCATATGTGACATCCTAAATTTTATCCATGGATTTAAACACCACCTAAACTTGCCTAGCCTAGGGTATGAAGCAAACAGCCCCTAAATAGTCAGTAGCAAGAAGATTAATACTCACCCGTCCCAGAAAGAAGGTCGTCATAGGATATGTGCAAGTCAAACTTTTTCAACTTTAACTAGCTTGGTAGAAAATGCATGCAACATTTAGATTTTCAAGTAAGTTTATTATAAAAGTATATTCAACGATATATCTAATTGTATTAATTATGTATTATAAATATTAATATTGTTTTATATATATAATTGGTCAAAGTTAAAAAATATTAACTTTTCGGTCAGCAGGAAGGACTTCTACCAATATATATACTGTCATACTGTACTTGTTCGGGGACGGTAACTTCATAGCTCAATCTGTGCAATGACGAAAAGACACGACACAAGTGAAAAGCTCGGTACTCCACTGTGAAGGCAAACGTGTCACGCAGGGCAGCGAGACGAGACAATTGGACAAGCCATCAGGTTTGGGTGGGGCACGGACGTGGCAAATCGTGATGCTTATTATTACGAACAAAAGGTGCAGAGCAGCCACACAAATGTGACGGCCGTCCCAGTCACAATGTTTGCATTTGGCTACTGGAAAAAAGAGATTGGCCACGGACAAAACTAGCAGCCAGTGAGTCCTGTTGTTTTTTATACAGGATTTATCAGTTAGTTAATAGTATTTTTCTCTCACAACAAATTAGTATTAATCAAATTTATTAGTCAGAAACCAATCAGCGAAAGCTGAGTACCTCGTGATGACGACCTATCCAGATGGACGACGTGCGCGTCAAATCCATCCCAGATTACGTGCCCATAAGGGGGAAATGTTTGCGCAAAATTGATCTATCCTTGGAAGGACGGTGTCCAACCTCCAACGCATATGAAAAATGCCACGCCCACACGTCAAGTCCAGATCCTTGGAGATTAATTTTTTTTTTGAAACGCAAGTTCTTCCTCTTCGTTTTTTCACTAAACACGTTGAGAAAGATAGGGTCGGAATAATGTCAACCATAAATGCACTACGGAATGTTGAGTACGGTTGAGACCTAAATGTATGAACGTATGCAAATTAACAACTTACAGAATTTATTGACAGAGTTTTAGGGATTGATTGACAAAGTGCTCCGGTGCAAGGCATAATCCAACTAGTTCACGGAATTTTACCTTTTCTGGTAACATTTTCACTTATAGCCTCACAACTCCTATATAGGTCTGCCATTATATCCAAATGGAGTAGTAGGCAAGAACTTTATGACCATAACGGATTACCGAAAGTTGGAGAGAAAAGAGCGGAAAGCGAGCTGCATTTGCTGCAGCCAGCCATTCATCTCTATGATGCAGATGCTCTTCAGAATTGTCCACAGCAAAGGCATCTTTCTTTTGTGAGCCTGCCCAGAAAATCACTATTCCAGGTTGATGCTGTATGGGCATGGAGATGGAGGGGCTAGAGCATGTGTCAAAAGTACTGGTCCACCATGGTACTGCAGGGTGGTCCCATCAGGCTATTTGAGCCGATGAATGAACGAATGAATGAAATATATATATATGTATGTATAGTTACAAAATATTTATTAGTATCATCAGGGACATAAAGGCATGCATGTGGCGGAAAATCCACAGCCGGCATGTATGATGCCAACCCATTAGATGTGGGACTTGTGCCGCTATTCTGATAAGCCTCCAGCTAGGTCCAACAATTCCATGGCACCTTGTGATATCGTCGTGCAGTGCTAGCTGAGGCACAAGCCTCAAAAAATGTCTCCATCAGAATACTCCACACAATTCAAATGTGCATCTATGTAATGTATATATTGGCTTCCAGGTAAGTCAATTTGGCCCATGGGCAGTTTCGTACTTTTGCATGGCTGAGTTTAGGAGGAAAAAAAGGAGATAAACAGGTATGATGGTATTGATATCAGGGTGCACATCTTTTGGCTTGTAATTTTACGAAGTCAATATTTTGAACGGCGAATTTGCAAAGCCTACTCTTTTGGCATGCCAAATAGTCAATTTTCTCACAAATTATATCTTAAATATGATTAACTTCATAGTAAAAAATAATAACATTTATGGTACCAAATAAGTAGATTATGAAAATACATTTTATAGTCTATCTAGTAATACTAATTTGATGTCATAAATATTAATATTTTTTATAGATTTAGTTACATTTACCGTAACTAAAATTAAAACATCATAGGAGGATAATGGCTAAAATCAATTAATTAGCCTACATTGCTTATTGCCGGAGACCGCGTGCCGCCAACTCTACTGAAATCCAAGTTTCAAAAAAAAAACTCTACTAAAATCCACGTCATGTCACGACCATCCACCCAATAGCTAGCGTTGATTTATTTATATTGTCAAAAAAAAATATAATAGACATCTAGCTAGTGTTGCCAAAGCATATGGTGAGGTCTTCTTGTAGTGGTTGGGACTAGGCAGCACGAAGTTGGGCTCCCAGGAACAGAACTAGGAAGGATGGTTACTGGATCATCACCTAATGGTCACCAATAATTAGATTATAATAACTACTACTTTCTTTAACACGTTAGGAATCCCTGGCCTCTCAAGGTAAAGAAAAACAAAAGCTATTAATAACAAAGGACCAGCCATAAGGAGGCAAGATCTTAGATAGTTTCTTTGCTCATGCTAGTACCCAAATTCTAGCTTCCTCCTTGAGTTTTCTGAGCGAAGAGCGAAATGACCAACAACTCTTTGTGCTAGAACACTCTTTGTGATCACATCACTGATGCTATTAACTATTATGCTACATTTAAGTTAGTGTTCTGAAAATGCATTAACACCGCTGGTCCTAGACAAACTATTGGTGATATGGTGAAACTGGTAGTGATGATCAAGACGACGCCGTCGGATAAAACATCGCATCGGCGGTAATGATGAAGACATCACCACCGGATCAAACGTCGCACAGACAGCGACACCGATGGTAATGATCACTTCATCACCGCCGAATCAAACAACACACCAGAGGTGATGAGCTCTTAATCACCGCCGGATCGTACACTAGACTAATGGTTATGTCCACTTCATCACCACCGGATCGAATGCCATACCGGTGGGGATGGCCACTTCATCACTGCTGGATGGTACACCCTCATTGGCCTTATTCAGCTGTATGATGGATACAAATGGCTTTGGCAATCTTTCTGCCGGCTCAAACATAAAGTCTCTTCTTGTGGCCAAATCCTCAAGGGCAGATTAAGAACTAGGGACATCTTAAGAAGAAGAAACATACATCTCGATTGTTACAATTGTGTTCTTTGTCAATTGGCTAGTGGCTACAGAAGAAACCTTAGATCATCTATTCTTCAACTGCACTTCTGCGCATGAGTGCTGGAACATGTTAAACATCAACCTATCTCCAAACTGTTTTGTTTGGGAGGCTCTGACTGTCATTAGGGATCAGGGCCTGTTTAGTTCCACCCAAAATCCAAAAATTTTTTGCGCAGTATCCATCACATCGAATCTTGCGGCACGTGCATGGAGTACTAAATATAGACGAAAAAAAAAACTAATTACACAGTTGGGTGAGAAATCGCGAGACGAAACTTTCGAACCTAATTAGTCCATAATTAGATACTAATTGTCAAATAAAAACGAAAATGCTACAGTACCCAAAACCAAAAAATTTTGCCAACTAAACATGCACTTGACCCCCTTTCTTTATGAACGCGGTAATGTGCTGGGCAATTTAGGAGGCAAGGAATGTTCACATCTTCAAAAGCATACCTGCAAGCATTGAAAACTGTAAGGAGACAAATGAGATGGCTCTGTAATTTTTCTTTCTTCGCTTTTTTTTTTTTTTGTCTCTTGAAGTGTCCGTGTACCTTCTGTTAACGTTTTGATTCTAATAAAATCAGTAGGGGCGCCAGTCCCACCTGTTATCTAAGAATGAACAGTTTTCCTTTTTTTTTGAAACGATAAACAGTTTTCCTACCTTCCTATCTGAGGTACCAAACTTGGATGTATCGTAGTGCCTAAAATATCATAGAGGCAAGTCACCACATTATTATCCAAAAAAATTCAGTACATTATACTTCTGCATTCTGAGCCTCGCCAATGTAAAATTTATTTTTAATAAAAGTTAGCCTTTATTAGACCGGATAGTTATTAGGGTCTGTTTGCCAGGGCTCTGGCTCCTCTGAAAATGGCTCTGGCTCTGGCTCCTCTGAAGGAGCAGCTCCTCTGGAGGAGCTGAAGCCGTTCTAGAAAACGTTTGGCAAAACGGCTCCTTCGCATACTAGGCAGCGTGAACGCGACAAAGAAGGAGCCGCTGAAGCTCGCTTTTTTAGGCTTCTCTGCTGTGAGCAAAAAATGGCTCCGGCTCTTGACCGGCTTTCCATGCGGAGCCCTTTCCAAAACAGACGTTTGGCACAGCTCCTGCAGGAGCCGGAGCTGAAGCCCCTGCAGGAGCCCTGCCAAAGAGGCTCTTAGTCAAAAATAATTTAATAAATATTATTGGTTAAAGTGTCAGATTCACGTGTCAGAGAATGCGTCGATGTCCTAACGTACGTTTCCGGTCAGTGGAAATACAAAAGAAAAAAAAAATGGTGTGCATCAATAGTTTCCTCTAGTCAGAATATAACTAGAGTAAAAGTAAGACATGTTAAAAGTAAGCATTTATCATTAGCAGAGTTTCTGGTGCTATGGAGTATGGACAGACTTGTTTTCGCCGAGGTTGAACTTTTGATATGTTATTATTACTGAGAGGAGAAGTGCCAAAGAAGGATGTGCCTTTCTCAAATGGTCAGCCTGGACCATGATCTCAACAGAATATGGAACACAAAAAGACAATCCAGGATACAAACATCAGCAAAGACTCGAAAGAAGGCACACTCATGTCCTGACGCCACGTCAGCAGACACATGGCACTTGTATATTGCGTAAAGCTGAGAGCCTGGGACTGAAACATCAGGTATCAAAATCAGCAAGACGCCACCGCTGACGTCACTGGGAGATTTCACCGTCGGGTTCTTGAGAAGAAGTTCAGGCTTCCTTACCGGTCACCATTCACTTTCAAGGGAGTGAGTTCGTTCATTGCGCGGACAATGGAGGAAATATTTCTGCAAAGACTTCCTTACCAGCTAGTCAAACCTCCACCACTTCATCTACGATATCACCTCCTCCTGATCTTTCTTGTTACCAAAAAAAAAAACGCATGCCACCTTGCAAGGAAATCACTTAGTACATGCATTAGTCTAAGACGGAGAAGCAGACAGGGTGACGAGGAAAATGTCGCTGGAGGAGGACACACGACAGCATCAGCTGCGAATATGTCATATGCTACGCTCCAAACGTGATTCAGTTACTTAAATATTCAGTCGCGACCCCTCCTGGTCTTGGCAACCACTTGCCGTTAGCCACAAAACTGTGGTCGCAACAGGCATGGCACATGAAAGTGCATACATATTTCTATCAGTGTCATCAGGTGACAAAGACAAGAAAATTTTATATATTTAGACCTTGCTTGAATGTAGTCGGATTGACATCAATCCATATGTGTTTGAGTGGATTGAAATGAAATTTAAATTAAATTTAACTCTAATTCATTCCAATACATATGAATTAAGGTTAATCCAACGACATCCGAACAATGCCTTAACGATATTCATCGTCAATTGCAAAAGTTCGAGCTCCTGGCCAAAAAAAAGAAGTACGAGCAGGTGTTGTGTGTGACGTGTGAGCAACCTTCTACTACTAAATAAGTAGTACTCCGGTGGCGAGATGTGTGGAGGTGGAGCCTGCCACGCTCCATCATCTCACGTGCACTTCCGGCTCTTCGATACGCTGTGCAGGCGTGCAGCGAGAATCTTTTGCTGCAACTGCAAGTCTGCAACCTCCTCGTGCCCTTGTGCAGTTGTGTTGGAGAATATACCCCCATTGCCGCGCTCACCCCCATCATTTTTCTTCGACACGAAATTTTAGATGGGGCTCGTGTCAACTCTACAGGCCCATGGAGTTTAAAAAAAAATCTATAGGCCCATGGGCTGAAACGAGGCTAGCGTTGGTGTAGGCTTTATTAGATCACAAAAAAAAAGGTATAAAGTGCATTTTTCAACCTTGTGGAAGTTAAACTATCAAACCGGATACAAGACACCACCCTCCATCTGTCGAAATTGGATAAAACTAGGCAGGTAGCGCGCTTCGCCGCGCCTGTATAGGGTGAGCTGGTGGCCTATGCGGTTTAGATATAGTAAAATGTTGGCTATAGTATTTTAACTTACATATGAACAACAGAGTGAAGTGCTGTTTTATATTAACTCAAAATTACATTAGTTATTGATACAAAAAAAATTGCATTAGTTATAAGTCAGATACTGCCACACAAAAGTACAGGCTCTTAGAGGAAGGGAAAATAGTTGTAAATGAGGTAGCATCATATTATTGTCACACAAACAATCCAAACACGTATACAAAAGTACAACTGCTCATGCTGCTTATTGGAACCTCATGTTAGAATTAATTAGTTAGCTAGTGCAGAAACTATTGCATTTCTTTGTTGTTGTCCCAATGTTCTCTCTGCAACATTCTTTTTTCCATCGGCAAATTCAGGTACACTTGAGAACATGCAGATTTTTTAAACAACCAAACATTCATGGTCATACAGAGTTCAGATGAGCAGCTCAAGATCTTTGACAATAATTTCGGTACCTGTAGGGTTCATGATAAGAGCAGAGCAACTATCAATATCAATAGGGCTAAAAACTGTTACATGAAACATTTTAGCAAATAAGAATAAATGAATGTATCACCTATTGGAGGAGATTAACTATCTGCTTATTCTGTACCGAGTATATTTATTGCCTAAACAAAAAAATATCTTAAGAGAACTTTGTCAGTAGTTAGTTATTTCAGCTTATGATGAGTAGCAGGAGTGCAGGACAATGGATTCATGTTAGAACCTCACATGACACTTTTCAGCAAAGATGAATAAATCAATGTATCTGTTCATATTTTCACATATTGTATGCATTTCATATGGGGGTTCATATTGTAGGCAAAAAAAAAAAAACATATAACAACAGAAATTACAGAAGGAAAATTATATCCCAGTTAAATTCACTTTCAGTTTCTGTCCCACTTTCTACTCATCTAACTCACTTAAGATCTTGTGAGTTTTTTTAAAAAAATATATATATACTGCGGTTTGATCAGTTTGCAAAATGTGTACCTCCCAGCTGTAAGATCGTTCCTTAACTTGTACGCTTCAAAAAAAATGTTAGAGAAGAATTAGCACCACAAACATATACCCCAAGCAAAACAGCCGGTCTCTATTGGCGTACCTTCAATCTGCGAACTGCATTCTTATGTAGACAGGGATTTGCCAGATCATTTTAGGACAGGTACACTGGAAACAATGATATATGGACTGAAGCACAAAGCAGGCCAAGGCAGGAGTGACGTGAAACAGAAGGCATCAATTTTATTGGACCTAATCCCCGCTCGATTGCACCCCCTGCAAGTCCGAAGACCGGTGAAAAAAAATGGATATGATGAATTTTGTACATGGTTAAGTTCCGTGCATACCATGAAGCAGCGTGAGCGGTGTCAAATCTATTTGTATTGGCCAAATCAGGCAAATGGCTAGATCAGGCATGATTCAAGGCGATGAACGGAAGAATTATATGAAATAACCTGCAATCTGCTCACCTAACTACATTAGGTTGTCCCAACCCCAGCATTTAAAAGGTCTAAGAAGCATATTGATTGGTCGCTCAAAGAAAGAGATGCAATTGGTGTACTGACCAGATCTGGGAGTCCCGGTTACAGGTGATGTAGTGAAGCGAGCTGCGGGAGCATTGGCTGGTCTGCGGCTTTGGCAGTTGTGATAGGATCTTGGCATAAGAAACAAACTATCTCAGTTAAAGAAAGAAACACATTTTTTTAGGTTTGACATAACAAATCATATAAAATAATTTATGCAAATGTCAGATACGGTGCAGGCCATTGCTAGCTGTTGCTGATCATTATGAATGGCCAAGAAAATACAGGTTCAGCATAGCATATGGCAAACCTGGTGACCAACACATGTATAATATATGACACTTTATATCAGTCATGACTCATCACATTGAGAAAGCTTATAATCAAGCTAGATTTAATGGTTTTGAATACTAAAGATCACAAAAGAAAACATCATGCCTTGCATTAAATACAAATAAAATGTAGAAAAATTTATAGCATGGCCCTGAAAGGAACCAATGAGCGTGAAAGGTCTGTGCATATGTAATAGATAGAGAAAATTGTGAAGTCGTAACTAACAGCATGAGAAATTCAGGTATGATGTTCACACTGCAAACCTTTACTGCTCATTTAAGATTAAATCCATAACAACCAAAACTGAAGTATGCATTAGATAAAAGTGTCATATTCTATTTACTTCCTATACACCATGGCAACAAAAATGTTTTGCAGCTTTGAATCTAGTTTAAACAATTGCTACTAAAGCAGAATTGAAACGCATTGGAAAAAGAGGAGCGGGAATTTCATAATAGATCAATTCAGCATAGTAAAGCATATATGATTGTAACGAAACTAAAAAAACTAAAAACCAGAAGAAATTGCTGTAATTGTTATCTAAATCATGCCAACCATAAATCAAAATGCTCACTTCCTTGTATCAAATGCTGACTTGTACAAATTGTGATCAATTATGAAATCAGTGTTCCAGAATCATAATCCCAGTAGTACATGTACATGCCTTCAGCTATGAGCAAAAGCAAACAACCACAAGAGAGGAGAGAGAAAAAACACTCACCACTGTACCCGCCTCCAGTTTCATCATCGCGGATGAGCCCAGGTCACGTCATGGTGTAGTCTACAGCGTCGGCGGCGTATACGCGCACTGGAGCCTATTGTTAACACTGGATTTTGGTCAATTCTGGAAGATGACAGGTGGACCCACATGCAGGAAGAAGAGTGTTCGGCAAATAACGCAAGCGGTCGGCTAAATGCTTGTGCGGTCGGTTATTCTGGAAGGCGGTAACTCCATTCGGGAAAGCAGAAGATGGCAAGCAAAGCCGATCGAGAAGATGAAAGTTGTAATAATAAAGGACTCTGAGAGTTTGGGGCAAGGAATCGTAGTTTCCAAGTTTATTTAAAGAGTTCCTTTGTAAATCGTAGTCTTTTAGGACTCGTGTTTCGTCTAGGGTATAAATATTGACCCTCGACCATTGTAATAGGCGTTCACAACCAAATCAATACAACCGGCCCCGTGCCAACTTTCGAGTCCTTTTGTCGTGTCGTCGAGTTCTTCGAGAGGAGTCATCGATCCGTCGACCTCCGTAAGTTCCGACAACCTTGTTATCATGTTTAGTATCATGCGGTGGATTTAGACGTGATGCAAGTAGTCTTGTTTGTTTTCAATGATCGTGCGGCGGATCTTTGCTTGACAATCAAGAAGTCTTTGCTTATACTTTGTTTATGAGTAGATACCGTGCGGCAGGCGTTTGCTCAATATGCTTAGTGGAAGCAAGACAGTTATCGGCTCTATTAGATTACGGCAAAATCTAAATAGATTCATCAAGTTATCTGTGTTGCATGTTTTAAATATTTTATATATTTGTAACACACTTTTGCCCAATCTAGATTGATATTGTTCGCCCTCTTCTATGGTTTTATTCGAGCTTCAATGATCATTACTTTCATAATACCTTTGCAAATAGATAACATGCTCGTAATGGCTGAATTATTTTAATCTAGATTGTCACATGTTGTGGGTTCATGTATGTTAATCACGTTTAAGTTTTTGACGAAACTAGGTGTCGTATGCGTGGCGCATTTGAGTTTTAGATTGGCTTAATCGTGTTTATCTACACGTTCCTTCTTCATGGACCCCAACAAATTTGGATTGTTGAGCTTGGATATGCATTAACGCATAATCAATTTCACTTGTTCAAACATGTCTTCCCATGCATATGCATTCGGCAATCAGATCTTTACGTATGTCCATCCCACGATTAGCGAAATGATTTATAAACTTGTTGGCGCATGACTTCCTATAGTATGTATGTCGTTGTAAAAGTGGCTTCAGGGTCGTATATACGGAATCGTCTGGTCTCACCCGACATGTTCGGTTTGACATTTAAACTATTTTATCCCTTGTCGGTTTCTTTTCGGTCAAACTGACTGGCACGTTCCGGATCACGAAGCACCCGGGCACCCGATTGAAGCTACGCTTTTCGGCTTGCTGTGTGTGCGGCACAGTGCGTCACATTTTGTGTCAACACACTTTTTGGCACGCCCGGTGGGACCATCTGCTAGTTCAAGATGGCATCTGAGATCAACAATGATCATGTTCTGGATGTAAGCATGGCAGAATTGCCAGATAATTACAAGGATTTAGTGCTACAAGCGTGTGAGCAATACCAACGGAAGTGCTTGATGTCTTTTTCCAAAAACAAGAGCAATAAAGTATTTCAAAAGCAGTCAATGCCAAGGGTTCTTCTTCCGCATCAAACTGATTACATCAAGAGGAGGATGCTCGGAAGATGGCAGCCCACGGTTTATAAAGCTATGGGAGAAACCATGACAAACCATCACACAAAGCTTTTTCGAATACCTTTGGGCAATCATGATCAAGTACTTTTGGCCCAATGGTTGATAAATACTTGAGGAAAATGTTGGACCACTTAGTGGGCCGACGCTTTCAATGTTCCAAAGCATCAAGAGAAGCCTGTTGGAAAGGAAGTAAGCGTCGCCTTCAAATATAGGTGGATTGACTCACTTTGAAAAGCAATCACATCCCACTTATGGCCGGATGACATTTGGTACCACGGAGAAGTGCCACTTTCGACTTATAGAGTTTCTCGGCATCAAATAGATTACGAGGAAGAATATGTATGGAGATGGATATCAAGAATTTACCGATTCTGAGTGCTATCAATGCCGTGCCAAACCTGTGGTATAGAAGTGTTTCAGGATTGCCTTCTCGGAGTGCAAGTACAAGGAAACCAGGATCCGTGTATTGATGTTTTGATGCAGGATGGCCGATATGATCTGAGAATCAGTTCGGCTTGAAGCCAAAGAATCAATCCTATTCATACAAATCTCCTTATCCGAATGGTACAACAGAGTGGCATTGCCTCCAAGGGTGAAGCCTCCAGCAGATTTGACCAAGTTTTACGGTCAAGATGATACTAGTACCATAGAGCACATCGACCGGTACTTAATGCGGCTTGGAGAAGCCGCTTCGGATGAAGCATGGAGGATTCGATATTTTCCTTTGTCTCTTACAGGACCGGCTTTCACATGGTTCACGTCTCTACCGGCTCATTCCATTGGTACGTAAGCAGAACTAGAGCGAAGTTTCATTCATATTTCTATACGGGTACCAATGAGAAGAAATTGGTTGATCTCATGAGTGCGAGGATGAGAACAAATGAAACACCATTGGAGTATCTTCGCAGATTTAGGGAGACCAAGAATATGTGTTATTCTCTAAATTTACCGGATGATCAACTACACCGGAATTGCTATAGTAGGAATGTTGCCAAATATCGGGAGAAGTTGTTCGGTTTAGAGTTTGATGATCTTGGTCAACTTGCACAGACGTTTAGCGACTATGAGTAATCAAGCCCAAGGGTTCGTGGAGAGATAATCGCTTTCGGAAGAACAATACCACTAATGAGGTGTATCGGGGCTTTACGGATGAAGCGAATCGAGTATATTGATGAAGATGAGATAGTGCAGTAATTTGAGTTAAATTGGGACAAGGAACCCACTCAAGTTAGTCAACGCTGGTTGAAACAACAAAAGGAACCTATGATTTTGATGTTACTAAAAAAGATGCAGACTTTTTGCATTGTTGATAAAGGAAGGACGCATCAAGTTACCGAAGGACATCCTATGTTACGTCTGAAGGAGTGAAAGACAAAAAATATTGTGGCTTTCATAACACTAATTCTCATTCTATTAATGATTGCCGAGTGTTCGTAATGCGAATCCGTAAAGCTATCCAAGAGGGACATTTGAGGTTTGATGGCAAGATGAAAATTGATGATCGACCTTTTCCACAAAATATGATTTCTTTCTCTCTGTGAATGTGGTATCCGCCAATGATCTCAAAGGTAAAGGCAAGGTGAAAGTGTTGACTTACGATAGAGCAAAGGAGAGTGGTGTTATTGACCCGGATCGGCAAATCACCGAAGAGAGAGTCTGAAGATCGAGTTCGGTTTCGAGAATAGCCGAACCGAGAAAGGTCAAACTTCCAAACCCGAGTTACATCACGTATTTTGCTAAACAAGTGGCGAGAGAGAACAAGAGAAGGAATCTTGTAAGAAACAATGGTTTATGGAAGAATGCTTGAGGAGGTATGAGGAAGAAGTATATCAAGGGAGCAAGAAGAATACATGACGGAACAGGAGCGGTCTCATTGGGGTTGTTCGTTCTTTAGGCATTGTTGGAATGAAGGTTTGAGGTTGCCTGCAAGAAATAATTGTCCGGAGTGTAGTGCTCGATTACTCCGAGTATAGGCAATCTCGAGTCAACCGTCGTCCGTCTATGAAAGACTTGGAACGAAGATTCTCGAAGATGATCGGGCGCTAAAAAATAGGTGGCTTTGAGAATCAGCAAAGGAAAAGAGTTGCGAGTTCAAGGTTGGATTCATGATAGAGTGCATAATGAAGAAGTGACTTTTGTAAATCACGTATGGCAAAAAGGACAAGTGGTGTCCTCCGAGCCTAAGGAAAAGCCGAAAAAAGAAGAGTACAACGATTGAGGAATAGGGAGTTGGAACAAGAAGTTGCGAAACAAAGCAAATTTGGCGTCCTAAAAAGAAGCCCGATGGATGTGGTCCTTTGGCTAATTTGCATGGCTTTCTTCCTCCCATCGAGTTTATAGCTCCGAAAGCCAAGATTTCCAAGAAGAGGTGTACTCGATTTTGATGAAAGTGAATGTCGAGGATTTGATGGCACTTGTATTAACACAGCAGAATTGTTTTTGATAAACCAATCAAGAATCGTCACTTGAGGCCACTCTATTTAAAGGGATATGTCAATGGCAAGCCTTTAACTAAGATGTTTGTCGATGGAGGGCTGCTATCAATATCATGCCTTATACTACCTTCGTGAAACTTGGGATGACTAATGAAGAATTATCGAAAACCGACATGGTGCTTAGGATTTTCTTGGCAATCCTTCCGATACCCGAGGTGCTATCCATGTCGAAAGTGACTATTGGGTCAAAAACTCGATTACTACCTTTTTTGTCATTGATGGCAAGGGGCATATAGTCTACTCTTGGCGTAGATTGGATCCATGCTAATTGTTGCATTCCTTCAACTATGCATCAAATTCTCATTCAATGGATTGGAGATGATGTTGAAGTTGTACATGCCGATAATTGGTAAGTGTTGTTCGCCACGGAATCTACCTATTGGGAATATGAGGGCGTCGATTGTTTCTCCGGAAAAGTGTGGAAAGAAGGTCCTGTAAATGTTTTTAGCGAAGGCCAATGACCGATCCAAGCAAATCGGCTCTCATAGCAATTTTAATGGGAAATCCCGTCGATGGCAACAAAGGAAAGTTGGGGCGTGGTTTTATGTCACCGATAAGTTGGAGGAAATCAATGTTGGTGATGGTTCTAAGCCAAGGCCGATGTATATTAGTGCAAAGTTAGACCCGAATATAAGTCAAAGTTGATAGATTTGTTGAAAGAGTTTAAAGACCTGCTTTTGCTTGGGATTACACGGAAATGCCCGGATTGGATCGTTCCATTGTTGAGCATCGATTACCCATTAAACACTGGGTTTCGTCCTTATAAACAACCTCCAAGGAAGATATACAAAGAGGAGGTATTGGCCGATGTGAAGAAGGAGGTTGAAAGGTTAATAGAAGCGAACTTTATTCGCCATGCAAGTATGCGAGTGGATTTCAAATATAGTACCGGTATATAAGAAAAATGGAAAATGAGAGTTTGCATAGATTTTAGAAATCTTAATAAGGCTACTCCCATGGATGGTTACCCAATGCCGATTGCCGATTCTTTGGTAGATCGCAAGCAGTTATGAAGTCATTAGTTTTATGGATGGTAATTTGGCTATAACCAAATTTTTATGGCAATAGAAGATATTTGAAAAATGACTTTTCGAGATGTCCCGGTCATATTGGTTTGTTCGAATGGATAGTCATGACGTTTGGGTTAAAGAATGCTGGTGTAACTTATCGAGAGCTATGAATTATATTTTTCACGAGTTGATCGGCAAGATTGTAGAAATCTACATCGATGATGTAGTAGTCAAGTCTAGAAATCATGAAAGACATTTAGCCGATTTAAAGAAAGACTGGAGTGCACAAGAAAGCATGGATTGAAGATGAATCCAAACAAATGTGCCTTTGGAGTTTAATTTGGTGAGTTTTTGGGATTTTAGTTCATAAAGGAGGAATTGAAGTTGGGAAAAAGAGCATGGAAGCAATAGACAAAGTTGTGCCGCCAACTAATCTCACAGAATTGCAATCATTGTTAGGCAAAATCAACTTTGTAAGAAGATTCATATCCAATTTATCAGAAAGAGTTTTACCCTTTTCCCCTTTATTGAAGCTCAAGAAAGATCAAAAATTTGTATGGGGTGACATACAACAAAAGGCTTTTGATGAGATCAAACAATATATGAAAGCACCAATTGTGTTTGGTACCTCCACAACTTGAAAAGCCTTTTAAGTTGTATGTGGCGGCCGATAGCCTAACGATAGGATCGGCCCTTATGCAAGAGTTTGAAGGAAAAGAAAGAGTCATAGCTTATTTTAGCCGAAAGCTGTTAGACCCGGAAACAAGGTATTCGGCTACAGAGAAACTTTGCTTGTGTGTGTATTACTCCTGTACCAAATCACGGCACTATTTGTTGAATTCCGAATGTGTGGTGGTTTCTAGTTTTGATGTAATCAAACATATGTTATCAATGCCGATTTTGAATGGAAGAATTGGCAAATGGATTTTAGCATTGTCGAATTTAATTTAAGGTATGAATCGGCAAAGGCGGTAAAGGGTCAAATTATTGCTGATTTTATTACCCAACATCGGGATCTTTACGTTGAGGCGATAAACATTGTGCCTTGGGCCTTGTTCTTCGATGGGTCATCTTGCAACAAAGGTGGTGGGTTGGTATTCTTTTGATTTCCCCACAAGGAAAAGCTTTTGAGTATGCAGTCCTATTGAATTTCATGTTACTAACAATCAAGCGTAGTATGAAGCATTGCTTAGAGGGCTTGACTTCTTATAGAAGTAAAGGCCGTTGTTTGTTGAAATCTTTGGGGATTACGAGTTGGTGATTAATCAACTGAATGGTCGATATGAATGCAAGAATAATGTGTTAAGAGAATATTATGAGGAGTGTAGAGAACTTTTGAAGAATTTTTCGATAGTAACCTTGCATCATATCCCTAGAGAGTACAATGAAGAAGCAAATAAGTTAGCTCACGTACATACGGATATCGAGAGAATCGGGAAGTTTTACTATAGAGGAAGATGTTTTAAAATCTTGATCCGAAGAGATGGTGATTGGAATCTGAAGTTACCAATTATCTGAAAAATCCATCTCAAAGGGTTTCCGAAAACTTAGGTACAAAGCTCTCAAGTTTGTGTTTCTTGATGATCGGTTATATTACAAGTCCATCGATGGAGTATTGCTCAAATGCTTGAGTCGGAAGAGGCCAAGAAAGTGATGTATGAGGTTCACGAAGGGTTGTGTGGTGCACATCATTGACTTATCGGATGAAGTGGATAATTAGGAGGCTGGTTATTTTTGGCCAACTATGTTGGAAGATTGTTTTGAATATTACAAAGGGTGTCACAATTGTCGAAAATTCGGCAATATTCAAAAAGTTCCAATATTCGCTATGAATCTTATAATCAAGCCTTGGCCGTTAGGAGGATGGGGAGTAGATTTAATTGGTCGAGATCAATCCTCCTTCTAGTAAGGGACACAAATTTGTACTTTTGGCCACGGATTATTTCACCAAGTGGGTTGAGGCTATCCCTTTGAAGAAAGTAACGCCGGAAAATATGATCGGTTTTGTTAAGGAACATATAGTTCACTGATTTGGGATTCCTCGGACTATAACAACCCGATCGGGGACTCAATTTACTTCTTCGTAATTTTGTGACTTTGCCAAAAGTATGGGGATTAAGTTATATAATTCTTCTCCTTATTATGCACAAGCTAATGGTCAAAGTGAAGCATCAAATAAGATTATGATTAAAATTATCCAGAAGAAGATTGATGAAAAACCAAGGAAATGGCACTTGGTTCTTAATGAAGCAATCGTGGGCTTACCGAATGGCTTGTCATGGATCCACTCAAACGTCTCCCTATGAGCTGGTTTATGGGCATCATCTTCGTACTACCATGGGAGTTACGGTTAGATTCAAGGCTAATTGTGTTACGAAAGAATTGGCAAAAGAAGATTATAAGAGTCGATGATGGATGAATTGGAAGATTTACATTTGATTCGTCTCAAGGCATTGGAAAATATTGAGAAAGAAAAATAAAATACGCGTTGCTGTGTATTATAACAAAAGGTTAGGTGAAACAATTCGCGAAGGAGATTTGGTTTGGAAAACAGTATTGCCAGTTGGGACAAAAGATAGAGGCGTTGGCAAATGGTCTCCAAATTGGGAAGGTCCTTTCCGAATTGTAGAATGTGTGCCGGCAATGCATACATATTAAAGACTTTATTCGGAGAAGAGTTTACAGAGCTATTAATGGAAGATTTCTTAAGAAATACTACCCAAAGTGTTGAGGTTGGTTCGTAAATATAGATCGAAAAAACCGATGAAGGAAAAATCGTCTTTGGCCTAGAAGATTGGATACATGACTAAAAATAGCCGATATTGTTCATATCGCCTTTAGCCTAAAAAATCGATATCTGAGATTGGAAATAGCCGATATCGTCTATATCGCTTTTTTAGCACAAATAGCCGATGCAGTTTGCATCGCCTCTAGCACAAGAATGTTTATCCAAAAGCTGGGTTGTTTTCGGCATTTTTTCGATAATCGCAAGTGGGATTTTACCGAAAAGAATCAAAGAAGTAAATATCATTCCAAAGGATGAGATTATTTATAAAAGTTCGTCCTAATACAAACTACTCCTCAAATAACTTATTGAGGACGGATTGAGGGTTTGTGATTTCGGCAAGCAAGCTGACATGATCGTCGTAGGCCTCCGGACGCTCTTGATGTCGTCGACTTCGTCAAGGCGTCCTCCAACAAAGCCAACCTGGCTGGGAGGAGTAGTCCTCGTTGGTTTGGGAGGTCATTGCCTTGACCAGAGAGAAGCGCCGAGGTGCACACCTGGGTGACGGCACGATCAATGCGGCCGTCCACGCACAAAGGCGTGCCTCGGATGTCTTCCCGAGCATTCACCTTGTCGGCAATCTTGTTCGCCGCCGTCTTCAAGCGGTCATTTTCCGCATGAAAGAGCTGGGCATGAAAGAAAAATGAGTCGGCAAGCAAAGGAAGTCGAGGATGATAAAATTAAATGAAGATATCAAACCAGTGATGGCGCGCAGAAATTGTTTCCGCTGATCCTCCCATTCGGCTTGATCGATGCCGAACTTCTTGGAGACTTCGCCTAGCTCCTCCCGGCTTCATCCCTCTCTGGCGAAACTTAAGCGCTTCCTCGTGGGAGTATGGGTGGTATGCATCTCATTGCTCTGCCGAACCCCAAGGGTTGAAATGGTAAGAGCTTGAGGAGTGGAAGACCCGGAGGAGCCGGAAGATGGAGTTCTGTTGATTTGCCGACACCGGAGGGAGGAGATGGTATTGATCTGGAGCCGATGACTCTTATCCCGATGAATGGGGAGGAGAAATCGGAATTAAGAGATGAACGAGGAAATTACAAAGGGGCAAAGAACCGAATCATACCCACGACCGCGGTAAATGATGATCTCGCTTCCTTCACCTCTCCGTCGGCGGGGACGCTTGCCACGGTTGTTGCCGTTGTTCGTCATTTGCTTTGACGGAGGTTAGGTTTCTTTCTAGAATGAATCGGACGAAGGAAGTGGAAGAGACGGATGTGAGAACGCCGAGGCAAAGATAGTGATGAAGGCCAATGGGAGGGGCTATTTATAAGCCGGCGAAAGATCGTGGCGAATTCCCACGGGTTGTGGGACGAGAATCCTCGAACGGCGGAGTAGGTTTTCTCCTTTTGATGGACCACATCGGTGGGCCAGTCGAAGTTAAGTCGAACGTCGCTTGAAATATCTCCATGATTTATTGGAGCCAACGTTGTTCGGCTATACCCTCACAGTGTTTGGATTGGATTCGTTCGGTTATCGGAAGAATGGAGACAATCGGCTACATTCTAATCGAGTAATTTAAGGGAAGATGGCCGATTGCTTTTTTCCGAACGGATGAAAATAAGTGGACATAAAGTTGTTTAATCAAGGAAAAAGGGTATCACTTAAAGTTTATTACAAGCCTAATGTCATCTTGGTTCGTAAGATGATTGATCGCTTCTATGGCCTCGGTCCTGATTCGGCTAACATTATCTAGCACTTTGTGATCTTCATCTTCAGAACTCGGATAATGGATAACTTGTTTTTGATCCTGCTGGTCTTCTTTGATGGTCGAAGCTATTTTTAGTGAAGTTGCTTCTATGTTCTTCGGCAGATTGGTTATATGGGCCCTGTGAGACTGAATTTTGGCATTCGGATTGGCTAGTTGAGCTTCTAGTCCGATTTTTCATCCTCCATGGATCTCGATTCAGCTCCAAGGTTGCTAAAGAATTTCTCGTAGTCGGATATGAGAGTGAAGATCTTTAATCTCCGCTTTTTTTCAAAGATCTATCCTTCGCAGAGGCCCTCGAAGATATGTTCTTGGTTGCCCTTTTCACCATAGCAAAGTGATCATCAAGATGGGCTGCAGATTCTAGGGGAGCTTTGAGAGCGAAGGGATATCTTGATCAATGAGTTCAAGAGAAGGTCTTTTTATCCGGTCTCGCATTACGAAACGGACTAATGGTATCCTTATTCAAGAGAATAATCACTTCTTTTAGCCGAGCCTGATTCTCCGGTGACAAAGTTTGATGAGAAGTGATCTCTTCACCTTTCTCAATAATGTAGTCCTCAATAGAGAAGGAGTGGCGGTGGTGGGTTTAGTGATGTTCTTCTAAACAAAGAGAAAGAAAGAAGGTGTTAGCCGATTGGGTAATTTTGCTAAAATATAGTATGAGACAAGGCGTTACTGTTGGGCTGATTGGTCATCGAGGATGAGTTATACCGGCTTCTTTGGAGGACTTGATTGAAGGTTCAGAGGAGACGGATCGGAGATTGATCGGAGAAGTTTCCTTGCCGGTTCATCTA
Organism: Miscanthus lutarioriparius; assembly: GCA_904845875.1. Lineage (NCBI taxonomy): Eukaryota > Viridiplantae > Streptophyta > Magnoliopsida > Poales > Poaceae > Miscanthus > Miscanthus lutarioriparius. Next base: position 129,907,728 of record CAJGYO010000007.1, on the reverse strand, counting down.
AGATCTCATCTATTTTCAGTAAAGTAAGTGATAATGAGCATAAGAGATAGATGTTGTTAAAGAGAAAGGAGAGGAGAATTGGTTGAGCAATGTTACCTATAGTCTCATCGGGTTTATGAGCCTTTGAATCTTGACTTCATGGGTCTCTCGAAATTTCGCTATCATGAATTTCTTCATCTTCAAGAGAAACTTCAGTGGGGTTGGTTCTACAGCTGCCGAGGTATTACCGGTATGGGAATTTCGACTTGTGGTCTGCAGTGGAAGGAATGAATGTAGAGATAGTCAGCTATCTTGCCAAATGAAATGGTTGACACGATAAGAAAATGAAGGTTCATGCCTTAAGGGATAATCTGGCTTTCTTGGTCCTTGGTTTCTTGGGTAAGAGAAAACTTTCAGGTGTTTTCCTTTTGCTTTTTCCTCTGGAAGATGCAGCAGCTGAAGTAACAGGAGTTCTTATGAGTGCCTTTAGAGTCTTTGAATCCAAAGTTGCAGAAGTTTTCATGAATTCCTTTAAGTTTGGAGCATCAAACCCCAGAGAGCGAGTTTGGGACCAAACCGGATAGTCTTGAATTGCTTTTAAGGTGGGAAGTAAACTCAAGATCCTGTGCATAACCAGATGTTAAAATAAGAAGTGGATTCAAGAATAAGAAATGATGGGCATAATGAAATTACCTCACTGTCAGAAGCAAAATCGGGTTGCAAGTTTTTGCATAAAGAATGAACTGCTATATTGAAGATATGAGCATGCCATTCTTGCCACCAAGAGACAAAGAGGGGATGAGCAGCATCTATTAGCCCAAATGGAGATGGTTCATATATTGGTAATTCCCATCCTAATTCAAAGACCTTCTTGGCTTCCATTCCTACATTATTGCTTCCCTTGATTTTATGATTGTTGAGAAGAGGAATTTTAAGAGGGGTTGGCGCATCCTAATTGTCGGCTACCATGTTGGGATAATAGAACTCATAGGTGGATTGTACTAATCTCCCATGATGAAATTCGGTGGCAAAGTGCAAGGTTTGATAAAGGAGTTGAAAATCTCTGTGGATTCTTGGCTTTGAACAACCAATTTCATAGCTAAACTTGCGAGGGCAAAGTCGGATCTTCATTTTTCGTGTAAGGAAACCAGAGCACATTGTCAATCCTTTGAAAAATAGCTTGAAGAGGTGACCAATGTCTATATCAATGCTTATAGATCTTCTTTGCTTCCCCATAAGTCGACAAGCTTTAACCTTTCTTTGTCTTTGCCTTCAAAGATAGTTAAGCGAGGGGAAGCTTAGGTTGAAGAGGCTCACAGGGGTTATCGATGCATATATAGTTGGAGCCACATTTGAATTAGCCACCAGGGCCGTTCACACAAGAAATTTCTCCACCTTGGCACATCCGAAGGGTGATCGATGCATCATATGATAAGCGGACCCTAAAAGATATTTGCCTAATGGGATCTGGGTGCTGCAGACTAAGTCTTCACCATTACCATGTGATTGAGGTTGGTTCATTGGATTTTCCACAAAAATGAATCTGCATAGCCACATATTCATGAAAGCTTTCAACTCTTTGTCGGAGACGGCGCAGATGTATTCATGTAATTCGAATATGTTTGACCCATCCACATCCGTAACTTAACGGCTCTTTGATTACTCTTGCTCTTGTACTTATAAGGATATATCGGCAATGACACATTCAAACCGGTCATCATGTATACGTCGGCTAGAGTGATGGTCATAATACCATGGCGAAGATAAAGGCATTAGTAGCGTCGGACCAAAAATGAGAAGTCTGCTATCGGAAGGGAATCATTCTCGGGTGTCTCTGCTAAAGATAACTCCAGACAATGACCGATGTCCCTGTTGCCCCGATGGTCGCTGCTTTGCTCTTCTCCAACATTCTCTGTACTCGATGCGCCATCCGGTGATTGGGGGAATGGCCAATTCTTGAACGTGTTTGGCCATCGGTTTGGTGAGGTAATTCCGGACTTGAAAGGAATTCTTTGAGTTTCCTTCTCAATGATTTCGGAAGGATCGGGGTTTCCCATTGGGCCAAGGAAATAGGAGTCGGGGTTGGCGGCGTAAGGGATCAAAATCGGCTCTTGTACTCCTTTAGAAGATGATTGAAATCGAGGGGAATAAGTCAAAAGAGGGCGGAAGGATGGGATGAAAGTTGCGAATATAAATAAAGTTTACCTACGGATTTCATCCTGGGTCGCCATTGAAGATTTAGAGGAGGTTCGAAGTTGCTTATTTGAAAGATTGAAATTTTGGGCGCGCATTTTGCGGTTTTGAACGGTGATGACCTAGGAGGATGAAAGAGCTTGTGGTCAATTTGAGAATAAAACAACTTTTATCCCGAAATTGAGGGGGCATGTGTTAACACCTTTGGATTTTGGTCAATTTCGGAAGATGATGGTGGACCCACATGCAGGAAGAAGAGTGTTCTAAAAATAACGCAAGCGGTCGGCTAAATGCTTGTGCGGTCGGTTATTCGGAAGGCGGTAACTCCATTCGGGAAAGCGGAAGATGGCAAGCAAAGCCGATCGAGAAGATGAAAGTTGTAATAATAAAGGACTCGAGAGTTTGGGGCAAGGAATCGTAGTTTCCAAGTTTATTTAAAGAGTTCCTTTGTAAATCGTAGTCTTTTAGGACTCGTGTTTCGTCTAGGGTATAAATATTGACCCTCGACCATTGTAATAGGCGTTCACAACCAAATCAATACAACCGGCCCGTGCCAACTTTCGAGTCCTTTTTGTCGTGTCGTCGAGTTCTTCGAGAGGAGTCATCGATCGATCCGTCGACCTCCGTAAGTTCCGACAACCTTGTTATCATGTTTAGTATCATGCGGTGGATTTAGGCGTGATGCAAGTAGTCTTGTTTGTTTTCAATGATCGTATGCGGCGGATCTTTGCTTGACAATCAAGAAGTCTTTGCTTATACTTTGTTTATGAGTAGATACCGTGAGTGCGGTGAGCGTTTGCTCAATATGCTTAGTGGAAGCAAGGCAGGTTATCGGCTCTATTAGATTACGGCAAAATCTAAATAGATTCATCAAGTTATCTGTGTTGCATGTTTTAAATATTTTATATATTTGTAACACACTTTTGCCCAATCTAGATTGATATTGTTTGGCCCTCTTCTATGGTTTTATTCGAGCTTCAATGATCATTACTTTCATAATACCTTTGCAAATAGATAACATGCTCGTAATGGTGAATTATTTTAATCTAGATTGTCACATGTTGTGGGTTCATGTATGTTAATCACGTTTAAGTTTTTGACGAAACTAGGTGTCGTCGCGCGCATTTGAGTTTTAGATTGGCTTAATCGTGTTTATCTCACGTTCCTTCTTCATGGACCCCAACTACTAAATTTGGATTGTTGAGCTTGGATATGCATTAACGCATAATCAATTTCACTTGTTCAAACATGTCTTCCCATGCATATGCATTCGGCAATCAGATCTTTACGTATGTCCATCCTCGACGATTAGCGAAATGATTTATAAACTTGTTGGCGCAATGACTTCCTATATAGCCGTATGTCGCTGTATGTGGTTGTAAAGGAGTATGAACAGGCTATCGGTCTCACCCGACATGTTCGGTTTGACATTTAATGTTTTATCCCTTGTCGGTTTCTTTCGAGTCAAACCGACCGCACGCGTTCGGATCACGAAGCACCCGGGCACCGATTGAAGCTACGCTGGCTAAAACTTGGTGTGTGCATACAAGGCGTCACATTTTGTGTCAACACCTATCCATCGTGGCGCTGCACAGATAAGACTGCGGGCCACGCCGCTGCCGCCCGCGCAAGACGCGACACCCGGAGCGCCGCCAGGCCGCCGATCCATTGGCGCACGTGTACGCCACCACGGCACGGCTCGCACACCCAACCGAAGAACATAAGACCACGACGCCGTATACCGGTGTAGGGCTGTGCTGCCGTCTGAGTATGGGGCGAGACTCGGGGCTGGGAGCGCCCGGAGAGGGGCTGCTGGCGAGTCACAGCAGCGAGCTGAGACCGAGGCGTGGGAGGCGACCGCCACGCTGCCACGAGATCTGGGGCCGAGGCCGAGGCCGAGGCGAGCGACCACGGCTTGAAATAGCGGCGACGGGGACGAGAGCGGGCGCGGCCTACGCGGCGCGAGAGCGGCGACCGGCCGCCACGTCGCCCCCATCACCTCTGCTGCCTCAGCCGATCCCTCCTCCTTCCGAGAAGGCCGCCAGCACCCGGCGGGGAACGGGAGGAGGTGAAGCGGATCTGTGGAAGGAAGGCAACAGAGGTGGCTGGCGGCATCCGGGGAGCGCGGCGGCCGATGGGGACGAAGCGGAGGCGTCGAGGCGTGAGGCGTTTTTCTTTTGACGGGTCTTGAGGAGGGAAGAGGGACAAAGCGGAGGCGTCGAGGCGTGAGGTTTTTTTTTTTTCGGCCAGAGGCGCCCGCGGAGCGTTGAATGGACTGGGAGACAGGAAAAGGAGGCGGACACACGCACGAGGCACGTGGATGCGTCCGATTCGTAAACAGTAACCGAACAGTAGTTGAAACGCTCTCGTGGCGCGGATGCTAGGAGCTTTATGGAGTTTCATATATTAGTCTTTCAGCTAGTTTCCAAGGTGGTTTTTGTTTTCCAAATAATAAATATCTATTTAAATATCTAAAAATTCATAACTTATTTATTTCAAATAAAAAAAAGTGAAACTAAAATAATTTTTTTTCCTAAAATTGTTATTTATCTATCTGCGCTCTATTTGGAGTTATTTGAATCTTATCTACTCGTATTTCTTTTTTTAGGGGTTATCTACTCATATTTCTAATAAACCATACCACAAGCAATAAAACAATAGGGACAGAAATAAATAAGCTTGGAATAATTGTAAATAAATCATCAACAGTTAAATGATATTTTTTTAGAAAAAAATTGGTATTAGTTGAAAGGATCTAAACAATGTCTCAAGGGGGTGAATAGGCGTATCTAAAAATTTCTACACAAACTCAAAGTAGCTGGTCAGCAACTGTTGGAAGTCTCCACTCCGTAGATCGAGTCCAAACCCTAAGAGATGCTTTGAGGGAGAAGAGAAACAACCAAGAACAAATATAATAGCACAAATCACAACAACAACAAACACGTCGAACACAATGATTTATCGCGAGGTTCGACAACCCCACAAAGGAGCTCCTACGTCCTCGTTGAGGTGACCACAAAGGTCGGAGTCTCTTCCACCTCCTTGCCTCTCTTAAGAAACCACAAAGGTCACTTGAGCTTTCCACTAAGAAATCAAGGGTAATACGAACTTTCCAAGGCTCTTCCATAAGATAGACGCTATTGGGCGACACCTAGCCGGCTAAGGGCAAAGCCCCAAGAGTAATAGACGCAAATCCAACAGGCTTGACGAAGAAATCAAGTGCTCAACCTTGCCAAAGTGATTCTCTTACTCAATCCATCTCCTTTCACTCAAATCTTTAGGGGAATCGAAGTTAGGAGCAAAGGGGAGAGGAGAGGGGAGCCTTGAATGTTTGGGAGCTGTTTTGGTCATGAGTAGGTTGCAATGAATGAGGGGGTAACTGTTAGAAGAGAGGAGTGGCCTATTTATACTCAAAGACAAATCTAACTGTTCAGATCTACGTCGGAAGTTTCAACACAGATCATCGGAACTTCCGACGCCTATAGAAACTATTGTTCAAACGCGTAGTCAACTGGGCTAGCTCGGTCAAAGTCGGAACTCCCGGCGACGGGCAGCCGAACCAGGCGACTAAGTCCCAAGGCCCAGGACTTCCGGCGGGAGCCGGGACTTCCGGCAACCGGAACTCCCGGCAAACGTCGGCACTTCCAACGCCCAAAAACCCAAAAACTATATCTAAGTGTTCGTGAGGTGCTTGAGTGTCTCTCTTTTGATTTTAAGTTTATGCTTGAGCACTCTATCTTCCTCAAACCACCTAAACTTGCATCCCTGTTTATAGTACAGCAAACCTAAACTCAAAACAAGAAATAAAAACTTTGGAGAGCATTTTGAGTTCGTCCGCCTTTTATACTGCAAGAATTGAGGGACACAATTTCATCTAAATCAACTCTTTAAATATTTCATGGGACTAAAGCTGCAATATATCTCAATAAGATTTCATTAGTCCCTAATTTGGATGCCATCAATACACCAAAACCCACACCGAGGGCAAATACACTTTCATTAGTTTTATAATTTTATGATTTAAAATTGATTATTTGTGAACTTTTAGAGGTTAAACTATATTTTATTTATTTTGATAAAATAGAAAACTAGCTAAAGGGCGTCCAATTTCAATAGTTGGAGGATGTCTTGTATCCAATTTTGTAGTTTAAGATTGAAAAACAAACTCATATGCAAGTTGAGTAATGAAAAATGCACTTTACCCTTATTAGATCCAGACTAGAGGAGTATATAAGAGAAGTTCTCACCCAAAAAAATCATTCAATGTACTATTTAATAGCCAGGGTTCATGATCTTTTCTTATCCCTGTTGTGGTTGAGATTCTTATAATGAAATAATTTAGGGGAGACTTTCCCATGCGTATTGTTTTCTTTTAGAACTAGAGGGATATATGTATCCGGCTGAACTGTTGCTGCATGCTTTTTATTAGAACCTTTGATACATGTCCTATGGGCATCCGCCATGGTTAGAGCTAGCTACGGGCTCTAAACCAACTTCTTCAATAGTACTGACTTTAGCACATAGCTTTTAACATGGATAGCCCCATATTAACACTCTCATGTAGCCTTAAAATATGTGCAAGAACTTATCTCTCGATTAAGAGCTAGCTTCTCTCTCACACTAAAATATGAGAAAAATAGTTAGAGCTAACTTACAAGTCAATTATCGGAGCTGCCTTAATGGGCGCCACACAGTTCACGTCTGCATCCAAAAAGGCAGTGCAGGTCATCAATTGATCAATCTGCAAGCTTTCAGCAGCAGCAGCCTCAGGTAGCCGTAACCTAAGGCACAGGACATTGGTGTACCTGGAACCTGGCCATACGACTGCCAGGATTAGGTGTAATTTACTGGACTGTCGGATTCGATTTAATTTACTGATTCAGATGAATTACAGCAGTCTGCATTTGGTTCAGATGAACTAACGCAGGAGTATTTATATGGATCAGATCAGAAGAACTGTATCAGTAGCGGCGGCGACCTCAGTCCTTTCAGAATGAAAAGAGATTGTAACCTTCCCGTCAGTCAATACATGTAATAGCATTGCCGCGCAAACGTTTTGAAATGTTCAGTTTGAAAGCATCTGAATCTTTTCAAAAGAAAAATGCCGAGCTTCCTCCATTTAGAACTCTCCCATATAATTTTAAGCAGTGCTCTACCGGTTTTACTTGAACAATGGCTGCCACAAAGCCTGTCACCTTGCTCTAAAATTTCACCTGCATATAGACAATCTATTTTTTTCCGCTACATTGAATCGAGCTACCCCTAGGAATGATATGCGGATAAAATTTAATATGCCTCATCTGAAATAAAAGAACATGAGGCAGCATTAGTGGCAGTGCTAACCGCAGCTGCCGAGCACCAGCTACAACTATGAAATGAAATGTAAGCCGATTACATTTGGCAAAACCCAGATGTTTGAACAAAACCATCTCGACTAAGGGGATACCGACCATACGCACTCCGCTGATGCGCTGAAGCAAGCGGTTCGGCTGAAGAGGCGCATGCCCTATCTGGATACCTTCCTCTATGTACAATGCCGCTAGGGTGGGCCGGCATGGAAGAGTCCGAGACAAAGCCTGTGCTCTCTGAAAAGTACCTTGTTTGTGGATTGGAAGGTGAGAACCTTGTACATGAGACGAAATTGCCAGGAGGGTGCTCCGGAGCATAACTTGGCCCAAATATAGAGGAAATTGGATCCAGGCCAGCGTTGTCTCCATAATCCACAACACTGAATGAATCTCTTGTGCTTTCGGTGGTAAATGACGACTCATCAGAGCTGGTAAACAGCGACCATTCACTTGATGTAGCTTCTGAGAAGTCAGTGCTAACTGAGTCTGCAAAGGCATCATCGCGGAGATGGAAATCTCTGGATCTCAACTCTGCATGCTGATCTTGCGTGTAGCCTTCGCCATCGGGTCTAAAATCATAAACACCATATACTTGATCATTTGCAGAAAAGAGTAACTCTGTCTGCTTGCGCTCATGTTTAGAGCCCTTGGAAGATTTTGAAGCGTGACGCTTTGCAGATGTAACAGGCAGCCCCTTCTCAATGTATATTTTTGGTGGTCGGGGAAAAGACCTGAATAATATTTTACAAATATGAGATTGCAGAAGAGTGCGGGTACAGATACTCCAAATGACAATTTAGGTACACATGGCTATATTTACCTCAAGTAGAAAAGCATATATGCACCTTCTGACATAACTTGATTCGCTGATACAACCTGGACCTACATATGGAACAACATATAAATCACCACAAAATATCATAAACTCTCTAAAGTTTTTTTTTCCCTTTCCTTATTTCATTTCAATGAGCCTATAAACCTACAAAGGAATAGCACATACTAATAAACGTGGTATCAGTAATCCAAACAAAACACTCCGATGCAAACAGAGTAAATTACATAATGAACGATTATGTATTTATGTGCACCAAAGAAGTTTGACACCAAAACTTCATCAAGGAGACAACATTTATAATCAAAACTGCTCATGGGAACGTTCACTATCCTTACACTAGACTTTTAATCTAGAAACACAATGTCACGAGACCATAGTAATTTCTCGCAATTCATATATAGTACGACATTCTTAGCCTACTTAACAGTAGATCTTGTTGTAAAACGTACCTCTGAATCATCAATTCTCAACCATGTGCCCTGCATATCTTTGACGTATGATATATAGTGCCCAGAGAATGATGCATTTTCTGTATCCACATGTACAACCACAGCATACAAGAAATAAAGAGGGGGATTGTCACCAGAACCAGTCACGAAAGGAACCATGTCCAACATATCAGGGAAAGTAACACATTTGTTGATCTTGCCATATTTTCCTGACTGAAATAATAAAATAAAGTTCATTTAGTCCTTCCATCAAGAAACATTCAAGTGGTACAAAACTGTCAGCTCGAGCATAGAACATGAGCCATGTGATAACTGATCCAAGTCAACCAACCAACGAGCTTATATAGAAATTTCGGCGAATGTGCTTCATTACCCACCCCTGTTCCCTAGATAGCTCAGATTTCACTTATGAGACATTTATAATATAAAATACACGCTTACAGTTTTGGACATTCGTTTTTTTTTCTAGTTACACATTAGTAAAATAAAAAGGCAAATATGGAAGCAATATTTTTATGACTTGTGCTAATATAATTTCTATGCACGAATTTAAACAGTTTTTTGTATGGTAGTAATCAAAGTTTTGAATGTTTGATTATAAACATTCCAAAACATAAATGTAGGAATGGATTTATTTATATGCACTTAGTTACAGCTTGGGGAAAGGTGCAGAGCAAACATCGTCATCATAGCCTATAAATTAGTCATCAATGTTATTAAATCAGCCAGTCAACACTAGTTGCCATTGCATTGACCAAGCGACTAGTTGCGATTAGTCGACGACTAGGTTGACTCTAGTCGTCTGTGTCCTGTATATACTATAGGGCATATGTACTAAGTACTAAATACTAGATAGTATAAACAGAGGACCTAGTTGTTAGCTTCTTGCTACTAAAAACAGATCATCAAGCTTCAAGCAAAGACAAGCTGCGGAGGTGTGACCCAGCAATGATTAACCCTCAGAGCAGGAGTTCATCATCATGCTCCCTTAGACCTCGGTTGATGGAGGTGTGACTCAGCGGTGACAGGTTCTTTATCCGGCAGTGCTTAACTCTGCTAGTGCACGGAAGAAAGCCTTCAACTTCCCCTGCATGTTGACGGCTGAGGCAGGGAAGAGAGGCAACAGCAGCAGTGGGAAACAGGCGGCACAGCAGCAGGGAAGGCCAGAAGGGAGGAGGGGAAGACCAGTGGTGTCAGGAATGGTTGCACCGGCAGCCGCTAGTGAGCACTTTTGGCACAAGCTCCTGGTGGCTGGTGGTGCTTCTCACAGGTTAGGGGTGAGGGAGTAACAGTGGAGGGGGTATAAAAGAGAAACCCAATTGGGTTTGGGCCAAAACACAGCTAGACCAGTGACCTTGACCTGATGTAGCACAGTTCACAATTGCCTGCCTAGTCGTCCAACACAGCTAATCAGACGATTGATTATGATTAGTCGACGACTAATCAGACAACCAGGTTTCTCGTTTCTGGTCACCCTAATTGAGTAGAGGACCGATTAGGACAATTGATCATGATTAATCGGACGACTTGATAATTTCAGTCATTTCAAGTTAATATTACCCTGTACCAACAAATGTGGGTCTAAAAAATGCTAATGCATGCCTCAAAGAATTGGCCGAACATTACACACAGCACGGATATTTATCAGATCCAACCGGTATTACATGATGAAATTCAATACAAAAAACAATTACCTGAAATCTTTTAAGAACAACTGTTAATATGTTTGGCACCTCATGCACACTCAGTTGCTTCCTAGCTTTAACATAGGCAGAACACCTGCATTGAAAGATCCGAAATTTCAATAGCTTCAATTTATTGTGGTCCAACAGAAATGACAGTAACAAGATTCTAGCCACCAGTTGCAACACTACCTTCCACATTTATACATATTATCACCATCTAAATCTTCAGGAGCAGTGAACTGTGTCAAAGCATCTTGCAAGGACTCTACCCAGCCATGAATCTCCAAAGTAAGATCCATTATATTCTCGTATCTTTCAGACTCGTGATAGCATCTGAGGCACTTAACCTTGTTTCATAAACAAAACTAATTAGTATATCATATATTAAAGATGGCAACGGGCAGAAAAAACCCGCGTGCCCGTGGGCACCGGACCTGGTGGGCGTGGATACGGGCGTGAACCTGTGTCCGCGGGCGTGGACGCGGGTATAGAATTGGATCCAACGGGCAAAGCTCTATGGGTAAGAAAATAGCATGCCCGCACCCGCAAACCCGCGCTGACATGTGGGGCCATTATAGAAGAGGTATATATTCTTCATCCTAGGGTTTCATTGGTCCCAAATTCACAATCCCATTCCCACCAGCGGCCGCCACCAGCCCGTCACCCGCGACCCCGCCTCCCCATTCCCCCACTCGCAATCGCGCGCGGCTCCTCCACTCGCGGCGGCGGCGTGGCTCCTCCACACGGGCGTCGCGCCTCCCCCACTCGCGCCACCCCGACGCCGGCCTCCAACCTCCCTACTCCGACAGCTAGCGGACGCCGGCCTTCCCGCTCTGAGGCTCCCACTCGCGGTCGCGGCGCCACCCCCCACTCGCGCGACTCCTCTGAGATCCAGCGCACTCCGACGGCCTCGCACGCCTCCTCTCCAATCTCCACGCGCGACTCCTCTCCAGATCCGGTGCACTCCGACGCCGGCCGCCGGCCGCCAGCCTCCCCGCTCCGAGCCTCCGAGGCTCCGACCTAGGCCGTCGTCCCCGCCGTGCAAGTCGCTGTCCCACCGCGCTGGCGGGCGTGCGGGCATGCCCGCGAGCAAGACATGCCCGCGGATAGCGGGTGCGGGCACAGAATGCTACCCGTGGCGGGTGGCGGGGGCAAGTGCGGGCGCACAATTTCTCTCGTGGGTGCAGGTCTGTGAGGCTTGTATCCGCGGGTAACATACCCGTTGCCATCTTTATCATAGATCAAGATGGTGTCGTAGACTCAGTATGATAAACCATCTACAGGGTTGCCATGAATTGAAGACGAAGCATGCAATGCAAGTGACAATGTTTGCTTTCAAAACAAATGAAGCAAAACATATTCATTACAAAAATGCATAGCTACAAGTACAGTATATCACTAAAGAAATTAGCAACAGTTTCTAAATATAATAAATGTAGCCCAACAAGAAATCTGAGATTTATCAAGTTACCTTGGATTTAAGACGGCCACCAAACATCTGTTGTATAAATGTTGTTTCCTGCAAACTTGGTTCAACGTGCTTCTCACCACCCAGCCCATCCAAGCAAGCTGCTTGCATAGACATCACAAGATGCCTGGCCGTGTTCAAATTAAGGCATAGTGTCAACAGATGAACATGTATGTTCAAGAGGGAACGATAGCTTCGTAAAAAAACTTAAACTTCTATTATTGTATTTTTCGCCTCTTAACAGGCTTCTAAAGTGTCAAAATACTACAGCATGAGAACCTACGAAAAAAATACTTCGGTAAAATCCTTTTGAATGTTCATAGGATATCAGCACATCACCATTCCAAGCATAGCGATACAGCGATCAATTACTCGCTAGGACAACATTGTATCTCACGAGGCAAGTACCAAGCTAGCTATGGATTTCCAATAGTGCAAAAGGTAGTGATGTTATATCACCACCAGCTGCCACACATCTATGTAACACATTACCATGCCATGATAATTTACCTTGTGAGTTGTGATCATTTTTTATTTTATCAGCTATGCATATGGTAAGTTATCTGATTAAAACATAAAAAAAAACATGTATTTAGTTAAAAAAGAGCTAAAGAACAAGCTCGGACATAAATTTCTTTCAAGAAGGTCAAGTAATTTCATCAGCTTTTACACGACTCATAACTTTAGATGCTGCAGATACTTTTGCTCCACAAAAATTTGCTTTTCTTGAATGTTTTGAAAGAAAAAAGTGATTACTCAAGCAATAATATGGAGTGGAAGTTTTTGTTGGGTCTAGAAGAGTTAATTCTGAATCACACAGAAGTCATTTTATTATTACAGTAAGTAAAACATTAGCAAGCAACCAAAAAGCAACAGGAGCAAAAACAAGCATGTAACAGTCACAATACCTTAAAAACTCATGAGCATCTTCCTGAGTCCCACCACCCAAGCGACATCCAATATTCCTCAGATTAGAAAGAATTCTACTTGGAGATAAGGGTCCACCACTTTCCCGTAAAGTTGAAGCATATTGCTCAAGTTCACACATAAGGCACCAATTTTTTGAAGAGCCTAAAAAAATAGTAACTCAAGTCAAAAAAAAAAAACACAAAGTACAAATCCATATTTCGAGGAGGGGTGGGGGTAGCTATTTGAGATTATAGTATTACAATCTTTAGAATGCAATCTCAGAAGAAGGTAGATCATCAGTGGCTTTGTGCACATGAGACATTGAAGAACAGCATTAGCATAGCAGCTGCAAAAGGAAGGGAAGTTAATCAAGAGATGAGGCTGATTAAGCAGGTAAATGTAAAATGATAACATTGCCGAGTACCCAAGCAAGTATTAAGTTGCCCAAATGGGAACAAAGGACAACCACCCATACAAACCCCAAGTAAAACCGTCTAAATAATCCCATAATATGGTTTTCGGGGGCAGTTTTGTAGACGTGTGGCACATTACACCAACGCTGACATGGCAATAACTTGATGATGACTAGCGGGCCATCCTCCGTATTGGCAGGTTTACCTCAACATGGTGATTCCCTCAAACAAATACTTTGTGAGATCCCTTTTGTTGCAGTAAGATTGCTATATAATGATCAGTTGTACAGCAAATAGAATTTAGTTCAGCTTGCAGCATTTTAATTTTCAACTCAGCAAACCTTTTCAATAAAGAAACTAACTGTGACACATCTCTTATTTCGAAATCGATCTCATTAGATATGTTAATATTCTTAGGCAGTGTTCTTTGCCAAATGTGTAGCAGATGCTATCCTCCTATTAATCCACTGTCCTACTCTTGGTAACCCACACTATATACTGGGATTCATATACATATGTAGAGACGAATACTGAATGAATGGCATTCTTGTGACATATACGCTTATGTCAGGCATATCTGTTCTAGGCTTGTATGGTCCCATAAGTAGTGTGTGCATGCACCAAGACTAATGGAGTGATAATGTCCCACAAATCTAGTCAATTAACATGATAAATCACTATTAATCAAACTCTTGTTTTTAGCAGGGGCCTTTCAGCTGCTCTACTTGTTTAAGTTCCCCCCATCCCTTCTGCGGTGAGTGCAAACGTCCCATTTGGCATTTTTCTTATTTTGCAGCTCAAGTCGAGTACCAAAAGGCACCATCATCACTTATAAGTATTTATCTCAATAAAAGTACACATTAGCAACAGAAATAATTAGGTGAGTGTGAATTATCACTTTAAGCATCATTTATTACCTGTTTCCACAATTGAAAAGACCTCTAGGGGAAATACCCCGTGCTTCATACTGAAAAAACTTGACAAGATCTTCATATGGGAACAATACCTAAAGTGCCATTTACAAAGAAAACCTTAATTTAATAAACAGGAAAGTATTTAAGGAAAGTTCATAGATTATTCCAAACCTTGTTCCTCTTATTATCATTGATCAATCCCACAAGGCTGGTTTTGAGAAATTTTGAAGGCTTCTTTAAAACTTCAACCTTGGATGCTCCAAACTTTTGTAGATTGCTACTTGTTGATTGACTTGATTCACATGTGGGGGTAGATCCTGAATGATGCAGTAATTATATGAGATAAAAGTAACACTATAATATAAAGCTAGCCCACCTTATCAGAGAACTCTTTACTAACTTTGGTCATTTTTGTTGCAAGGATTCTTCTCATGGCCATCATTTTGATATGATGTAGACACCCTATCCTGTGACTTTTGTGCTGAAACCACCTTACTTGATGGATGTGGAGGCCTCTTATTCACCACATTTGCTTTCCCAATAGTTATTCCAGATGACAAGCTCCTTTGCAGTGGCTCATTGGCAGAAGCATATGACCCCTCACAAGAACTGACCATGTCAGAAGTTAAATAGACACCCATGTCAGGCTGGTAAACTGTGATGCTTGCTTTTGACTGTTTTCTCATGTCAGGAGCACAACTGCTAGGTTGCTGTGCATTACTTTTGGCAGGATAAGTTGCATCCCCATTACCACTCATTGCATCTGAACCAAAATAGTTGTTTGACACCTGCAGTCATAAGGCAAATGATTGAATTATGTAATACAAACATGTAGTCTGAAGAATGACAAGTGAATTGTAAGTGTTTGCTTAAATTACCTTGTTTCCAGATAAAATCTCTGGAGAGTGGATTTCATCGGCAGCATTATAATTATTCTTTTCAAAAGATACACCAACAGCACCATTTTCACTGATATGAACACCTTGATTTGATCTATTCATGTTGCTTCTGTCTGCTGGAAATGGATCAGTACCTAGATTGTAACCATCAGTTGTGGGAAAGGATGGTTCTGATAAAGTATCGAAGTTCATGTCACGCAAGTGAATTTCACCACCCGGAAGAGGTGAATTTAAGTTAGTCAAGAACGGCATCTGTTCAGTAGCCTCAGTGCTAGATCCACCAAAGCTGCTAGAACCGCTACCAAGCCATTTTTGGCATGTTTCCTTATGCCCTTGCCTCCAGTGTACTATTTGACACTTCCCAGAGCTGCAGAACATTCAAAATGGCATTATGTCTTTATGAGGTGTCATTGACAATAGGGGCAAGATAGTGTACACAGTAGTTATGACACAATGAAGACAATTAACACAGTAATGGTGCATGAACAAATTCAATCAATCAGTCACAAAGAATATCACATTATGTCAAAGAGCTTATATCTGCAATGCTACTTCCAACCATGTGCTGGATCTACTGGGATGATGAGGTGATTAATTTTAGCATCTTAGTAGGCACATTTAAAATCTTGACCAACTAGCCTAAGGTGAATTCGATATAATTAGTAAGTCATCAGTTCAAGCCTACTTACTAGTCTAATACAAATTATAGCCAGGAGAGATTAATGCCACACAGTGGAGGGCTAAAGCAGTACAAAGAAAAAAATATTTCCTAGACCCTATTGCTAAATATCAACATGAGATCCACAGAAACAGGTCAGTCCCTAAGCTTCAACTTGGCCATGAGCCCATGACTATCTAAACAACATAATGTTCTGCGTGGTCTTTCGATATGAAAATAGGCCACTAAATCAGGCAGCCTATTTACTACCAGATGAAGGTGAAAATAAGAACCACAAGTACTACCACTGATGTCAAGTCAACCAAAATACCAATAGTGTGCCGCAATTGTGCTTATTCGTAGACAGTTTGTTGACTAGTTGCTCAAACCCAAGAGTCAGTGGTAAGTTGGTCACTCTATGCCACTTGACTGAGTTGTATAAATCTTGGCGTAACAAGCATGGTCCTTTTACACAGTAAGGCAAATATACAAGTATACAACTTGGATATATAGATAAATCAAGAATTAAAACTTCTCAATCTGAAAATGGCATTGCTATTCTTTAGAATCAGAGAATAAAGAGCCAATAAATCAAGAATTAAAACTTCTCAAACTGCTTGGACCTTAATTAGGAATCCATGTCACACGCATGAAAATCAAGGGTGCTCCTATTTTGATCATAAGAAGAGTGAGTTAGAATCATGAGCTTAGACCATTATATTAGCAACATGGCCAATAACTTATAGGGGCTCTTGCATTCTTACCCCTGTTTTGTATTGAAATTGTGGTTTTGCCCCTATTTTTTTAACTTTGTGAATTTACCCTTGTGTTTTCAAAATGAAGCACCACTTTGTCCCTATTCCGTCATCCTCCCCTAACGGTGTTAACTTTTATACAAAATGACAAAGATGCACATGTGATTTTTCCCCTGGTTTCTAAAGCTATCTGTGATTCCCTGATTTATAACAAGACATTTATATTGTATTTTAACAAAAAAAATGGTTAGATTTGGCCAAATAAATTTGGCACAATTTATAATTATTTTAAATCACTTTTAATATTGAAAAAGTATTTAAAATTTTAGTAGCATCTTAGCAAAATTTTAATAGCATTACGGCAACAATAGGAATCCATCGGTCGTTCCGAGATCACCCCAACACCAATGCCATGAAGAGATAATACTTCTGAAATGATCTCAGCCAAACATATCTCCTTCGTGCAACACAGCAACAGGCAAATGGGACTCCACCAAGAAGCAGTCAAGAAACTTCGAACTGGAGAGCAGCCTCGACGACGACGACAGCGGCAGGTGCATGGACATCGTGCCGTACAGGTACCAGCAGCACAATAACAGGAAAGCTGCTAGCCATGGCAGCAAGCACATGCACTCCTATGAGGATGTGCATTGGAGAAGAAGCAAGGAGAGCACCACGTCGATCTCCAGGAGCCGTACGTTCCCTCTCACAAGCACGCCGTACCACAGCGATGGGCTGCCTACGACCGCGCCCCGCCACCGCCCCGCAGGCTGCCGACACCCCGTGCGCCGCCGAAGCACTGCGGCCCGCGCGCCGCTGCCGTCCTGTGCGCCGCGCGTTGACGCCCCGTGGCCTACGCGTCGTCGCCGCCCTGCGTGCTGCCGCCGCCGGACTCCGCTCGGCTGCCGTCCTGTGCGCCGAGCCGCACGGCACCCGCACCACGCGCTTGGGCCGAGCGCCGCGGCCAGGCGCAGCCGCTGCCCTGCGCAGGCCACGCCCCGCGGCCGAGCACCGCGGCCGGGATCCGCCTTGGCCCCGTGGGTCGGGACGAGCAGGAGGCTCAAGATAAGATAAGGGGCAATTCGGTCTTTTAGCCTGTGTGTTTTGGGATTTTGATTTTTTTTAATTTATTTATTCCAGTCCATCTAACGGACGTGCAAACCAGGGGCAAACGGATGATTCGTTTCAAAATAACAAGGTCAAAATCATAAAGTTAAAAAAAGAAGGGTAAAATCACAATTAGACTTCTGAACAGGGGCAAGAACACAATTTTCCCTAACTTATAACATGAATGTTTAAAAATTGGGGAAACAATCTCCCCTTCATTACACAAAACAGAAATTCCTGTTTGTGGTGGGGAGGAGTTAGATTGGGACACCCAGGACATTAACTAAAAAAACTCTCCTTCATTACAGAAATCAGAAATTCCTTTAAAAAATGATGCTTGTTTATATGAAATTAGTTTGCCACCTTCTAGAATATGAGACAGTCTGCATTCCCACTATGTCAGTATGCCATAAGCTAATATCTCAGAGCAAAAAATCAAAACTAGCTTTAGTAGAATGGTTTTTATTACTATGTGGAACAGGTTAGACAAACTGGAAAAGGATGAGAGGTGGACCGGATCTTTGAATTTCAAAGAAGCCTGATCAGGCATGGTTTCTTTCAATAAATAAACTGATTATAGAAATGGAAACACAAAAGAAAAAAACTTACCAGTATCTAACAGACTTGCATCTGGAGCAACGAGTCTTTGCAGGGGCATGGCAAGTTGCACATTCATGGTATTCCTGTCTTAATGAAGGCGCAGGTCTGAAATAGGGCATAGTTCTCAAGGAAGGCCCTGGAGGAATAATGTCTGGGCACGCCATTGTTTCCTCTCTATAGGCTTCTTCTGCAGCTCGCTGTGCAAGCATACTTACCCTTGCCTTATTACTTGCAGCGTCATGCCATCTCCCGAGAAGAAAATAAGCCACCACGGGAAGTACAATGAAGACAAGAAAGAGTGCAGGCAAATCAGCTTCCCTTGGTTGGAGCATGTCCCTAACAGAACACTGATATCCAGCTCCAGAAGTTCTCTATTTGAGCTCGGAAAAACATTCCAGAATACTTATTCACCTACGGAAAGAGCATATATAAGAAAATAAAATAAAAAAGCCTAAATTTTCTTCTGCCATAAATAAAATGGAATAAAACAAGAAAAAACTAAAGCCTCCAAAGATTTTAGGGACAAGGCCCAGCTTAAGCTTCTCCAATAAACTGTTATTTTTGCAACAGACACAAAATGGCTTCTTGAAAAAAGTTTGATTGAGCTTGCTTGTCCTGGATACAACATTTGGGGCTTCTACTGTGAAGCTGGCCTAACTTTATATGATGATCTCAAGAAGCGCCCACCTGTTTGACCATGGCTTCAGCTCACAAGCCCACAGGATGCAGCTAGGTCTGAGTAGGACCTTAACTTCTTAAATCAAGGTCCAATAACTAGATGAAAGAAAAGTAGAAAAACTAAATCTGCTGGTTAAGGAATTTTAGTCCAAGCTCGACGGTGCCGACAGATGTCTATGAGATATAAATCTGTAATAGGGCTAGTTCCTTTTGCTTTGCGTTAACTGTTACTGGTATCCCCAGTTTGTGTACCTGAATGTTGCTTTCTTAAAAGCAGAGGTTCTTCCTCTCTTTTTTTAAAAAAAAAGTAGAAAAACTATGAACTCCAGACACTGCTACATACTGTAATAGGCTGATTACCTGGAAAACCTAACAAAGGTCACGAATTGTTTACATCACAAGTGTCATACCCCAATATTCTCACATGAATCAAGCACTAGAAACATGAAAGGGCATCCATGAAAACAGAGACATTTTTCTCTGTGGCCCGTGCAATGTTGTTGAACCAAAAATAGCTCCTGAAATGTGTCCATGGTCTTATCCAACATACTACATCCAGATTCCCAAAATAATGAAATGTCCTAGCGTTCAGATAATATCTTTAGCGAAGCAGCTCCGGAGCGTGAAAACGATACAAACAATCGTACACCTACACCTTGGAAAATCGACAGAGGAACGAAAAAAAAATACTAGCATGTACTACACGGCAGCACATTCACGAGAGCAAAAGTTCAAAATGAGAGATTTCTGACAAGAGTGCCCAGGCCCTAATCTCAAAATGAGAACCCTAGAGGCTCCCAGATCCCCAGCACTGAACTGCATGCCAACACGGCCACTAAAATTCCCCGCTCGACCCCACCGACACGACCAACCGCGGAAAAGGAAAAGAAAAAAAAAACGGCCGGATTCTATTGGTTCCCAAGCTACAAACTTGCGCAAGAAGTGGGCTGACCCCCGGCCTAAAAACTCGATTTTTCGCGGCAAGAACATGGGGGGAGAGCAGGAGAAACAGCGTCTAGGGTTTACCGAGAGCAGGAATGCCACTCGGGCCGGATCTCCAGCCAGATAACGCAGGAGGCGCAGGGGCAGGGCCACGGCCGGCGGCGTGGCGGGGCGGGTCCGGGAGAGATCGAGGCCTGGAGACGGTGCGGCGCCCCTTCGGCGGCGGAGGCGGGCGGACAAGGACGGAGGCGTGGGGTTGGGAATCGGGAGGAGCGGTGGTGCGAGCACTGGGGGCGGCTCCGGATGCTCTCCAGTGATGACTGATGAGTCTCCAGTCGCTCCGGCTGCCGTCTCAGCGCTCCAGAGTCTCGATCGGGGTGTGGTGAATTTGCTACGCTCAGCGCACCTGCTGGCCTTCCAAAGGAAACGCGGATCCGAGGGAGCGCCAGGGATTTTCTTGGCCGTCCGATGGAACGATCGGCGGTGGAGATAAAAAGGAGGCCTTTTGTTTTAAATTTCTTCTCTATCTCTACCTGCCCCGATTGATCCTGCTGGACCTGGAGCCGTTGTAGGAGTACAAAGCAAGTCAAGGAGGATGTGTGAACAGAAAGAATTAGGTCAAGCATTGAGTCCAACTAGCAAGGCAACTTATGGGTGTTTGGTTCTTTAGTTGCTCCTAAAATTCATGTCACATCGAATGTTTAGATACTAATAAAGAACATTAAATATAGATTAATTACAAAACAAATTACATAGATAGAGGCTAATTTGCGAGACGGTTTTTTTAAGTCTAATTAATCTGTCATTAGCACATGTTTACTGTAGCACCACGTTGTCAAATCATGAACTAATTAGGCTTAAAAGAGTCGTCTCGCAAATTAGTTGCAAGTTGTGTAATTAGTTTCGTAATTAGTCTATATTTAATACTCCATGCATGTGTCTAAACATTCGATGTGACAGAAATTTTAGGAGCGTCTGTAGAAACCAAACAGGGTCTTAAATATTTGTTTCACATTTCAGAGATACTAGGGGCCGTTTGGTTCCTGGCTGTGGCGCCGCCACAGAAGTGTGGCGGAGAAAAAGGGCACCACAACTGTAGCTAAAATTAGCATACAAATGAACTAGAAAGGATATGTGGCTGCCACAACCTACATGCAATCCAAATACTAGCCAAGTTACGGTGGGAGCCGCATGTTAGGCGTGGCGAGCATTGGCGGGTGGCGCCGCCACAGAAGTGTGGCGGAGAAAAAGGCCACCACAACTGTGGCTAAAATTAGCATACAAATGAACTAGAAAGGATATATAGCTGCCACAACCTACATGCAATCCAGACACTAGCCAAGTTACGGTGGGAGCCGCAAGTTAGGTGTGGTGAGCATTGGCGGGGATCCAGACACTCCCTACCTTCGTCCACAAAAAATGTAATTTTCATATTTTGAGGAGTCAAACAGTTAAAATTTGACTAAAATTATAGAAAAATGCTAACTATTATGAGACAAAATAAGTACATTAGATTAGTTATATAATATATTTTCATAATAATTTATTGGAGACATAAATGTTTATATTATTTACTATATATTTGGTTAAACTTGATCTCGTTTGATCGGGCATGGTTTTAAAATTATATTCTTTTATGGACGGAGGGAGTATACTCCATCTGACATACTATTTACTTGTCTTCTCTTAGTTTTCTCTCAAGCTCGTATATACCTTCTTTCAAAACATTGTGGATAAGAAAATTAAAAAAGAGAGCATACGTCAAATCTCAAGTGAGCAAACTTAGTTTGAGTTCACCGTGTTTTAATTGCCAAGATACAAATATCAAACGAGTCAGCTTAATTTAAGTTCACCTCATTTTAATTGCCAAGATACAAATTCACAAACTATCACGGATGTACTATTTAGACATTATTTAAACATCTATTAGGTATGCAATCCTTTTTCCTTACAATGTATGTACAGATGTTTAGGTGGGGTGTTCTGCACCTACTATTGAATTGAATCCAAAAGAGAAATATCAGTGTACTATAGAGCAAGCCATAAAATCACGTGAATCTCGCGAGTTACAACAACACATGACAGTGATGTTTTAAATAAACTATCACTCTCTCAGACTATCTAATCAGAACAATTTATAATTTGGAACGAAGCCAGTAGTATTTAAAAAGAAATCAGAACACCACGTGATGCTGAAAAGTGCATGATGATTTCATGAAAAGTTCTGTATAATAACCAAAACGAACCCTGTCCAGTGGATGGATAATGGATAAATGCATAAAGGGGAAATTTTGATCTTGCAACGCATCCAAAGCTTGGGCTCACTCAGCGGCTTCTTTGGAGAAAATTTAATTGTGCCGTACCTGGACCTAGCGGTGATGATTCTGTACGGGGGCGGGCTGTGCGCAGCGTACCACATGCATGTTTTTGCTTCCTCCTCAAAAGAACAAAAAGATGCAAACAAGGGAGTACTAGCCCCTTACAATTTTGTACTGCGCCCATCCCCGTCAGTGCCAGCAGGCAAGGCAGCAGCAGCAACCTTACAAAGGGCGCTATTAAATGCTTGTGCAGTTGGGAGAGGTAGAGACGGATGGTCCAGCCACGACCGTTGAATGCCCATCTCTCATCTCCCACATGTATTCAATGTCTATGTTTAGGAGCAGTAGTGTTGTGTTTAGAATGTGCTCCGTACGTGTGTTTCCTTTTTGTTACTGCCTTGTTCTCGAGTACTCTACTCTTTTTTTTTTGTCACAAATTGATGACAAGTCCTTTTTATCATATAATCAATGATAACAATCAAAATTTGGTACAACATTCAAACCACATTTTTGATAAAGTATGATTATGTCATTACTCACGAGGTATAACAATACAATGAAGCTAGCTATGCTTAAGATACATGACATTTTTTTACATATTCAAATATATAAGACGCAAAAAGGTATTTTGCTACCAAAGATTAAAATAGTTGAGTTAAGCTGACCTCGGTATGTCACTTATTTGTGACAGAGAAACTTCAAAATGACCAAGAGCTGAGGCAATCACGCAAAATCAAGGTACATAGGAGGTAAATCAACCTTATTTGTTTTAGCTTGATATTTTGACAAGCAGCTCGTAGATCTTGGGTTGAGGATCATGTAAAAGCTAGCTAAGGTTCCAATGCCAGTTATTGTTTGGCAACTTGAAATTTTGTTTATGGTCTGTTTTCTTTTTTTGCACACACATTTACATTCAGCCACAATGCTAAGTGGATACCTATGGGGTGCTTGGTTCATTAGTTACTTTGCCTTCCCTTGCTATGTTAGGATAGGCAATCTTTGCCAGGGCAGGTGAGTGCTTTTGGCTCTCCGGATACAAGGTAAATCCTTGCTAGCACGGACATCGGATAGACTTATCAACAATCCAAACACATGTCTCTATTCTCTCTCAGCAAGGCTAAGTAGTCCTTGGTAAAGGAACCCAACTAACCCTATGGGAGCCACTACTTGGTAAAAATTACGTTTTAGTAGACTCTTGAGTGTGGGATTTGGATAAGATAGACCCTAAAATCTAATATCAACCTCTTGTTTGTTTCATCTATGGAGTATAAATACATATGCTTATAGTGTACGGTCTCTTGCCAAAATAAATAGAGTCTAAGGATTTGTTTGGTGTGGCTTCAGAACGGACTTTTCTACCAACTCCACGTGCAGAGTAGGCGGAGCCACACTAACGGTCCAGCAAACATAGAGCTAAGCTATTTTCGCGTATAGACACAGAGCCACGCTATGCCAATCATGTCCTATGATGTTTTACGACAATACCCTAAGATAAACACATGTCCTAAGATGTTGTACGACAATAAAAAGTTGAGAGACTAAGGATGTGTTTGGCAGTCGTTCCACTCTCGCTTCTAACCAGAAACAGTGAGAATCGGTGGCAAACGCAGAAAGGGTGTAGCGATTCAGGAGCGAAATATATCGTACTTTTGTACTATGGAAGAGAAACGGTGAAAATGTGGTTTCTTGTTATTTTGATTCTTCCTTCTCACCTCGTATTTTTAAGTGGAACAAGTTAAAATATGTTGTATTTAAGTTGTTCTGCGTCCAATAAAAGTTTGGATATTTTTGAAGTATATTTCAATTTATTTGATTTGTTTATGAATCAGAATCTAGTTTACCAGGCTAATGATTTCACAAAATGATTCTGATTCATCTTCTAAAATGTTTCGTGAAAAAAATCTAGATTCGAAATATTTCTACAAGAATTCTAAACCCTGCCAAACGCAAGGTGATAAACACACTGCGGCCTGCAAGTTTAAAATGCTACTCCTACTGGAAGGGGTACTGCGCGTGTGTGCCCGTAGCGATTGCGTGTTGGCGCCAGGATGCCTTGCGGACTCGTTGGGACGAAATTAACCGTATTAAACTCTTTTGGTCCACGGGTAACGCGATGGGGTCAACAACATGGCAGGGCATATAATTGGGGAAAAGATTCCCTGCATTATGCGCACCTGATTAGCCAGCCAAAATTAGATTAGAGCAGCGGCCATTGATACTACGATAGTAGGAGTAGTAGGATGTAGACAGGTCTGTGCCGTTGACCCGTGCTGTTTACGCGAAGAAAAGAAAAGGACTGTCCTCAGCCTCAACTAATGGTTGCTCAATTCATTCCAATGTGCCGCGCTTTTGCATGCTACAACAATTAATAAAAAACCTAAAAGGCAACCACCAAACAGCTGCTCCGTCCTTCCGTCCGTCTCAAACTATAAGACAGAACTAAGTAAAACTATTTAAATTTTGATCAAGATTATAAAACACATCAGTATCTTTAATATCATTATATTCATAGTATAATATGCTCATTTTTATAATACAAAACATTTGATATCATTAATATCGGTACTTTTTTCGTATTATTGATATGTTTTCTATAAACTCAGTTAACATATGGCCCCGTTCGGCTTGCTAAATTTTGGCTGAAACTGGCTGAAAACACTGTTCTGATTGAATTGTTGTGAGAGAAAAATATTGTTCCGGCTAAAAAAACAAGCTGAATAACGCCGCTTTTAAGGTAAGCCGAACGGGGCCATAGATAATTTGTCAGAATTAGAATTGTGTCCCTTTTTAAATGAAGGTAGTACCCTTTTATTTTACTTGTGCAACTTCTTTTTTTCATGAGTGTGCTTTGTCGGGTTCATAAACTCGGGGTCCCTAATGGGCCCGCTTCTCAGCAAAAGCTCGGTCCAGCAGACGATGTTGCGAATGACGCGCAACTACTGGGTCGGCCCAGATACCTAAATGATAGGCCGGAAGAGCGATCCAGTCTCCGACCGGAAGGCCTGGCCAAGGAGGGGGCGACACTCGCTTCCGACTCCGACCCGCGTCTTCAACCGGAAGACCTGGCCAAGGAGGGGGCGACACTCGCTTCCGACTTCGACCCGCTTCTCCGACCGGGAATACACCGAACCTCTGCTTACAACTCTTCTCCGACAGACGCACTCGGAGCCGATTGGAAACGACCGACCGGGGACGCCCGCTCGGTGAGGACAAAAAAACAGGCGGAGCAAGTAAGGCAGAGCGCTCAAGTCAACCGCAATACCGAGGACCGTACCCTGCACACATGCAGGACAGTACTGCCAGGCCATGCCATAATTGAGCTTTGTAACCTTTCAGACATGTCGGAACACGAACATTGTTGTGGGCGTCAACATTTGTCCTACAGTATGGTAGGTACCGACATTTGTCATACCAAAAGAACACGATGAAGCCTGCCACATGCATCTGGCCATCAAGAGTATTGTGGGCGCCGACAAACCGTCTTGTACCCGACGACATGGGCAATAAGACTAGATAGCACACACTGTCTCTCTCTCACTTGTAAGGCCATCCCCTTAAACTTATAAAAGGGGATGCGCTCCCTCCTAAAAGGAGGACAGACGACAGACGGATCATTCTGACTCTCTCTCTCTGCTAGCTTTAGACATTTTGAGCACTCGAATAGCTTCACGACTCTAGAACTCTAAAGCTACACAGAGCATACGGTCCAATACTTAACGCACGTAGGAGCTCCCGTCACTCTTGGCTCTTCAGTCCGGAGTCCGACTGGACCTCTAACACTCCGATCTTACTTCCACTCGTTTGTAACCCCACAACAAACTTCGAGCACTTAGGCTCAAGAATAAAGTCACCGACCGACTCGAACTGGACGTAGGGCACGTTGCCTGAACCAGTATAAACCCTGTGTCATTGAGTGCTGGGCCACATCCGATCACAACGTGCGGTAAAACGACAAATATTTACTTGTTGGTCACTTTTCGTATCGACAATAGTAGATTGGTTTCTCGTGAAAATCCGGTGGTAGAGTGGCTTATAATCCTACCGATTTTACGGGATATCATATATAATGATTGTAATCTTGCTCATGGTTAATATTAGCTCTGGTTAATCTAAAAAAACTTCTTTTGTCAACATTTGGCTAAATAATACTAGTATAACTCTTTGTGGCCTTTTGAGACGCAGAAATTCTATGAGAACTGAGAGACCAGAGTTTTTCTTTTCTAGATTTGTAGCGATAAAATCTCCAATGCATAGTACATACGTGGTGGAGACCAAACTTCTCAAATCTCAACTATGCACACATCATTGCCCGGTATTAACCATGTAAAAAAAGAGGTGATTAATGTAACAGCCGCTGCTTCCCATATACTAACATTTAGATAAAAGATAACAGAGCTCACACAAGACAAATTTGACATGGGCGTGACGAGGTACCCATCCGAACACACTCACGCTTTAGGAGAGCTTTTGCTCTATTTTTAGCCTTGTTCTTTAATTTGCTAGCTGATGAGAATATGATGGGACATGTAGGACATGCTTGTCTTCGCTTTTGTTGTCCTAAGGATTGTTCGGTTGCACTTCAATCCACCCGTCTTCTTCGAGCTATTCGGCTGATGGTTTGTGCTATTGATAAAGTGGTTAAAGCTGATTTGTTGTGAGAGAAAAATACTATACCATGGCTGATAAGTTCAAACGAACAGGGCTTTCATGTGTCTCAACCCGTGCGGATTGAAGTGGAATGATGCGCAACCAAAGAAACCTTAAGGGCTCGTTCGGTTAGGCTCGTTCGTGGTGGAGAATTATTCCTGGTGAAGGCTTGTTATACAAATTACACAAGGATTCAGGGCATCATTCCCTGCGAACCAAACAGTGCCTAATTGTTATGTGGCCATTGCCGCATCCGGCAAAAATGAAAAACTGAAAGGCGGTTTTGGTTTGATTGGTCACTGCTCACAGAGATTTTTTGTTTGCGAGGTAATATAAAGGCGCCATAGGCTTCATGCTTTTCTCCGACTTTGGTGCACGGACGGGACAAAGTGTCATCATCTTGGGCACACTGGTAGATTAGAAACGTGATGATGGTGCTACGAGCAGGGGAAACTGAGAATGGAGCCCCACGATTGGTGCACTATATTGCAAACGCAAGCAAGTGGACCTGGTCCCGCTTGGATTTTGTGGAGAGCATGCCTTAATAATTTGGACCTAAATTCAATGGCACCAAGTGCATTTTGAGACTCTCAGCTGTGGAAAAAGAATGCACAAGAGTCTAACAAATCTAGAGGATCACACCCGCCCAGGAATTCGAAGCTGTTCTCTACTTTACAAGACAACAGGCAGCCTTATATATGCAAATATAAGATGAGAAATAAAAAACCTTGGTAGTTTGTAGGATAAAATAAATGATTTAATTAACGTTTAATTTAAAATAGTATCAAAACTGTATAACTAAATACCTCTAGTGTTCCTATATCTCTAGCCCCAAAAATTTCTGTTGCTTCATTTTTTAATTAAAAAAATGATTTTTAGAGCTAGAAATGGCTAGCTCCAAGAGATTCTTCAGAGCACATGAGCCATGCCAAAAAGGCCGTAGACAGTGGTCGCGGAAGCGGAACGATCTCCATCTGATGCTCGCATCACGTTTTCTCAAAATAGTTTTTCTAATCAGTTCAGAGTTACAGACTCTGTTGACGCGTACCTCACGCGTGCACCGGGTAGTCGTTTTCCGCTTTGCAACTGCAAACCCTTGCCCTGCCCACACGGTGGCTCAATGGGCCGCATTTCAAGCCACAAGCGGCATTCATTTCTTACCCAAAAACGCTTTCGTAAAAGGTATGGTTGGCCCTCGGCTCACGTTTAGACAAGGGGCCCAAGTTTCTGTGGAAAATCAGACCAAACCGTAGTAGTACCACAACAAGATTCGCCCCAAACTCGGAACAACCATGTTTCAGTACGGTCAGCTTTGCATAATGGTGTCGGCATCCGAGGTTTCTTTCCTCCTCGGCTCCTCTCCAAGAAGGGAACCTAACTTCCCTCCTTTTGTCAACCTCACGGCTTGGAATCCGGAATCGTGTGCAACAATCTCTGCCCACTGTCCTCAGTCTGTCCATCGGTTCCAACATGCTCGATGCCAATATAATGTTTTTATCTCACAACAAAACAACATCAGCCGGCTTATAAACCACAGAAACAATCAAGCGAACACCCTGTTCGCTCGATCGTATCAGTCATGCTTATCAGTCATGATACAATATTTTTCTCCCACAACAAAACAACATCAACCAGCTTATAAGCCACAGAAACGATCAAAGCGAAAAGGCTTGTGGTACGGCTGGATAATATTGTTGCTGCTGCTGTCTGCCTGACAAGTGACAAGTCATACTAGTACAACTAAAAGTAGTTCTACAAGAGATCAGAAGAATCCACAAATAGATCGAAAAACATGTCTAGATGGTCTTTTTTTCCCCATACAAACAAACATCTTTACACCCCACCTGCTGTAGCCTACTCATATCCAAGAACATGTCAACGGAGAGAATAGTTAGAATGCTCGTTCCAGGTCTACGAGGTACCTGAAACCAGAAAGATCTTAGAATGCTTTGCAATGCGAAAACACACTGCGCATCCCACCGGCAAAGGAACTTTTGACCCATTTTCTTTCCTATTTCCACATATTCCATTTTACATACATATAAGCAATGACAATGATGGGCTATAGCAAGATCTATATCAAGCCATGAAGCAACACATGCAAAAAGAAAGAAAAGAAAAAAAGAGAGCAAAATGCCAAACAGGGTGGCAAAGAAAAAGCAGAGAAGCAGGGTGGGGGAAAGTCGAACGGCAGCGCACCAGAAAGCGGGCAGGGCACCGAGGCGTCAAAATTAGTGTTACAACTTACAACCATGCCAGCCCTTGCGCTTGCGTCCTACCATGATGAGCTTCTGCTAGTGACACGGCCATGGAAAACATCATCTGCTCCTCGATGCTCTCTGGGCGGAAGTGGCTTGGAGCCATGGTGAAATTCTCAGCGAAGGGCAGCGGTTGCATGGTCCCTGCATCCGCCATGATGTCCGATCCGGCATAGCTTGTTCCCGCCTCCGCACCCTCCGACCAGTGGTCGGTTGAGCACTCTCCCTCCTCTCTTACCACTTCTCTGCTGCAACTTGGTGCTATCCCACTCCAGGTGTCTAGTGAATTGTTCTCGACGCCGCACAAGCTTCCACTGGACATGTTGCATGGTCGCCGGATCATGTCAAAGACTGGGTATGTGCTACTGCCAGCCATGTAAGAGAAATCCATGCTTGCTGGCTGGTGCTCAGCCAAAGCCGCAACTGCACAAGAATATCCACCTGGATGAGGCATTTCTAGAGGAGCAGCTGGAAGAAATGCCTGCCTTTCACGTGATGGTGGCTCGATTACAGGAAAGTAGCTGCCACAAACAGGATTCACTAGATGTCCTTGTTCCTGCTAAGGTAAAGAAACAAATAAGAAACAGATATAGAGTTTGCTTTCACTTAGCAAATACATAAATTTCAAAGCCAAGATTATTGTTTGGATTTGATCCAAGTAAAAAATTGATCTCAAAAGGTGTTCCTGAAGAATCTCATCAATCTTACCATTAACTGTTTTATGAAAACAATTTTTTTATGCAAAGAAATTTTAAGTATTATAATGACAAACAGCCTGGGAGTATCTTAGATGTTTGTCATTTATTATAGATAGTGCCCTGATAAGGTCAGCCAAGTCCTTGAGATCGTGTCAGTTGATACTATGTATGGTTACATATTTGGTCTTTCGTAAGTAGCAGCAGTGCCATTACCCTTGATGAGTCTTGACCCCAGCCCTCGGGTGTTCTATGTTAGCTGGATGTCAATGGTTGGTTGTCGCTTGCAATTTGCATGCACTGAGAAATAACAAGCACACAACTGGGAACACCATGCAATTTTTAGAGGGAACTATGGCTTACTGGACAACAGTACACAAAACTCATTAAACAAACAGAGAATATCCACTATAATTTCAGTTTAGCTACTCGACCTTCAAATGCCCTGAAATAGGCTATTCAAATGAAATGTAAGAAAACATAGTTGTCAATTCATGCTCCAACAGTGTATGCACATACTAAATATGGCACTTATGTCAGAAGCAAACTCCCACAGTGCAGTGTCGAGAACACCCATCAGATTTAATAACATATATCAATAATTGATGCATAGAACAGATATTGCCCCGTCATGGACTAATTACCTCAGAAAGAGTTGTATTAGCCAGCATTATGGATATGGGAAGTTTTTTTGTACTCTTTTTTTTTGCCAGTAGTGGTTGAAGGCAAGAAAAATTTGCTTTATCCCACAGACCTAATTACATTCATTCCACAAAACCATATCGCCGATGAGTCCATTCTTTAAACTATACACAAAAAACAAATCATGTTCGAAATCTACAGAATTGGCTAACAATATGGAGTTGCAGTTAGCTCATGCAATCGCCATAACACGATCAATTCAACTTGATATCCAGAACACAGATAGAGCTGAGATTTCTTAGCAAATGAAAACATGAACAGCCAAACTCTGGATCACAGAAAACGACTAAAAGTTAAAATGAACTATTTGTTAAATGGATATACTAATGCTGACAAGGGCTATTTACCAAAAAAAAAAGAGAAGGGCGAGGAAAAACTCATAGACCCTATACTACCCAGTAGCATGACTGCTTTCTACAAATTTCTTGCACATATTAGCATTACAACAAACAAATGTGAGATTTGCAACACATGCCAAAAGTTTATCAACATGCAACATGTTGTCACACAATCTTTTTTCTCCTAAGAGAGAGCATATAACTATTTAAAATACAAATTCTGTAACTTTCTAAGAGAGCATATAGCTTTCACCATGCTTTCTTTAACAACAAATGCTGCACGTTGAAACTGGTAAACATTTATTTTAGGGAAATGCTGGTCCATGTGCAGCTCTTAGAAAACCAATATAAATCAGCATTCATAGTATTATTCAAGTCATGAACTGCACACATCTTGCAAAATAGTTCCTGTCCACTAACCTGAATGGAACGGCAAATTGCTTCCATAACCATCATATCCTCCAGATTCACATCAACATTATCATCACTGTCAGCAAAAACAGGTGGCACAGTTGTTAGATGCCGATTTCATCTCAACAGTTAAACGTAATTTCTTGTCAAAATAAAAGATCAAGTTCAGTATAATATTTAAACCTTGCAAATTCTAAGTTACAACAAACAAAAATCGAATGGTTTCATGTGAAACATCAAAGAGATAGCATGACATACCGGTTGTGCCTAGAATGGAAAGGCCGCATGTTAGCCTGGCTAGAGCATGAAGGTTCAGATGAACAGCATTCATTTCCTTGCTCAGTACATTGATATGATGGCACTACAGAGTTCATGACATTATGGCTGTGTAAGTGATAAGACTACAATGCAGAAAGATAGCATTATTAAGTGAGCATATTAGTTACATCCACTGCTAACCTGAAAAGGATGTGCTGCAAATATCTCGATACTCAACTTCTGTTGTTGGGGTTACTGTTCTGCTAGAAGAACACCTGCTCTGTTTTCTTTTCATTTTAGCTTCTTCATCTTGGAGTTCTTTTTGGCGCATCCTCAACTGTGCTTCTATGACTTTCTGTTCTTCCTGCAATATGTTATACATAAGTTTCAGCAAATGCAGATTGCAGTCTAAAGACAGTACAGAAGTTGGCAATGCATAAGTGGAAGATGCAGGCATTTAAAAGATAAGACTTACAAACTGCTCTATGCTCCTTTCCTCCTTTGTTTTCACACCACGATACTCCACAGCATAATTGGGCGTTTTGCAGAATGGGCACCTTTCAGTGATCAAGTTTTTTTTTCATAAGAAGACTTGTAGATCACCAAATAGTATGAAACTAAGACAAGATGAAATAAAGGATACTCACTGTGTAGGCCGAGCAGTATGAGTCGGTTTCATTTGAAGAAAACACTCTGTAAAAATGTCAAACAGGATATGCAAAGGTTATTTGCAGGTGTGGGATGGCTAAATCAACAGTAGGATGGATGCATTACCTGTACATATCCCCTTTGAGCAACACTTTGAACGGTTGAGGCTTGGGTAGTACTGCAACAAATGAA
The DNA here is from genome assembly GCA_904845875.1 of Miscanthus lutarioriparius. Lineage (NCBI taxonomy): Eukaryota > Viridiplantae > Streptophyta > Magnoliopsida > Poales > Poaceae > Miscanthus > Miscanthus lutarioriparius. Next base: position 129,875,429 of record CAJGYO010000007.1, on the reverse strand, counting down.
AACAATCTTATTAGGAAATGACTCAAGGAGAAATAACACAGTGGTTGCACAAAGCAACTGATGTTTCTATCTGATTAGTTAAACAGCCAACTAACCCGAATGCCAAAATACTTCTAAGAACAAAATATACCATCTTATTCTTCACTACCATTGACCAAATTCCTCAAGTACTTTTGAAGCTAGTGACCAAAATGCAACAGAATTGCAGCACCTGTCCAACTATAGTAACACCAAAACAACTGACTAAGCCATGTAGATGCAAACAAAATCAACGCCATTTCCAGTTTTTTACAAGCTACCAGAAACATAGAACAAAATTTCATACAACAGAATCAGGCACATCCAAATCATTGAGTGTACTACAGTAGCAATGAGATTAAAAATCCCAGCTAACAAGAGCATAACCACATTCACATTGAGGATGAGATAAGGGATGCAATTATACAACCATAAGACAAAAGCACCCAATACGTTGGTACAGCGCTAATTATTAGGTATGGAACTAAAGAAAAGCACCCAATACATTGGTACAGAGCTTATTAGGTATGGAACTAAAGCAGTTTCTTGCAAGGCTCGTAATACACCCATCTCAGGAGCATCTAGAAGTACCACTGCCCATTTCAAGCGACGTGCAAGCCTGTTACAACATTACAATCACATAGGAGTATAGAACAGTAGAACATTCTTAGGCCATGTTGCTCCAGGAAATAAAATTAGTGGGGCATTGGCACTCAAAACCTCATATAGCACAGCAGTTAGCCATCCAAAAGAAATTCAGGAAATTCTCCAAACAACATGATCAAAGCATCAAATGTGGTGTAATAACAATCTTAGGACAACATGGTAGCAGTACTTTTTCAGCCAACAAACAGTATTTTTCTCTCACAACAAATCAGCTAACAGTACTTTCAGCCATGGCTTATCAGCCAAGCGAACGGGGCATTTGCACAATGTACATATACAGTATGATGTCCTAGCAGAGCATGAGCAGCAGATACCGTCACAGACATATACACAGAACAAAGAATGATGCTACCGTTACTGCACTTTGCCTTACTTGTTGGCAACTCTGGGGTATCAGGCAAAAACAGTCACGCCATTGAAAACATGGAAATGTACTAAACCTCTGCTGGTCGTACGACCTTGTGGAAACACAGCCCCTGGAATATCCCTAACAACAAGGCATGCGCACAGAACAAATATACGACGCCACTGTAACTGTACTTTGCAGAACTAGTCGACAAATTGTGCTATTAGGCTAGAAAACGTGGCTAAGCGTACTGAAACCCCCTGGTCCTAGGAGGTTCCAGAACAGCATCTGGAACCACGTGCACGCTCATCGACCTCCCCAACCAGTAACAGAATCGTGGCAACGGCACACGGAAATCCAACAGAATCAACCGCCAATCGACCCAGTCAGTAATCCCCCGCCGAAGCTCCCACCCGTGGTCGGGCACTCGCGCCACAGCAGACGCCGCCGCCGCCGCCGAAATTCGCGCGAGGGGGAAAGAGAACGGGAAGAGAACGAGAGAGAGAGAGAGAGAGAGAGAGAAGGGGGAGTGAGAGGGTGGGGGCAGATCTCCCCGCGCGTGCTTACCAGGAAGCAGATGGGGCACTCCTCGAGGTCCCCTCCGCCGGCCGCGGCGTCGTCGGCGCCCGGGTAGCAGGGCGCGAGCTTGGCCTCGAGGATCAGCTTGCGCAGCTTCTTCTGGTCGATGTCCTTGTGCTCGTAGAGCCCCTGCGGGCGCGTGAACCGCTCCTCCACCCCGGACTTGCGCCGCCCGCCTATCCGGTTCCCCATCCCTCCCAGATCCGCCCCCGCCGCTGCTGCAGCCGCCGGAGACGAAACCCTTGCTCGGTCGCTGCCCCCCCACCACCCCACTGCGTGCGTGCCCCCCGAGTCACCGTAGATACATACGGTGTGTGTATACGCAACGGGAGGGAGGCGTGAGGGGGGGGCGTATGCGCTGTCGCAGCGGGCGAGGCGAGGTGGGAGTGATTTAAAAAAGGTTTTTCCTCGGTGCGGGTGGGGAGGAGGAAAGGAAGCAGGCAGCAGAGACCAGAGAGAGGCGGGCGGGCAGAGGCGAGCAAAAGAGAAGCGGGCCGCACGCTGCAGCTGCACGCGACGGACGCAGCAGGGCAGGGCAGGGGCAGCAGCAGCTTCTGCACTGCCGCTGCGCTGCGAGAGAGACTGCGGCGCGGCTTCCCTTCCCTCTCTCCGCCTGTAAACCTGCTGCTGCGGTTACCGTACTTTTTCACCGAAATCAGCCACTTATCAGCCAAATAAACCAGACAAATAAAAACGGGGACAGGCAGGTCGGGCGGCGGACCCTCCCCACCGGCAGAAAGGGCCGCAGTTTGCAACGGACAAGAGCCTCCACTGATGAGGAAGGAGTGAAGTTGTAGGCAGCCACCGAGCCGTTCGGTATTTGTGATTGCGTGCTGGAGTGAATTACGAAAAAGATTTTGGGCCACTTTAGCAAAAAAGAGGTGACTTGGCGTGGTTTTAATGTTGGACAATATACGGCGTAAAGATAATAGAGATCAAGATAAGATTGCACGGCGATTTGTATTTATTACACACCGCCTTTTCTTGATGATGGCGTAACAGGTGCCTTATCTATCTAAAAATATATATGCATATATGCTCGTAGAAAGGTAAATCGAAATGCATGCCACATTGTATTTCTTTTCTGCATGGCCATTCTTCCTACTTAGTTTTTGGTTTCTAGATTCAAGACTAATCGAATGTGTTATTATCTAAATTGATTATGGTTCTATAGGTTTGGCATGAGAACTCAAGATGCACATCCATGGTTGAATTGCTCACGTGCCTGTTAAAAGGAAGAATAATCTTGCAACCATGTTGTGAATGGTTTATCACCGGTTGTATACAAAGTCCAAACCATGTGCTCATTGATGATGTAAGTATGCATAGCGACTTGCTTTCTTTGGTAGGCTACAGAACAATTTGTCTATATAAAGAAGTGGACAAACGTGTTGCATTGTCGATAGAAATAGTGGTTAAGACATGGTAGCGGTGCTCACCCCTCGAGTCACTAACCATTTGATATTGGCTCTGATCGGCTATGATTTTTGCTACAACACTGCAGGCTGTAGCTACGAGGCATCAGCCAGCTAACATTGATAGCAAAGAGAAACTTGAAGCAGCACCACAACAACGGCGGCTGCTACCAAAGGTCTCGTTCGCTTCGCTGAAAAAACAAGCCGAAGCAATGCTCCCGTTGATTTGTTGTGAGAGAAAAACACTGTTACGGTTGAAAAAACAAGCTGAAAAAGACGGATTATAAGAGAAGCGATTATAGCCAAAATTAGCACGTCTAATTAGAACTATTTCTATTGCATGCGTAGTGAATTATGAAAAAGGTTTAGGTGATATAAAAAGAGAATTGTACCAGTTTGATATTTATGATTTTCTGCAGGAGTAAATTACGAACAAGGTTTCTGGTTAGTGTGGAAAAAAGAGAAGATATCATTCTCCTCTAAACTTGATTTAATTTGTTCAATGTTGGTGCTATACAAATTACAATGCATCTATTGTTGGAGAGATGTTGTGACAAAATAGAGTTAAGGATACGTGAGTGTTTTGTGGTTTTGCATTTATACACAACTTAATTTTCTTGGCAGTGCCATGAAGGATGATTTATCTATCCAAATAATGGGCATACATGCATGTTGATGAAAGAAAGATAGAGATGGAAATGAGTAGCATTGTATTTATTTCGTGCTTCATAGTTCTATCATATTTAGCTTTATTTTGCTTGAGAGGGGAACCGTAGAATGTGTTAATGTTGACTATGGTTCTATATGTATGTACTTAAGATCTGAGATATAAGAGCACAAGTGGTTTAATTTCTCATATGCCTGAAAAGGAAGACTGGCTTCTTACAAGCATGTGCTAACCAGTAATAGTTCCTGGTACACAATCCAGAGTATGTGTGTTCTATGATGGAAGTGAACTATGAGGTGTTTGATTTTTATTGATTAGTTAGTGTACATTGTTGTTTTTCATTGCTACAATGTGAGTAACGGCTATCTATCTAAAAGATGGATGTATATGCGTGTTGCTGATTGAAAAAAGAATCGAGATACGACAATGATGAACACCCCAAGTCACTGGTTTGTTTGAAGTTTCTATTGCATGCTTAGGCCCCTTTGAAACCTAATTTTTTTTCCTGTTGTTTGTGTTTTTCCTGTTTTATGTGTTTATCATGTATAAATCCCTTCCAAAAAGGCCCTTAGTGCAAAGGCCATGCTAAAAAGCCTAGCTTCGCCCCTAGCAATTGATGGCTAGATGGTCCAGAATGCACATATTCTATTATCTATTGAGAGAATCATCGTACATATGATGCAATTCATGAGTAGAGGACTAGAATACCCTAGAAGGGTTATCTAAGTGGTTGTAATGGAGTGTTGAAAGGTCCTAATGTGATTTTATTATCAACATTTACAATAAACTCAACAAAATGTGTTTTACTTGATCATTTACAATTTACCACAAATTTAGAATATGTTTGTCCACATAATAGCTATGGTAGTGTGCTCTCAAAGATAATAAAGACAACACTAATATCTATCTAAAGAGCTTGAAAAGTATATGATATGAGAAGAGATTTATTGTTTTGTCTAGGAACCAATCAATTTTAGACCAATCACCTCGGAATCCAAACAATGATTTTTACCGAAGTTCACTTGCTTGCGTCAAGCAAGCTAGTCCTCGCTTAATGCGATTCACTCACTTGAGGTTCACGCTTGATTGGCATCACTCGCCAAACCCTCAATAGGGTGCCGCACAATCAACACAAGATGAGGATCACACAAGCCACAAGCAATTTACTAGAGTACCTTTTGACGTGAAGGTCAAGAACCTCACAATCACCACGATCGATCGAGGAGTGCTTTTTTGCTCTCTAGGTGGCCTCCAAAAATATGGAGCCATGAAAGCTAGCTTCACTCGTCAGGATCTGGCGGTAACCACCAAGAGGTGCGTGTCGAGGAAACACAATCACCAAGTGCCTCTAGATGCAATCTTTCAGAGCTCATCTTGACGATTCACTGAAATTGGGATTTCAAATAACTAGAAGTGGGAGGGAGCACTCACAAAAACAAAGGTCAATATAAATAGCCAAAAGTCCGAGTTATTTGTGTTTTAAGATTGTGGAGTATTTGTCATTATAGGAGGGAGGCACAATTTGCTTTGTACTGTGACAATTCAATACATTTTTTTTTCACTTTGCATACTGTAACAACCTGCAAGCTGCAATCCATACTTTGCAAGATAAAATATACAGAGCTAAACCCATACATTTTCTCTAACACATGGAGCTAGCAAAACTATGGACAAAACAATAAATCCTTATATATATATCAGACACTTTTGGATAGATAGTTGTCTATTATACACTACCGATCAAGTAAAACAAGCTACTTTATAAATTGTAAATGATCAAGTAAAACAGGTTATTTATAAAGTGTAAATAATAAAATCAAGTCGGTGGAGAAGCCAGGAGCCGCAACTTACCAACACTAAATCTCAGACACTACACACTGGTGTGCACATGATCGTGACTCTATTAACTGTGCTCTGTATCTTTCTTTGCATCCATCCCCTGACACGATATTTATTTGCCAGAATTTATGAATTACAGCCGCATTTCACTTTGCTAGATTGCTACTAATGCAAAACCGGACGATTCAAGTGTGATTTTTATTATACCTGACATCGCAAGAAAAGCTTCCTCATAGTGCAGCAGCAGCATTATCCAAAAACGAGATAGGGATTTATGTTTTGTCTATGAGTAGCTCCAAAGCTGCGGGGGCGCCAACGACTCCGAGCAGGTGAAGCTGCACTAAACGTCTCCACAGGAGATTCATATGGAGAGATCAAATTAACACAATCCGGCTCCAACAGTCTGCACGTGTCGAGGAACAGTGCCAAATACGCCTTTAGAGCTCATCTTCGACGCATGAAATTAGGGATTTCAAATAACAAAAAAGAGAGCACTAAAAAACAAAGGGCAAATATATAGTAGTAAATTGTTATTTGTGTTTTAAGATTGTGGAGTATTTGTCATTATAGGAGGGAGGCACAATTTGCTTTGTACTGTGTTATTTTTTTTCACTTTGCATACTGTAACAACCTGCAAGCTGCAATCCATACTTTGCAAGATAAAAATACAGAGCTAAAATACATTTTCTCTAACACATGAAGCTAGCAAAACTATGGACAAAACAATGAAATAGATCTATATATTTACACTTTTGGAAATAGTTGAAATAGATCAAGTAAAACAAGCTACTTTATATTTAAATGATCAAGTAAAACAGGTTATTTATAAAGTGTAAATAATAAAATCAAGTCGGTGGAGAAGCCAGAGCGTACCAACACTTTCAGACACTACACACTCTGCTGCATGATCGTGACGCATTAACTGTGGGGCGACTATCCCCTGACACGAATGATGCCAGATGAATTACAGCTGCATTTCGTTTTGCATCGCAGCGTCAGTACCAATCAGAAAACTCCTCATGTGCAGGGTACATGTGCGTTAGTTGGAGAGGGGGCGCCAACAACGACGCTGAATCCTACAGGAGATTCATGAGGACACCCAAATTAAAAATGCATCTCCAACGTAATACCTACGGCCTCTAATACAATATAAAAGACCTATTTTAAATGTTAGGAGAGGTATAACTCAAATCTGAGTACCCTCCTTTCTGGACACTCATTTGTAGAAAGGGTTCTTTTTGAATCTTATTGCTGGAGAAGACAAAAATAGATATTAAATCTTTTGCCTGTAGCATTACCTAAATATGAAATGGAGTTATTTTTTATCTACATTGGAGATAACTAAGCGTCCACTTTGCCTCTGTGTGTTCAAAAGCAAATGGGGGCGATAGTGATGATGAGAGAGTGAAAAAACTTTGCATTGCAGCGTCAGTACCAATCCAGTCCCTCGGGTGAAAAAGGCTCACGCTTTGCCAAAGATCCTGCAGCAAACGTGGCGAGTATATATATGCTTTGCACTTGCTGCATATGGCAAAGGCACAGGCCTCCTGAGTTCTGGTCAAGCGTTGCAATTGCAATGAAGAATCAATTGAGCCCTTGTTTGCACGGAATTGCAATGAAGAATCAATTGTGTTTAAAGTAACATCAAAACGCTTCCATTGCCGTGCTTTACATGAAAAAAAGTGCCATACGGTATTAGGGTTCAGTGAACATGCTTCCATTGCCGTGAAAAAGTGCCATACGGTATTATTTCTTGGACAACCTGACATACAGACCCTTTTTTTTTGCCTCTACAACCAGATTTCTTCCACCTGTACAACCGATACAGATATAACATCAAGCATGAAACCGAAAGAAGTCACTGGGCGTACCAATGCAGGCGCCCTCGCTTTCCTCATGGCATGATTGTTGGACCTGAAGTAGCTTGAGCTTCTTTCTGATCCCCATCGTCCACCTGTGACTGAAAAGCTTTCTGGAGTTGCTGCTGAAGCAGCGCTCTGAACTGGCGGGCTGAAGCCAGGCTCTCGCCCAGCTTTGCCTTCTTAGCAGTCAGATCAGACTTCCTAGCTTCTGCGGCAGCAATCTCCGTGTTGTTTGAGTACATCGCGCTGCTCTGCAGCTCTTGCAGTGCAGATTTCAGCTGTAGCCATTACAGGAACCATCCGTTAATCAGAAGCAGATACAAATTCACAACATCAGCAGAAGAGTAATTCGGCCCTATATGAATGCACAGCGATCCAGACAATAATACAAGAAAATAATGTAGCTGTAAGTGTTTGGTGGGATCTTGAGCAATGGCTCTCTATTCATTAGCTCAAGTCTGTAGATCTTGAACTGTGTATGCCATTTGAGATAGTTCCTCGCCACTGTGCTATATTATTGCACTGCAAACCTAACAAGATGGGCCAATCAACAATTTCTTAGGAGAGCAGACTCTTATATGCAAGAACAGGTTGTCTTTTAAATTCATATTAATGTTATTTGTATGCTTGTGAAGTTAATGGTTATGTGCAGACCATGGTCCATGATTCCCAATGAATTGCTTTCTTGTATCGGGCAAGTAAAATAATAGCTACTTGATAAGATAGACTGATAGAGAATCCACGGAGATGAACACACACACACAGCTTCCATGAACAGCTATTTCTTGCTACCTAGGCCTAATAAAACAAAATTACCCAGGAAAGTTCCTCTTTACAAATCTAGCATCGACAAATAACTTATGATCCAAGTACAACCATAAATAACGCCCTATCCTTCTCGATGTTACCATCACACATATAAGAGAGACATTAGAATATATATATATATCAGCAGACCATTTGACACCATAAGTTCATGACACATTCTTGTTTAGTGTTCATATAATTTAGTAAGGGATAGACCCAATAAGATACAGGTTAGGCTTTATTGATCTTCACATCAGTCATAACTCATAACCATGCTCTTTGGCCCTGTTCGGCTGGCTAAAAAAACGGCTGATGCTGATGCTGATTTGTTGTGAGAGAAAAACACTGTTATATCGCTGAAACGGTACGGCTGATAAGTTCGTTGGTTCAATAGTGAAGCGACACATGTTGGTGCGGACCAACACAGGCTTGACAATAATTCAAATCCTTCTCAGGGGAGGTAACAACCATGGCCCAAGAATTTATCACCCGCATTGATCCGGTCCATCTGAAATGCAATGAAATGGCAAGGCAACAATTTGACTAGATGGCAAGAGTTAGCTTCCAGCTTCCCCTGTGGACTGTGGTCCATTCCATCGGGCAAGCCAACAAAGCTCAATCAATATTCAATAAACTACAGGCTACTGGCTAGTTTTGAACCGAGAAGACAGGCTACTGGATAGATCAGACCAAAGCATATTAAACACCACTGCACTATTATTGCCGTTTGATTTGAGCATGCTCAAGCGAACAGATAAGTAACAATTTACCAGTTTCACCCAGATGCCAAGCAACTAGTTGCAATTAATTAGGCTAAACAAGCTAGGAACTGTGATGAGCTCAACAGATCATAGTTTATGGATGCAAAGTATCGGGACCATACTTGAGATACCGAATCCCTCAGCCTCTGCACTTCCTCGCGAGTCTCCGCCTCGAACCGCCGCGACTCCGCCTGGAACTCCTCCATCTCCTTCCTCTTGGCCTCGTAGAAGCGGTCCCAGTCCTCCTCCCTCCTCTGGGCCTCCTCGATCTCGCCCCTCACCGAGCTGCGCGCCCGATCAGAGCATGCAGATGTTTGAATCTTAACCAAAAACGAAATGCCCGGAGTTTCAGGTGGAGGAAGAGAAAGTGAGATGGGCGAATGGATCACGGGTGGCTTGCCTTTGCTTGCCTACCTGAGGTCGCGGGCGACGAGGAGCCGGCGCGCGCGTGCGGCGTCGATGTCGGCGCGGGCGGCGAGGGCGCGGGAGGCGAGGTCGGCGGCGCGGCGCTCGAGGAGGAGGCGGCGGCACTCGAGTCGGCGCGTGGCGGCAAGCTTGGCGGAGAGAATGCGGAGCTTGGCGGCCTGGATCTCCTTCTCGGCCTGCGCATCAAGGCAAGGGGAGCGAAGAGGCGCCGCGGTGAGGCCGGGGAGTCAGTGTTTGGAGGGTTTCCGAGAGGAGGGAGATGAGGGAATTCGAGATGAGGAGGGGAGCGGCGTAGGAGACGTTGAGGAGGGCGAGGCGGTGGTTGCGGGCGTCCTCCATCTGCCGGACGCGCTCCTCGAAGGCGGCGGACAGCTCCATCGTGGCGGCCGTCAGCGGCGGTGAGCGGTGGGGGTTTGGGTTTGATTGGGCGGGAAATGTTTGCGGCGTCACCGTCTAGACAAAAACGGACGCTCAGGATCAGAGACTGTCTATCAGTAATTTTTATTCCTCTCAAAAACATCTAGAACTATTATTTAAATAATATTTTAGTACCTAGAAAATTACAGAACTAGGCGCCGTAATCATAGGAAAATTGCAAGTATACAAGTTGCCAATTGGAAGCCTGATAGAGGTTAATCGCAGTTCAATTGTAAGCGAGATGCACTTTACACATAGATCACGCTAACGTGCGACGGGCCATGTGATTGGGAGCGTGCGATCCGTCTTCCTCCTCGCGACACTTTCTTCCCCCTTCTTCTTCTTCTTCCTTTCTCTTTTGCCCCCTCCACTACCGGCGACCACCACGTTGCCGCCCCGCCCACCTCCCGCCCTTGTCCCTCGATCCCTCCCTCCCTTAAACTCACGCAAGCTCACCGACATCGTCCTCGCCCCCGCCCCCACCACCAGTGGCCGCGCGACGAGCCGCCTCGCCACACCACCCACAACCCCGCCCCATCCCCTTGACCCCCGCCCACCCTAATCCCAGGGCAAGGCGCCGGCAAGCTATGCCGTGATGCCCCCGCCATCGGCCCCGCCCAACTTCCTTCTCCCGTCGCCCCGCCCCGCCACCGTATCTCCCACCACCATCGCTGTGTCGCGGCTGCCTCCCCTCGAACCCCCTTCTAGAGTCGCCAAGAATAGATCCCTAACCTCGTTAGAATCTTAACGCCAACGAGCTCCTCGGCGCAACCCTAGTCACATTCTTCTTCCTCTCCGGTGCGGGCTTAGGGTGAGTATAAATGCATAGGCTAAGGTTTGTCACTTTAAATAGAATTAAATGCACTAGCGGCCCTCAAACTTGTAAGGATGTCTCAATTAAGTCCACGAATTTTGAAAAATGCATTTATGAGTTTCTAAACTTATTAAGTGTAGCACCTTAGGTCCATGCCAGTGGAGTTTCATGCTGATGTGGCATGCTAGTGTGGCATGGTTTTTTTACATTTAACCCCTCCTCTCTCACGAATGGTTCATTGCTTCACTCTTCTCTCGCGTGCGATCCTAGCCCACTCAACACCATGATTCTCCTCGCCTCGTTGTTGCTTGTCTGCGCGCGGTCATTTTTTTTACTGTCTAGTGGCCAATGACCTGTAATGAACTGGAACACCGGTAATGATTGAACTCAAGTAACCAGATAGATTCTTCAGAACAGACGGAATTGGATACAAGGGAAGCAAGGAATCCCGGGCAGGAGCAAGAACAACAATAGGGGAAGGTTCAGAAGAGTTTGTTGGGGAAGACGGTTACAGGTTCAGGTTTGATACCTTCTCCCTTTGCGATACAGGGCTTTATACTCAGCGCACAGGCACGCAGGCCCGAATACAAGAAATACGGCCCAAAGCGAAAACTACTATCTTGGCCCAGCATCAGCCACTCTTCCTCCCGCGCCTCGCTTTCCTGTTCCCGGTCCTCGACTCATAACATGACCTTGGCAGATCCACGTGCTTCATGCTTGTTGTTGCGTGCGCCTTTGACGGCAACGAAGCCGGTGGTGACAAGCTCCTGCGCCGCACGGTGACGAGATGTTGGCCTTTGGTTGGGCGAAACGGCGGCACACAGACATCTCTCTCTCGTGAATACTGTAGAACAGAACGGGCATTCCGATCCCCTGAATGGCTGAATCCAACATAACAGAAGCGTAGGATAAACAACAAAAAGTACAACCTGCGAAGGATTGGCAAAGTACGGCAGGTTACGCTTGTCGCTTGTTAATATTGGACTTGGACCCCGAGCGAGCAGGTAAAGGAGATTGCGCCTCGCTCGGTGGGTCGTCCCAGCTGAGGTTGAGGAGCAGGAGCTGCTAGGCTAGCTCAAGCGTCTAAAGCCGAGCATCACGGGCATCTTTGTGGCATGTAACAAAGAGCAGGAGCACAGCACTACACAGTGGCATGGTATGGTATACAGTATCCATTTTATCCAAGCCAATCCACTGCTGATCTAGTGGGGACGGGTGGTGGCCGTGGGTGGTCCCCCAGAGCAGCAGCAGCACCGGCATCCAAGGCAAGGACTGCCTATGCGTCGGCGCGTGCTAGCAAGTCGGGACTGATGCCAACTGCTCCCTGTCTCACCAACAAACAACCTGTTTTTTTGGCTGTGGCTCGTCATAAACGATCGTAAATTTTCAACCGGAATAGTATTTTTTTCTCACACAAACCAACCTAGCAATACTTCTTCACGAACCAGCAACGATATGAACCAGCCAACCGAACAAGCTGAAAGCAACCCCAACCCAACCCAGCAGCTGTTGCCTGCTGTGTCCTGTGTCTACTGTCTAGCCATCACAGGGTCCCACATCTACTGCACTAGTAGTAGCCTAGTAGGAGGAGGCCTTTGCTACCAAACGGCCGGGTAATGTTCATGAACTCCTATGAGCAAGCGCGTGATGTGAGACTTCAGCTTCAGCCGGATATGCTGGGCTGGTCTGCTTATGCTCGGCCATAATCAAATTGCGACGCCCATGTGGAGAAATATGTGCTCGGCCAGCCTAGCTCAACAGGATATGCAGGATGTATGACGACAGTAGGATTGTAGGATAGAGTGCTGGCTAAACGTAGGATCTAACGGGGTGAATAGACCTATAAAAACAAAAATTCAAATTTTTATCAAATTTATCCTATGACACTGCCGCTCAGGAGGGCGACACTGCCGCACCTACAGACAACTTCGAGTCACAGTTCAAAATCAGTGAACGAAAACTTAAATCGGAGAAATTTCTCAGCCCACTGCAGAGTAGGTATGATAGTCACAGATCAAAAGTTAGAAGTTGTAGGAAAACCACACACAAGTAGATCGACTAGAAACCCTAGAAATCACCTCAACTAACAATATGAAATGCAAGTAATGTAAATCAAGCACAAGTGACAATGATTTATCCCATGGTTCGGCTCGTCACCAAGACTTGTCTACCTCCACGTTGTTGAGGTTAGCCACTAAAGCTTAAGGCTTTTCAACCCTTCTTCATTCTCAAGTCAAAAGACTTAACTCTTGAGATCAGGGGTGAGTATTCTAGCTTCAAGAGATGGTTACAAACCTTTCGGGGCTGCCACACAAGTTGGCAAGCTCCACGGGCGACGCTCTAGCCGGCTAGGAGCCAAACTCCAAGAGTAACAAACACAACCGCTGTCCAAAACGTGAACCAAATGCTTTTTTTAGTTGGAGAATTAATGGAGGTTCTCTCTAATCAAGTTTTGGACCCTTTTCTCTTAAGGACTGATGGAAAAAATCAATGGATTTACTTAAGGGCTCAAGGTCAACAATGGAGGGAGAGAGAGAGAGGCTCCTTTCTATTTTGGATGAGCTAGAGTGAGGAAGAAGAGGCAGAGAGCCGTTGGGGAGGAAGGGGAAAGGTATAAATACCCTCCAGCCCTCAACAGGCACTTAAGTCACGGCAGTGCCACGGCTCAAGTGCGGCAGTGCGGCACTGTGGCAGTGCCTGTCTTCAAGTGCGGCAGTGCCGCACCACGCAAGACAGCAAAGGTAAGAGTGAAGTGTAGATTGTCTTGGCTGTGAATCTGAGGATACATGTATATGTTTGAGCACTTGGTAGCACATATTAGCTTAAGCATTGTGTCTCCCTTTATAGTACGGCTTTTTCTATACTCAAATTCAAAATATAAAAGAATTTAAATCTCCTTTGAGTTTGAAGCCATCTATATTTGTAATTGGGGTCTCCTCCGTTTCGTGTAGCATCCTCGAACATGAATTTCCTACTTGTCATCTCGATAAATCTCATTAGTTCTTTAATTGCGCGGTCATTATCACCAAAACCCATAATTAGGGCTTGATTGCACTTTCAATCTCCCATTTTTTGGTGATTGATGACAACCCAATTAGAGCTTACAAAAGATATGAAATAAATACTGAGATTTTGAAGCCATGGGTGTAGAGCCTCCCCTAAGTATGTGAATAGATAATTGAATTCTTAAATTAGCATAAGAAGCCAAGATTCACATTTTAGTGAAAGTGATGGGACTCCCCCTACATCCTTGCTCCTGTGGGGTGCTGCATACTGTGTCAGATATGTAAAACGTGATGCGAATGACAGTTTATGCACAACATATTTTGCTGTTACAGCTGGGTGCGGCACGGCCGTACTTGCTGTAACAGCACAGATCAGAATAGACACCACATAACATGTGATACATATAAATATATACATTCTAGCACAATTGTATCACAAACGACAGCATAGATTAATATATGTTCATATCCCACACATATATAAAGTACTTAAGTATTACATAAATAGAGTTTTTAATGGACTCTCAAACTCTTACCTTACGAAGACTACTCGAAACGGATACGAACATGACTTTAGCTGCAGCAACCTCCTCTTCATGGCGTCGAAAAGTTGTTGGCCCCTCTAATTTTCTCCCCCTTTGGCATAAAGCACCAAAAATAGAAGAAAAGAAGAAATACCAATACTCACTCTCCATCCTCTTGGATGGTGTCCCAATCAAAACCATCTTCACCAGCAGCTCCACTAGCACCCGCAACATCCTCCTCTCCACCATCATCATCGTCGTCGGAGGAGGAGGAAGAAGAAGACACCACCGCCCTCCCTTAGCGATGAGTGGTCAAAGTGTGGCGCTCACGTCTGGTGCTCCTCCTCATGGACTGCAAGGTGGACCTCAAACTCGTGTGTGGAACAAGCTCTGGCTGCTCCTGCTCCTCCTCCTCCTACTCATCCTCTGAATCTATCTCAGAAAGACTAGGGAGGTCATCAAACCTCGGTGGTGACTGAACTAGAGAAAGAGGTGGTAGCCCTGTATGCTCTCTAGCCTCTCAGTTGGCTTCACGGTTCTCCAACTAGTCCTGATATGTGGTCCTCGCTGTGTAGGTGTAAGTGGTGAAGATGGCCTTGATCCATCTCCCAAACTTCTCCATCTTCTTTTCCTTGCGAGGCCTAGATTAGGACAACTCAGGCACATCCTCAACAGATGGAGAACGTCTCACTACCCTATTAGCACCTGGCCCTCGGGTCTTCTCAATTTTGTAGACGGTGTGAAGACCATCTTTCTCAAATCTGTAGCTAGTGACCCTCTCAATCATAAACATGAGATAGGGGCATAGGGTATCCCCTTTCTCCCATCCTCCATGGCGTTCCTCAGCTCACGCCACATGAAGCGAGGGACATTAAACCTGTCACCTCTAAGAGCAAATCTAGTAAGCACATTCCTCACATATCCATTAAGATCAGAAGCTGCTCCATCCTTGGGATTATAGTGTGCCTGATCAAATTATTCAGAATATAATAATAGCTCTTCAGGCCACTGACCTTCCCATCTGCTCCTCTCCTGTCAATCCACATATATGTAATATCACGGATCTCAGCTCTAGCCTCATCATGAATACAAGTGAAGCCCCGCTCCTCCTCTCCAAAGCCAAGGATCCGACTAAAGGTCACAAAATCAACTCTATAATGCCGCCCCTCAGTCATCTAGTGAGTTTTATCAGTGTAGATGCTATAGAAGAAAGTGGCATGGAACTGGGCTAGCACTTCTTCATTCCAATTATATCTGAAGCTCATAATATCAGTGAGGCCAAACAACTCATAAGCCTTGATCACCTTATTGAATTCTAGCTCATTCTTTGCCTTCATCTCCTCCCAATCAACATACCGCATCTTCACAACCTTGGATTTGTTGGAGTTGAAGTTCACAGATGCATAGAAGTTGGAATGAAACTCATTCCAAAACATGTAGTCAATCTCTACATCCTTTGGTTGCTCATAGGGATTGTTCTCATATGCTTCCTCCACCATCTTCAGCTTTCCCGCATAGTTGAGCACGGGATGAGCACGTGTGTCAACAGGACGCCTCATGACCACATTCTCAGAATACTCTCTGATGTAGCTCTTGTCGATCTCCTCAAGATGAGGTGGAGTATCTGGGCAAGCACCTAGAGGAATAGTGTGGCCAGCCCTCTCTAAGTTCTCCTCATCCTAGATCATCTAATCTCTCCTCCCCCTATCTCTAGCAACATCTCTGCCTGCTGCACTACTACCCCCTGTGGTCCTGCCATGACCATGATGAGGCATCTACTTATCTCGAGGCTCGGTCATCTTCCTCTTCCCCCTCCGGTCATCATCACCTTCAGAGGACATCTATGCAAACAAATATAGGTCCAAATAAGAAATTGTACATAAGAGGTATAGAAGAACACTTGTAAAACACTCTGGATAGATGAGATGATTCAGATCTTGAGTTGGGAAAGCACTTTGAACTAATCAGGTCAAAGGATGTGGCACTGCCCCACCCTAGGAGCGGCACTGCCGCACCTAGTGCTTCACCTCTACCATGATTTAATTCTTCTCAACTATTCAGACTATTTCTCAAACATTCTCCTAAACCAATAGACAATCTCAGAATGAGTAGACCTAAACAAATGCATGGAGTTGTCTACAATATAGGTAAAGTGGCTACATGTTTAAGATAGAAACAAATTTGGTGTACAAATCCAACCAAAACAGATAGTCATCGATGAAACAACATCTGCATTTACAAGTTCAATCTGTTGAGTGCGGCACTGCCGCGGGTATAGATGAGGCTCAACCAACGAATCATTATTTTGATTCAATTCATCCATCAAACTAGTTTCTACCCTAATCATGCAGTCACTAGATACCATCTTCCAACAAATATAGAACTCCATGGCATAGATCGGGATTAGGTTAGGGTTTCACCTTGATTCACGTGGATTGTTTGTGTTTTGAGTTGCCACCAACAAGTAAATTTCTAATATTGCGCGTTTGGCTCGGATAGTGTGCTAAGAGGACATGAGGTTTATACTAGTTCGGGCAGAATATCCCTATGTCCAGTTCATTGCTACTGCTCATGTTACTAGCACTGAAAGTTCATAGTAGGGGTTACAAATGGTCGAGAGAGAGATAGGTCCCAAGTCTCTGGTGAGAGGAGCGAGCGGGTGCCGAGAGCTCGGTCGCTTCCTGGCTATGTGCTTGTGTGTTCTGATCGGTTTAGGGTTCGAGTCCCTTCGATCCAAAGTGTTGTGATGCGACCAATTCGAGTCGAGCCGAGTCAAGTCCCCCTCATGGGACGCCATGCTTCCCCTTTTATAGGCCAAGAGAAAGCATGGGTTATAGTGGAGGGAAAAGAGGAGAATGAGGAGAAGTCCTCCAGCATCACCGGGTCCTTCTTTTCCTTCACTCGGGCCCCGTCGACCCTATAGACGTCAATAGGGACAGCCCTACATTGCAGTCCTGTCGTCACTAGCGCCATGCGCAAGCATCATCTCCCGGTCGTGGGGCTCCACTCCATCCTAGTGGACGTCGTGGTGAACTGACATGCCTGTTAGTGCCCGTACGAGGGTTAGGTAGAACAACACTGGTACGCCCGATGCTGTTCAAGATGTGAATCCCCAGGTATGGCTCGTCATGGCCACGGGTTATATCAGGGCATGCCGGTCACCTCCCTGATGTCAGAGCTTTGACCCAGGCCCATTTGTTTGGACCTAGAGTGGTTGGCGGTGGTATGGGTCTCCATCGAGGCGAGACAGATCCGCCGACCTCGGGGTCGTTCGAGATGGAGTCCCCCCAAAGGCCGGGCGAGGCAGAGCATAAACCCAAGGGTCGGGCGAGGTGGAGCCTACCCCTAGAGGTTGGGCGAGGTGGAGCTCACCCTCAGAGGTCGGGGAGGTAGAGCACAAACCCAAGGGATGGGTGAGGTAGAGCCTGTCCTTAGAGGTTGGGTGAGGCAGAGCCCACCCTTAGAGGCATGGTGAGGCGGAGTGCAAACCCAAGGTTTGGGTGAGACAGAGCCTGCCCTCAGAGGTCGGGCGAGGTGGAGCCCGTGGCCTTGGTGTCGGACAAGGAGGAGCACGCCCTCAGAGGCTGGATCAGGCGGAGCTAGCCCTTAGAGGTTGGGCGAGGCAGAGCCCGTGGCCTCGATGTCGAGTGAGGTCAGAGCCTAGAGGCCGGGCGAGGTGGAGCTAGCCCTTAGAGGTTGGGCAAGGCGGAGCCTATGGCCTCAATGCTGGGCGAGGTGGAGCCCATCCCCAGAGGTCGGGCGAGGTGGAGCCCATCCTTAGAGGCTAGGCAAGGCGGAGCCAGCCCTCAGAGGTTGGGTGAGGCAGAGCCCGTGGCTTTGGTGTCGGGAGAGGCAGAGCCATCCCTCAGAGGTCGAGCGAGGCGGAGCTCGCCCCTAGAGGTCGAGTGAGGCGGAGCCCGCCCTCAGAGGCTGGGCGAGGCAAAGCCAGCGCACCTGGGGGTCGGTTGGAGCTGTAATCACGCTCTTGACTACTCGGATGAATCAATGCTGATGGTTATTAGCTCATCTTCTTTGGGTACCCTAGTATTGATCCCCGACAGTAGCCCCCGAGCCTACGGAGGAGTAGAAAACTCCTTGGAGTTTTTTTCTAAATGGGAGGACTCTGAAGGCCTTGGCCTTCTTTTGTCGCCCATGGCGTGATTTGGTTACGGTGATTCCCTTTCATTGAGATCGAAACCCTCGGGGGTATAGTCATGAGGTTTGGTGGGTCGAAAAAGGTCCTTCTTGATTTTGACCCCTTCGGGGGTCTGTCGTTCTACAAACATGCGTTTGGTCTCCTTGCGAGCCCAACTTTCTTTGAGCCCCCACGTGTAGCTAGGGTCCGATCGAGGGTCAGCTCGTCTTTGTGATCATCACCCCATCCACAATTTCCGCAACCAGTGGGGCTGAGCCATGCCATGATTTTCCTCTATGGACGAGCCACAGTGCTCAGTGAGTTTGTTAGCTGGCTAGTCTAAGTGGGGCCCGGGATCCTGTTCATGGGGATCCAGCTTGGGTTAATTGGTAACTGACTCCAGACCCTTGGCGGTCAATCCATATAGTTTGTGGGTCCGTTTGACCAGTCCCGAGGGCATTCTACCTTTTTTTGAGGAAAAACCATGGATCATATCCGGCTGAGACTTCGAACGTGGGCCGGGCTGCCTATGACGCTCGTGCGCCTAGGTACCACCCACTAATGGGCCTATCCCTTTCTACCTCTCACCCTAAAGGTGCCTAAAGAGGTTTGTTGAACCCGTCGATGGGCCAACCTATGAACTCCTGGGCCAGTCGGGCCGTAGAGACGCTTTTAGATCTGTATTCCTCTTACTCGTGACGAGTCATGACCCATCCGGAGAGACAAAATGTCCAGCGAGTTTTTCAAGGGAACGGATAGAGATTGCGTGCGCATGTCTCGTGGCGGGACGTTGTGGTAGATCGTGGTAGGCACAGAGATCTAGGCGGACGGTTGGTTTCCTCGCATCCATTGCCCCTATAAAACCAAAGGGTTCGCCCCCAGGGTTCCATACCTTGTATCCTTACCTCCGCAGCCAAGACCGCCACTACCAATCGCTTTGGTTTCCTGCCTCCACCTCCTCATCGCCGTCGAGCCTGCATTTGTTCGCCCCCACCTCTAATGGATCCGTGGTGCCGCTCTCGACATCACCATCCAGCGCATGGAAGGCCTCGGCCATCATGGTCTTCTCACGCGTCAGACCTCGACCAAGGAGTGGCTGCTGCCCGGCGAGGAGGATCTACGTCGCCACCCGATGGCTATGAGGTGTCATTCGCCCACTTCCATGAGCGTAGGTTCGCGACCCTCACCCCAAATTTCTTTGGGGGCTGCTGCATTATTACATGATCGAGCTAGAGCATCTCAACCCTAACAGGATCTAGCACATGGCAGCGTTCGTCGCCCTATGCGAGGGGTTCATGGGGATCAGCCCTCACTTTGATCTGTGGAGGTACTTCTTCAGTGTCACCCTTTAGAAGAAGAGGGAGAAGAGAAGCAGGTAGGAGCTGCACATGCCGATGGGGTGCACCGGCATCTTGCTCCGAAACAATCGGGTCGGCGAGTACCCCCCATGCGACTCTCGACGTCCAACAAGAGGTGGCACTCGTAGTGGTTCTACCTCAAGAACGACGCCGCTGCCCCTCTACCGGAGTTCACCGGGCGCCTGATCGAAGAGGCTCCAGAGTTGTGGAGGAAGTGGGGCGTCCTAGAGAAGGACAAGAAGAAGATTCGTGGCCACATCGCCGCCATCCACATCCTCAAGGAGAATGGCCTAAAGGGGTCGGGCGTCATCGGGGCCTACCATGTGAGGAGGGTGGCACCGTTGATGATGCGTGCGCTCCCGCTATACGCGATGGTGCCCGAGGTGTTGTTCGATAGAATGACGCTCGTTGAGGGGGCGCTCCCCAACTCCAAGATCACGCAGCGCATCAAGGAGGCCATGGAGCCCTCAAGGGATGATGTGGGTGCCCCCCTCGATTTCATGTTCCTAGTGCTGGGACATCCTCTAATGCGGCCGGAACCTGGCCACATCGTCTTTGTAAGTTTCCCCTTCTCCTGCCTTCTCTTCAATCGGTTTCCCGACCTCTTGATACTAACTTTGAGAGGGGCAGGACCAGCCGAGGGACCTTATCCTCATGGATCACCCACCACCATTGCCAAGGGATTCATCCATGAGGGTGATGAATCGTGCTGAGGGCGAGCAGCTAAAGAAGGTGAAGGAGGACAAGAAGAGGTAGAGGCAGCGGAAGCTGCAAGCATGGGAACGGGAGGAGGACACCGACAATGACAATGATGATGATGATGGCAACGTTGACAAGGTAGCTGACGATGTCAAGTGGGACATCCTAGAGAAGGAGGATGCGCTGACAAGTATTGGCTCATCCTTGTAGGAGTCGAGAACCTTCCCGTTCCATGGAGGGGAGGGTATGTCCGAGGAGCCGGAGGAGGCGGGACGTACCGTCAGCCTCCCTCAGGAGCCAATGGGAGTGGGTGGCTCTGCTGCCATGCAAGAGATGTCAGCGGCAGTAGGTAGCTCCGCTATCATGCCCCAAGAGTCAAGGGGAGCGAGCCCCTCTGCCTAGGAGCAGGGGGCGGGATCGAAACGGCCTCACCTCGACGAGGCGGAGTAGAGGTCGGGGGGTTCGCCCCCCAAACGTATCTATCACCCGATGGCACGAAGGTGAGTTATCAGCTCCTGTATTTTTCTCTATTTTGGTTAGATTTCATCGTGACTAATGTTTTTGGTCCCATGCAGCATCGGTAGGCAGCGGAATCCTTTGGTGCCAGCGCCAAAGAAAAACATCGCCCTTCAGGCGAGGCGGTAGCCGTCGGCTGGCG
Source organism: Miscanthus lutarioriparius (assembly GCA_904845875.1). NCBI lineage: Eukaryota > Viridiplantae > Streptophyta > Magnoliopsida > Poales > Poaceae > Miscanthus > Miscanthus lutarioriparius. The sequence continues at coordinate 129,854,433 of CAJGYO010000007.1, read as the reverse complement.
CCGCACCTATTTTGGGAGGGAGGGGCGCCAGTGCGACTGTGTCTATGGCTGGATAGGCGCTGCCCATGGTGGCGCTCGTGCCTTCGGTGGGACAGGCGGACGTGTGGGCTCAAGGGGCACCTTCGGAGGTCGTAGAGCAGCCGGCGATGGCGGCAATACCGCTACCAATGACGGGGCGGATGGGGCTACCGACCGAACTCGTGGTGCCAACCATGGCAAGTGCAACACAGCTGATCGGGGCCCCACTGACGAAGGTGGTGGCGGCTGTGACAGGTGGGCCATAGCGGACGAAACCGTGGTGGCGCCTGAGGCACCGGTGCGACCCACGCCATCGGCGGCTCAAGCGATGGCGCCTGGTGTGGGCCAAACAAAGGGGGATGCGACTGAGGGGTCCCTAGATGTCATGGTGCTGGGAGAGGGGTCGGTGGCGCTTGGAGCCAGTGGGGAGCCATCTCTAGCACTGATGTCAATAGGCAGTGACTTGCTCACATGGGGCGAGCCCCTGCTCCAGCAGACGAATCCGCAGGATCCGGCGTCGACGCTCTTCACCCTCGATGCCACCGCCGAGAGCATGGAGCGGGATTGCCTCGACATGGGGATCACATCCGTGCTAGAAGCCTTGGACCACGCTAGGTGTGCCTTGTGTGATGTTGTCATTCCCTCTGGCCAGGTATTTGCCTGATCCTGCTTCTTGCCCTTTTCTTTTCTATATATTTTTTGTATCTTGACCATTGTCTCCCTTCATTCCCTCAATGCTCGTAGCCGGGGGAACTCTCGGTTCCTTCATGAACAGAAGGAAACCTAGGATCGCCTCATCGAGGAGGCGTGACTATGCGGGGAGGTGACCGCTTAGCTTGTTGCTGCCCAGCAAAGGGTGGCCAAGCTGACTCCCCTCACTAAGGAGGCAAATAGTCTTTGGTCACAGGTGGTCGAGGCCCATCGGGACGCTGACGAGGCCGAGAAGGCGTTCGAGGCCCTATCGATGAGGTCGTAGAGGGACGACGAGGAAGCCGCCAAGGTCGGAAAGGAGCGGGACGAGCTACTCCAGAAGGACGCTGAGACCCGCTAGTGGATCCTCGACCTTCTGCCAAGGTTGAGAAGGAAAGGGATCTGAAGCTAGAGGCCGAGGAGAAGCTCGTGGCCCTGGAGAAGAAGGTGAGCCTAGATGCCACGGTGGTCGCCCGGCTGCGTAAGGAGCGGGATGAGCTGCTCTAGACCGCAGAGAGGCTCTGCTCAGAGCATGGCATGGCTTAGGAGGAGTGTGACCAGGCCTTCAAGAGCATGACCAGGCCTACCTGGAGCACGATGACAGACAAAGGTCAGCTCCCTCTAGGCCGAGCTCGGAAACGCGACGGCCCAAAAGCTAGAGGTTGAAAGCATTTTTGGCGAGCTGGCCGTGAACCTCACCAAGGCAAGGAGGAATCTTCAGGTGGAGAGCAACGAGCTTGGTCTCCTGAGCGCCGCCCTCATAGTGGTCTGCGATGACCTTGAGGTGGTGCGGTCGGAGGGGACCAGCTCGCTTGCGGCCCGTGCCATCGAGATCATGGCTTGGGTGTGCTAGCTCAAGAGGAATGCCGTTCGCGCCAAGGTGAATCAGTCCTTCATGATTGCTTATTATCATTATGGGGACATCATCGATCTGGAGACGATGAGCCACGACTTCGCGCCTGGCCATGAAGTCCACGAGCTAGAGTAGATGGAAGCGGCGGTGGCTCCCCTTTCATAGGACCTAGCGGACAGGATAGAAGACATAGTTCTCCCTCGGAGATGCTAGTTTGTTAGATAGGTCGGATGATCATTTTTGTCATAGTCGGACAAGTTGTCGACCCCTGTGTATCGTTTAAACAAACTCATCATTTTGTTTTTTTGCGAACGAATTTGTTTTTCCTCCCTTTTTATGTGTGAAAAGGCGTTCATGCGTTCTGACCCTTCTGTTTGTTAAGGCCATAGAGCTCGAGGCATACGAGGGAAACTCTGATCACGCTGGTAAGCAAGAGTGCCATAGCCGCTGGGGCGTAGGCTTCTCGCAGTCCGGCTAGCCTTGCTCAGTCGTTCGATTCCGCAGACCTTGCTACTAGTTTTAATGTGAGGAAGGGTGTTGAGCGTGGTGACTGTTTCAGAAAGGGTGTATGTATACCCTTATCAGCCCTCGAGTGAGACTCGACCCCTTGCCGTTGCTGAGGTCGGGTGTCACTAAAGATCATGGAGAGGATAGCGAAACTAGTAGGAGAGAGCGTCTCTTGTTTTTGTGCGTACCCCCTCCCTAGGATCTGAGCCATCGTTCTACGACCACGCGTTTGGTCTTCTTGCGAGTCCAAGTTTCCTCGAGCCCCCTATGCGTAGCAGAGGTCTAGTCGAGGGTCGGCTCATCTTTGTGATCATCGCCCTATCCGCGGTTTTCGTAACCGAAGGGGTTGAGCTAACGTCACTTGCCTCGATGGCTCGAGTGATGCGCTTGGTGAGCTCGCTTTCGGGCATGTGTCAAGTGGAATCTAGGTCCATTGTTCGAGATGGGGTCAGCATAGCCCTTATGTGGCATTCCACTACTCCTTAACTCACCTCCCGATAGATGCCCGTGTCGCTCTAGAGAGCGACTCAGGTGGCCCACTGACCTCTCCTCGATGGAGATTCTGTGGGCTCGGCTCAAGGTTAGGATCGAACGAGAAGGTCAAGATGACCCTGTCCACTTCTAAGAGGGTGGGCAAAGGCCGCTGGGGCACATCTAAGCTTTTCTCCCCTGGCTCTGTTCGATGCGAGGCAGCCTCGGGCCCTTCGTGGGCTGGCCTTTGAACCCTGGTCAGGTGGATTCCCGAGTTTGGGTTGGGTGCTCGAGCCCTTGAGCCTCGTGGGGCTCGATGGGGGTTGGCTGTGTTTCATGCATCACCTCATCCGTGGTTTTCGCAACTAGAGGGGCTGAGCTAACGACACTTGTCTCGATGGCTCAAGTGTCACGCTCGGCGAGCTCGCTAACAGGTATGTCCGAGTGGAATACGGGTCCGTCATCCGCTGACGGGGTTAGCATAGCCATCATGTGGCATTCCACTGCTCCTTAACCCACCTCCCGGTAGGTGCCCGTGTCACTCCAGAGAGCAACTCAGGTGGCCCGCTGGCCTCTCCTCGATGGAGATTTTATGGGCTTGACTCAAGGTTAGGATCGAACGAGAAAGTTCTAGATGTCCCATCTGCTTCTAAGCAGGGTTGAGCAAGACCGCTGGGGCTCATCTAAGCTTTTCTCCCCTGGCTCTGTTCGACGCGAGGTGGCCTTGTGCCCTTCGCGGGCCAGCCTTCGAACCCCGGTCAGGTGGATTCCCGAGTTTTGGTCGGGCGACTTGAGCCCCCAAGCCCCATGGGGCTCGGTGGGGGTCGGCCGTGTTTCATGTGTCACCCGTTCGTGGTTTTTGCAACTGGAGGGGCTAAGCTAACGACACTTGCCTCGATGGCTCGAGTGTTGCGCTCATTGAGCTCGCTAATGGGCATGTCCGAGTGGAATCCGGGTCCATCATCCACTGACGGGATCGGCATAGCCCTCATGTGGTATTCCACTGCTCCTTAACCTACCGCCCGATAGATGCCCGTGTCACTCTGGAGAGCGACTTTGGTGGCCCGCTGGCCTCTACTCGATGGAGATTCTGTGGGCTTGGCTTAAGGTTAGGATCGAACGAGAAAGGTCTAGATGTCCCTATCCGCTTCTAAGCGGGGTTGGGCAAGGCCACTTGGTCTCATCTATGTTTTTCTTTCCTGGCTCTGTTTGAAGTGAGGCGGCCTCGAGCCCTTCGTGGGCCGGCCTTCGAACCTCGGTCGGTTGCCGCTCATGTCGAATGAAACGACTGCCGCTTCGTGATGCGATGCGAAGCGTTGTGATGCAATAATTGCATATGCAATGCTTGGATGTATGAGATGAATGTATGAATGCATGCATGAGAATGGATGAATGAATGCTCATGTACTAGAAAAGTAAAGTGGGGGTTGGTAACGTTACCTTGATGGCTCGAGTGACAGGTTCAAGAATCTCTTACCAGATATGTCCATGTAGGGTCCGGGTCTGTCGTTCATGATGGAGTTGGTGTGACCTGCATGGGACATCCCGTTGCTCCCTACCCGTCTCTCAGCAATGGTCGGAGCCGTCGATCGACTTTGGGTGACCTGCTGGCCTCTTCTCGATGGAGATTCCGTAGGTGGGCCCCTCTAGACCCTTCCCGAGAAGGCGGGGGCTAAAGCTCGAGGTGCGGGGACAAAAACTCTGATCACGTTGGTGAGCAAAAACACCGTAGCCACTGGGGCACAGGTTTCTTATGGTCCAACCAGTTTTACTCAGAGTTTTTTCCGCACACCTGGCTTCTAGTTTTAGCGCGATAAAGGGGTCGGGCATCGAGAATGTCTACCGAATAGACATTCTTGCCAGCCCCCGAGCAAGACTCAACCCCTTGCCATTGCTGGGGTCAGGGGCTCGATAGTGAAATTAATGTGTGTAAATTAAGGGTTGTCCTGCTGGCATAGGACCTACCTTGTTGGCACGAGTGATGGGTTCGGAGAGCTCTTACCGAACATGTTCGAGTGGAGTCCGGGTCCATCGTTCGTGATGGGGTTGGCATAACCCGCGTGGGGCATCCTGCTGCTCCCTACCCATCTCTCTGCAGTGGCCAAGCCATTCGATCGACTTGTGTTACTTGCTGGGGCATGACTTACTTGTGGAGATAGAGGATGAGAAAATCCCGCGCAAGAATTTAGTTAGGCAGATAAGCCAGGCGGCGAACTCATAATAAATGGACAAGCTCTTAGATTTTGTTATAGCCTAACGGATTTTTAGCCCTTCTCCCCTTTTCGTATAAAAAGGTTAGCGCGTTCTGACCCTTTCTGTCGTTAAGGCCATAAAGCCCGGGGTGCGGGTGAACAAACTCTGATCATGCTAGTGAGCAAAAAATGACGTAGCCACCGAGGCATAAGTTTCTTGTAGTCCGACTAGTTTTACTCAAAGTTTGTTTCCATATCCCTAGCTCCTAGGTCTCAACGTGAGAGGGGGTCAGGCACGGAGAATGTTCACCAGGCAGATAGACTCTTAAACGTGTACCGACTCTTTCCTTGGCTAAGGCCAAAAACCTCTGGGGTGCGAAAAAAAACTCCGATCACGCTGGTGAGCAAAGGCGTCGTAGCCGCCGAGGCGTAGGTTTCTCGCAATCCGACCAATTTTACTCAGCGTTTGTTTCCGCAAACTTTGCTTTTTGGTCTTAATCGTGAGAAAGGGTCGGATGTAGAGACTGTCTACCGCATAGAATGCTCTTATTAGCCCCCGAGTGAGGCCCAGCCCTTTGCCGTTGCTGGGGTCGGGCGTCACCTAAAGATCAGGGATTTGATAACGAAACTGATAAGAGAAAGTGTGTGTATATTAAGGGTAAAAGTGACATAGTTGCTCGATGTTCCAGGCATTGACAAAAACTTCGCCGTCGATGGCCCTGAGCTTGTAGGTGCTTGGTCGGAGCACCCCCGCGACGACGTACGGTCCCTCCCACGGTGGAGAGAACTTATGGCGGTTCTTGTTGCTCTGGACGAGGCAGAGCACCAGGTCTCCGACGTTGAAGGCCCGACCCTGCACTCGACGGCCATGGTACTAGCTCAACGCTTGCTGGTACTTGGTCGAGTGAAGGAGGGCGACATTGCATGCTTCATCTATCTGGTCTCCTTCATATGCTCCCCCTTATTGAAGCCATCGGACAAGAATCGCTTTAAGAGGCCATAGTCCTTGTATAGGTGCTCAACGGGGAAAGCATGGTTCGGGCATGGCCCTTCGAGCAGCCTCTCAAAGTGGTTCGGGGTACCCTCAGCGGGCTTCCAGCCTCCCTTACAGTTGGCAGTGGCCACGAGCGAGCCCTTGCGCCACTATTTGTTTTTCTTATTGTTGGGACAGTTGGAGGCGCCTCCGTCGGCGTCCTCATCCCGCTTTGCCTTGCCCTATGCATCGGCCAAAGGCCTAAGGTCCCAGCAAGTCGGGGCATTTGATATGTGCATATTCATGTGCTTGCTTGCATTGCATAAGTTTTCAAATTCAATATGCATGCTTGTGTGGTGTATGCTAGTTGTAGAACTTGAATGATGATTTGATAACTAGCATGCATAGGATGATAGCTAGATACTTGGTATATTTTTCAAGTAATGCTAGTACCTTGCTTTTAATGTTGATCTCATGAGGTATCTAGTGCTTTTATTTTCAAGTGTTATCTAGCTAACCATAGTGCTAAGGATGAACATAAAAGTGCAACTCCGATTGGTATCACGCTTCAAAGGTTTACTCTATACACCTTTGCATCATTCGGTAGTAATTACTCTCCCACAATTTCAATCAATGCATATGTGCGAGCTTCAAATCAAACACTCTAGCACATATGTAGGGGGAGCTAATACTACCATTTCGGGTTTGTGGTACTTGTCCAAAATCATTTGCACATGGTAAAATTGCTTGGACAAGCAACATGAATCCAAAAGAGCTTAATTTCCATATCTTTATAGAGTTGTCATCAATTACCAAAAAGGGGGAGATTGAAAGGTCCTTATGTGGTTTTGGTAATTGAGTGACAACCTAGGTGGACTAATTGTGTTTATATGAGATACACAGGTGATTAGTCCATAGGAACATGTGTGTGAGCAACATATGCCATGAAGGTGAAAATGGCTTAAAGATGTTGCAAAGCTCACACATGTGATGATGAAGGAGCTCATTGCAAATGAGACATGACATTGAGTCATGTGATCAAGGTGGAGAAGATCAAGACAAGACTTGGCTTGATGGACCGGTTGCAAGTGTGAAGGGCAAGTCAGAGGCTTTGGAGCGATGGACCGTGTGGCGGTGAAGCTTGAGCAAGACTTGTTGCCGATGGACGAAGGCAACAGTGAAAAGCAAGTGAAGTCAAGATCGATGAACCAACAAGATCACGTGATGATATGAAGTGGATCATATCATTGTTGATCATGTTGGTGCATGTGTTGCATCGACATTGGAGGAGATGGAATAGAATGCGCAAGGCAAAGGTATAACCTGGGGCATTTCATTTCACCGGTCATAGATGTGTAGAGAAGTTGATGACCGGGTTTAGGATAGATGGTCGTACTATCAAGAGGGGTAAACTTGTTTGCATATTGGTCATCTAGTGCCACTCGAGTGATCTAACTTTGCATCATCGCTAGGATTGAGTGGCGTGGCAAGTTGAGTGGCTAATCCTTTGGAAATGATTGTGAAAATGCTAACACACATACACATGGTGATGTACACTTGGTGGTGTTGGCACTTTTATAAAGGAGATGAAGTTGGAGTTGATGTGATGAAACAGAGGCAAGAAGGGTTAGAAACTCCACCGGCGGAGTGTCCACCCGTAGAGTGCGGACAGTCCGACAGTGCCATCGGCACCCTATTCAGAAAAGATAGGGTCTCACAGAGTAGACCGGACGCTGGTCACGTAGTGACCGGACGCTGGGGTCCTACATCCGATCAGAGCTGACGTATGGTGACGCAGGCTGAGCAGAAGCTAGAGAGTGACCGGACGCTGGTGCTGCGTCCGATCGTGATCGACCAGACACGTCTGGTCGTGAAATGTCATTTCTGGAACCTTACTGGAAATAACCAGACGCTGGAGGCTCAGCATCCGGTCAGTTGAAGCTGCTGCGTCCGGTCGTCAGATGACCATTGAGATCGGTTGAACAGCGTTTGAAGGAGGGGACACGTGGCGAGTATCGCGTCCGATCATCCTGACTTTTGGCCAGTGAAGGGGTAACGACTCTATTTGTTCATGGGGTTATAAATAGAAGCCATGGTCGGCCTTGGGCTGGTAGCTAAGCACACTAGAGCCTTGGTGGCTTGTGTGGTAGTGCTTGGGAGCCCTTCATCTCACATATGCTTGATAGTGATCATCCAATTGTGTGAGAGAGCGATTCTAGTGTGATTGCATCGTGAGGTTGCATCAAGTGGCAGTAGGTGATCGAGTTGCAAGTCGGTGGTGCTTGTTACTCTTGGAGGTTGCCACCTCCTAGATGGCTTGGTGGTGGTCTCCGTCGAAGCCCGCAAGAAGCTTATGCGATGCTCCAGAGAAGAGCTTTGTGAGGGGTATTGTGCTCGCCCCGTAGGAGCCGCGAAGAGCAACTCTAGTTGAGTGTGCCATTGAGCTACCCTCACTTTCAGGGTAGGTTCTTGCGGTGCCCGACGTGCGGGCTTGGCGGGTGATGCCAATTAGCCGCCGAACCACCAAGTGAGCGGTCGACACAACGGGGACTAGCGTGTTGGCAAACACGTGAACCTCGGGAGAAAAATCACCATGTCAACCTTGTTCTTCCCATTGGTTTGCATCCTCGTTACACAAGCTTGTAATCACTTTTGCATACATTGTGCTTGTGTAGTTGCTCTTGTAATTAATTAGCTTGTATAGCTTACTAGTTACCTCCTTGCTTGTGTAGCATAGAAGTAGCTCCCTTGCGTGGCTAATTTGGTTTGTGTAACCTTGTTAGTCACATTGCTTAGTTTATGTAGCTAAGTATTTGCGCTCTCTAATTTGGCATTGGTTGCCTTGTTATTGAGCATTGCTAGTGAGCTTAGTTGGCTTTGTGCTTTTGCTTACTAGCATATGTAGGAGCTCCCTTGTTGCTTAAAGTACTGGTGGCATAGGTTTGTGTGACCTTGCTTCTAGAATTGGTTAGGTGAGCTCTAGCTAGCCTGGCACCTTTGTTGCTTAATTAGGATCTTTGCAAGGTGCGAAGAGAACATAGATATAGGGGTGTAGTCTTGGCTAGACCGATAGTTTTAATTCCGCACGTGTTTCGGTTAGCCGACGCGATTAAGTTTTAGTAATGACTATTCACCCCCCTCTAGTCATCATCTCGACCCTACAACAGGTCCTCCTAGGATAGTCAGGGTTCTAGGAAGGTGCCGAGCTGGCGTTCAAACCTCCCGTAGTCGAAGCCGGGGGCTGGTCGCTCCTAGGGGCACGGGCCTCTGGTGCGTGCAGCTCCAGCTCCTCAACGACCACGTTGAGATCGGTAGAGTGGAGAGGTTGGACGGTGATAGGAGTCCGCACCAGCTCTCCCTCCATCATGACAATGAAGTCTAGATCGTCGAGGCGCATGTGCACGCCCGGGACCCGACTGACGTTGCGATTAGCCATCCGAGGCCTGGTGTGGATGTCGAGACGCACAAAAGGCCTCTACCTGGCATGCCAACTATCAGTGTTTCGAGTTGCCACCAACAAGTAAATTTTTAATATTGCGTGTCTGGCTCGGATGGTGTGCTAAGAGGACACGAGGTTTATACTACTTCGGGTAGAATGTCACTACGTCTAGTTCGTTGCTGCGACTCATGTTACTAGCACTGAAAGTTCATAGTAGGGGTTACAAATGGTCGAGAGAGGGACATGTCCCAATGTAACACCTCGGGTGTTTAAAATACTAAAACAGGACATGTCATCATATGCATTGCAAAGCATTTGGTCATATGGAAAACTTTGATATGCATTTACTAAAACAAGTTTATATTTATGTTACGAGTGTTGCCTTGTTTGGTTTGAATTTTGTAAAAAAAATTGGTTTGGATTTTTAATTATCAAGAAAACCTTGATTTTTCAGTATTTAAAATCCTACTCTGAAAACTCATTTCAAAATCTAAGCATATTTTGGGGTTGAGCCCAAAAGCAAAAGTGTAGAGCTTGGCATGTTATGCAAAGTTTGTTTTTGGAGTTTTTCAAGTTGTTTAGAAAAATTTTGAGTAATTCAAAAAGGCGTAATTCGTTAAATTTCCCTATGCAAATTCAAAAGTTCATTTCAAAATCTAGACCGAGTTAGGAGATGGTTATAGAAGCAAAGTTGTAGAACTTTTGATTTTAAACAACTTTTGTTTTTGGAGATTTTTTTGAGTTGTTATGAAAATTTGAGAGTAATTTATGAATTTTGGCGTATGGCAATTTTGTAATTTCTGTGAACAGTGTTCACCGCCTAAGCTACATTGCCGTCGGACCTTCTTCAGTGTTCCAGGCGCGTCGTGGCCGTCCTTGATGTCGCGCTGGCACGGAAACGGCTCCGTCGTGGCTTCCTTGAGCTTCTGCGCCGCGCTATAAGTACCAAGACGTCGTCATCGTCGTTTTTCTTCTTCCTTTGTTTTCACCACCGCCGTTGTCATCGCTCCAACAAGCTCGCATCGTCTCCCCAGCGTTATTACCATCTCGGTAAAGGTCGCCCTAGTTCCGTCTTTTTCCTTGCGAATCCAGCCAGCTAACATTGGTCGCCTGAAATTGCCGAGAACTCGCTGTCCACGTCTTTCTTCCTCACGGTCAGCAACTTCACCGCTGCGGGCGTGTCATCGTGGCCAGAGCCCTTCGGTGAGCCGTTGTCTGTAATCAGTGTACTTACGACTTCGTTTCGATGCTGTAGTACTTAGTCAGTTGTTGTTTACTCATTTTGATCACTGCAGTCGCCGGTTCTCCCTCACCGACGATCTTTGCTCCGCAGAGTTCACCGTAGTGGTCGGATAGTTCACCGTAGTGGTCGGATAGTTCACCGTAGTGGTCGGATAGTTCACCGTAGTGGTCGGAGAGTTCACCGTAGTGGTCGGATAGTTCACCGTAGTGGTCGGAGAGTTCACCGTAGTGGTCGGATAGTTCACCGTAGTGGTCAGAGAGTTCACCAAAGTGATCGGTCTTTGGCGTGGTCACATCGATTCTGAATATGGTTTGGTTAGTTTGGTTTGTAATGCATCTTGAAGGAAAAATTGTATCCAATTTATTAATTTTTGCATCCATCATCGAGCATCATGTTTCATATTCCGCATCATGTTAAACATGGCAATGTTACTATGTGTAGTAAACGAAGGTGAACACGTGGTAGTTAATCAAGTTGCGGAGGAGGTTGATCTGTCTGTTGAGGTCGGATCGAGGACTTGTGAAACGTTGCAGGAGCCGAATTTTTCCGTCAACGAAGGCAAGCCCCGGATGCATACAACCCTACCTTGTGTTTTACAAATTAATTTCGCTTTTGCTTTCCGTTACTGCATTAAGTGATTAAGAGTTAAGTAAGAGCCTAATTGGTGCATTACCACCCTTGTTATTCCATATTTACCATATTACCAGTTTTGAACTCGTATATGCCTAGTTTTGCTTAGCTATGCGTAGAACGATGAAGTCGGTGACTACCTGCCACCTGCAAGTTTTAAATGGAACATTGGTTAATTATGATAGCCTGTGATATGGGAATGTGGAGTAATAAATCTAGACCGGGTGGACTCGGTGTGTGTGAGCCATAAGACATGGAGGTCTTGTGAGCGGGATCTTTCCGCCTGTGTCGATTAAGGCACGTCCGTTGTTGAATTGCATGAGGTGAGAATTTGTAGTACTAACCACATACTCCGGTAAGCCTTTACTTGGCGATTCAATTACGAGAATGGCTACTCGCGCACTGGGAGTGGAGAGATGGCAGAAATAGCGTGTACCCACGTGGCCATGGCTGGAATGGTGGAGTACTGTATTCTCGGGTGGCGCGGACCCGTTCTTGTCAAAGGTCGTTGGACAGTGACAAGTGTATGTGGGTCCTATAATTTAGGAGGTTCTGCCACACCCAAGTATCTAGTGAGAGGAGCGAGCGGGTGCCGAGAGCTCGGTCGCTTCTCGGTTGTGTGCTTGTGTATTCTGATCGGTTCAGGGTTCGATGGGTTTGAGTCCCTTTGATCTGAAGTGTTGTGATGCGATCGATTTGAGTCGAGGCAAGTTGAGTCCCCCTCATGGGATGCTCTGTTTTCCCTTTTATAGGCCAAGGGAAAACACGAGTTACTGTGGAGGGAAAAGAGAAGAATGAGAAGGAGGAGAAGTCCTCTAGGATCACCGGGTCCTTCTTTTCCATGACGTGGGTCCCACCAACCCTGTAGACATCAACAGGGACAGCTCTATGTTGTGGTCCTATCCATCACTGGCACCATGCGCAAGCGTCATCTCCCGGTCGTGGCGCTCCACTCCGTCCTGGCGAACGTCATGGTAAACTGATGTGCCTGTCAGTGCCCGTACGTGGGTTAGGCAGAACAGCACCGGTACGCCCGACGCTGTTCCAGATGTGAATCCCCAAGTATGGCTCATCACGGCCACAGGTTATATCAGGGCATGCCGGTACCTCCCTGGTGTCAGAGCTTTGACCTAGGCCCATTCGCTTTGACCTGGAGTGGTTGGCGGCGGTATGGGTCTCCATCGGGCGAGACGGATCCCCCGGCATTAGGGTCAGTCGAGATGGAGTCCCTCCCCAGAGGTCGGGTGACGCGGAGCACAAACCCAAGGGTCGAGCGAGACGGAGCCTGCCCCTAAAGGTCGAGCGAGGCGGAGCTCACCCTCAGAGGTCGGGCGAGGCGGAGTGCAAACCCAATGGTCGGGCGAGGTGGAGCCGCCCTGAAAGGCTAGGCGAGGTGGAGCACAAACCCAAGGGTCAGGCGAGGCAGAGCCTGCCCTCATAGGTCGGGCGAGGTGGAGCCCGCGACCTCGGTGTCGGGCGAGGAGGTGTTTACACCAAAATTTGGAATGAAGAACACGGGAACTTGAAGCTTCTAAGATTGTGTCATCAAGGAATCAATTGCATAAAGATCAATATCTGCTAATTCAGATGCGGTACTGGGATCGGCTCTCTTTGGATGACATCAGCAGATAATGTCAATGAACTACGGTTGGCGTCGGGAAAAATATGTCGGACTCTACAAAAAGAGAAAGATTAGGGTCCAAGTTATCTTAAGTTAGGAATATTTTCTCTTATACCAAAGGTTATAATGAGTCGTACTTGAGTAGGATTCATGTTTAGATTCTGGGTATAAATATTGGACCCCGGCTATTGTAAAAAGACATCTAATCAATCAATACCAATTACTTTTTTTGGCTTCACGCCAATCCTTAGGAGTAGGAGTACTGTAGATCTCGGCGAGTTCTTCAACAAGTAGGGCTGTATCGATCCGGTCGACCTTTGGCTTGTCTGTAAGTACCATCATGGCTTATACTCCTGTTTGTAAGGCTGCATTGGTCCGGCCAACCTCATGCGAGCTCTAGTATAAGCTAGTTATCGATCCTTATCTAGTTCAAGTACGGCTGCATCGGTTAAGTTTGACCTCCACTGCTAGAATTAGATTAAGGTCAAGTTATCGGCTCTACCTAAGGGTGGCATCCTTCGGGTAGATTCATTAAGTTACCGATCTTGCTGATGTTCTTATTGTCATTAGTTTCAGCAACATCAACCTGCCCGATCGAGATCGATCTAGATCGGCCTCATATCCTTTTTAGTCCATCGTTTATTTCGTCACATCACGATAATTCTTACTTTAAGCGATGGATTATGTTTTATCGGCTGTTCTACTTCGATCTTGATCGCGCATAGTATGCGGTCAAGGCATGTCTAATCTTGAGAAGGTTTACTAGCTAGTTGAATCTGGTCTATAACTCGCTACTATGGCTATAACGATCCGGTCGATCCTCACTGTTAGCACTTTGGATCGGAGTATGCTAGCTGATAGATTTGCTTTTGACTAGGCATGACCTTGGCTGTTTGCTATGCCCGCATCGGCTAAATAGCCGATCGCCCGTACTTTAACGCTTACAGTGTGTCTTCATGATTCCGTTAAATGTGAATAGATTTGTTTACTTTAAAGGTTTGATCTGTTATTTTCAACATGGCTGCCATCGATCCGGTCGAACCCCACTGTTAAGGATAACATGTTAGATTTAATGAGTTTATATATCTATCCATGTTAAAAAGTCAATTGTTCACATGTTGTAATCCCTTTTCTACCTGAATCGGCTATTTTAGCCGATTCGCCTGTGCTTTCACAGATATGGCACGCTTTCATGAACCTGTTGAAGTATGGTCGGTTCTATGGATTTTCTGGTTCTAGACTATCATCATCATCATAGCCGCATCGATCTAGTCAAACCATATTATCAACGGTAATAGGTTAGATCCAGACGGTTCGTAGATCTATCTATATTAAACAGTCGATTGTTTGCGTGGCATATCCCCTTTCACCGGATTCATTGGCTCTACACCACGTATTGATCAAATCCAATTTAGCCAGTGATGCATCTTTGACGCATACATGTTAATAGCTTAAGGGAAAGGATCATTAAAACTGGGTGCATTGTATTCGCTACTATAAAATCAATCATGACCTACGAGCGTTACAGTTCTTAACAGCCGATTTTTTCTCGTATCGTCTATTTAGTTGATTTTCCCGTCTGGTTGCTCCCGAAGCGGCACACTTGGAACTGTTCGGGCAAAACCGGCACGTTCCACCCTAAATTACTGATAAACTTTCTCTCCTTGTTAATTGCAGGTCAAATTGACTGGCACACCTTCGGGAATTCACAGGATCGGCTAGTCCTGCGTTGAAGCTAAGCAGATCTCGAGCTTACTCCAAGCAGATCCTTCTAGCTTGCTGTGTGTCAGGCGCATCGACACATTTTTTGCGCCGATAGGAGGAGCCCGCCCTTAGAGGTCGAGCGAGGCAGAGCCCGCCCTCAGAGGCCGAGACGAGGCAGAGCCAACCCTCAGAGGTCGGGTGAGGCAGAGCCTACGACCTCGGTGTTGGGTGAGGTGGAGCCTAGAGGCCGGGTGAGGCAGAGCCAGCCCTCAGTGGTTGGGCAAAGCAGAGCCCGTGGCCTCGGTGTCAGGTGAGGCAGAGCCTATCCTCAGAGGCCGGATGAGGCGGATCCAGGCCCTTAGAGGTCGGGCGAGGCAGAGCCCGCGGCCTCGGTGTCGGGCGAGGCAGAGCCAGCCCTCAGAGATCGGGCAAGGCGGAGCCCACCCCTAGAGGTCGAGGCGAGGTGGAGCCCACCCTCAGAGGCTAGGCAAGGCAGAGCCAGCATACCCGGGGGTCGGTTGGAGCTATAGTCGCGCTCTTGACTGCTTGAATAAATCAATGTTGATGGTTATTAGCTCCTCTTCTTCGGGTACCCTAGTATTGGTCCCTCAACATGGATTGAAGAGAAAAGGAAAAGAATGTCACTATCCATGAGCTAGAGCTACTGCTGCTATGTCGGCGAGGAAGAGTAGCAGTAGGCTACGGCACAGCCGGAGCGGTGGCGCGGTAGCAAGGAGACGACGGCGGCTGGCTGTGCATTCATGGAGGAGAAAAGAGGTGGCGGACCCTCTCAATCATAAACATGAGATAAGGGGCATAGGGTATCCCCTTTCTCCCATCCTCCATGGCGTTCCTCAGCTCATGCCACATGAAGCGAGGGACGTTAAACCTATCACCTCTAGGAGCAAATCTAGCAAGCACATTCCTCACATATCCATTAAGATCAGAAGTTGTTCCATCCTTGGGATTAATAGTGTGCATGATCAAATTGTTCAGAATGTAATAATAGCTCTTCAGGCCATAGACCTTCCCATCTGCTCCTCTCCTGTCAATCCACATATATGCAATATCACGGATCTCAGCTCTAGCCTCATCATGAATACAAGTGAAGCCCCGCTCCTCCTCTCCAAAACCAAGGATCCGGTGAAGGTCACAAAATCAACTCTATAATGCAGTCCCTTAGTCATCTAGTGAGTTTTATCAGTGTGGATGCTATAGAAGAAAATGGCATGGAACTGGGCTAGCACTTTTTCATTCCAATTATATCTGAAGCTCATAATATCAGTGAGGCCAAACAACTCATAAGCCTTGATCACCTTATTGAATTCTAGCTCATTCTTTGCCTTCATCTCCTCCCAATCAACATACCGCATCTTCACAACCTTGGATTTCTTGGAGTTGAAGTTCACAAATGCATAGAAGTTGGAATGAAACTCATTCCAAAACCTGTAGTCAATCTCTACATCCTTTGGCTGCTCATAGGGATTGTTCTCATATGCTTCCTCCACCATCTTCAGCTTTCCCGCATAGTTGAGCACGGGATGAAAGTTCCATCCTTCACTTGCATGATTTGAAATCCAAGGAAGAACTTGAATTCACCCATCATGGACATCTCAAATCTCTTGGTCATGATCCTACTAAATTCCTCACAAAAAGAATGATTAGTACTACCAAATATTATGTCATCGATATATATTAGGCACACAAATATATCTTTGCCAACTTTGTGAGTGAAAAGGGTAGGATCGGCTTTGCCTATTTCAAAGCCTTGTTTAAGCAAGAATTCCTTAAGACATTCATACCATACTCTTGGTGCTTGCTTAAGCCCATAGAGCACCTTTTGGAGTTTGTAGACATGGTTGGGAAACTTTTGATCTTCAAAGCCCGATGGTTGCTCAATATAGACAAGTTATTGAATAGGGCAATTGAGAAATGCACTCTTCACATC
This sequence comes from Miscanthus lutarioriparius, assembly GCA_904845875.1. Classification (NCBI taxonomy): domain Eukaryota; kingdom Viridiplantae; phylum Streptophyta; class Magnoliopsida; order Poales; family Poaceae; genus Miscanthus; species Miscanthus lutarioriparius. Next base: position 129,838,144 of record CAJGYO010000007.1, on the reverse strand, counting down.
CATTTGATATAGTTTGAAGTCATGATGGGTGGCATAGGCTAGAAGCATTTGAATTGCTTCAAGTCTTGCCACTAGTGCATATGTTTCTTCAAAGTCCAAGCCCTCTACTTGAGTGAAACCTTGAGCAACCAACATTGCCTTGTTCCTTGTCACCACTCCATTCTCATCTTGCTTGTTGCGGAAGACCCACTTAGTGCCAATGGCATTGGTATTGGGTCGTTCCACCAAAGTCCACACTTGGTTTCTTTCGAAGTTATTGAGCTCTTCTTATATGGCCATCACCCAATCCGGGTCTCCAAGTGCTTGTTCTACCTTAAGAGGCTCCAAAGAGGAAACAAATGAGTAATATTGACAAAAATTTGCTAAATGTGAACGAGTTGTTACCCCCTTTCAAAGACTTCTAAGAATGTTATCAATGGGACGATCCCGTTGTATTGTTTGCCTTAGCCTTGGATGCTTAATGGCCTCTTATTCATCTTCTGGATCTTCATCATCATCTTGCTCAAATAAGGGTTGTAGGTTTTTTCCACGAGCTAGAGTTGAATCAGCTGCTGCTGACTATGTAGGTGCGGCACTACCACCCTCAAGTGTGGCACTGCCGTGCTCTAGAGTTGTAGCAGATGCTTGCTGCAGTGTAGCATCAGGTACGTCAGCGAAAATAGGTGCAGCAATAACTTGAGGAACCACCACTTCAGTGACTTCATCTTCTTATGGTCTAATATCACCAATAGCCAATTGCTTGATTTCTTCACATGGTGGATCCTCCTTTTCTACAACACTTAAATCAACTTGCTCCACTTAAGAGCCATTAGATTCATCAAATGTCACATCTACCATAATCTGCACTCTCCTGGAGGTTTTGTTGAAGACACGGTAGGCATGTTCATTTGATCCATAACCAAGAAGAAAACATTCACCAACTTTAGATGCAAACTTAGAGGTTTTGGGTTTCTTGTTAAGTATGAAACACTTGCATCTAAACACTATAAAGTAAGACACCTTAGGCTTGTTACCGGTTAGAAGCTCATATGAAGTTTTCTTCAACTTCTTGTGTAGGTAGAGGCGGTTGATGGCATGGTAAGCGGTGTTGACAGCGTCACACCAAAAGATGTCTGGCATCTTGTACTCATCTAGCATTGTCCTTGCCATGTCAATGAGTGTACGGTTCTTCCTCTCTACTACACTATTTTGTTGAGGGATGTATGGAGTTGAAAACTCATGCTTGATGCCCTCTTCATCAAGAAACTCCTCAACTAGAGTATTCTTGAATTCGGTCCCATTGTCACTTCTCACTTTCTTGATGGGAAGACCAAACTCCTTTTGAGCTCTTCTAACAAATATCTTCTCATTCTCTTGAACTTGGCACTTGTCATGCAAGAAAAATACCCAAGTGAAACAAGAATAGTCATCAACAATAACAAGACCATATTTGCTACCCCCGATACTTAGGTAGGCGACCGGTGTAAAGAGATCCATATGTATTAGCTCCAATGGTTGCTTGGTGATCATGATGCTCTTTGGTGGGTGAGGTGCTCCAACTTGCTTTCCGGCTTGACAGGCGCTACAAATCCTATCTTTCTCAAAGTGAACATTTGTTAGTCCAAGGATGTGTTCATCTTTTAGAAGTTTAGCCAAGTTCCTTAACCCAACATGGGCTAGTCGGCGATGCCAAAGCCAACCCATGCTAGATTTTGCTACTAAACAGGTCTCAAGCTTAGCTTTACTTTTGTTAAAATCAACTAAGTAAAGCTTATTCTTTAATCGACCCGTAAAGACAATAGAGGAATCCTTCCTTCTAAAGACTTCCACACCCTTATCCATAAAGAGACAATTGTAGCCCATCTCACACAATTAAGAAACGGACAACAAGTTGTAACTTAACGAATCAACATGTAATACAATTGTAATTGAATGCTCAAGGGTTATAGCAACTTTACCTAGACCAATCACATCCCCCTTTGAATTGTCTCCAAAGACAATATTTTTATTTGAGTGCGTCATCAGGGAATATGTTGAGAACATACTCGTTTTTCCGATCACATGATTTGTACATCTACTATCAAGCACCCAACTTGATCCACCGGAGGACTATGCCTACAAAATAAGTTTAGTTGCTAGATTTAGGTCCCCAATTTAACTTAGCGCCTTGCATGTTAGTCACAAGAATCTTAGAAACCCAAATAGAAGTATTCCTATATATGTTGGTTTCCTTTCCAACATATTTTGCAACCACTTTCCCACTGTTGTTGTTCCTCAAAACAAAGCATGATGTCAAGCTTTGTCAAGGTGCATAAGTCTTCGGTTGATAGACATACTTATTCTTGGTGGCCCACACTGATTCCTTAGGTTTCTCGAAAACCTATTTCTCCTGTTACACCTTCTTCTTGGGCTTAGTTTGATCAGGAACATAATTGGTAGCCTTTCCATTTTTGCAGGGCGCGACACTGCCGCCCTTCACCGCGTCACTGCTGCTGCGCAACACTGTCACTCAGGGATGCTGCACTACCGTGGTCTGTGTAGGCTGATCTGTACCAATTTTACCCTTCCTCTCAAACTGCACACACTCATAGCCATTCACTATCCTTCTTCCATTTGTCTTGGCTCCTTTAATGTGTCCAAGCCCATGCTTGATTGAGGGATGCCTTCCTTGCTTGAATTGTTGCCCTTTTGATTCATCATTCTTCTTGTCATTAGATTAGGTCTCACCCATCCACCCTTTTCCAATGATTTTATTGAGCCTAGCAATCTCCTTTCTCATAGTTTCCATGTTTGCAAGGTTAGTGAAATAAGCATTCAAGTCAAGATTAAAACATTTTCCACAACTTTGACTAGTAGAGACAGTAGAGGTTTCCTTTGCCTTAGTGAGATGTGAGTTGCTATCCCAAAGAATGCTATATTGCATCTCAAGTTCCTTGTGCTTTTTTATCTAAGTCACAATACTTTTTCTTGAGAGCTTTATTTGCTTTCTTTGTGATAGCATGGTCCTCTTGCTCTTTGGCCAAGGCCTCGCGCAAGGATTCCACCACTATGGGGGATATGACCCCTAGTATCCACAAGACAAGACATGGGCCGCACCATCAGAGGTGGCCCAACCCACAAGATCAAGGCGTGCATGACACTGGTCGACGTGCACCGCAAGATATTGTATAGTACCAAATAGGATACTTTCCTTGTAACCCTACCCCTCTAGAGTATATAAGGAGAGGCAGGGGTCCCCTAATCAACATCTACATACATCTCAATGCAATACAACAAAGACACAGGACGTAGGGTATTACATCGATCAGATGACCCAAACCTGTCTAAATCGCTGTCTCAGTGCCTTGTGTCACCATCCAGTTCCTGATCACACGCACCTCCACCGATCAATCTACCTTCGTGGGATACCCCTCGGAGGACTGCCGAGCATCTTTTATTGACAACCACACTTCTCTCTAATGCAAAAGCTTCTTTGCTAGCAATATAGAGATCCTCTTGTTGAATAAGAGTCTCTTCTCTAGATTCTAGCTTGGCTTAGACACTCTCTAAATCCTACATTAGCTTAGTGATGAATAATTTGGTCTTTTCATCCAAATTTTTAGTTATCATGTTTATTTCTTTATCACTAGATTCATCATCACTAAAGCTATCACTAATATCACTACTAGAGATATCACTAGAAGGTGGAGGAGATTTGGCCTTTGATTTGGATTTTACCTTCTCACATTTTGCCATGAGACAAATGTGAGGGGAGTAGTAGTCATCATTGGACATGTTGTTGAAGAGCCTTGATGTAGGGGATGACTTGTGAATAGCAATGGTTTACAACCTTCTCATCCTCTTTACTTGTGCTCTCTTTAGTTGAGTCCCATTCATGCTCAATGTGAGCCTCTCCCATGTTTTTCTTGCTCTTCCTACGTTCGGCCTTGTTCTCTTTCTTGTCCTTCTTGTATTTATTGTCCTTGATCTCATATGGACACTTGGCAATAAAGTGATCGGTGCTTCCATAATTGTAGCATGTCCTCTTTTTCTTGTTTGGGAAACTTCTCTTCACTACCTTGTAGCCTTGCTTCTTTAGCCCCTTGTCAAACCTCCTCATAAAGAGAGCAACATCATCAATCTTCTCATATTGATCATCATCATTTTTACTTTCACTTGAAGATGATATGGTCTCTACTCTTTCTTGAACTTGTTTGCTTGCTTTGGGCTTGCTAGTTGAAGCTTGTTGGTTGATCTTGGACTTGCTTGTAGAGCCTTGTTTGCTTGATTTGTTGGCCTCGAGAGCTACATCTTTGATCTTGATGCCCTCTAACTTTGCTTGCAATTCTCCAAGTTTATTCTTCCTCTCATTTGCTTCTTCTCTTTGTATGTCAAAGGTGAAGATCCTCCCAAGTACATCATTTTGTGTGAAGTACTCAAACTTTTTCTTATCTCTAATTAGAGTGACTACGGTTTCAATTCTAGGTGAATAAGCTTCCAACATAATCTTGATAACTTTGTGATCATCTAGCTCATCACAACCATAGCCTCTAATCTTGCCCACCATTGTCATCAACCTATCAAACATATCTTGTGGTCCCTCTCCATCCAAAATTACAAACCGGTTGAGCTTTAACATCAACAAATCAATTCTTACCTTTCTCACTTTGTCAACCCCTTCATGTGCTAGGTGCAAAGTGTCACATATTTGCTTAGCAACATCAACTCTAATCACTCTATTATACTCATCACCATCCAAGGCACTAAGCAACACACTTGTGACTTGACCATTGAGATGAATGATTCTCATCTCTTCTAGTGTTGGGTTCTTGGGATCAACCGGTGGCTTAAATCCATTGCAAATAATCTCCCAAATGACAGGGTGAAGACCTATAATATAGGCTCTCATCAAGTGCTTCCACTTGGCAAAGTTAGTCCCATTGAAATGAGATAACTTGTTTGAGGGCACATTGATGAAAGACCTACGATCATGGTTAGTCATAGGAATAGAATAATAGTTAAAGGATACGGCAGCATATTTGTTGTTGTCGGCCTTGCACTTTCCTTTCTTCTCCTTCTTGTTCCCCTTCGACACTTGGTATGACTCATCATCATCTCCATCTTCGGTACTACTTGATATGCTTGATGATGTACTTGTTGCCTTCTCTTCTTCTTCCTTCTTCTTTCTAGTTTCTCTTCTTTTTCTTCTTGCTTCTCGCTTGAACCTTCTTTCTTATTTTCTTTGCTTCTTGTCCTCTAATCGCGGTTCCTCCTCCTCCTCTCTTGCTTCTCTTTTTAGCTTTTTTGCCTCCTTCCTTTTTCTTCTCTCATTCTCATTGAGAGCTCCTTCAACATCGGTAGCCTCAAGATGTGGTAGTGTGGTGTTGCTTGTTGTCGACACGCTCAACTCGCTGCTATCCGTATCGACATCCACCCGCTTCACGCTATTAGTTCCTCCTCCGAGCTCCATACCTCATGCGGTGAAGCGTATATGAGGTAACTGCTCTGATACCATTTGTAGGATCTCTGGTTGGCCTAAGGGGGGTGAATAGATCTGTCAAAACAAACACTCAAACTTTTATAAAATTCACCCTACAACATTGCCGCTTAGGAGGGCGGCACTGTCGGACCAGAATAGTGGCACTGCCGCACCTGCAAACAGCTTCGAGTCATAGTTCAAAATCAGTGAACAGAAACTTAGATCGGAGAAATTTCTCAGTCTACTGCAGGTATGATAGTCACAGATCAAGAGCTAGAAGTTGTAGGAACACCACACACAAGTAGATCGACTAGAAACCCTAGAAATTACCTAAACCAATAATATGAAATGCAAGTAATGTAAATCAAGCACAAGTGACACAATAATTTATCCCGTGGTTTGGCTCGCCACCAAGGCTTGCCTACCTCTACGTTGTTGAGGTTAGCCACTAAGGCTTAGGGCTTTCCAACCCTTCCTCATTCTCAAGTCAAGAGAATTAACTCTTGAGATGAGGGATGAGTATTCTAGCTTCAAGAGATGGTTACAAACCTCCCGGGGCTGCCACACAAGTTGGCAAGCTCCACGGACGACGCTCTAGCCGGCTAGAAGCCAAGCTTCAAGAGTAACAAACACAACCACCGGCCAAAACGTGAACTAAGTGCTCTTTTGAGTTGGGGAATCAATGAAGCTGCTATCTAATCGAGTTTTGGATCCTTTTCTCTTAAGGATTGATGGAGAAATCAATGGATTTGCTTGAGGGCTCAAGGTCAACAATGGAGAGAGAGAGAGGCTCCTTTCTGTTTGGGACGAGCTAGGACTGAGGAAAAAGAGGCAGAGAGCCATTGGGGAGGAAGGGGAAGGGTATAAATACCCCCTAGACCCTAATGGTCACTTAAGTTGCGGCAGTGCCATGGCTCAAGTGTGACAGTGCCGCACTACGGCATTGCCTCTCTTCAAGTGCGGCAGTGCTGCACCACGCTAGACAGCAATGGTAAGAGTGAAGTGTAGACTGTCTTGGCTGTGAATCTAAGGATGCATGTGTTTTTTGAGCACTTGGTAGCACATATTAGCTTAAGCATTATGTCCCCTTTATAGTACGACTTTTTCTATACTCAAATTTAAAATATAAAAGAATTTAAATTTCATTTGAGTTTGAAGCCATCTATATTTGTAATTGGGGGCTCATTTGTTTCGTGTAGCATCCTCGAACATGAATTCCCTGCTGGTCATCTCGATAAATCTCATTAGTTCTCTAATTACATGGTCATTATCATCAAAACCCATAATTAAGGATTGATTGCACTTTCACTTAATCTCGAAAAAATTTCGAGAGTCCGATTTACCCCCTCAATCTGAAAACTGCATTTTTAAACTTCATTAACTTGTGAACCGTCCAATTTACATCTTCGAGTGGGTTTAAAAGCAAATTTAGCTAATGTGGATTGTGGTGCTATACCAGCCATCATATGTGGTGCCACGTCAAACATAAGGGAGATAAATCAAACTACGCTGATATTTAGTGGAGGTCATTAGGCTATCAAAAACTTATACAAATAACTTTTCAAAATGGAAATATTTTTTTGGAAAAATATTCAACTAATTGTAACACCCTAAAATTTACAATTTTGAAAACAGGTTTAAAATGGTTTATTTTATAAATTTTGTGCTCATGAAAATGTAGGAGATAAAACTTTTTGTTAAATTAAAATTCATCATAAGGCATAGCAACATGTTTGTGCATTCATGTTGTTGCATTTGATTCTTGGAGATGAGTGGTTTTGACTAAAACTCAAAAGGATTTAAAATGCTTTAGAAAATGGCTTTGAAGTAAAGAAAAGAAAATTTGAAAATAAAAGAATTTAAAAAATTGTAAAAAATATTTTTAAGAAGACTTACTAAAATTCCTCATTTTTACTTGAGTTGAAAAAGTGTATTGGAAACTCTATTTGAATTTGATTTGGTTTGTGTTTGAATTTGGTTTTGAAAACGAAATAGGAAAAAAAATTGGAAAAAGGAAAACTCACTCTCTCCACTGCTCCGGTCCATTTAGCTCCGCGCAGCCTAGCCCCGCTTCTTCCGCTTGCAGCCCAGCAGCAGCGCCAGCCTGCTCTTTCCCCTTCGCATGGCCCAGCAAGCAGGCAGCCCAGTTCCTCGTCGCGCCGCGCGTCTCTTCTCTCCTTCCTTCCGCTGACAGCCGGGCCCACCTGTTAGGCGCACTGTTTCTCTTCCTCCAAGCCATACCCACCTCAAGCACGACTGCCGCCGTCGCCTCTGACTCTGCGCCAGCCACGTCTCTCCTTGTCGTGCCTCCCAAGGCTCTAGGGCCTTAAATAGCGGATGCTTGTGCCCTCCGCTTCCAATCCCTAGCTCTAGAGCTACAGCCACCCTCGCTGAGACGTCGAGCCACCGTGGACCTCACCGTCGACCCACCGCCGGTCGGCCAGTCTTCTCTTCCCCATCCCTGTCTAATCTCAGCCCCCTGTCCTAGATCCAACGACCATTAGAAGTCGATACCCCTTCGGCTGGAACAATTGCTAAAGAGCCCCTCCAGTTTTCTACTTTCAAACCCGCGGTTCAAAGCGCAATCACATATTACGTTTTCTTCCTCGGAAAGCGTAGTTTCTTCGGTTTAGATCCAAAATACGTTTTCACTTATTTATAGTTTTGCCACTAATCTTGTTTTAGCCATAAAATCTCCGTTTTAACTCCGATTTGATCCGTTCAACTTGCGTTAGGTTCGTAATTTTATAATCTATATGTTCATACTACTGTTAGATATGTTTTAAACTTTTAAAATTCGAGGTTAGATTTAATCTATTATTTTATTAAAGGAAATCTTGTTTAATTCATATCTTCTACGTTTTAGCTCCGAATTGACCCGTTCAAGTTGTGCTAGATTCATTGCAACAAGATCTACGCGTTAGTAACAATGTTTATCATGACACTATTTCTAAAATTTCATGATTTAAACTCTAATTTGAATAAAAATTATGCAACTGGATTTTATAGATAAAATATGATTTGTATTACTTTAGTTTTATAATTCAAATCTAAATTTGACCTAATTCAATTTATACAAGCTTTTGTATAGTTAAAATAAATAAAGCCTATAGTTTTCTTTTCCACGTATAAAGTAAATTTTTCGGTAGTTGTATTTTTTCAACCGTAGGTCCGATTAGAGTGCTTCTTACGACTGTGTGTTCGTAGCGATGCGTAGAATCGTGTTTCAAACTCTTTTACTTATTTTTCTATGATTGGTGTACTGTTCTAATTTAGATCTATTGTTTGCTTCATGTATGATTGCATGGATGCTTGTGTGGTGCTTTATGATTTTGTTTAGTGGGTGAATTATACGTGGTGAATCCGAAGCAGATCTTTAAAGTTTTGGACTTAAAGAAGGATCATAGTTTAAGACAAGTATAGCATGAGATCTTTCTTGTTGTCCTATACATCTTTAATCATTTAATTCATACTGCATGTGTCTACCTTTACTACCACTAAGGATTTCCTAGTACTTTGTACTTTGTGCCTTGATACCTATGGGGTATTGCATTGGGTAGTTTGATGCTAGTGCTCAACTACAACTATGATCTTGTAACTTGACTAATGGTATATGTAATAAACATTAAAAGATGCCTTTTAGCAATAAGGAACAAGGGGGCTAGAGCATTGGGCTATTTTTATGGTGCTCTAGATTTCTCTCCCTAAGGACTTATTTGTAAGTGATCATCCGGGACTTACAGTACAACTGTAAGGGCTACATGGCTCTGGCTTTAGCTCAATATGAGGACCTTTTCTAGCTTGTTAGTGGTTACCTTTATTGGCGTAAGAATGACTTAACGAATCGGGTATAGTGTGGCCTCTGTCCCTTTGTGTATAGGCTGCACGTCATTGTGCCATCGGGAAGGGAGGCTCTACATCTGTTTGCCGAGTGAATTTAATAGCCCTAACTTGTTAGACGAACATTTGAAAGGCTTCATAGTGAACCCTGCTGATCTTCCTTGAAAGTGGGTTAAGAGATTAGCTACCTCGGGTGAAAGGGTAAATCACGACTCGCAGTGAAAGTGTACAACCTCTGCAAAGTGTAAAACTGGTATATCAGCCGAGCGGTCTTGAAACATTTACGGAATAGATGATCACTAATGGTTAATGATGATGAACACAGATGATACTGATGATAAAAATACTCACTAATGATTACTGTTTATGCTATTTATTATTCATATTTACCTAGTCATGTGTTTATATGGGCTTATGATAAACTTATTGCTACTCATATGTTAAAATTGTGACAATTAAAAGCTAATCGCAGTAAATCCAGTGTCAGCCTTTTGAGCCTCATGAACCCCATGTTATATTTATTGAGTACGTCATGTTCTTACGATTGCTTTATTTTTCACATCTTTGAAAAAAAATCCTAGATGGATACCAGATTGCTAGAGTTTGGAGAAAATAGGCTTGTGATCAATCAGTCAGTTGTCCCTATAGAAGTGGAGTCTTCACCTGAATATCGGAGTTGTCTTTCTGCTGTCTATAATATGAGGTTCTATTCTTTATACTAATACGGTATGTAATAAGCATTGTCTTATGATATTACCCTTATTTGTAGCTATATGTGAAATTTGATTTTCTAGGCTCACATATGGTGTGTATCTGGTTTTGTTCTTTAAAACCGGGTGCTACACTAATAGTGTTAGAACATTCATAAAATTGAGTTTTTTAGCATAAAAAATATGAAATCCTATTTAAGTTTTTTTTATAAAAAAATCACGCTCTATGATTTTTTCCAATCTAGGTACCATTTGGATAGTAACCGTAAAAACTTGAATTTAGTTTAGGTAGTTCGAGTAATGTTTCATAGTATCAGAACTTACGGAATTGCCTGAAATATTTCAAATCTTTGCTCTTTTATTTCTAATATGAAGATTTATCCTAGCTTGATAATTGATTTGTTGTTAATTGATACAAAGACATGAAGTGATTTTGAACGACTATTGCTTTTCATTTTAAAATGCTATTGACATTATGTCAAATTCATTGGTTTTGTCAATTTCGGATATATTGGATAGAATCCAAACTCAAACTCAAATTATCGAATACCGAAAATTTTGGATAATATTTTTTCGAGGCTAATATTGGATAGTAAACACCCGGATGCTCCTCCCGAAGAACAAAGGCAACGATTAAAGATGGCAATAGGTTTGTACCCGATAGGTATTGCCCAACCACACCCGTGCACATGAGGATAAATCGTACCCGTTAAGAAACCCATGTCCATGCATAGGTACAACTTTGTGCCCATACCCATGCCCATGCGGGTATCGGGTTCCCATGGGTTACCCATAAACGAGAAAACATACGTAAGATTGCATGGTATTATGAATCCCTAGTCACTTCTTGAAAATGAGCATATCACAAATTTGTAGGTATATAAGAGATGTAATCATATGCAAAACATATGCCCATGGGTTTGCAGAACATATACAAACTTATAGAGATGTAAACATATGCGTATCATATTTAGGGATACATGTGTCTGAATCTCATATATAAACCGGGTATATATATGCCCATGGGTTTACAGGTTCGGTTGATATAATACCATGCTCGTACCCGCATGTCTGATGGGCATGGCTTTTTGCCCATGAGTATGCCTATAGGTACGGATTTTAATCCATACGCATGCCCTAATGGGATAAAAACTCATCGGTTTCGAATCTCTGATACCCATTGCCGTCTTTAGCAACGATCGGCTGTCATCCATTGTCTGTCTCCGATGGCCCCGCTTAGCCCGATGGCCAGCGTTTTGCTTCTCCGTCGTTGCGGGCTTTGCGGCGCGTGCGCGTCGCTGAAACATCCAAACCTTGCCGCGCTGCGCGCACCCGCCCGCCCGCATTCTCGAGGGGCGGCGGCCGAGTTCCTTAGCCGTCGGTTTCATCTCTTCCCGGCGACCAATCCGAAACCCCACGCGCCGCTGCTCCGCCCGACATCGTCGCCCCTTCCATCAATTCAGGTGACCTACCACCACGCGCGGCTCCTCCCATCCCTCGGGCTCGAATTTCCTGTGCGCCCATCTCGAATCGTTGAAATGCTCTGTGGACAACTCTCGTTTGTTGATTGGTACGGTCTGTTTTTGGTAATTTTGGAGATTTTTTCCCCTCCCAACTGCACTTGATTCGCATCGTATTCCGGAGAAGCAAGTCCAAGGCGGTTACGGAACGTACGTTTTGGTATTGGTCTTATCAGGGTTTTCCCTGGTCACTACTTATGGTCTGATCAGGCATTGAGATGTTTGCTGGTTTGTCCTGCTACGGCTGGCTTAATCTGCTCTGTCTTTGGTCCCGTTTCACACACTGATTTTACGGCCGCCCCCATCGAATTTTCATTATCTTAAACGTTGCTTATTATATGATTGAAATGCCAATGGTTGGGCACTTGGGAGCACACACTAGCCTTTTGTATGGTGAGAGTGGCGTCATGGGCTCATGGTTTAGTATGTAATAAAGCTACTAAGCTAGTGGATATGCTTTATCCTCTCTCTTCACGCCAAGTAGTAGTTCCACCCTACTAATCATTTTTTTCCGGAAACATACGGAAAATACACTAAAAACTGGAAACTGAAGCCAAAATGATGACTGAAATGTTTTATGTGTGAATTCTGTCTGCGGTCCCTTATATATTGACCTTCCTGTGTGACTGTATATTCATGTGCTCATCCCTAAATTGTGGTGTTATTGTTGGATATTTCGTACGGATTTACATTGTCCTGACAAAATGATCTGTAGACTGTAGTGGTGTACTGGTGTGTGCATACTAATGTGTAACCCCCACCCCCTTTCTGCTTAAGTCGTAAGATTCTTATTTTTTTTCCATTCATGATTGAGGTAGAAATATTGGTTTTCCTTTGTAATAACAGCATGGACAAATCTTAGACCAGCTATTACTAAGACACCTGCTCTGCATCGGCAAACTCTTTGAAGTGCTTAGTTTGAAATTTGAAGTTCCATTGGTGCAAAAAAAAGGGGAGCAAGAGTAGGGCATGAGATGTCCTCCCTAACAAGACCTTTTTAGATTTTGTTGACAATCAAACCCCGACAGGCTGCAGAAACATGACCCTTTCCAGATATTTCATCTCAGGGCATTCCTCGTAGTTCCAAATCCCAAGCTTTCATTGTTATGTCATGATAATGCATTAGTGATGAATTCCCATTACTGTTGTTTTTTACAGTCCCACCTTTATTAAGTTCGTTTTGAGGAGATTCCATTATTTTATCTAGAGCTTATTATCAAATAGAGAGAAAAAAAACCAGGAAACCGCTTCTGGCATGACTTTTGCATGAGACAGCAGCTTGTGCAATAATAGATATTTACATAATGTCAGAAATGATCAGAACAATTTGTAAAAAGGTCTTCCTCTTCGTATCTCCACTTGCATATCCCGATGTACAATCTGCTGTTTTTGCCAGATTGGAGGACTTAAAGCCTTTATTGTTACGTTAGGTTCGGTCGATGTTGTTCTGGTTCTACATCTGAAGAAGGAATAGGTGGTCACCATCTCGAATAACACTAATGTCATCTATCTCAGCATAGTCTCTACTGACCAATTTTTTAGGGTGGAAACCTGGAAACTTCTGACCTGCAAATGTTAGAAAAACTATTATAAATTTCTGTGTGCAACTCCTATCTGCATGCTATCAAATACGCTCCATAACCAAATCATAATTAAAATCTTGAAACTTTTGCTTACTTCCAATTTCGAAAATCTCCTCCAGTGAACCAGGCAGATTGATAAGCTTCCCATTCTGTACTAAAGAACCTGTTGCATTATGAGGATATGTGTGAATTGTAACTCTTTTGTTGGAGGATTTTATGTTACTACTATCTTGATTTTCTCTTGTAGTTATGCCATCCAATGTATTGTGGGAAGACACCAGCTTCACAGTTTCATGGTTTGTTTGCCAATAGCTTGCTGCATCACAATCTTCAGATTTTATCTGAATGCAGAACTCTTTGGTTCCTTTTTTGGTCTCACAGTTTATGTGAACCTCATTACGTTCGTCTTCTTCGCCTGCCATCCCATCTGTCTCCCCACAATTGCCATGGTAATGACTGTTTCCTTGCCGTGGCATCCTCAATTGGATTGTTTCTGCTGCTAGTTTTGTTGAACCATGATCTCCACCAAAGGTTGGGACCTTCTTAGTAATGTCTTCAAATTTGTGCTCTGTGTATTGTAGGTAAGGCTGAGGTAACAACCATGCTTCTCGAGGAGCATGGAATAGCTCATACTTGTGCATGAATCTTCGATCTAGTTGATCTAATTCTGGTAAATTTTCCTGCAGCTTTAGCTTCTGTGCATGGAAATAAAGAGTTATGAACTTCAATTTAGCTGAAATTAGCTTCTGTATATTTAACTTCCATAAGACAATGAAGCTGTACCTGAAATAGATTATTCATTAGAATATTGCTGTCTTCCCTGTGTTCTTGCATGATCTCTGTTAGTCTTATCTTCCTTATTCTCAAGAGCTGTGATAGGGTAGTGGTGCGGCAAGTAAATGGCTGGGGTATGTCACACAGAGCACCAACCTCTCCGAACATGTCTCCCTCTTCAACTTTTTCGTACACCTGCTTTCAGATAACGAATCATTGTTATTAATCTGCTGAAACCTTAGTGATATGTGATATCATTGCAATGTAAGATGAGGAAACCTGAAACCTTTACCTGTTCGTTACCATTTATTGTTGTTATCAAATTCTACAGATAAGGCAACAAGAAAAGTGTAATTAGATTGCTGAACAAACCTGTACAAATATGTTTTCAGAACACAGTCAGAGATAAAAAATCTAACCACTACTCCTGAAACTATTATGTAAATATCTGCCGCCCCCTCATTTTGCAACATTATGTCTTCCTTTGGTGGGAAATACTCAGCTTGTACTTCCATTACCTGATGCCAAAGAAGTTTAACCTGTTAAGATAGTGGAGCGTATAATCATTTTGAAACAGTAACAAAAATATAGATTACATTACCAGTTCTGCAATGAAATTATTAGATACTCCATGAAAGAGGTAGGCTTGTCGTATGATTGTAAAGAATAAGTTGTATGCTATGCTTGAACGAATTCCTTTTGGGAGACAATTTAGCATAGCTTGCTGGCTGAGCCCCTCTGTCTTGAACTGTAGGCAGAAGTGAGACAACATTTGCTGCTTTATCTTCTCGGGCAACTGATTTCTTGCTGCAAATTCCGATGCCGATTGGATTGAGTCCCTCTACATCATTTGCAAAGTTAACAATATGGAACAAGTAAGCTAACTGCTTTTGTAAAGGGTTTGGTCTGTTTACAATTGCTTTGACATTTTTTTATATTGCTAGCCTTGAATTTTATTTTTCTTTGTTGGTGCTATTGTCATAAGAATGTTTAAACGACTAAAGGATGCAACAACTTGGGGCTTACAGCACATACGAGGAATGACTATCAAGAATTGGGTTCCATTCATTGATTGCCTTGACTGATTTTCTTGATTGGAATCCTACTGCTTGGGGTTTGTGTAAGAACTTATTAGGATGGTCTGGTCAAAACTGTTTGACCTTTGCAGTATAGGATCACTGAAGCTATACTATTCACTGAAGCTAAACTATGTCTCTGATTTCCTCAGTTTAGTAGATGTCATAGTGTGTAAAGTTTTGTCCCCTTGAATTCTTAATATTAATCCATGGCGTGGTAGAAGATAGACAATGCATATGTAACTGCATAAACACACTTTGAATAGGCATTGTCTGTATAAAGATGCTCATTTTATTTCCCCAATAAGTCACCATGACTAAAGAAGCTAGGTTGTTCCTATAATGGCATGGTATTTGTTGTCTCAATTAAGCTGTTGTCCCTTATGCATGTACTTCATATTTAAAATCTGTGTCCCTGAGTGATTGTTAGTGAGGCAGAAGAACCGAGTTCAGGATTAATGGATTTTGCCAATAAGTTGAGAAACATACAAAATTCTGGGTGCGGCTGGTCCCATGAACAACCAGGTTGGTCATATTACCAATAAGATAAGCTGTCAGGCCCAGATTAAACAGCATATAGCAGATATCAAACAGCATCTCTCTTGGGTTCTCAGCATGTAGGTCCCCATAACCTGTTGTTGTCAGTGTTGTAATCGACCAGTAAAGGGCAGTTACATATCTAGTCCATAAGCTCTCCGATCTGAATGTAGGCATAACAGCACCTATCCATGTTTTCTCTGGATCAGGATATCTATCAGCAATCATATAGTTGAAGCACCCCGCACAATGCACCGCAAACAGAGTAACCTGCATTTTGTTATCACAGAATTTTCACATTATTATCAAAAGGTTTCTCCCATTGAGCAAACGTAGACACTTTGCAAGCTTGACAATTTTTATGGAGAACGTGGAAGTAAGTCCTATTTTATGTTTCTGAATTTCTGAAAGACTTACAGAAATAAGTTTTGAGCACCTAGTCCAGAAATAGTTGAATCTTATATCCTTCTCCAGTCTGGTAAAAGAAAGGTGATCAGATTGGTGCCATTTGTCATTCATCATCAAAATATTGAGAAGCTGGATTGGAGTTGAACCTTGCAAACAGCGAGCTGACTCGGTGAAGACGCCATAGCCTCAACATATTGAGTATCTTAAAAGCAAGGTCATTCCCCTTGTGTGTAAAAAGAAGGCTGATTGGCTGAAATGGAGCTGTTGAACATACATCAAAGATGAACCAGGTTGATAGGTACCTGTGGAGGATCATTACTTGTTAGTTCCATAACAGAAATGCATGGCCTTTCCCAAATTCAATGTGGAGTTTTGGATAAGAAAGCGGTTATGAACCAGGTGCAGACCTTACTGCAATTCTCTTTCGATCATCCACAAGAAGATGTGTTTTGCTGTCGACATAAGCTACAAAGAATGTCAAAACAATATCAATAGCGAAGAAGCTATTGACAATGTTCTCAACTAGCAGAAGCTTAGGGGACAAATCCCTCAAAAATGCTAGTTCAAACGGGCAAATCCAGGCGGAGTAAATGACTAGGACAATAAGGAACAACTCCCAGTATCTGAGAGACACAAAGGCAAAGCAGAGGAAATCATGTCAGCTCCTGCTGTTTGGTTATATTTCAACATGACAAGGTACATGCAGAGTGCAGGGAGACCTCACCTATAACGGGGATCGTAGGGAGATATGATGAACTTCTGCAACTTGTTAGATTGATTTATTGTTGCACCAAGAGATGGCAGGAGCTCAATGGTGAAGCTGCCACTGGTCCTCTTAACTTGAACTCTATCCGAAAATTGTTGGAAGCATGACTTTGAATGAGCTTGAGTCATGCTTACTTTTCTGTTATTTGCCTCTCAACTCTGTATGCAGATGGTGTGGAGGCTGGCTCTATATATATATGCTGCAGGTGACGAACATCCAGCGCTGTGGGTCAAACTGAACGGATCTTGGAAGCAAACAAAGATCTGGTTATATTTGTACCTTACGAGGAAAACAACAGGGCGTGTTTCCTATGGTGTTGTGGGACACTGTTAGCTGAGCCTAGTTGGCAAAGTTAGGAAGTGCTTTTGGCTAGTTGTTGATAAGTTACAGTTAGACCACTAAAGAAAATTTCCAGGTATTCTGTAATGTTGAAACTTTTGGAATGGAGCAAGCACCCCCAGATTCTTCTCAACCATTTACTCTGATGTGTACAGACCCTTCCTATGGACTGGTTTTATCCACTTCATCCAAGAACAATCTGTGGTTTGTGTTAATTTGTTGGTTTGTTGTACATCCTGTCCTTAGTTTGAAATGTTGTGATTTGTACTAGATTGCTAAAAAACTTTGTTCCTTTTTTCCTTCCTGATTATAGGTTTCGTAGTCAAAACATAGAAAAAAAGGTGTCAATGTCATAAGGAAATAATACAGTTAGCTAGTTTAGTTTCCAAATTAACTCCTGAAGTAGGTGTGTCTTAATGCTGCCCACATGTTTGTGCAAATGTGAACAGCATAACTGGAACCATTAATGTCGCATCTAGAGGTAATCTGTGATATAATTATCAGGTCAGGGTATATTCTTTTAGTTGTCGAGTTCAAGTAAGATTTGTTGTAATGGCATGTGGAGGATCCAACCCCTTGGTAATCTCAGCTAATTAATGCAGATTTGATGGTCTGTAAACTCCAAGATATCTTGTCAAGTCTAAGGCCATGTTTGGATCGACTAAAATAAGTTGCTAGCTGCTAAAAAAAGCTCTAGCTGATCCAAACAGCCAAGCTTATTGCCCAGCTTATAACTCATTTTGAACTATTCAATCACTCAGCTTATACAACGCTATTAGCTGTCTCCCTCCAGCTGTTGCAGCTTATAAAAAGTTTAGCTGATCCAAATAGGGCCTAATCCTCCCCTGTGCTCTGATGTCTAGCATTTACATCCACCAGGCTTTATCTTTTAGCCAGTGCACTCATTGGGTTCCCTGTCTTCTTGGGACCACAGAGACTGAACAGACTGTGTCTCCATTATTGTGATTTCTGTCTGAAGTTTTAGCTGTATACAATCTTATTTGAAGTTCTGTCTTTTTTTTCATTTCTTGCTGAATCAGCCGTTTTGTTCAGAGGGTACCCACTTGATATCTCGTGAAGGTGGACCCAGATCTAGATTACAGGCAGAGGAAACAAACCTTTTCAGTACATTAATTGATGTTCTTTTCCATTTTCTAACTAAATAATTGATCTATCATTTACTTTTCTTATGATTGTGCTGCTTGGGTAGTGTTTACTTTTTGGAAGATGCTCACTGCCCACATCACATGCCATGCAGGTTATTATAATTGCTGAAAAAAAGAGTATTTAAGTGTGTGACATGAGTAAGTGGTGCTTATATTGGTGGTAGGATATGCTGCTAATCTGTAACTGATAATAATGCATCTTATTTTGTTTATCTTCTGCAAGATTGATCAGTTTTTTTTAACACTTGGTTATTCAGTTTTTATTTACTACTTGTCAGTTCTGTGGTCTGAAACTTCAATCTTGATGTCCTGTACCTTTTCTCTTGAGATTTTAGTTTTGACAGAAGGTAAGGTGTATCTTTGTCTAGAATCCTAGATCATATTCTGTTCAAGTCTTTTCTCTGGAGTCTAGAACCAGAGTATATGTGTGAAAATCTCCTTAACTCCTTTTCCAGAAAATAAAAGTTGTTCTGAACTTATCTATAATTAGGAAACATTAGCAGATAAAATTGTTAATTTAATATCCGAATTTGCCACTTTTCCATCATTAGGAAACTGCATGTGTGTTTTTTTTCCTGAAAGAGATAGACATTAGACATTCATTAGCTATTTGCTTGTTACTTTTCGTGGGCCTGGTGATAGTCACCAGGCTAACCATACAAGTCTCTGTCTGCTTAGTTCTCCATATATTGAAATGGGTTGGATTCCATCTAGGTCGTTATTGGTTCATCATCTACCTGGGATATCAACATTCCCCTTGCTCCTCTTCTTTTTAGTTTGTGATATATTTCTAGTTGATTTCTTTGTATTGCCCCTTTCCTAATATCTTCGCTTACAAACTTGTTTGAGTCTACTATACGAATTGTTGAATTCATTGTGATTATTTTTTGACGATTTCATATCAAGAAAGCTCAATTGCACTTTGCATCGACTTGCTCAACACTGTTTTTTTTAATAAAAAAGAACTCTTCTATAATAAACTAGTAGATTGCAATCAGGCCATGGACAGGCTTTTGCATAGGCGATTTTGTGCACAATGTAGTCTTAATAAATTTTGCACAGATGGATACTACACCTTTTCAGTACTTTGGTATCCCAAACTGGCCGCTTTTCTGGACAATTGAAACCATCGCAGGACCAAAGTTTAGCTCTATCCTTGTGTTGTATTGTGTTTCCAACATCTTTCTGTTGGAATGTACCCTGCATTATCACTGGTGACCATGTGAGGGTGGGGAGCTATGAAGTGGCGGTCCTTGCATGCATGTGCATGCATGTGTCTATTATCTCCTTTCTTGTTGCATCTTTCAAATAGGTATGATGTATCTTGCTTCTTTCTTCTTGTTGGAGACCTTTAGAGAGAGCTCACTCTCATAATGGGCTAGTGGCAACGTTATTGCATTTATGCTCAAATGTCACTGGGAACTGTCTCACATGGGTAGTATCATTGTGATGTAGAACATCCTGACTACTCCCTCCGTTCCAAATTATAATTCGTTTAATTTTTTTTGACCCCAAGTTTGACCACTCATCTTATTTAAAAAATTTGTGCAAACATAGTTAAATTTAAGTCATTCTTGAAGAACTTTTGTTAATAAAGCAAGCAACAGAAAAAAAAGTGATATTTTACACAAATTTTTGAATAAGACGAATGATCAAACTTGATGTCAAAAAAGTCAAACGAATTATAATTTGGACTGGATTTAGTACATCCCAATGGACGCTGATTGTAGTTTAGATTCAACTTGTTAGTTGATGAACTACCTATTTAGTGTTTAGCCGCTGCTAATTCCAGGTAAAGTGAAAGTTACTTCTGAAACTTAAAACGTTGAGGGTTAAATTCCTGTAGAGTGGTGAGTTTCGATGTTAAAATCATAAGTGCATCAGTTCCATTCTGACTAGTTATTTTGGTGAGCTCTTCTCTCTCTTAAGATTCTGTACTTTTGCTTGGTCTTATCTAATTCTGTTGCTTGTTTGCTATTTTTTGTAGCTTACTAGGAACTCCGCCAACATAGCAGTTCTCAAGCCCTGGTAAAAGAGGAGGGTTGTGATAGGCGTGGCGAGCCAACGTTAAATCTAGTCATTCTAATGGAGATGAAACCCGAAAGAAAATCGTTGGGGCGTAACCCTCTTAGCGACGCGCCATATCGGAGCCCGTGTATGGTGTTAAATGGACAAGAGCCGGGTCAGCACCCCCTTGGTGACGCGCCGTGTCGCGATCTATGCATGGTGTCAAGTGAGCAAGGATCGGGTCGTCGCTTCCTTAGTGGCGCGCTACATCGGCGCCCGGGTGTAGTGAAAAATGAGCAAAGGTCTTCACATCTGAGTCGACGGGTGCGAAGGGTAAGGAAGCTAGTCAAACCAACTAGGATCCATTTAGGTAGTTGAAATGTAGGGTCGCTTACAGGTAAGTTAAGAGAATTAGTTGATACCGCGACTAGGAGATGTGTAAATATATTATGCGTTCAAGAGACTAAATGGAAGGGTCAGAAGGCGAAGGATGTGGACAATGCAGGTTTCAAGCTTTGGTACACAGGGAGAGTCACGAATAGAAATGGAGTAGGAGTTTTGATTGATAAGAGCCTCAAGAATGGTGTGGTGAGAGTGAGAAGGCAAGGACATAGGATTATCTTAGTCAAGCTTGTCGTTGGTGATATGGTCTTGAACATAATTAGTGCGTATGCCCCCAAGTAGGCCTCGACGAGAGTGCTAAGAGACAGTTCTGGGAAGACTTAGATGGTCTTATTAGAGATGTACCTAGTAGTGAGAAGCTTTTTATAGGAGGAGATCTTAATGGGCATGTAGGTACTACAAGCGTAGGTTTCGAGGCAGTTCATGGAGGTTTTGGGTATGGTAGTAGGAATCAGGAGGGGGAGGAAGTTCTAGACTTCGCGGTAGTTTTTGACCTGATGATAGCCAACACTTTCTTTAGAAAGAGAGAATCTCATCTAGTGACCTTCAATAGCGGACAACAGATTGATTTTGTTCTCGCAAGAAGAAAGGACAAACGAGCATACTTGGGTTGCAAGGTGATACCAGGGGAGTGTGTTGTTTCTCAACATAAGTTTTTAGTGGCAGACTTTCATTTTCAGGTGCGTGCCCGTAGGGATAAATAAGCTAAGATTGAAAGAATAAAGTGGTGAAAACTGAAAGGGCAGACGTCAGATGTATTCAGGGAAATGGTTATCAAAGAGGGCTCTTGGAAGGAAGAAAATGACATAAACAACATATGGAAGAAGATGGCAACCAACATTCGAAAGGTGGGCTCAGAGGTGTGTGGAGTAACCAAAGGAACTGGAGGCGAGGCTAAAGATACTTGGTGGTGGAACAAGGAAGTCTAAAGGGCTATTAAGGAGAAGAAAGAATGCTATGGACGCTTGTACCATGACAGGAGTGTGGACAACATAGAAAAGTACAAGATGGCAAAGAAGACTGCAAAGCGAGCTGTAAGTGTGGCAAAGGGTAGAGCGTTTGAGGATCTTTACCAACATTTGAGTACGAAGAAAGGAGAGAAGGCAATTTATAGGATGGCTAGGGTTTGTGAGAGAAAGACAAGTGACTTCAACCAAGTTAAGTGCATTAAGGACGAAAAGGTGCATCTCTTGGTGAAGGAGGATGAGATCCGACATCGATGACAAGAGTATTTTGATAAATTATTCAATGGTGAGAATATGGACACAACCTTTCAGTTAGATGACTCTTTTGATGACACCAATAGTGCGCTTTGTGCGGAGAATCCAAGAATCTAATGTCAGAGAGGCGTTGAAAATAATGAAAGGAGGTAAGATGATGGGACCGGATGGTATCCCAATCGAGGCGTGGAAATGCCTCGGAGATATAGCTATAGTATGGCTAACCAAGTTGTTCAACCATATTTTTCGATCGAACAAGATGCCTGACGAGTGGAGGAGAAGTATATTGGTACCGATCTACAAGAATAAAGGGATATTCAAAGTTGTACTAATTACCGAGGAATTAAGTTGATGAGCCATACTATGAAACTATGGGAGAGAGTTATCGACAGTCGTTTGAGAGCAATAACACGGGTCTCTATGAACCAATTTGGTTTCATGCCCGGAAGGTCAACCATGAAAGCCATTTTCTTAATAAGACAAGTTATGGAGCGATATAGGAGAAGAAGAAGGATCTACATATGGTTTTTATTAACTTTGAGAAAGCTTATGATAAAATACCAAGGAATGTTATGTGGTGGGCTTTGGACAAACATAAAGTCCCAACGAAGTACGTTGGGCTCATTAAGGACATGTACAACAATGTTGTGACTAGTGTTCTAACAAGTGATGGAGACACGGATAACTTTCTGATTAGAATAGGACTACATCAAGGATCAGCTTGGAGCCCTTATCTATTTGCCTTACTAATGGATGAGGTCGCAAGGGGACATCCCTTGGTGTATGCTTTTCGCGGATGATGTAGTGCTAGTTGATGAAAGTCGGACAGGAATGAATCAGAAACTTGAGTTATGGCGGAAGACTTTGGAGTTCAAAGGTTTTAGACTCAGTAGAACTAAAACTAAGTATATGAGATGTGACTTCGGCACTACTACTCGGAAGGAGGAAGATATTAGTTTGGAAGGTCAAGTAGTGCCAAGGAAGGATATCTTTCGATATTTAGGATCAATGCTATAGATAGACGAGGATATTGATGAAGATGTTAGTCATAAAATCAAAGCAGGGTG
Organism: Miscanthus lutarioriparius; assembly: GCA_904845875.1. NCBI lineage: Eukaryota > Viridiplantae > Streptophyta > Magnoliopsida > Poales > Poaceae > Miscanthus > Miscanthus lutarioriparius. Next base: position 129,815,292 of record CAJGYO010000007.1, on the reverse strand, counting down.
GATGAATTAGCGCCAAGCATCTGTAGTCCTATGTGACAAAAGGGTACCACAGAAGCTAAAATGCAAGTTTTATAGGATGACGATTAGACCTGCTATGTTGTATGGTGCAGAATGTTGACCTACGAAAAGACAACATGTTCAACAGATAAGTGTCGCAGAAATGCGTATGTTGCGTTGGATTTACGGTCATACAAGAAGGGATCGAGTTCGGAACGATGATATACGTGATAGATTATGGGTAGCACCAATTGAAGAAAAGCTTGTCCAACACCGGTTGAGATGGTTTGGATATGTCCAACGGAGACCTCCAGAGGCACCGGTGCGTAGTGGAATCCTAAGTCAGGATAATAACGTGAAGAGAGACAGAGGAAAACCGAAGTTGACTTGGGTAGAGGCAATAAAAGGAGACTTGAAAGGATGAAATATACCCAAAGACTTAGTCTTAGATAGGAATGCATGGAAAATAACTATTCACGTGCCTGAAACTGGATTGCTTCTGCTGAGTTTTAACTCTAGCCTACCCTAACTTATTTGAGATTGTTGTTGTTGTTATATATGATATGCTCTCAGGGCACTGTTGTCCCATCATCAGCATTCTGGAATTGTTTGTTTGCCCATAAAGGTACAATTTTTATGTTCCCTTTATGGTATCATGATTCTATTTGAAGACCATTATATTTGATATATTTTTAATACGATGAATATTCGCAGTGGCTTCTAGTAATTGTACCTCCTGCTATTCTGCAACATTTTTCCTATAAGGCGTATATTTGGACTATCTAAATTCGAGTTTGATCAAAAATTAATATAAGAATATATGAGTTATTTGACATGAAACTGATATCATTGGATTCATTTTCAAGAGTACTTTCTTACAATTGTGATTAAAGTATTACTCCATAAGAGAAATCTCTGGTCGAAGGTCACATTTAGACAGTCAGAACACACCTTATATTTCTGGGGGTAGGGAGTATTTTCATTGTTTGACAGAAATTGCAAGGTTCGAAGAGCCGCATATTTGCATATCTTGCGATGCTAAAGTTCTGGCTACGAGTTGTAACTTGTATATAACTCTTCTGTCTTTGTCAACACATGAACTGTCACACGTCAATTCACGATGGATGGGCACCGATCATGGTTGGTTTATTAGTAACTGCGGTTCCATGCCCAACAGGTCCCATTCAAAGTACAGGTTCTTCAAGCAGATGAAGCGGAATTCGCAAAGGTGACAACGCAGAAAAACGAACCGATGTGGATGAATATTTCGGGAGCACGGTATAAATGAAATGGAGGGCTTAATTTCAGCGATAAGTTCCCCCACAGGTACGTGGATTCGTTTACTCTTTTTCCTGTGGCCAGGAAGGCTACGGCGATGCTTATTTTTCTGTGGTTATAAAATGATCACATTGTGGACGGCATTTCAAACATGTTACTGTCTGAGCCAACCTCATCGCTTATGTATCACATGTACTCCCTCCGTTCCAAATTATAAGATATTTTGACTTTTTTAGATACATTGCTTTTCACTATGCATCTAGACACAATGTATATCTAGGTGCGTAGCAAATGTCATGAATCTAGAAAAACCAAAACGTTTTATAATTTAGAATGGATTGAGTAGTACTGAAGGGCCCCGCATCGGAAGTTAGAGCCAGCAAGTGGTGGACTTTAAAGGCCTAATAGGCCAATAGGGATCCTTAGCTGATGATGTGCCTCAGTTTACTGCACAGTGCACACCAAATTGGAGGGTCTCCCATCTTAGTCGGCATAGGTTAACTTTGCCGAACTCCATAAACCTGTTGTCATTTCGCCATTGATGCTATAGGTATGTTCGGCTGGTATTAAAGTCGGTTGATAAGTCGTCTGATGCTGATTTGTTGTGAGAGAAAAATACTGTAGATTCTAGTTGATAAGCCGGCTGATAAGTTGAAGCGATGAGATCCATCTTTCCTCAGGATGTGGAGTTAGGAGTAGGTGCTAGATGTGACTGAAAGCATTTTATATATATGCTGGAGAAGGATGATCTGGAGGTTGACCAATGGTAAACTTGCATGCAGTTAGCCCGTGGCCGTGAGCCCGTGAGTGGGTCGGCAACTCTAGGAGTACGAGGGGATTATGCCATATCTTCTGGTGGGGGAGCCCCCTTGAAAACGACCCCCACCGGCCATATCTCATCGTTGCAGTTGATGTTGCAGGTGCAGGTGCGGGTGCGGCTCGGCGGCTCTTCTCCTGATTTGGATTCGCCCAAAGGCCAAAGAGGAGAAGGCAGGCAGGCAGGCAGCAATGGACAAGTGGAGGTCCACGGAGCCTTCAGGTGGCGCCGCGAGGATCACAATTCACGAGTGCGGCTGTGAGAGTTGGTACGAAACAATGGCGCCAGCTTAGCGTACGTACTGCCAGCGGCATATCGGGTCCATAAGCTCAATGATCAATTGTAGATGTCTGGAAGTTGTTGGTCTGGAAGTTGGATTAGCGATTTGTTTACTTGTTTAATTTAGGAACGCTTGTACGTGTACTCCACAAAAAAGCTGGTGCTAATTATTATTTATTCATACAGGACGGTTTGGTCCCCCATGGTCTCGGCCAAATGGAGGAACTTCCATTGGTGCCAAAGGTCAGTGTTCAAAAGCTTCCCTTTGCCTGTGCTGGTTAGATACTACAGTTGCGATTAGCTTTCTAAGAACTATCTCGAAAAGTGAGTTAGTTGTGTATGCCCATGCATGGCCATGGTTTGACGAGGAGGGATCACGCAACGCTGCACCGGGTACGCCCATGCCCAGATCGCTACGTTCGGCTGAGAAGCTAGCTACGGCGGCCGGCCGGCTGCACATATTTTTTTGAGGGGAGGGGAGAAAAAGCTGGAGGATGGAATGAAGCATAAGATGTGGTGAACGCTACTTTTAATTGAGAAGGGGTTTCGATTTTGATTCCCGAAATTAGCGGTGGTCATGCAAAACTGTAGCATCGCCATGCTGCGACCGAATGGACGGAAGCCATCGATGCGGTGCAGGCGTGTTTGCGTGTATTTGGCTGCACGTCCATTCCCCTCCCTCGGTGTGCCAGCATATGGTATTTTTTTGGCCTGCCCTTTGGGATTATTATTCGTCCCATTTCCCTGCTGAAACAATGAATGAATAAATGCCGGGGATTTATCTTCGAAAAAGGGAGGTGAACGCGGGGAAGCAAGGAAGGTATTCTTGAAAGACACACAGCGTGAGGAAAGAAGGTGCCTTTTTGTTTGCATCTTCATGGCCATGGCCAATCCAATCATCTCAAAGTTCGGCGGGCACCATGCATTCTGCTGCGTCTCCACTCATCCCGATCCTACTATCCCTTTGCGTATATGGGATGAGCCCTACAAGTTGCGACTTGGAGCTTTCCTAGGCTGACCTCGCACAGTGGCGATATACTTTGGTTTATTATAATCACTTCAACGATTGGCGGAAAAACATTTGTTCGACTTCCTTCAACCAACCTTTTTTTAGCAATCAAGGGAGGGAATGGGAATCCATTCGATTTCGTGTTGCAACAACTGTCAACTGCAATCAACATCTTATCTTCTCGGGATTTTTTTTGTTTTTTGAAACGTTCTCGGGAATTCGTTCAGTTGAGACTTGGAGCCCAGAGAGAACCCATCCTGACCTCACTGCAAAAGGATATATGTAGCGGGCCGAGATGAAATCCACACGGGCCAATAATCTTCCTGAGTGGCAGCCCACGAGAAGCAATCTCACTTGCCTTTCTGGCCCCGTGAAAGCCCATTCGTACCCCGGCCCACGTAAAGAAATCAATGGTTACAGACATAGGCGTAGAAAGCCCACCAAACCCGCATCTACGTCCTACGGACCCTCCCACTACCCGAAGCCGGCGGCGAGCTGCGGCGGCGGCGGAGGAAGCAGCCAGGCCATGGCGTCGTCGTCGACCCCGGCGGCCGTCCGCGAGATGCAGAAGGATCTCGAGGTGCAGGCCAACGCCCTCAGCAAGATCCAGAAAGGCACGCGCTCTCCCCAATCCCTCGCCGCCGCCTCCGAACCCTATCTACCTTTCTCTCCTCTGACTTCCGCTGCTCCTTCCTTTCGCAGACATCGCCAAGAACCACCAGGTCCGCAAGCAGTACACCATCCAGGTCGGCGAGAACGAGCTCGTCCTCAAGGCACGCACCGCACCCCGCGCAGCTTCCTCGCCTCTTAATAACTCTCAAGGTTTTGGTGATTTCTTCGCCGTGAGTGGCTTACTCGATTCGCGGCTGTGGCTGCTTGCTTGCAGGAGCTGGAGCTGCTCGGTGACGGGGCCAACGTGTACAAGCTCATCGGACCGGTCCTGGTCAAGCAGGACCTCGCGGAGGCCAAGGCCAACGTCAAGAAGCGCATCGAGTACATCTCCGCAGAGCTGTGAGTCGCTTTCAGCTGGCCTCATTTGTGGTTTCATCAGCTCACAGTGCCTTCATGTTGTTGTGCTGAGCTTGTGGGACTGGCTATTTTGCAGGAAGCGGATGGATCGGGCGCTCAAAGACTTGGAGGAAAAGCAAAACAGCAAGAAGGAATCGGTATGTTATTGCACCTTTATCTTTACTGTAACTTTTATGAGGTGCTATACAAAATTTGGTATCTGCAAATAATTGTTGTGCAAATCTTTTGAATTTGATTCGAGTTCAGTAGCTGAGAAGCATGATATGATATGCCATCTGTGTGATTTTGTGATCCACTAGAATATCTGTTTATCCAGAACATTCCAGATGTTTACCCTTTTTTAGAATCAGAATTGCAAGTGCCATTTCAGTTGTATCCTTAGTGTGGAAATTAAAGCATGCTCCGTAGTCCCTAAAATCCCCATTATGAGTCCAGTTGGCCTTGGGCATAAGAATTAAGTTGAGTGGTACAATGACTATATTGCACATCTATCTTTGCTATAGTTAAGATAAGTGGAAAGTGTGTTGCATGGATTAGTATGCATTTTAAGTAGGGGTAGACATGGAAGATGAAGCTAGGAGGTGCACTAGAGTTATCATGGACTCCTGGTGCATTTGGAAGAATGTTAAATGTACTTAAATTTGGGATCGGACTATCGGAGGGAGTATTTAATTAGATGTGCAACAATTGTGATAAACATTAACTATGTACACAAACAAGTCTGGCAAAGAATAGTTCACTGTGGTAGGATCTGGATAACATAGCGTAGTGCTAGTGCTGTAGTATGATAAAATGCTAGTGCTAGGGCTTATTAGATCTCCATTTGCCATGCAAAACTGGTAAGTTCAATGAGTTTGGTTTGACTGCCACACAACACAGGAGGTCGAAAATCATTCTGTTTTTGTGTTAGACAGTGTCCAAGTATCATTCTGTATCTGTGCAACATATGTGCAACATTGGTGTTGTCTTATAGGCGGTCTCCATGTAATATTGAGTCTACTTATCAGACAACCTGTACAATGAGGTGTGTTTTGAGCTGTCTTATAGGAACTCACAATTTCTTAATTTGTGCATAGAACAAAAAGGAATGTATAGTTCCTTATTCTTTGCTTATTCAAATGAGATTCCCTATGTCTTAACTTGAGATCTGTCCAATAGCAACATTGGGCTGCCAGACATAAGCCGTGCGATGGCTTCATCTATCTCCTGCTCAGTCCATTCTCTTTGCAAGAAGAGGAAGCAGCAGCACCTTGACTAAACAAAACATGCGATGACTTCATCTCAGAATACAGCTTGAAGTACAGAAATACTGATAAGCATGCTGGTCAGATTTATTGCCTTGACTTTGGAGCAGATACTATGGCTCTGGAGAATGATTCAGTTGTGAGAAACCACTATTGAAAGCAATGTTAGGTTAGCAGTTGCCTAAGCAGTATGCTATTGGCAACCGAGGGAGCTGCATCCTGCTAGATAATAAACTTTTGGCAAGCTGCAGCACCGAGGCACTTATCTGCTATTCTTCTTAGGCAATATGATATGTTTGTATGTATTGTGCTGACCAATCATACGAGTAAAATACACAGACAAGCCTAATAGCCTATACGCTCAACCTGATCGGCTGCAGCCGGAAAGAGTGCAGCCGATCAGGCCCACTGTAGCTAGAGTTCTTAAGAGATTAATCTAGTATTGGTTAACTTGCATGGATCGGATAATTGAATTGAAATAGGATCATTAGTTGTGGCTCGAAGAGTGAATCCTCAAGAAACTTCATTTAGGATGACAAAAGCATCTCCGGCTCATTTTAGGTTTCTGCTTTTGCCTTGTATTACATTCCATAGCTTGATCCTTTACTCTAATTTGATCGGTAGCTGTTCAGTTTGGTTGGTGACCCTAGTGAGCCAGCCAAGTTTTCTGCCAAATTTTGGCTGTGCCCAGAAAAGTTGGCGTCCATTAGTTTGAGGTCAAAATTTGGCCATGACCCTTAAAATATGTCTGGTCAAATTTTTCTGTAGCTAAGTTGGGCAGAACTTGAGTGGCCAAAATGGAAGCCGTAATTGTGGACAGTTAAATTTTGGTTTGTTCATGAACGAAAAACTATTTTGCTTGCCCTGATTTTGGCACTGGCTTCCAGGGTCACAAACCACACTGCTGAAGTTACTGCTGCTGCTTTTCTTTTGGAGGATGTGGCAGGATGATAGGATTGAACTGCATGCCCAAAATTTTTCAGCTGGTTTCTTTTATGTGAAGACCTGAAAAATAGTGTGTAATTTGTATTATGGATACATATATTTTACTGGTGGTGTCGTAGGACGTCCAAAGATTTAGGAGCCATACTTTTCAATTAAAGTTTTTTTTGGGTGCATATTCTTTTAGTAGGTTCAGTTATTACACTTGTGTGCAAGTGTTGAACGTGATTTGGTTAGGTTAAATCGAGTAATATTATTTGGTATCTTTAGGGCATTTCTCTGATTCGTCTTCTTATCTTTTGCTTTTCAGATATTCAAGTTGCAACAGAGGATGCAGGCTGTACAAGCTAAGGCTTAAGACATCTGTTTGTTGGTTGCAACTAGTCCAAGGCCATACTGCATTTCACCCCAATACTCTCCAGGTTTTGTCGTGGGGAGGAATCAGGTGTCTGATGTTCTCGTCTCCACAAAGAAAAACAAAGAAACGGTTCCTAGTAAATTACTACGCCATTGTGTATGCTCTAATGTAAAAGTGTGCCTCTAGTAGAACTGTAGAAGATGTAGTTATCAGTGTCTCGATTGCATTTTGCCCCATGTTTACTTCTCAATCGAATATTTATGCGATGTCAACATTGTTTCAGCTCTTTCCGCAATTCAATTGGCACAACCTTTTACTCCTAGGCATAATCGTGTTTAACTGCCTTAGGCTTCATCTTCGATTTATGACTTGATTTTCATTGCTTGAGTGAGCTCATGACGATCAGACACTGTAACGCATCGCTAATAAGCAGTCTGTTCGCTTGGTCGTATTTGGCTTATAAGCTATGGCTTATCAGCTAACGAACAGTATTTTTCTTTTACGCCAAATCAACCAACCTTATAAGCCAAATCAGCCCAAACGAAGAGGGCGAAGGTTTTTAGTTCGTCTAGTGACTAGTGTTGTCTTATGGTTATGGACTTATGGCCTCTCTGAATTTTGTACGGATTACGTCAGACAAAGGAGCAGTCCCGTCTAAAAGAGAGGAGTTCCACTTCCATTTCCCATTGGCGGCTGATGGCCTCCAGTGTGCACGGTGGAGACACAGAGCCGGAAGCCCATGAGGAGATATGCGAGAGGAGCGTGCTGCGTGCCCCATTTGATTTGGTCGCCAACCTCGCGCACATGTCACATGGCACCAGTTACATCACAGAAAGGCAATCATCCGACAATTTTATGGCATACATGTCAGCTTCCCATAACGAACTCAGCGAGCCCGCCAAAAAGAAAGAAAGAAGGAAAGAAAAACTCTCTTGCAGCAAGAATTGCGAAACCACATGACCCCCAAAATAGTTTGTGACGCTTGCTTTCTGGGTTGTAAAAGAAAGGATTGTTAGTTTTCGTTTTTGTGAATAGAAAAAGATTTTTATCTTAGACAAGAGGGCCATTCATCATATTAAACATATGGGTGTGTCTCCATGGCAGGTGCCTGAAGTTTTCGCTTTCCATCGGTCATCTTCAACCTCCAGCTCGTCTCCGCCAGCCTCCTCCTCGCTCCCCACCCGTGCCTTCTTCCTCCTCGCGCCCACCCCCACCTGCCTTGCCGGTGGCCGCGCCCTCCTCCTCACCCTCGGCTACGGAGCTCGGGAGAAACCCTAGCGCGTCCGCGGTAGCCGTCTTCTTCCCCTCCCCCTCCTTCTTCTGTGGCGAGCTTCGAACATGGACGCCCCCGCTCCGACCTAGCCCAGCCGCCTACGCCGCCGCCAGGACCCTAAGCCACCCCCACCGCCTGACTGCCCTGCCTCCCCCGAGCCCTTCTCTTCTAAGTCCATCGGAGTTGGGGAAGAAGAGAGGGAAAGTCGGAGAGAGAGAGGGCGTTGCCGCCGCCAGAACCCTAACGCCACCGCCATCTTCTTCGTCGTCTTTGGCGTGGCTGCGTGGGCGCGGCGCGTGGGGAGGCGGCTAACTGATGCAATTGCAAAATTTCAGGCGACCGCAAAGGAGTAAATCGGTAAACATATACTACTTAAAAACTAGTGCGAACCACCCAGCCTAGATAGAGTGCAAGGTATCTAATCGCCCTATTCGCTTGGTCGTAAACGATCGTAAATTTCCAGCCAGAACAGTATTTTTCTCTCACACCAAACCAGCCAGTAGTAATAATTCACGATCGTATACGATCGTTTCAGCCCCAGCCAAACAGGCTGAATAGCCTAATACTACCTATCATCCGACGAAATTAGGACCGCCTTTCAAGTACTCCATCCATACTGGTAATTCAAGTCGTTTTGGACAAGGCTTGGGTCAAACATTGGGAATATAAATCACGAATAACTTTTAAGTTGTTGAGCTTAGAATTGTGAAAACTATACGAATAGATTTATCTTGAAAAGTATTTTCATAAAAATATACATATATCACTTTTCAATAAATATTTTTATAAAAATAAAAAGTCAAAGTTATGTTTTGGAGACCACGTCGCTGTCCAAAACGACTTGAATTATCAATACGGAGGGAGTAGTATTTTCCATCCTATATGTATATATATATATATATATACTAGTAGCGTTTAACCTAATTTAAGGGCTGCGTTGAGTGTGTCGGCTGATTTAAAAGGTACTACTGACGCATACTGTACGTAATTAGCACCGCAAATTGGTCGGCCGGCAACTGGCCAACTGCTGCAGGATTCTTTGGCCGGCCACTTGCCGCGGAGACAGGGGGGCAGTGAGAGTTTGGACAAGTGGATCTTCTCCAAGAAGGCAGTTTGGACAAACTCGATCACTGATTGACACTCATTGTACTTGATGCGTGCGTGCGAAGGTTTCGAATGCAGCTACTAGGCTCCAACTGACCATAAGTAAGCTTTATTAATGGTTTATTTAAGGTTATGGTTATTTTTTTCTCTAGAACTTATTCGTTGATTTGACATGGGTGCTTATAATTTTTGCATTTATTCTAGAAATCTGAAGGCATTTTTTATTCTATTGACTTTATCATTTCTTTTATTTCATCAATTTCACGATCTGTCTGCTTAATCTTAAGGGTCATGGATCCCAACAGCTCCGACTCCTGATACGAAAACATTGTTCAAACACGGTTCATAGGAGCTGATTTTCTCTCTCATCACTCTTCCTCTCACATAGCCACCGGGAATCGGTAGAGCTGGAAAACATGGCTTCACCAGTTCACCGGCTCCTGGTGACTCTGTGAGAGGGAGAGAGAGAGAAAATCAGCTCACATGAACAATGTTGCTACAATATAGAGGCTGGTATTTTCAACTATTTCTAAAAACACCCCCTATCTTTAGAGTCGGCTGGATCTTAAGCAATATCTAGAAATCAATTGGTAGAGGCGGTTGTATCTAGAGCTTTCTCTAAAAATAGGTGTAGCATAGTAAAACTCATCAGCTTTTCAAATGAAGTTGGGTGAAGATAAACCTTATATCAAAGTTGTATATCACGACTATTTCATTTGAAATTATGTAGATCCCTCAAATTATGTTTGAAGTTTTCACAGTTATGTTTGAAGTTCTCACAATTTTGTTCTTCAACTTCTTGAAACTTTTTAAACAACTTGATGTAGAAATGACCAAAACCAAAGTTAAGATCTCGAACAGATCTAAAACATTGTTGTTGATAATCTTTTCATTTGAAATAATATATGGTCCCAAAATTCAGTTTGAGTCTTAGATTTTGAAATTCAAAATTTTCAAATGACCTCAAATGGAGAAACAGTGCAAACCAAAGTTGTAGTACTCGACGATATCTATAACTTTCCAGTTGAAACCTTTTTTCATTAAATTTGTTTAGAGCCCAGAATATTCATTTCAAAATTTTGAAAAATGATTTCTATGGATGGCTAGATTTTGAGGCATCTCTAGAAATCGGTTTGTAGAGGCAGCTCGTGTTTCCAACCACCTCTATAAATCGATTTTTAGAGCCGTCTCTATTTGTAAATGGAAAGGTAGAGGCGGTTGGGCCTGCTGCTCACTGCCGGCCTCTAGAAATCCTTTAGGGAGCAATGCTCGCTAGTATCTATGTCTCTATACCTAATACATAATGTTAAATGGGCAAAATTTCTTCTTCCATCTTTTTTACTTTCCAAAATGCTCTCATGTTCCCTATGTATGCGCTCAGTGTCCCGTATAGGATCTGGACTCACAACCCGTCATTCAAATGAGTAAAAACAACTCGCTCTAACAAACTTCAAAATCCAAATCTAAAATGCACTTATTTTGTTCTAAATTATAAGTCGTTTTAATTTTTTGGTACATCAATTTTTACTATGTATCTACATATAACGTATAACTAGATACATAGCACAATCTATGTAAAAAAATCAAAACGACTTAAGGTTTTGTGTAACACATGGACACGTGAGAAGTTTTTTTTTTTGTGAGAATGGACATGTGAGAAGTTGACAACGGAGACCAGCAAACTGCAAACGGCGGTGCTAGTGCCTGGACGTCCGGACGGATGCCCGCGCGCTGCACTCCGTTTCACGCGCTCCACGAGGGGCCCACGCTGCCCGAGCGACAAGAGGGGAAGGGGCGGTGCCTCCGATTCGAAAGGACCCGACCGCGGCGTCGTATGGATGCCCTACCGACGTCAGGAGAAGGACACACCGAGACGATATAGCAGAAGGCGAGGAGGAGAGATGCAACATCCGATCTGCTTTCGAAACATCCAAATACAACAGTTGGAACATACGTCTGAAAGTAGATGAAACACTTAAAACATGCTTTCAAAACAAAAAACACCTGAAAACACTTGAAAACCATTGCAACCATACGCAACATCCAGATGAAACACCGCAACGTATGTGTGAAACATATGCAACATCCAAATAAACATACTTGCAACATGCGTCTGAAAAACACAGGTGAAACATTGGTAACAGATCTTTGCAACATACATGTACAACCATTGCAACATATGCAACATCCCGAACTACTTTTGCAACATCCATCTCAAACACTTGCAACATCTGAAACACTCGAAACATACGCTTACAACATACGCTTTTAGCAAAACATGGCAATCAGGCGAGCGAAGCATGGCATAGCGGGATTCCGGCTGTGCGGTGGCGGTAGAGAAGGAAGATGACAGCGGCGGCGGCTATGCTGCCCCCGATGATAGGGTGCACGCGATGCCCGCGGTGGAGGTGACAACAGTAGTCGGGTGGTGCAGCCTCGCGCGGCGAGCACGCTGTGATGCGGTCGGTGCGGACGCGACAGCGGTGGAGAGGAAGACCGGCAAGAGGCACGGTAGAGAGGGAGGAGTGCAGGAGCCACGGCGAAGCCCATCGCGGAACAGATGCATGTTTTAATCTGCGGTGATCGGAAGGGAGTGGAGGGAGCGTATAGAAAGAGCAGCTTCTGGACGTCTGGTCCGACAGGGCCTCCGGGGCGGACGGAGGTCTCAGTCCCAGCATTACCGAACCGCAAAAAGATTTGATCGCCCTGGAGTTTTAATACAGAGGGGCCGTGAGAACGGCGTGGCATCCGATCGATCGCCTAAAGAACAAAATCTGTTGCGTCATGCATTGGAGAGATCATCGAATAGTCATATAGGAATTATTATATATATGGATCGCGATCACACCACACGGCAGTCCGAGTCGATCAGCATCATCACACACATATAATCCGCAATCCGGTACGCACCGCACGCTGGCTGCAAACGTCGACGAGAGCACAAGATATCAATAATGCCGGCCCTGCCGGATCTTGTCCACCGCTGGCCGCCCAATCCATCCATCATGCACTGCACCGTCGCTTTCTCCCACCTCAGGCTCAGAAACCGGCCTTTACCTGTTCCGCCGGCCGGCCACCGGTTTCCATTCGCATTCGCATTCGCATGCTTGATTTGCTCTGCTTGCATTGCCTGGAAAACAGGTACAGCCGCCTCCACTTGTCCAATACTCTATTCTTCTTCTAGCTGTATATAGTAGTACTAAATCGAAGATTGTTCAGCAACTAATCGATTGCTCCTAGTAGAAGCCTAATCAGTCACCCAACAATTCCCTTCCAACTGCTGCACTGCACATTGGAAGCAACCTGCTGGCGCCTGATTTATATTAATTACTACTTTATTTTTTATTGTATTTGCACTTCCGGTTCCAGAAACCGGCCTATATAAGCGTCCGCCTCCCTGCACCATTTCCCACCACCAGGCTAACAAGGCACTCGCTCAGCCAGCCAGCCAGCAGCTCCCCACATTATTCCAAACCACTTGCAAATTGCAATCGTGTGCACTACTGCTAGCTAGCTGTTCCATTTCTTTCCCCGCTTGCATTGGCTGCCTGCTAGTCGTATTATACGTGTATGGAGCAGCCGTGGAACCAGCAGAGAGAGGGCGGCGGCTTCGCCATTGCAGAGAGCTACCACGCCGACCTCGATCAGGCCGTGACAGGCGTGTGCGAGGTCGTCGGGGCGCTCCTGATGGAGGACCTGCCCGCCTCCTCCGATTTGCTGCTCGATGGCGACGTTGATCATCGCCAGCTGAGCCATGTCATTCGGTCCCTCGAGGCGGAGATCGGCGGCGACGAGCCGGCGGTGATGATGGCTGATGATGGTGGTGAGGGTCTGGAAAGGATTGAGGATGTGTTCTCGGATGACATGGATGGCTACGACTACGAGGGTGCATCATCGTTCTTAGCTGGGCATGATGAGGCAGAGGGTTGGTGTGTGTACACTAATAATGGGTACGAGGGTGGTGGCGTTCTGGGGTGTGACACGACGGTTGATCACCTGTACTACTACTGCTGCTGCGCGGAAGGTTCTGCTGACTACATGTATCTCCCCTTGTGGGAATGATGGTAAAAGTATATATATAGCGCGACATGTCTATAGATACATACGGAGTACATAATAGTGTACGTGTACAAGTATATAGTTAGCGGATGAGATTATATTGAGTGACAAGGCGCCCATCCAAGATGATGGTATATATATATATATATATATATATATATATATATATATATATATATATATATATATATATATAGTTACGATAATTACCATGCTAAATCAATTATAGTAAACTTTTGCATTTGATTTCATGTTAAAAGTACAAATATTACGTAAATCAATGTCCAATGCTTTCCTTTTTGCATTTGATTTAAAAAAGCTAGTCACCAATGTCCAATGAAGACGCAAAGACGACGCACATCTCAGTTTGCTGTCGTGGCCATGATTTGGTTATGATTACTTCCCGATTGTCACACGTAGGGGCATGCTGTGTGGACCCTAACATTGGTTCGTTTCAATTCTTCTCTAAGAAAAATGGGCAAACTACTGCAAACAGATCTCGTCGTCTATCGACTCTGATGTGCTTCATGAAGTTTGAAGCTATGTTTAGTTCAGCTTCTATATATAATAAAGTGTTTATGCTACCAAAAAATGGAACACCACAAAATAGGTGAAATTTAACGCTACTTTCTTAGAAGCAATTGCTTTCGACGTAGTATATTTTTTGTAACATCTTGGATCCTGCTATTGGCTCTTAGCCTTTTTCTTTTCCAAATGAGTGGAAGTAGAGACCTTTTGCAACCATTAATTTCAAGCAATATGGAGAGGGGTATGTTTCATAGTTATTTTAACCAAATAGCTTACAACTTTTTCACATCACATAGGTCACAATAATTTTTTCATAGCTCACAGCTACTGGCGGACCCAGGGTACGGCGACCCTAGGCTACCACCCGGGCTCATCAGCCTCAGTTCTCCTATATACTTAAGAGATTACGTTTAACCTCATACTTAGCCATTAGATCTGCTCGGGCTTATATAAAGCTCTAGGTCCGCTTCTGCTCACAGCTGAACCAAACAGAACCTATACACTGTCAAAATCATTTCAAAGCATCTAAAGAATCAAACAGAACCTATGCACTGGCCACGGCACGCCATTGATTCAAAATCATTTTTGAAAAACCCCTGGAAATTCTCGAGAGGCCCTCTCGAATATTTTGCAAATAACACCTCATATAATTTTCAAATCAACCCGCAATCGAGCGGATGAGCTGATTTTTTGCAAAAAATTTATCAAAAAAACCCGCACTGCATGGATTTTTTAAAAAGCACATTTTTCTCAAATCAAAGTCGACTTGACGACTTTTTTAGACTTATGGGATCGTTTGGTGCTTAGAAGAACTAGTATATATGCTTGCTATTGAGCAAATCTCCGGCTGTGCAGTTGTAGATAGTAGAGACTTATGGGGTCGTTTGGTGCAACTCCCAGTATCTCCGGCTGTGCAGTTGTAGATACAATGTACTCTCCATTCTAAATTATAAATCGCTTTGATTTTTTTATACATCCATTTTGTTATGCATCTAGATATTATAATATGTCTAAATACATAGTAAAATGGATGAACCCAAAAAATCAAAGCGACTTATAACTTAGAACGGATGGAGTATAATGCAAGTAATATGGAACGACAGAAGCAGAGCTGATGGAGCTCAAAATTGTGGCTTCGTCCACTTCAGCCTTCTCGCGGTTCATTTCCACCTCAAAACCTGGAACAGCTCCGCTGTACAATTCCAAACAATAATGTTGTAGTGTTTGTTAGAAGGATTTGAAGCTATCGGAAACTGTACTAAATATTGCCTTAATTATTACTCCATCCGTTCCAAATCATAAGTCGCTTTAACTAAAAAAATCAAAACGACTTATAATTTAGAACGGAGGGAGTATCTTTTTTCTGCATTATTGTTATCAATTCTGAGTTCCCAAGCATTCTCTGCGACACATAGCTGGCTGGGTTACATCTCAACGCCCACCGGTTCAAGGAGCAAATTAAGTTGAGCGACCATCAACTCATTTGTACTATGGTACTACACTCACTCCGTTCTAAATTATGAGACATTCTGTATTTTCTAGGCGCATAACTTCTAATATGTAATTAAATATACGTTATGTCTAGGTGTATAATAAAATTCATCGAAAAAGTCAAAACATCTTATAATTTGAAATTGAGATAGTATTAAACAATAATGTATACTTCTCCTTACAAAAGCGTTACCCAATCTTTTTATTTGATGCAGAATCAATGAATCAAACATGCATGATTGCTAAAAAACAGTGAACGATTTCTAAGAAAGCAAACCAACCATGTTATGTTAATTAGGGAAACAAACCACGTGTTTCAGTTTCGGCTTATTCGCTCGTATCTAGCTTATAATCCACGGCTTAAACAATATTTTTCTCTCACACCAAATCAGCCAGCAGTACTTTTAGTCATGGCTTATAAGCCAATTCAGCCGAAAGGAACAGGCTGAAGTATGAGTGCCGTGTTGACCGACATGTGCTGACGTGTTTAGGCCAAAGAAAGGCAAAAGGCCACACTCGTGGTACGTGGACGTCTTGGGCCAATATTTGCAATAACTGCTGGCCCTAGAAGCCCAATTTTGCACACAGTGTAGTGGGCTAAAACATACTACGGTCCAGTTTGCTTGGGTTTCCACTGGCTTCTGCACTATTTTAAAGCAGTGGAAATCAATAAAAAAGGATTGCTTTTAATAAGTAAGTTTTAAAGATTATCCATTTATTATTTTTAAAAACAAACTGCTTTAAAAATTGGTTTCTCATAAGCAAACCGTTGCGAATGCTCTGGTGAGAAACCAGTTCTTGCGGTTCCTCACACACGGGTTATCAAGTGACCAGTCACGCTCCCACGTGCCCATCTGCCGTCACCTCCCATGGCCGCTGGCGGGGGAGGCAGCAAAACCTTAACCAGCCTCTGGCGAGTGCGCGACTGTCACGTATTAGAGTTTGCACTTAATTAAACTAGCATCCAGCACAAAGTAAGTACGGGCGATGATTTACCTTTTCTTTTTGAGTGTATGATGACCTACTTGTGCAAGTGAAATCCTTCGACGTTGCTGTTCCACAAAGCAATCGGCCAATGTAAAAACGACTAGGGTCTATTTATTTAGATTCTTAATGCTAATAGCTAATATGCTAGAATTAGTAAGGATGAATCCGAACAGGGGACAGGGCAATAATAGCTTACGTTTTCACCAATATTCATCTGTTAGCATATCGCAATTGATACGAGCATTCGGACGGCATTAATTTTCAGACGCAATATGGCTGGGCTCAAACAGCCAAATAACCTCCCATGTCTCCCCCCACTCCCAATCTCCACACCTTTCTAAAAAAATACTCCAAATCTTCACATTAGTCATTCATATGTGTTCTTTCTCGTTGTTCGCCGAACGCCGCTCGAGCTCGAGTTCTAGCCTCATCGTCCATCCGGTGCCAGCCGGCTTCCTCCCTCTCCACTGTGGCCTACACCAGCGCTCGACTTGCTCCCCCTCCACCCCCGGCCGTTTTGCTCCATCTCCGACCGGGAGCGACAAGCAATTAACATCCCTTCTCTCTCTCGCCCCACTCTGCCTAGCTGCTCCTTCCACCAGATCCACTGCACAATGAGAGATCCGGTGGTGGTGACGGGGACTGCGGCGCTGGCTACAGGAGCTGCGTGTCCTGCATGGAGCACAGGCTACCAACGACCACGAAGGGGTCCCCGCCGGCCTTGTGGTCGGTAGAGTTGATCTAGTCAATGGTGGCGATGGCACGGCTACCTCCGGTGAACTCCACGCGCCCGCAAGCCTCTATTTCGTAAGAAGCAAGTAGATGTTGCGCTTGAAAGCGCATGTTTCAAGTGTTGCAGCTGTTTCATAGGTGTGTTGCAAGTGTTTTATATGAATAGTGTTATAAAATAAATCGGGATGTTGCATATGTTGTAATGGTTGTACATGTATGTTGCAAACGCGTCTGTTCCCGGTGTTTCATCTATTTTTTTGAGACGTATGTTGCAAGAGTGTTTATCTGGATGTTACATATGTTTCACACATATGTTGCAAGTGTTTTATCTAGATTTTGCATATGTCTGCAATGGCTTCAAGTGTTCTTTTAGGTGTTTTTGCAAGTGTTTCAGACGCATGTTTTAAGTGTTTCATCTATCTTCGTACGTGTGTTGCAAGTGTTGTATTTGGATGTTTCAAAACTAGATCGGGTGTTGCATCTTCCTCCTCGCCTTGGTGTCTCCTCCTCTCCTGCTGCTGCCTTGCATCATTCTCAAACTGTGAAGGGGGCACGGCGGGGGCTGGTGGAGGGGGTGCGCTGGGAGATGGCGGCGCGGACATGAGCGCACTCTCTCCCCTTCTCTGTTATGCAGGCAGGACAGGGATACCGTTTCGTTGTTTTGTTACTACGAGCAGCCTGAGATCGGACTCCTCCCGTTAGTGTGCCGACGCGCCACGGTTGATGGAATCATTTAATAGTTGGCTGGTGGAAGCTGCGTCCGGACGCATCGTGGGCTCCAGTGGATGCTAGCATCTCCCTAGCATATAATATCAGCAAGGTAAACGTTGCTAATAGTTACTAGTAAAAATCAGCATGCTTGAAGCGTAGAACTAATAAAATATCCAAACAGGCCAATGCGTTCTCCACGGTTTTACTTTACCGTCGTCAACAAGCTGCCCAACGGAAGCAAGCTGAAAAGCCTCTCGGTTGCAGTGCACAAGTGGTGCTCGTCTCATCACTCATCAGCCGGCTTTTTCTGCCCTTTGCAATCCAGCCGGTGGATCGTCAGTTAGGGCTTGCCCAACGCTCCTGCTGCCCTAACATCCACATCTGCACTAGATGTTCATGTCACATCGACTTGTAGCCCTATAGTTGAAAGCCGGGTTGAGCAAAAAAGACCACGGATTGAACTTGATATGAGAGATATAGTTGTTGATCCAGGAGACAGGAAGCCAATTTATGATTTTTATCATGACATTAGGGATGAGGCAAGGAGAGCATATCTACAAATAGGTCCATATAGTCCAGCTGGTCATAAGTTTCCAAAAACAAAAAAAGATGGTAAATGCCAATCAAGAGGATTTGTTGGATCATGGTTTGATCAATTTGATTGGTTAGAGTACAGTGTAGCCAAGGATGCAACTTATTGCTTTTATTGCTATCTCTTTAAGCCACAACAAGTTGGGTTTCATAGTAATGATACATTCACCAAAGTTGGGTTTAGAAATTGGAAGAATGCAAAGGATTCTTTCAAGGAGCATGCTCAATCAATTGATGGCTTTCATATTAATGCAAGAAAGCGTGAACTTGATTTCAAAAATCAGAGGCAAAGTGTTGAACATGTGTGGACTGTTACAAGTGCAGCAGAAGAGGAGGCATATAAAGCTCGTTTAACTATCATGTTAGGCATTGCTAGATTTCTCCTTTTGCAAGCTCTAGCCTTTCGTGGACATGATGAGTTTAAAACATCAAGAAATAAAGAGAACTTTATGGAGATGCTTGAATGGTACAGAAAGAATGATCCTAAGGTTGCACTTGTGACCAGTGAAAATGCTCCAGGGAATAATCAAATGAGTAGTCCAATGGTTTAGAAAGATTTGGCTAGGGCTTGTGCAGAGGAGACAAGTGAGTTAATTAAAAGTGAAATAGGAGATCGTTGGTTTGTGGTGCTTGTTGATGAGGCTCGTGATGCATCTATTAAGGAACAAATGGCTATGGTTGTGAGGTATATACCTCCTCTCCATTTGGTTATTTCGTTGGTTTTGTTTTGTTGCTTTCAAGTAACACTATTTTCTCTTTTCTCTTGTAGGTTTGTCAATGATAAAGGAAGTGTGATTGAGAGGTTTCTTGACATTGAACATGTTTCTGACACCACATCACCTTCACTAAAAGAAGCATTGGATACTATGCTTAGAAGATATGGTCTATCTATTTCCAAGATTAGAGGGCAAGGATATGATGGAGCTTCAAATATGAGAGAACAATTTCATAGGTTACAAAGACTGGTATTGAATGAAAACCCATATGCCTTTTTACATCCACTGTTTTGCTCATCAATTGTAGCTTGTGGTAGTTTCTGTAGCCAAGTGTTGTGGCTCAACTTTTGATTTCTTCAATTATGTCACTTCAATTGTCAATGTTGTTAGTGCTTCTTTCAAGAGGAAAGATCAACTCCTTCAAAGTCACCATGATAAGCTTGTTGAGCAGTTAGATAGTGGTGCTAATTTTTCTGTGAGAGGGAAAAACCAAGAAACTAGTCTTGCTAGGCTTGGTGATACACGGTGAGGTACACATCACAAAACATTGGCACGTCTTATGATCATGTGGTCCTCTATACTGGAGGTGATAGAGAATATGAGTGAAGATGGAACTGATGGGGAAAAGAAAACTACAGCCTCTGGATTGATTCAAAGAATAGAGTCATTTTAATTTGTGTTCATATTACATCTTATGATCAGAGTATTGGGGATGACTCAAGACCTGTCACAATGTTTACAAAAAAAATCAAAACATTGTTCGTGCAATAGGATTAATTGGCTCTGTGACGAGAAATATGAATGAAATGAGGAAAAATGGTTGGGATGCTCTTTTTGAAGAGGTAGAGGAGTTTTACCTCCTCAACAACATAAACATTCCTAATATGGAAGATATGATATCAGTTAGAGGTCGTTCGAGATGTCATGGTGCTAAATTAGTGAGTTACTACCATCATTTTCATCATAGAATTTTCAATGTTGTGATTGATCAAGTTTATTGTGAGTTAAACAATTGATTTCTAGAAAGATCAACTCAACTCTTGAGATATGTTGCTTGTCTTGATCCGAGGGATTCTTTTGCCAACTTTGAGGTACAGAAGTTAGTTGAGCTTGCTAAGATTTATAAAGATGACTTCTGTGATTATGACTGCATAAAGCTTGCGGGCGACCTTCGTATATTCATTAATGAAGTTAGAAATAATGATAATTTTGACACTTGTACTGATCTTGGTAACCTTGCTGAGAAGATGGTTCAAACTAAAAGACATATAACTTTTCCTTTGGTGTATCATCTCATTGAACTTGCATTGATTTTGCCGGTGGCAACATCAATAGTTGAAAGAGCCTTCTCTGCTATGAATATTATCAAGACCGAACGAAGAAATAAAATGAATGATGATTGACTGAATATTAGCATGATGTGCTATATTGAGCGAAATTTGTTTGCGTCGATTGAAGATGAAAAAAATTCTAAAAAGCGCTTTCAAGGCTTAAGAAACCGTAAGATGAATTTGCCAAACGAGGGCTCAAGGTGCGTGTCGTTTACTTGTATTAGTCTATTTCAATACATAATGTTATCTTGCTTTATAAAGGGCTGAGATGTTGAAAAATTTTATGTAGAATTGAGGATGTCGGTACAAGTGGAAGTGGTGTTAAATCATGAAGACATGTATGGTTCTTTTTTTTGTCATGGAAGACTCTTAATTTGGTACTTTTCTACCTTCAATGTTCTACGTATTGTTTGAGTCTATTGGTTGAACACTTGAAATCTAGTGATTTATATAATTATTTGTGTTCTTTGAAAAATATGTTATATCTAATAGTGTATGGCTAATAAGATTTTAAGCCTTATATTAGTTAGTCCGGGACGGTGCCCGTTTCTGAATCCGCTATTGTATGTTGATCATGAGAGACGAAGAGGAAGATGTCTTAACCACTGGCAACATATTTTATAACACCGTTTACAGGTGCGACTCGCAAATCGCAAGAGTTGGAAGTGAAAACGCCGTGAAAAAGAGCAAAAATAGCCCCCCAGTCAGTAACAAACAGAACATTTGGTCGGAATGATGGACAAAAAAGGAACATGCAACTATTCATTTATAGCCCCTCATCAATCATCATTATGTGATGATGAACCTTAGCTTTAACAACGAGCATGCATGTATACAGTAATTTACTCCCTTTACGAAAATGCTTGTTTTGAGCATAATTACAATAAACTAATAATTAGTACTTTATTTTTTGTAACTAATAATGACCTCATTCTAAACGTTATATACTCCATTAAATCTAAATTATAAGTTATTTTAGCTTTTCTAGGTATATTATTTTTCACCACCTAGATATACATTATGCATAATCTATATAATAAATTATTAGATAATCATGCACAACATAATTTACCCCGGTAACTCTACATTTAAAATCTTGTCAAGGTGATCAGGAAACGGCCATGCACAACATTTAAAATATAACCTGCATTTTGATTTTTGAAACAGAGGAAGGATAACGTATACAGGGAAGGTGGATGTATACGTTAACTTTTCCGAATCCCTATTCCAGCCGATAAAATCATCGTTCTGATTAAACAATCATCAAACTAAGTCACCATCATCACTCTGAACTAATCAAAGGAAAACGATAATGATAGGTTGAGGACGTATGCACATGTACCTATACCGTCCGCATATGTGCCTTGGAAAATATTAGCCACCACTCATCTCCCTCTCGTGCCTCCCTGCCTCCGCTTTCTCTCTCTCACGTGCCTCCAGCGCTACTCCCTCCCTCTCTCTCGCCACGGTGCGGGCGAGCATCTTGGCGTGGTGGCGTAGCGGCCGCGGCGTGGCCTCAACATGATCGGGCCACGACACGGAGGCCCGAGCGGCCCTTGACACGGCTGCGCAACAGCGCCGATGGTCCCAGTCATGGGCGGACCAGTGTGGCAGGCCTGGCACGAGAGCTCCACACGTCGACGAACCTCCATTCTTCCAAGCAGCAAGGATATCTGAAAGCGTATGTTTTAAGTGTTTCAGATATTTTAGAGTACGTTGCAAGTGCTTCATACGAATATTGCAAAAGTAGATCGGGATATTGCACATGTTGCGAGTGTTTCAGATGAATGTTGCAAGCGTTTGTGTAAAATGTTTCATTTGTTTCAGACGTATGTTGCAAGCGTTTTGATATGTATGTCTTATATGTTTCATACGTATGTTGTAAGAGTATGTTCCAAATGTTTCATCTATTTTCAGTCCTATGTTGCAACAAGTGTTTTTATGTTGCAAGTGTTTTATCTGGATGGTGCATGTGTTGAAGTGGCTACGCACATATGTTGCAAATGTATGTTCCAAATGTTTCATTTGTTTCAGACGTATGTTACAAGTGTTTTATCTGGATATTGCATATATTACAGTGGCTATACACATATGTTACAAGTTTATGTTTCAAATGTTTCACCTGTTTCAGATGTATTTTGGAGCAAATGCTTCATGTTGCAAATGTTTTCATTAGCAGACGAGGGAGGCAAGCGCAGGCGAAGGAGGTCCCTCAGGCATGTGGCTTGGTCCCCACGTCCATGTGCATCAGCAAGGTGGGTGCACAACAAACATGAGAGCAAAGCAGTGTAGGAGCTCAAGAAGAAGAAAGCGCGCAAGCAAAGACTCAAAGCTGACAGATGAAGTACTCAAGATGTGGGCAAAGGCCTGCGGACGCAAGGAGAGAGAGGGAGGGAGGGAGTAGCAGGCGCACGAGAGCAGCAGGCACGTGAGCCGCATGCAGGGTAGGCGCGGATGTCCGGACGCTAGCCACACTCAAAGAAAAAGAGAGCCAGTGATACTAAGACCTTGACAATGAGAATTGTGGGCCGCTGTTTAGTCTTTTCTATCACATATTTTTGCATTATTTTAATAAACGATGCATCTGATATATACTTCATCAATTTCAAATTGAAAGTCGTTTTTGTTTTTTTAGTGCATATCTTTTGCTATGTAATGTCTAATGCTTAGTAAAATCTATATATATGAAAAATTAAAATGATTTACAATTGAGAACGAAGGAAGTATATACTGATAAAAACTTAAACTTAACCATGACTCTGGACTATTCCTCCAAAGTGATGATCACTCACTTTTCTACACCCGTGCAGTGACAAAGTAGATGGGTAATTAAGCCGGCTAAATGCAGCATTGCTTAGTGGTCTATAAAAAAGCACTCTACCTTGTGTTAAAAAAAGCACTCTACCTACCTAAAGACACACACACCCAGACCAAGCAAAGCTAGCAAGCAGAGATAAAGAAAGCATGAAGAAAAAGATGGCCATGCCGTGTGTAAAGAGAAAGGATCACCACTGGTCTACAGTAAGCACTAGCAATAAACCAAGCAAAGGGGCCGTTGCCAACCCCACCTCCGAACGTTCAAAAAAGCCGTCCCCTTCCCTCCTCCTGAGTCCTGACCTCCTCCACCCCACCGCCTTTTCCCGCACTCGCCTTGCTTCGCCTCCTGCGCTTCCCGTCTTCCTCCCCACCAATCCCCAGCACCCCCAGACGCCAAAAACACAGGCGATCGATAGCCAAAAGGCAAAAGCCGCAGAAAAGCGGTGAAGCTTAGCGGCGAAGGCGATCGCCAAAGCCAAAGCCAAAGCCAAAGCGAGGCGAGATAAAAGCCGAGCGATCGCGATGGCGCTGCTGAACGCTGGCTCTGCCGCCGCACTTGCCTCCTCGTCCTCGTCCTCCCCTCCTCCGTTCCGCGCAGAACGATGGAGCTGGAGATCGTCGAGGTGGGCCCGTCCAGCCGCCCTCTGCGCTACGTCTCTCGCCCGCTCCCTCTACCTCCACCGCCGCCACCTCCACCTCCACCGCCACCGCCACCACCGCAGCAGCAAGGGGAAGAAGGGGACGCCCATGCGGCGGCGCCCCTGGTGCAGCAGTTCGACAGCGAGAAGCTCCCGCAGACGATCGTCTCCGAGATCCGACCCTTCCTCCGCGCGGCCAACGCCATCGAGGCCGAGAACCCGCGCGTCGCGTACCTGTGTAAGTTCACGTGCGCTCAAGCCCTGCTTCCTCTGCCTTCCATTTCTTCTTCCCTTCTCACCCTGGAGCCTGGAGGAGGCCAGCTCTCAGCTGCTGTGCCGGCGCCCAGCGCGCGCCACACCTGTTCGTGGAAATGCCCGGCAAGGAAGCTGCGGGCGTCATCCTGGCGCGCGCCGCGGTGGCTATGGCCTTCCAACGTCTGCCCTGCATACGTCTACTTCATGGAATCATGATTTTGGATGTTTGGGGTTGGTAACACGTCCGAATGCATGCACGTTCGTCTGGCTCTGATTCTGATTCCATCGATCGGAACTAGTGATCTTTCAGCTACTGGACCAAACAGAATATTTGGTGGTTGGTTTTGTTACCATCGGTCTCCGTCTCAGAATATTCTGCCTCCTCCTTGATCCTCTCCCTCTGACCCTCTGCAAGGTGGTAGTTGGTCACGATGAGTTTGCCTTTGCTTATTTCAACAACCACAGATGCTTCGTGCTCGCTCTTGGCTTCGGTGACAGAGACGCTAGCTGTTTCAGTTATGTGCCGTACCTTGGAGATTCTGCAAGGGTAAAGTGGGTGCTTGGCTGATTGAGATCACATCATCACCTGGAATATTCTGTGATTCCCCCTTTTGTGGTGCCGAATTGTGTTTTAACTGCTATATTCTAAAGGGTTGTTTTCTGAGGAGAATCACATGCCAAGTT
Source organism: Miscanthus lutarioriparius (assembly GCA_904845875.1). Lineage (NCBI taxonomy): Eukaryota > Viridiplantae > Streptophyta > Magnoliopsida > Poales > Poaceae > Miscanthus > Miscanthus lutarioriparius. The sequence goes on along the minus strand of CAJGYO010000007.1, from coordinate 129,790,422 downwards.
TTTTACTGTCAGTGGGTCAACTTCAAGTTTCTTCTGCACAGAACATTCTTCTGCCACCTCTACTCCATGTAATTTCTCGTGCTTGACCGAGCGGTTTGTTGGAAGCCTTGAAGTAGAGTTTGTTAGATCCGCATGCAAGCCAGAATGCCTCAATTTTTCTGCTGCAGTGGATCAGTTACTTCCAATCAGGTGGTACACCTCATGCTGTTATATCACCTTGAGAGATTACTGAGAACTCTTAGCTCATGAAGCACCACAGTTACCACTTGCTTCTCTCTGTTGGAACACGTCACTACAATGATTCAGTGGATGCTATAGCTGAGGCAGCATGAGCATTGCAGAGAAGAACTGCTTCCACAATAGTTTGAATTTTTAAATCAGCTTTTCTTTTGCCAGGTCGGTTCCATGCATTTGAAAAGGCTCATACAATGGACAAATTTTCAGCAGGGAGGGGTGTTCGGCAATTTAAAACAGCACTTCTTCAGAGACTTGAACAGGTGCACTCACTATGGGGATAAGTTAACATGAGCATATAGTATATTTACATTTTACTAGGTTTTTGGGACTTAAAGGCTTTGTTGTTGTTGTTGTTGTTTGATGATGAAAACTAAAAGCATCACACAATCACATACATATATAAGAACTTTGAAAACTTGTCGTGTATCATCTTTTTTGCACTCATAATTTCAGGTATACTCCCTCCGTTCCAAATTATAGTTCACTTTGGCATTGTCTTAAGTCAAGCCTCTTTAACTTTGACCATTTTTTAAGAATATATTAACATGTACAAGTTCAAATAAATGCATTATCAAAACATATTTCATATAGAATTTAATGAGCCTAATTTGACGTTGTAGATGTTGGTATATTTTCTATAAAACTTGCTCAGAGGTAGAGAAGTTTGACTTAGGACAAAGCCAAAGTGAACTATAATTGGAATGGAGGGAATATGTCTTTAGTCAAAAGACTCAAAAAGTTCCGTTGATGATTAATGCGCCTCATATTGGATGTGGTTGTAAAACAGGATGAGAGCAGCACCAAATCAAAGATGACACAAAGAGGTGATGCCCGAGAGATGAAGTTATTCTTTGAGAAGTAAGATTATTTCTCATATACATATTGGTTCCGTTGACCACTTCTTATGCAGCATTGTCATACCCCTGATCCCACTAAAAAAATGTAACTCTCATTCATTTTTTTGGTAGGAAAAAGCAAGCCAATGCACATGAACTTTTGCCTGTCCTGGCAGATGTGCTGAAGGCTCTTCTCAGCGGAACTGGCTTGGAGGTTGTGAGATTTTTGACAAAATGATCTTATCGGTGATATTGTTCTCTATATTTAACATTTTTAACAAACTGCAGGGCCTAATTGCTAGTGAAGATTTTGCAGACTTATTTCGATATAATATTCTTCCACTCCATCCTAGGTTAAGTCAAAAACCAATCATGCTTCTCCCGGAGGTTTGCCTGTTTTTCTACTCAAAACTATCAAAAGTACCCTTTTGTCCTGCACTCTACTATATTTTCACTTTTCAGTATGACATAATGGGCTAATGGCCCTGATTCTGTTACACAATGGGGAGGACTTGTACTGGGTAGATCTGGTTGGTATTTACCAAGAAAAAGACCAATACATATTGCAGGATATGCTTGCTGTACAATAATAGTGACAACTAGGTTTTTCCTTAATTATAACAGCTCATGTGTTTCTAACAAAGAGTAATATACATCACTAATACTTTGAAATAAGTTCCCTTTACATTGATAGTGAGTTAGTGAGATTGCATTATGTGTTATTAGCAGTAGTTCCATTTTAATTATACTCCCTCCGTTCCAAATTATAAGACGTCTTTGCTTTTCTAGATACATTGCTTTTGTTATGTATCTAGAGAGTGTATATGTAAGTGCATAGCAAAAGCTAGGTATCTAGAAAAGCCAAAACGTCTTATAATTTGTAATGGAGGGAGTGTTATATAAGTCGACTTGTATAAAGTTGGTATGATATTCTCCTATACAGATCAAAGTTGCAGTCTCTGCGGTGTTTAGTGTTCGCAGTCTTCCATCAGCCAACATGAAGGATGAAAAAAATCATACAGATATTCTTCGATGGCTGCAAAGTTGGTTTGGATTCCAGGTAAACAAGCTACTTGGTTTCATGCAAAATGCTTAGATTAATATGGATGTTTTTTTTGTACTACAGCTAGATAATGCCTTTCATTTTCTTTGATTAGAAAGGAAATGTCGCCAACCAAAGAGAGCATCTAATTCTATTGCTTGCAAATGCGCATGCTAGATTGAATCCCAAGTCATCCTCTGCTCAAATGGTACCCACACATGACTAGTTTTCTTTATCTATCTTTAATGAGAATGCCATTTTCATATATCTCCCTTCAGCTTGATGACAGAGCAGTAGATGAATTGTTGGCAAAAACATTTGAGAACTATCTGACCTGGTGCAAATTTTTGGGGCGAAGAAGCAACATATGGTAAAATGATGCAGTTTTTCAATTTCTTAGACTTGGCTTCAAATAATTGGATATATGTACTGTCTTGCTTGCACTGCAACTGCTTGTGTTGCACCTTCAGGTTGCCCTCTGTGAAGCAAGAAATTCAGCAACATAAACTTCTATACATAGCTCTTTATCTTCTTATATGGGGAGAAGCATCAAACTTACGACTAATGCCAGAATGCTTATGCTATATTTTTCATCATGTAAGCAAAAAAAGTTATGCCTCTGATACTTTTATCGTGCTTCTGTGGTGCTAATGATATAAACCATTTATGTTGCTCTATTTCTCTTGGTATCATTTCTGGAATTTGTATTTTACTGTAGTTTTTCTGGTCACATAACTTACATTGCTGGTAATTAAAAGATGTCCTGTAAATGCTCCTACCAGAATAATCTATTGATATTAAATTACTTCTTTTTTACCAGTATCCTTTTACATTATTTTGTTTGATTGCCTTTTTAGGAATAAAACTGTGTTTCACTACAAGCAGTTTGCTGGTAGGTCTGCATAAACTGTAGATTCTTTTGCTCAAATCCTTACTATACTTATACTATTTAAACTGTTATAAAGCAATGATACCAACATAGTAATGCATAGTTACAACAAGTTGTAATTTCTGCTTGCTCTGTTTTTGATACTACAATACAATCAACGTTTCATGCACACTTCCTCTTTTGTATGTTTGCCCCCTTTTGAAATAAGTGAGATGGGACATTCTTTAGTTAGCAAGTTATTCCCAATCGTTTCATGATAATTCTCCATAGTTAGCTGCTTTAAGCCCTCCACAATGTGAGTGATGCTCAAAAAAAATTTGACCGCCACGTCAGGAAGAGGGAATCGAATCCTAGATAGCTGCAGTGTTGTGTATACACAGGAATATTTTGTGAGACCCACAGAGTAAAAAAGAAATAATAAAAAACAGATTCACACACCTTCCTCTACCTCTGTCCTCTCCGGGTCTCCCTTCCTCACACGCAGCAACCGAGGTGAGCAGCACCGGCACAGAAGCATCGACACAAGAAATCTTTCTTTAATGTTTGGGCATCAGTGCAACTACATGCTCCGCTCGGGTTTTTCTGGCATCACTCGGTTTTGAGCATCGCCAGCCACAGTGGTAGGAGTGATGCTCCAAATTTCTCTCACCTGTCTGGGCATCACTCTCGGCTCACACTGCGGAAGGCCTTAGTTAGCAGTGAATAAAAAAATTCTGAAGTGATTTGACATAAAGTCTAAACCAAGACAAAATAATGGGTCAATGGGAGATATAAAAAATCATTAGTGAATACATGCATATAGTCACAGATGAGAACACCGCTGGAGTCAGCCACACACTGTCAGTCCACAGGTTAAACTACATCACTGCTAGTTCTTGCTGATCCATAGTAAGTTCGGAATTCATTTTTTTTAGTAAAATATATAGCACCCCATTATATTGAAATATTGGAATAAAGATCGTAACTCAGTGCCTGCAATTTCCTTACAGAACTGGCAGATGTTCTTACAAGCCATTAATGTGAATGGTACTGGGATGAATTTTTGATGTAAGAATCAAATTTAAGTGAAGGTCCTACTGAAATCTGAATGTTTGCTAAGGTCTTGCATTTCTAATGGTATAATCGAAACAGGAAGTTGATTAACTTGTTTATATGTTTCTCAAAATAGCATATCTGGTTACTCCTTTTTATAATAACTTACTTTAAGTGGAACTCACTTTGTGAAAACAATAATGATAATTTTTGTTTCAGATGTCATATGAGCTATATGGAGTGCTCTCTGGGGCTGTAAGCTTAATTACTGGGGAAAAAGTCCGACCTGCGTATGGAGGAGATGATGAATCCTTTCTTAACAATGTAGTGAAGCCAATATACAATGTCATATTTCAGGTCCACATTACCTTCTTTTCAATCTTTAATCCATATAGCTTTAAAGTTTGTATTTACAAATGACTGCCTTTCTCTATTTATTTAATGAAGGAAGCACAAAAGAACAAGAACGGAGCATCTGATCACTCAACATGGAGAAACTATGATGACCTCAATGAATTCTTCTGGTTACATACTATGCTTGTTGTATAGCTTCTGATTAAAAGATTTTTTTTTCGAACAATTAAAAGATATACTAAATGTTTTATAATGCAGGTCTGCTGATTGCTTTAAGCTTGGTTGGCCCATGCGCCTTAACAATGATTTCTTTTTCACATCAAGTGCAACTAAGGACTCTCAGGTTTCCTTTGACAACCCATATGCGCTCATGCATGCTCTTGTTTCCTATTTTATCTTTTTATTGCTAGCTTATACTTTCTACTTCTTTCTTGAAGTGTTACTTCATTTATATTTAAGATATTTTTTGGCTAGCAAATGAAGTTTGTTAGTGGTGGCTATATAGCTATCCGATCAACTCTTTTGGAATTAAGCAAAGATTAAACCCAAACACCCAAGAGATCTCACCTCTCTCTCTCTATGCTCTTTACGCTCACGCCTCACTCTGTTTCTCTCTGCCGAAGGCTCTTTGACTCTCCCTTTCTTTGATCCCATCTGCAGAAATGTAAACACCTTTTTCAGCTTCAATCAAGTCTGAATAAAAAATCTACAGCGAACGTCTATTGATGCAATGACATGCAGGTCTCCTGTGTATTAGAGTGAAGATAATCTACAGCTGACCAGCTCATATGAAAGAATACAATGTATAGGCAAATGAAAACTGAAATTCTAAAGTAATTTTCAAATATCTGATGCTTAGCTTAGCTGGCTATTCAACTAAGTCAATGCACATAGGTTATATCCCTTAAGGGCTTGTTGAAACTTTGCCCATGTCGTGGACACTAAAATGGCCCATTTGTGCTGGTGGGACAAATTGTGATATAAGTTGAGATTGAGACTGAGTATTATAAATCTACTGGAGCCAAATAGCAACTTCTGTTTTTTTAAAGCAACTGGCAGCCTTTCAATTAAGATAGAAAAGAGTTAGCCCAGTTTATATAAGGAAAACCGGGCCCGATGGTTACAAGCAAAATCAGCAAAGACCCTAGCATCAGCAGCATGGCCGAAAGGCCCAAAATGACCAACCCAAAACGATACCGTCCACCACAAGTCATCACTGCCGAGCTCGAAAACACAGCCGAGGAGCTCCGACTTCTTGCAATGGATCAAAGCCCAAGCCTCAAAGTCCGAACACACACCTGCAAGGAAAACTAACACCACCCTAAAGATGTTGTTGAATGTCATTGTTGCCGAGCTATGCCGAACCCCACAACACAACAGCTCCAACTACCATAGCACGCTCTTCCAAGCAAGTCAAGCATCCAAGGTAGAGCGTTGTTGAAATTAGCAAAAGCGTCCATTGAACAGGAATGTCACCTCAATGACACCCCAACATTTAGAGCGACGCCCATGGGCGTCACCATCATTGGTTCTGGTCACACTAGCCAAGCCTTAAGCCTTGAGCTATTCCTCCACGTTCTCCATGTCAAGTTGTGGTACTCCAAGAGGACATCATCCATGACGCCTCACATGAGCGCAACCCGCCAACATCGCGACGCAAGCGCCCAACCGTGGGCCTTGTTGACCTTCTCATGCAGGTCGAGAAAACTTCGAACCCGTGCCTCACCCACCCATACACAGCGTCACCGTAGCCCATGTGAGAACCAATGTTTTTAAGGCGTCGCTTAGGCGTCGCCTAATCGGCAAGGCGCTACAGGCGGGACGACTTGGCGGACGACTTGCCTCAGATTGGTATGGCGTCCGCCTTACTACCATGGCGTCTAGAAGTCGTCGATTTGGCGTCCGATTCGTCGAAATCGAGCAAGGCGGGCGCCATACGGGGATGGCCACGGTAGGAAACGGCGGGGAAAACTGAGAGAGAAGGGGTGCGCAGGAGAAACAGAGCGCGCCGGAGGGGGAGAGAGAGAGAGAGCGGGCGTGCAGGAGATTCACCAGCAGGAGAGCGGGAGGGGAACCAGAAGCCGCAGCTCGCCCGTGCAAACGCGTTCTCCCGCGCCGACGGGAGAAGTTGCTGTTGCCCGCCCGCCGCCGAGCCGCGTCGGGGCCACTCTGTAAGGGCTGCGCCATATTCCCCAATCGGCGCTGACCTGCAACATCTTGCCTCCTCTGTTCCTCCATCGAGCTGCAGCGTCCAAAGCCCTTCTGTTCCTCCGTCTATCAAGCAAGAAGAGCAGGACATCTGGAGGAGAGAGGGAAGCAAGAGACAGAGAGGGGTGGAGGCGGAGCGGCAGTGGAGAACGAGAGAGAGAGAGAGAGAGAGAGAGAGAGAGAGAGAGAGAGAGAGAGAGAGAGAGAGAGAGAGAGGCGGTGGCTGGAGATGAAAACAAGAGAGAGAGGGGTATATGGGCTGCACTGGTGGGTGGGCTGACTACTTCTTGCTCCTTCTCCTTTCTTTTTCCTTTTTCCTTTTTCCTTTTTGTTTTTCTTCATTATCTACCACTCTAAGCTGCTCTTTTAAGATTCACTTAAGATGTTAAGGCGTCGCCTCGCCTCACGCCTTAGTCGCTTTAGCGTAAGGCGGTAGTCAGTCACCACGCCTTGCCTTACCGCCTTGAAAACATTGGTGAGAACGACCACGACCGGGGCCGGGCCTTAGACCTGTGCTTTGGAGTGGGACAGACGAGGGAATTTTTTTAACCCTAGCCTAAAATTCGCTCCCACGGGGAGTTGAACCCAGGACCTGAGGAGTGCTACTAGAGCCACCTAACCAACTCAGCTAGAGGCTCGTTCGCTTACTTACTACTCATATAGCTATAATCATGCATGTATTTTAGAGATATCGCAATCAACATTTCCTTTTGTGATGGAGTTCTTTTTCTTATCCTTACTATCGTTAACGTCTCATACTGTTTAGGTTCTTTGTGGATCAAGGTTATCAAGTGTGCCACATGGCCTTGAAAACTGTGCTAGCTGTGTTCCGCTAGTGTCACTACACACATCTCAGCACAATGAGCAGCTAAATCCCCGACTGCCTCATGAGTCATCATCAACAGAAAACTATCTTAATGCAGAAGCAGCTGAACAAAGACAACAGGTAACTTTTATTTTTAAAAAATGAGCACCCCTAAAAAAATATGTAATATTAGAATTGTATAGCCAGTCTTATGTACTTATTTATGCACAAATCTATTTTATTGATTTGAATTGACCCAACATGATTAATAGTTATGTATGCACCATACTCTGATGCTGTGATTGCTTCACAAGTCCACTGTATTGCTTGAATGAATATTATCACACTGTATACAGCACTTACTAGAATTCTCAAGGTATAAAAAGTCTGAACAACCACTTTCTATGTGCTTTGATATAACTTGCCATGCTGTAATCTCTGTGATGCATGCTTTTTCATGTACATGCATGACTCAAAGGATGCTCATGTTTGGGTACATTTGTTTGATTTTTTTTTATTGTTTACTTGTTGCTCTGCATTTTTTTGTGATACTGCACAGCAAGCTACAAGTTTCAGTTCTCAACAGAGATGGTTGGGAAAGACAAATTTTGTTGAGGTCCGTTCTTTTTGTCATCTCTTCAGAAGCTTTGATAGGATGTGGACACTCCTTGTGCTTGGGCTCCAGGTTTACTTTATATCTTTAATGAATGGGTCGATGCATTTAGGATTGCTTTCATAATTCTGTCAGACCTTTTGGCACATTTCCTTATTCATTTTATTTTCAGGTTCTGATAATAATGGCATGGCATGGATTGGGAAGCCCTACTCAGTTACTTGATCCAGTAATTTTTGAGGATATTCTGAGTATTTTCATCACCAATGCAGTACTTCGAGTTATTCAAGGTTGTAATGAGTCTTGTATTGTGTGTATATATTATCAGTTATTATGTTATGAAAACTAGTGCTTAATAAACTGAAATACCTAATTCCTTTTTTCACCATCTTCAATAATGGTTGATGTACCTACTTTTTCTTGCAGTCATCCTTGACATTGCTTTCTCATGGAGAACCAAGGGAACATTGAGAGTTGATCAGATACTAAGATTTACTATAAAACTTTCTCTTGCGGTGGCATGGGCGATTATTCTTCCTATATTTTATGCCAATTCTCAAAATTATAAGGCTTGTTCAACTAAACGGTCTAAAGCCTTTTTGGGGATGTTCTGCTTGTCAAAATATATGGTGGTTGTCGCATTGTACCTTGCAAGCAATGTGGTTGGGATGGCATTATTTTTTGTCCCAGCTGTCACCAACTACATAGAGACATCTACATGGAAAATTTGTAATGTGTTGTCATGGTGGTGTCAAGTATGTTCTCTCTCTCTCCATTTGTTTGTAATTTAGTATAACAAATTATATATTTTTCGTAAAACTATTCAGATGTGTCGTAGTGATATTTTATCAGATAACTTCAGTACATTTAAAGTTCTAAAAGATTATACTGTTTTCACGTAGGTTATACCTCTTTGTACTTCACCTGATAGCTTTCATATCTTGTTATTAAGCCCTAATTATCATTACCTGTGCAGCCACAATTATACGTTGGACGAGGAATGCAAGAAGGACTAGTATCTATACTGAAGTACCGTATTTGTTTACATTTGTATGACTTTATGTCAGCCACTTAGTATGAGCTTAATCATTCTATTTATACCTCACAGGTACACAACTTTTTGGATGATTCTATTGTCATGTAAATTTTTATTCAGCTACTACTTTGAGGTAATATTCTCTCTCACACATGCACTGAACATGATCCTAGTTACAACTAGAAAAGTTATGTTTGTTGTTGTTAGTTTCTTCCTCTGCTTCCTGATGCATTGTTTCTTAAACAAAATATATACAGATTAAGCCACTTGTGGGACCAACGAAAGAAATTATGAAGATCAATGTGAACAAATATGAGTGGCATGAATTCTTTCCACAAGGTCCTCCATTTGATTTTTGTGTTTTTTCCTTACTTTCTGTAATACTATTATATTTTCGCACTGTCAAATTACAGTCAAACAAAAATAATGATACCATACGTCTCTTGCACCAGTGAAGAGTAATGCTGGCGCTATTCTTGCTGTGTGGGCCCCTATAATTCTTGTGAGGACTCTGTTCTTGCAGTACTTATAGTTTTAATTGTGCATATGCCTCTGTAACTGGGATTATCTATTTTTTTTTTCTCCCAACAGGTCTATTTCATGGACACACAAATATGGTATTCTGTATTCTGTACTATTTTCGGTGGTATGTGTGGTATTATCCATCATCTTGGTGAGGTGAGATGAGGCATCACTTAACATGGGTACTCATTTTAGATGCCTAAAGTGTACCAAATTGTTAACTTCGATACTCGTCTAGATTCGCACAATGGGAATGGTGAGAAGTCGGTTTTGTTCCTTACCAGAAGCCTTCAACATGTCTCTTGTTCCTCCAGCAATGCCAATAGAGAGAAAGCGAATGTCTTTTAGTTTCTTAGAGAAGAAAATATTCAAGGTGAAAAATGTTCATGTCATTTTTTGAACTACCTGAAGGTGCCTTTTCCCTTATGTGCATTCTTTTTTTTCCCAAATGATTCCTCTTTTCAGAAATTAGGTAAAGCTGAAAGACATGACCCAACAAAGTTTGCACTGGTTTGGAACCAGATAATAAGTAGCTTCCGTTCAGAGGACTTAATAAGTAATAGGTACACTTTGATTACCCTGCTGCAACTCATGTCTCACCAGATTTGTAAAGAAAAAATGTTGTTTTTCCAGAGAGATGGATTTGATGACAATGCCCATGTCACTAGTGCATAGTTCTGGTTCTATCCGTTGGCCATTGTTTTTACTTGCTAAAAAGGTATGCTGATCTATTCTCCGATACATGACATCAGTTTGGGTGACATGTGTTCACCGTCTTTTGCTACACCATAGTGTTAAAGTTCACATAACCTATTTATTTTGATACGTTAATTTTCTTGTTTCGACAATCCTTTGACAGAGTATATGGTGCATCTCACAGTAAGCACATTATCATGCAAAGGCAAATTTCTCAAATATAATATTGTGGGATTATTCAGAATAAAGCTTGGCTACCATAGAATTTGTGTCACTTAAGTTCTTAAATTTAGAAAACATTACTTTATGAGAAGTTTTCAGCTAGGCTAGCTGTATACTCCCTCTGTTCCAAAATGTAGGTTGTTTTAGTTGATTTTAAACAAATATGATTTCAAAGCTTGCACGCCACTAGATGTTCTGCATTTAGGAACAACTTGCAGTGTTTGGTCGCTTGTGCAGTCTGGCATATATTGAGTACTTCTATCTCTGTATTTATCTACACCCTTATATCTGTTTTGATTACATTGTAGTTTTCAGAAGCAGTGGATATGGCAGCAAATTTTACTGGAAAAAGTGCTCGACTCTTCTGGAAAATTAAGAAGGATCACTACATGTTTTGCTCTATAAATGATTTCTATGAACTGACAAAAAATATTTTTGGATTTCTCATTATTGGGGAGACAGAGAAGAGGTAATTCAATTTGATCCTAGATTATCTCCACTAGTTCTTTTGCCCAAGCTTGCAATTTGGTAGTATATGTTCCTGTGAATATTATTATGATGTTTACAAATTGTATTCAGGGTGGTAGCTGCCATATTTGATGAAATAAATAAGAGTATTCAAAATTCAAGCCTGATGACCGATTTTCGGATGGATCAATTGCCTTCACTGTTCCGCAAATTTGACCAGTTAGCTGAACTTCTGGTAATAACTGAACTAGAACTATCCCTCTTTTATTTATCGTGGTTTATACTTCTCTGTTGTTACTGTATTTCATATGCATTGTGATTCTAGAAATCTGGACCTTACTTTGTTAGAGCAATGCTAGACTCTGCTTTGACGATCTTTTGAACAAAAGATTACTTTCACAATCTACCTGCCCAGCTATTTATCCCTTTTTTTTACTGCAACCTTGGCAATGATTCCGGGTTTTGCAATTGATATGTGTTAAGGTGAATTTCCAATATATAATAAGAAGTTAGAGGGCACAGCAGCCAAGACAGCCATGGGAACTGCTCGCGTCAGCCAGTCCTAAGAAGCTGAATTGTTGAGGGACTTGATAGCACCCGCACCCACCTTCTCCATGTACTACAGGCGCACCCTGCCATTGGCCGTGCCATCACTTTGTCGCCGAGGAACCCACCTTCCAACTGAAACCCAAACCATAATAGTTGGGTTGTTGCTTACTCAGCACGCTCACATGTCACATCAGTCACAATCCAGGATTGAGACAAAAATGTCAATCAGAGGGTGTATATGTAACTAGAAACCTAGCATTAGCCAACACTCTTGTAGTGTAGTGGTAACCTCCCCAGTTGAGGGAGACACTAGCCAGGGTTCAAATCCTGATGGCACAAAAAAAAAAATCCCCTAACCAAAAAATAGTGGTAGGGTGCCAGCCTGTGGCACCTGTGGTTGGTTTAGGCCCTCCTACCAGGGGGACAGTTGTAGTGGTCGCCAGCCCAGAGGTTGTGATCAGTCCAGGTTACAGTGCGGCACTATAGGGTAAAGCCGGGGTTCGGGGATTTTCTCTGTAGGTTTGACTGAGAGCTTCTTCTTAGTGCAATACTATGGGGTGGTCTTTCCCCACCAGCTGAGTTTTTAGAAACGCAGCATCACATTTGGAGAACTTAGGATAAATTATTTCTACTTCAGCTCTTTATATTAATGGATAGCCAATACAGTTTTTTCTTTATCTTGAACTCTGTTAACATGGTACAGGCAGCCCTTTCCATGTCTTTTCAATCCTCCTTATGTGCCAACCAATATAATTGAATTTTCTTGCATGTGTTACTTAGTTTATAAACAAACAAGAACATCGATATGAGGTGACAATTCTGCTCCAAGATATTGTTGATATTCTAATCCAGGATATGATTGTGGATCCTCAAAGGTAAGAATTTTTTAATAATAGTTTGATATGTTAATGTATATACCAGTACAATAACTTCCTTTTTGTACAGTATACTGGATGTGGTTAATTCTTCAGAGAGACTGAACTCTGATGATTATGGAGCATTCAACTACTATGAACCAGAGCTCTTTGCATCAGTCAGCTCAATAACAAGCATCCGATATCCATATTCTGATAAGCAAAAAGAACAGGTCTGAGCAAACCTTTGATTACCTGAGGACAAAGGAACATATTATAATTCTTTGAATGATGAAATGGCCTTGCATATTCAGGTTAAACGCCTCTATCTTTTGCTTAGTACAAAAGAAAAGGCTGCGGAAATACCATCAAATTTAGAGGCTCGGCGACGCATTTCATTTTTCGCCACATCTCTGTTTATGGATATGCCTGCTGCTCCCAAAGTTCGCAGTATGTTGTCGTTTAGGTAATACTTTTTCTTTCAAAGGACACTTGAACTTACTCCCAGTTACCTTGAATATTCCCAAATATTGAACCAATGAGGGCTTTCTTTTTTTTCATGTCAGACAAATGTGGCCTTCATCGATTTGCTTGTATAATCAACTCATATTATCTGAATATTGGTGGCATACACTGCCAAATAAAAGTAGCATAACTTCAACATGGGATCTACTCAGAGATGAACCAGATCCAAACTATCTGATAATGCTAGAAGTCTAAATAGTTCACACTGTATCCCTGAACGATCTCCATTCAGTATCTCCTAGATGTAGCTCAGGCACACCCTATGGTTGCCTGTATATATACACATGTATCTTGTACTTGGCAATCAATCAATCTAATCACACGCAATTGACTTTGCTTACACTCCTTTCTCTCTCTCTCTTTTTATCAGTTAGAGTTGCTACCTGTTCGTAACATACTGTCTCCTTTTAAGTCAATCGCATAGTTCAGTTTTAGGAGTTCCATCAGTATCATGGACCACGATAAACCTCAAATGCAACCACAATCAACCAGTTTTTATGATTTTGTCTTTCATCACTTCTGGTTAATCACCGCACTGAAATAATAACCAATAAGAATCACTATACATATAAAGCAAGCTGGACTGTTAATAGTTCTATGTTTGATAATTTTGATACCTGCATCCATCTCAATGGAAAACAGTTACAATTTACATGTCACTGAAAATAGTTTTGATTTACATGTCATTAAATCCTGACATGACATACTTTATGCAGTGTAATAACTCCATATTTCATGGAAGAAGTGAAGTTTTCGGATGAAGAACTTCATTCAAATCAAGATGAAGCATCCATCCTTTCCTACATGCAAAATATATATCCAGGTCACCTATATAATGAAACTTTCTTTTGACTGCTACGACAACTGCTTGCATGGTTTATATGAAAGCATACTGGATTTCCATATGTTACTAAGATATACTCCTTCCCTCCCAAAATAACTGCACATCTCGTTTTTTGAGGAGTTAAACTTTTTTTAGTTTGACCAAATTTATACAAAAGTATACTAATATTTGTGATGTGTAATAAGTATCATTAGATTAATAGTGATAATATTTTCTATAAATCTAGTCAAACTTCTAAAAAAGTTTAACTCCTAAAAAAGCATGATGTGCGGTTATTTTGGGACGGAGGGAGTATCAAGACGAGGCATCCATCTTAACCTTACTGAGATTTCGTACTCTCGTGATTTTAGATCAATGGAAAAACTTTCTGGAACGCCTTGGTTCAAAGGTAACAAATGATGAAATTAGATACTGGGCTTCCTTCCGTGGCCAAACACTGAGCCGAACTGGTAATCCAGAGCACATTCTCATCTGTTGTATTACCATTTAAGCCTATGGCCACCTCATCTCACACCTGTTTTTATTACAAACTATCTAGTTCGGGGAATGATGTACTACAGAAAAGCATTGAAACTACAGGCTTTCTTAGACAGGACAAATGATCAAGGTGCGTATGCAAATCTTGTCCTAACGAGATTCAGTAACAACTTCTCATTTCTTCAATGGTGGGAATTTATAGCCAACTAGAAAGTTAAGACATGTAAAGTTCTAGTAACAATTTTTTTATTTCATAAGCTTCATCTCTATTTCTTTGGAAACAGTTTCCACTAATTCAGTTTTGTAAAACTTATGCAGATTTATTTGAAGCACCTATGGCAACTGAACAAGGAAAAAATAAAAGAAATATCCACCAAACATTATCGGCTGAACTAGAAGCGCTTGCAGATATGAAATTTTCATATGTCATTTCGTGTCAGAAGTTTGGGGAACAAAAAATCAAAGGTGATCCCCATGCTCAAGACATCATAGATCTGATGATGAGGTATGAAATGACATATATAGCTTTGGAACATAAATAACTTTAGAAAAATGATGATCACTAGAGCCATCCTGATCTTTTTCACTTGTGCCGTATGAAGGTACCCTGCTCTGAAGGTTGCTTATATCGAAGAGAAGGAAGTCATAGTAAATAACTGTCCTCATAAGGTTTATTCCTCTGTGTTAATAAAAGCAGAGAATAATTTGGACCAGGTAATGATATCAGATTAAGACTAAAAGTAGAAAATCTTGTAACATCTTTTTTTTTTGAAACAAAATCTTGTAACATCTAAGATCTCTTGAAAGCACCTCTCTTCTTTTATTTTATCATCACGACTATCTCTCATTAGTTATTCAGCATAATTATCACCCCTATTAAAAAATCTTGCTTGTAAAACATATGATTCTCTTTTTCGAATCCCTCTAATCACTTGGCCTTTACTGATGTGTTGGTTATGTCCATAGGAGATTTACCGTATAAAGCTGCCTGGTCCACCTATCATTGGAGAAGGGAAGCCTGAAAATCAGAACCATGCCATTATCTTCACTCGTGGAGAAGCTCTACAAACAATTGATATGAATCAAGTAATGAATTGTACATGCTTCTATAGTCGTGTTATCTTTTGTTTAAAGATTGGCAGAATAGCCGTTTTGGTCCCTGAACTATTACTCGAGGCTCACTTTCATCCTTGAAGTTTCAAAATGGCTATTTTAGTCCTCAAACTCTACTTTTGGTCTCACTTTCATCCTAGAACTATGAAGATGATCATTTCAGTCCTCAAACTTTGCATTTTGGACTCAATTTCATCCATAAACTATCAAAGTGCATTTCGGTCTTTAAACTTTATCTTCAACTCAACTTTGTCTATAAATAAAACTTTATATTTTAGGCACAATTTCATCCATGAATTACAAAATGCATTTTGGCTCAACTATAATAATATAGGGTTATAGGTCCAGCACCACCCACGTTTTGAGATGGACGGTTATTGTTAGGTACTATTGTCCCTAGTGTCGTTCCAGCTAGCGAATCGGATGGCAGACTTTCAACATTTATATTCATATTCTAAGATGCATATAGATATAAATATTCTTAAATATGAACTATTTTTAGCCTATGGATAAAAAATATTATTTTATACACTAATTATTTTTTAGTTGAGCCTAACTCTAGAAGTAGCTAAGGAAAAAATTATAGATTTGCTATTATTTCAGTATATATCCATGTATTCTTAGGGAATAAATAGCGTTCCAAGCAACTGTAATTGCTCCCACAAAAATCATTTAATCGGATATATATATAAACGGTACCATTATAAGGTAACATAACAGCTTGGGATTATTAATGGCCACTAAAGAGTTTTTTATGAATATTATATGTTCTATCTCCAATCGCTGGTGGTGTTGGAGATGAATAGGTGCAACAGTGCAATGTTCCACGTAGGACGATAGACAAAGTTCAGGTGAAAAATAAAAGTTTAAAGTCTGAAATACATTTTGATAATTTACGGATCAAGTTGAGCCCAAAATGCAAAGTTTGAGGACTGAAACGATCGTCTTCATAGTTCTGGTATGAAATTGAGCCTAAAAGTAGAGTTTGAGGACTAATACGGCCTTTTTGAAAGTTTGGGGATGAAAGTGAGCCTTGAGTAATAGTTCAGGGACCAATACGGCTATTCTGCCTTAAAGATTCTATGTTCATGTATGTAAGTTGATATCAGGACAATTATCTGGAAGAAGCTTACAAAATGAGGAATGTCCTTCAAGAGTTTGTAAGGCGTCCTAGGGACCAATCTCCAACTATCCTTGGGCTAAGAGAGCATATCTTCACTGGAAGGTCTGTAATCTGACAACACACGTCTTTGATGTTTTGTCTTGTGGGATAATTATGATACTATTATTTGTGCAGTGTTTCATCTCTTGCTGGCTTCATGTCATATCAAGAGACAAGCTTTGTTACAATTGGACAAAGATTTCTTGCTGAACCCCTTAGGTGAAAACATGCTTCTTATTCTATCTTATAATGTAGGCACATTCTTTTATTTTAAGTTCTTATTTCTGGTAGAATTAGCTAAAGAGCCTCTAGCTGAGTTGGTTTGGTGCCTTGAGTAGCACTCCTTAGGTCCTGGGTTCGACTCCCTGTGGGAGCGAATTTTCAGGCTGGTGTTCAAAAATCCCCTCGTCTATCCCACGCCAAAGCACAGGTCTAAGTCCCGGCCTCGGTCGTGGTCATTCTCACATGGGCTACGGTGCCGCTGTGTATGGGTAGGGTAGGGGTTCGGGGGCTTTCTCGACCTGTGTAAGAAGGTCTTCTTCTTAATGCAATGCCCAGGGACTGTCTTACCCCCCGCAGGTTGAGTTTTTTTTTTATTTGGTAGAATTATGTTCTGTTTTAGACAGAAATCTGACTATGTTATTGCAGAACCACAGGATATCATTTTAAGGTAGATGAGTGGAAAACTGTACAGCACGAGACCCTTGCACAACATTACAATTTACAACCAACGCACCATGGACTTAAGAAACAACCCGACTGGGAAAAAGGCTAAGGAAAACAAACACCTAGCCTATCCCCATAAATAGACATGGAGCTCCTTAGCTTCAGTGTCAGCAGCCATATAATGACATTGAATGATGGCTGAGTTTCTTATCAAAATGTCACTTCGTCAAAGTTGAATAGGAGTGGCATGTTTAGAATGTTAATTTTTGGAGGTGAGCCAAGGTCAGTTCGTCAGAGGTGTGGGTGTACACCCTCACCACCAAGCTTCAAGTCCTCTTCTACTTGAATTTGGGTGTCTATTTTCTTATTTACAATGGCACCTAGTTAAGATTGGTTGAGCCTTTTTTTTTGCAAAGTGGTAATTTTCTCTTCCATTGTTTGAACTTTATTAGGTGATTTTATAGTCATTCATAGACTGTGACAAATCAATTGGACGAAGCAATGGGGAATCTTGTTGCATTAACTAGCGGAGCTTTTCTTTTCTGAATGCTACTAGCAGAGCTTAGTTAAGGCTAATCATGGCTATGCCCAGTTGCTCACATGTCCCCTTCTTTAGTTAAGTTGCCTAAATATTATATAGTTCTACTGGTTGTTTAAACTTCACAGACCCCTTTTCATTTGATTGCTTGGGTCACTGACACTATTTGTTGTCAAAGTAGCGAGATATTATTTGGTTCTGCAGAGTCCTGTATACATAGTTCAGTCAGTAGTGGCCCAGGTGAGGTAGCAGCAGTAACACAGGTATGGGATGACACAAATATTGATGAATAATACTGGCTATGGTGGCTGCAATACATAAAGAGGGAGGATAAGGCAGTAGGAGCAATATTGTGGATGCAGAAAAGAAATTACTAAGATATATAATCCCATTCAGAGAAAGCTTTGAAATGGGTGCGATACATTCCCTTTCATAGTTGTAAGTGGAGTTTTCAGCAGTTTAGAGTGCACAATGACATATGAAACCTTTTTACCTTTAGATAATATCTATACATTTTGATTTCTCACAGATTGATAGTGATGGAAACTTAGTATCAATGTCAGGAGTCCCACCTTTATTAAACTCCAGCTATAATCCAATACATATAAATAACGGGTGTGAGGATATTGAGGACAGCACACTGTTTTTTTATAAATTTCTACCATATAATATGAAGAAGCCCATTCTGAAGTCAATTTTGTTATTCAAATGACTATTTTCCTTGACTGTAGGGTACGGTTTCACTATGGTCATCCAGATATTTTTGATCGGATATTTCATTTAACAAGAGGTGGCATAAGTAAAGCATCTAAAACTATAAACTTAAGTGAGGATGTCTTTGCTGGTAAGTTAAAATCTTCCTTCTGTTTTTTCGAGAAAACAAAATCTTCCTTCTGTTGAAACTGAAATTGAAACTAATCATGTCATTTTCTAAAACAAGTGCTGCTTTGGAATTCTGTTTACAGGGTATAATTCCATATTGCGTCGTGGGAGTATAATTTACAACGAATACATTCAAGTTGGCAAAGGGCGTGATGTTGGTCTTAACCAGATATCAAAATTTGAAGCTAAAGTAGCAAATGGCAATAGTGAGCAAACAATCAGTCGTGATATTCACCGGCTAGGTCGGCGATTTGATTTCTTCAGGATGCTTTCATGCTATTTTACAACAGTGGGATTTTACTTTAATAGCCTAGTATGCTCTCTCTCTCTCTCTCATCAAAAGTTTCGGAGTTATCTTATTCATCAAAATGGACCATAGCAATCAGCTCTTCTTATATTTCCTTTGTTTGGGCTTAATAATAATGGACCATAGCACTGAGTATTAGTCTAATTGTTCAGTTGATCCTTATGTTGTGCAGATATCAGTTGTTGGTGTTTATGTTTTCCTCTATGGCCAGTTGTACTTGGTTCTCAGTGGCCTGCAGAGGGCTCTGTTACTTGAAGCTCAGACTCAGAATATAAAGTCCTTAGAAACAGCCCTTGCATCTCAGTCTTTTCTCCAGCTAGGACTGCTTACAGGATTGCCGATGGTGATGGAACTAGGTTTGGAAAAGGGTTTCCGTGCAGCTCTGAGTGATTTTATCCTCATGCAATTGCAGTTGGCATCAGTTTTCTTCACGTTCTCTCTTGGAACAAAAGCACACTACTATGGCCGTACTATTCTCCATGGGGGTGCTAAATACCGGCCTACAGGGCGTAAATTTGTAGTTTTCCATGCAAGCTTTACTGAGAACTATCAGTTGTATTCCAGAAGTCATTTCGTCAAAGGATTTGAGTTGATCTTCCTTTTGATAGTCTACCACATCTTTAGGAGATCTCATGTGAGCAATGTGGTGCATGTGATGATCACATACTCAACATGGTTTATGGCAGTGGCTTGGCTGTTTACTCCTTTTCTTTTTAACCCGGCTGGTTTTGCTTGGCAAAAAATTGTTGATGACTGGGCTGACTGGAATAGGTGGATGAAGAATCAAGGGGGCATAGGAGTGCAACCAGAAAAGAGCTGGGAGTCATGGTGGAATGGTGAGAATGCACATCTACGTCACTCAGTATTGAGTTCTAGAATTCTTGAAGTGCTGCTCTCCCTACGCTTCTTCATATATCAATATGGCCTTGTCTATCACCTGAATATCTCTCAAGACAACAAGAATTTCCTTGTCTACCTGCTTTCATGGGTCGTAATTATTGCCATTATTGGTTTTGTTAAGGTATCTACTTCATCTCCAGAATTCTATATTGTTTCATACAATTGAGATTCTTTTTATTATGCTGATTTTTCTTTCCAAGCCGAATATTCATTTGTTAAAATTGCTGCAGCTTGTCAATTGTGCTAGCCGTCGTTTGAGCACAAAGCACCAACTCATCTTCAGGCTCATAAAACTTTTGACATTCCTCTCAGTGGTTACTTCCTTGATCCTTCTCTATTGTCTCTGCCAATTATCTATCATGGATCTGATCATCTGTTGTCTGGCATTCATACCAACTGGCTGGGGTCTCCTCCTTGTAAGTTTCAACTGGCAGCTCACCATTTTTGCCAAATTTAGTTCCTTTTGCTGCATTACACCCTAATTTCTTCCCATTGTCTTACAGATTGTTCAAGTTTTGAGACCCAAAATAGAGTACTATGCAATATGGGAGCCTATTCAGGTCATAGCTCACGCATACGACTATGGAATGGGATCTCTGCTTTTCTTCCCGATCGTTGTACTCGCATGGATGCCTGTTATCTCGGCCATTCAAACTCGGGTTCTTTTCAACAGAGCATTTTCCCGGCAACTACAGATCCAGCCTTTCATTGTAGGCAAAACTAAACGGGGATAGCATAACTGATGGTTTTACACGGATGCGTATTGGGGATTTGTGAATATGATCTATTTGTTGGTCAGCAGGGCAATAAGTTTCTGTACTCTGGTAGCGTAAATGTCGTGTGCAGTGTGACCCATGATTCTTTGGTCCAAGCCTGTGCCAGATCTAACATAGTAATACCTCAGTTTCGGCTTTTGTCGCAGTGTAACTTTTACATACCGTCTCTGTAAAAAGAAACAGCTCTAGCATTGCTCTTAGATGAGTCATGACTCATGAATCTCATGATACCTATACAGTTACAAAGGTTCTATCTTATTTCCAATATATTTTATGGTAACATTAGGGAATATATTGCGATCAACTTCACGTACAGCAAGCTTGACAAAGAATTCATGTGGTTGAACTGCTGCCTGACTATCGAGATACAGAGGTTGCGCGCAGGTGTGCCATTTTGGCATTCAAACGCCTCCAGAACCAATAGGAAAATTGTTGAGCTCATGGATTCCCAACGCAACTGCATCGTGTTTCTTCATGTGTGGTTGCTTTTAAATGGCCCAAGCATATATTGCCATGTCACAGACTCACAGTTGATTACAGAATGGCTGGCCGGAGCCGGTTCCAGTCGGATTGGATTTAGGTGGCCACAGATTGAGCAGCTAGCTGATTTTGCAGTCTGTCGATAATTCGGTAGTGATGGACCCCAGGTTGTTAACATGATATTACTTTGGCCATTTTGTAACCTACCCTACACTGTTTTATATAGGATTAGTTTTTTTTTCTAAGTCAATGTTTAATTTATTAGCATTGATAAAACGCACCAATATCTACGCAGATCGTTTTATGTCTTATTGTCCATCTTCTACACTAGTCTTTATTTTCCTCGATATATCTCAGATGAAACACTCTTTTGAGTGTCTTTGTCAAAAAAATCAGAATATTGAGCATTTATCTGGTAATTTTAAATGTTATTAGTATTTGTGTCATGTAAGGGACACAAAAGCAGATGAAAAAAAAAACCTGTGGCCCAAGTAAATAAAATAAAGGGGACAGGAGCTACCAGTGAGTGCATAAAGAAGAGAAGTGGTCCATGCCTTGGTTCATCCTAACCCACAGCATATATAATCCGCAAGGCACTGATGAGTGATTTAACGTCACGAGATCAAGGCTGGGGGCCGCCGTGCATGTGCTGCTACGGCTGGCTGGCTGTCAAAAAGGAACATCGCTCACGAGTACCCACCCCTGCTGGCTGGTGTGCATCTCTACCTCTACTTGGGTTTTAGTTGGGAAAAAAAACGCAGCAAAGGGGACCCTGCAGCTAGCGACAGCCGTAGGACAGCATCAATAGATCGACGCGCATTGGCGCACACGGCAATGGCGAGCACACGGCGGGGCGGATACTACGTGTAGGAACTCGGTAGAAGGAAACTTTTTTATATGGTTACACACAGTACAGTGCGATGCAAGGAAGGCACCATCTGCCGCATATGCACATGTGCAAAGCAAAGGGCAGCCTGATGTATATAGCTAGCTAGGTGGAGAACATACATACACACACGTTGCGTTGGAGGCTGTTGGAGGTTGGAACAATGCAATGGAATGGAATGCAAAGCGGAAGGCGGGCGGCCGGTGCATGTGAGGCGGTCGGCCCTGTTCGTGGGAATGTCCTACGCCCAGCGGGCACATGGCCATGGGGGCGGAACCGCAACGCATTATTTGAGCCTGTCCTGCCCCTGCGCCACTTGTTGCTTACGACGCCTCGCTCTTGCTTACGGTCGTTCCCCGGCCGTCTCTTCTCTCTCTAACCATCACTACTACACCTAGTAGCAGCGATTTCTCATGAACTAGTAGTATGATTGTGTGAACTAATAAAGAATTGCTACATATGAGTGCAAGAAAGAATTCATGGTAAATCAAACAGTTGAATTGCGTAAAATTTATGCGCTCCAATTGGAGACCATGCATTGCACGGCAAAATTAAAGACGGTGGACTTTGGTGTGGAGTCAGAATAATCTAAATGCAAATTTTTGCAATCTAATACTCCGTTTCGTTTGTATTTGACAAACTAGCTTAAAAGATTTATTTACAACCAAATTGTGTAATTAGTTATTTTTTCACATTTAATGCTCCAGCAGAGCAGGCAGTTTACAAGCAGAGCAGGCAACCAAACTACATGCATCTTTTGAGCCACGTTGGGTTGGGACTTTGGGACTACTGCGCCCTCCTTCCCTCGGCCTCATGTGCCGCTGCCGCCCCGCCCCGCCCCGGCTACACAAATCATGGTAACAGACAGCGCATGACAGAAGAGAAGAATATAAAGCATCCATCCATCATGCCCGCCGTTTCATTTCAGTCACATATATTAATCTTTATCTATCTAATGATTCATTCCCCAGTATGTAACTGTTAGCATAACTACGCCATGCATGCATCCAGGTCATTTGGCATTTTCCCTGGACAGCAACGTTTCATCCTTATCTGAGTTATCTCCATTCACGATAGCTAGAATCTGGATCTGGCATGTACATCGATGCCGAATTTGAACTGTTCGTAGCATGGCAGACGAGAGCAAGTGACCACACCTTGTCTGGTCCAGGCGTCCACCACGTGGTTGAGCTGCTCTGCAGTCTGCAGCTGCCCAGCTGAGTGACGAGCTGCTCAAGTCTGAAACCCAGAACCAGAAGCCAGTCTCTTCAGCTCCACGATTAATTAGTGGGCGAAAAACATTTACAAGTACCACTAGTACTACTAGTACCGGTCTATGTTATCTATCTATCCATCTATCTATCCTACATTTCTACTATCTTCACTCATCAGCATGTGCAGTTATATATGTACTGGGCCTAATGCCATGCATGTTCCTCCACAGCCTCTCACTTAGCTGTTGCTAGCTGTCTGCTTCCCCGCATCATGTGACCTCCCTCCACCCTTGCTCCTACTTGCCACCCTTTTTTCTTCCCGTAATAAATAAAACAAATAAATGGACCCTAACTAACTTTGCCCAGCTAGCTAATTACTGTACCTTTTGATAACTAATCACAAAGGTCATTACATGCATCATCTCATCCATAGCAGAGCACAAGCTCCCTGCTGTACCACCAAGGCACCAATAGCTAATTAACATAGTAGCATCAACATTACACATCTTGGCAATAATTTGATCTTGCTTAAGTATCAAGAACAAATGCTAGAAACTAAAGGTCAACTAGGAGCAGTAATCCATTTTGACAAGGCAACAAGATGAAATCATTGCCCTAGCTAGGCATAGTAGTAGAGTACTCCTAACCACCTAACCTACCATATCTCTTGGATCTTGATATGCATAGCCCTAAACACATGCACGATGCTGCAAGAAATGGACTCTAAAGGTCACCAGCTTAGTTATAGCTCGCATGCATGCAGATGCAGGGGGTGTTTAGATGTTTTTGAAATGATAAAACTTTTGCTTTTAATTTTTTGCTATAAAACTTTTGCTATTCAAATTTTTAGCATTTGGTGTTTAGATGTATGGCAAAACTTTAGTCATGCAGACACAGCACGCGCTCCCAAGACGTTTTTTTGCCTAGTTTTGGGCCTCTTGGATCCTAAATACCAAAAGTTTTTTGACCTAAGTTTTGTTTTAAGTTTGGTTGTTTAGATCTATTTTGCTAAAAGATAAAAGAAAAGTTTTTACAAAAAAAGATGCGAAAAAATAAAAACAAAAATTTTTGAAAAAAAATATTCCATTAAAAAAAAACTAAAGATCAATTTGAATATGGGTAAACCGAACATGGCCCAATGGAACTCTGGTCTCTCTGACACACTAATGCAATGCAAATGCAGTGTGTGATGTGCCCCACCAGGCCATTCCCATCCCCATGCATGTGCACTGAGTCCACCTCAATATATACACACCATATATCTCTCCACCTACACTCTGCCTGCTTGCAACCAATAACCATATACATACACACTTATATAGTACATCTCAAGCACAGCACACTAGTCCAGCACTCTAGCCTCTAGAAGTCTAGAGTCTAGCTTTGTCTTCGCATTTCACCCAGAGCAGGAGCAGCAGCAGAGGTACCGGCGGTGCCAAGAAGATCTCCAGAACAAAAGTGATGGCGCAGCTGCCGCCGAGGGCGCCGAGCGCCTTGCCGCAGGACCACTGGTCGGCGGGGGCGGAGTTCCTGGGGTTCGCCTCGGCGAGGCGGGGCGCGCACCGCCGCTCCGCGAGCGACTCGGTCGCGTTCCTCGAGGCCGTGCCCATGGACGACGTCATCGGCGGCGGCGGGAGCGCCGGCGACGACTTCGACCGCCTAGACGATGAGCAGCTCATGTCCATGTTCTCCGACGTCGACGCGCCGGCCGTCTCCGACGGCGGCGCCGGGGAGAGGGCCGGGGACGCGGCGCAGCTCATGGACGTCGGGGACGCGGACGACGGAATGGCGGCATCGTCGCCGGCCGCCGCGCGGGCGGCTGCGGACGGCGTCGCTGACCCCAAAAGGGTCAAGAGGTTAGTTGCAACTTGCAATTTCTCTAGTGTATAAAGTGATCTGCTAGTACATTTTAACTTTTTAAGTAGTCATCTTTTTCATCTACCAATCTACCATGGTAAAACAGTAGTTCTTTTATTCAAGACTAATTTTTTATTGTGGAGTCACGACTCAGGAGTGCCTTTAATTTGTCAATTTTTATGTTCATCTCTTAGATTAGGATTTCCAAATTGAAATTACCGCTGCATAGTTACTGTGGACCACTAATAGTTAAGTCAACTTGCAAAGTCCCCAGAGAGGGGGAGATAAAAGAAAGGGGGCTAATTTTCACCAGACGTTGAGAATTGAAAGGGAGGAAATGAGAAGAACTTCAAAATTTTAGCTCTTAAAACTTGAATTTATTTACCTACGTAGTGCACATTTATTCATGAATTCCACAACATTATTGTTCATATAACTTGTACACAATTTGTTTAAACTGAGCCTTTTAAGCAGGAACAAATACATTTGCTTGGTTCGTTGTCAATCTGTTTCACTCAAACAAAGTAACATACACAAGTATATATTGATCCACATGCATGTATTAATCGTAATTTCTTAACAACCATAGATCATAGATGCCTAGCAATCGTTCCAAAAGAAAAATTGACGAGTAGCAATATTTTTTCTCCGTTCCTTGGGTTTTTTTTTTTCAGGATATTGGCAAACAGGCAGTCAGCTCAGAGGTCACGAGTTAGGAAGCTGCAGTACATCTCGGAGCTTGAACGGAGTGTCACCAGTCTCCAGGTGACCACTTCTCTTCTTTCTCAGACTAGCTAGCTAATGGATTCACAGGCAGCACTTGAGCCATTCATTCTGAGATCCGATCCATCTGTTTCATCTTCTCTCTGCTGTTGCTAACTGCAGATGGAGGTGTCAGCACTGTCCCCTCGCGTGGCCTTCCTGGATCACCAGCGGTCACTGCTCACCGTTGGCAACAGCCATCTCAAGCAAAGAATCGCGGCGCTCGCCCAAGACAAGATCTTCAAAGACGGTATGTATGCTATCAGAATCAGATCATTCTGTTCAGTTTCACTAGACAGGCACGTACAGTAATGAATGATTAGAGCATGTCCGAGAGACTTTCTAAATCTCACTCTCTAAATCATCATTTGGAGAGTCATTTGCATAAAAATCGCTTTCGATACCTTTTCATTTTCCAACAGTTTTTCTATATCTCGTGCTTACTCTACAGAGCCATTCTCGTCTTCTATATTTGGCTAGCGAAAAATCCGGAATAAAAGATGGCTAGAGAAGCTGTTGGAGGATAGTTTTTTACCAAAATCTATATTGCTAGCATTTATGAAGGATATGGAGAGTCTTTTGGAGATGCTCTTAGGTGTCGATTTAAACTGATCGCAAGCTATGCATGCAAAATATAACAACAACGCAGCTCATCAAGAGGCGCTGAAGAAGGAGATCGAACGGCTACGCCAAGTGTACCAGCAGCAGCAGCAGATCAAGGTGGCCACCACCGGCGGCGCCGACATCGCCACGGCCGCCTCCATGCAGGCCAGGCAAGAGCTGCTCGCGTATGAGGGCGCCGCCATTCGATAGCGGAGAACGGAGGCGTTCATTGCACCAACTTTTGCTGGGTTTCTGGGGGCAATTCATCGTGCGTGGAAATACACGCGCCTGGTAGTAGCTTAATTTTTGTGCAGTCTCTGATCAATGCATGTTGGCTTTGTTTGCTGCTTCTTAATTAATTCGTATTATGTGATGTATTCTCCTCACCCTAGCAAAAAAAGTTGTGCAGGGATGAAGAGTTGTTGTGAATGAATGTATTTGGTTATTTTTTGGACGGGCTTACAATTTGTGTTGGTAAAGATTTTTTCCAAAGGTGATTGGTTGCTTCAGGTGTTCAAGTCATTTTTGTACAACTGCAAATGTCGTGCATTATCCCCAATGTCTGCTAGAAATATTCCTTGAACTCACTGGTATTTTGAACCAATTTTTGGCGTCACAACTCACAATACGATGAGGATGACAATTGCCTTGGAAAATTGGTGAGTGCTCGCTCCTTCCTAGTAAAATGTAAGTCAAACAATTCTAATTAGCTGTGTGGTTTAACTTTTTTTAGAAAAGAGAATATGTATTAATATTCCAGCCTCTGTATCGATCGATCCATAGTTCAGTTGTGTATCGCCCTTCCTATTGTTTTTATTCTTGTACGTACTCAAACCTCGTAGGTTATCATGTCGATTTGGGAGTGTAAAGCAGATAACCGGTTAGGAATGGAGGAAAACAAACTATGGATTTTTTTAAAAACTAACAAACTATGGGTTTTGGTGACAATGGCAATTAGCAATGACATGCTTAAACAACGTACTCCTAGGAGTTTTGCCATTTCTTTGGGCTTCATGGCAGCACGGGGACGGGCAGTATGCCAGTATGGGCTTTATTTAGTGTCCCCCGTGATTTTTTGTAATGGGCCGGAACCTAAAATGGCCGATACAATACAAGTGGGAGAAATCTGTACTGGCCTTTTGTAGACCTATTTAGGACATCGGCGGCAGCTTGGCAATTACAAGAGCCTCTCATAAAATTTAATCTATAGTTTCTCAAAAAAAATCTCTATACTTCAATGTGGAGAGCCATTTTATAGATGTTCTTTTTATATACTCCCTCTGTACTAGTAATTCAAATCGTTTTAGACAAGGTTTTGGTCAAATATTGGGAATATAAATCATGAATAAAACTTTTAAGTTATTGAGTTTGAAAATATGAAAACCATATTAATATATTTGTCTTGAAAATCAATTTCATAAAAATATACATATATCACTTTTCCAATAAATATTTTTATAAAAATAAGAAGTCAAAGTTATACTTTGAAGATCGTGTCGTGAACGACTTGAATTACCAGTACGAAGGAAGTATCTCTCATGTGTCTGACGAAATCTCTAGGCCCATCTAATCAGCGGACGTTCCCTCACAGTCAATCAGCGAACACTCAAACAACGCTCAACATTTTTTTCTTTTTCGACAAAGACGCCTTCTATTTTCTTTTTTTGGCCACGTAGTGCACATGAGCTGATTTTAATTAATGTAACACTTGTCCATGCCATCGGTATGGTTTCTTATTTATCTTTTGTCACACTGTATCATTTCTCTTTGCCACGCTCCGTCATTTTCTATTTTGACCGCAAATCATTCGGGACAACGGCGGAGAAACAAGCAAAATAATTGGGTGGGAGAGTCAAATAAAAAGCTTCTTTTACCAATTATAAGTAACTATTGTTGTTCAAGCATACAACTGCATTCAAATCACTGATCATGAAGAAAAATTTTCACTCCAAAGAAATTTCAAAAGTACATGACGTTTAAGAAGAATATATGCGTTTCTGAAAAAAGACCATCCATATTTTGTTGCTAAAGTCAAAACTCGATGCCATAGATGGAACGAGATTTGGAGTGTTACACAAACATAGAAATGTTTCTTTCCACCTCCTATATCTGCATTAGAAAAAAAAATTGTATTCACAAATTCAACTTCAAATAAATTATCTAGTATTTCATCAAAAAAATTATCTAGTAGTGGCTAGATCATAGTGGCTAATTCAGGTCACACACAGTATTAGTGGCTAGATCGTCCGAGGCCACACATGGCCTAGATACCTAGCGGAGGGAGGTTGACGAGGTCGATATGACGCTCGTTCTTCGCAAAAAAAAAGACGCCTTTTAGGAAGACTCATCGGAGAGATGTGCAGCGGGGGCTCTAGGATTAACGCCAGCAAATCTTGTCAAGAAAAGTGTTGGATAGCAAGGGGTTGAAAAGTTTGACGTATAGAAGATAAAAAGTAAATGTAGACGGATTTTGATGATTGGACTGATTCATCTCTCTATAGGTCGTGATCCTCTCATATAAACAGAGTGGTAGTCTTGTCTTAGTAAAAAAACTTATTTCGCAGGAAATATACAAGATTTCCATCGGCTAAGTTTTCATAAGGAAAAACACTTTTTTGGGCTCGGATTGTCAAAACTGGCGTGGACCATTTTGTACGGGGCGAATGTGAGGAATCAGCCAAATTTGTCTTGCGTTGTTTTTTTAGGATTTTTTTGTATTTGTTTCCTCAAATGATAATGAGAGGATGCGGGCATCCATCCCATCAGGATGTCGCATGCCGCGCCCCATCTCGCACCGCTCGCTTGCTCGCTCACACCCGTTCGATTGAGCCAAGGCTAGTGCGGTGGGGCTTTGTGGTGGTGGTGGTTGCCCGCTCCCTCCCGTCGCTGCGTTGCCTGTCTGGCTGAGCCAAGCCCGGTGCTGGTGGTGGTGGTGGTTGCGTGCCGCCGCTCGCTGCCAGCTCCGACCCCGACGGCTGGAATCGACCGGCCCCGGCCTCCCCTATGTTGTAAAACTTATGTTTTAAGTGTTTCAGATGTTAATGTTGCAAGTGTTTCATATGGATGTTGTAAAAGTAGATCAGGATGTTGCATATGTTGCAATGGTTGTACACGTATATTGCAAGCTTCCGTTCCTAATATTTCATATGTTTTTTTCAGACGTATGTTGCAAGTGTGTTTATCAGAATGTTGCTTATGTTTCACGTATATGTAAGTGTTTTATCTGAATGTTGCGTATGTTTAAATTGGTTTCAAGTGTTTTTCATGTGTTTTTGCAAGTGTTTCAGACGCATGTTTTAAGTGTTTCATCTAGATATTTCAAAAGTAGATCATGTGTTGCATCTACCTCATCGCCTTCTGCTGACTCGCCTTGATGTCTCCTCCTCCTCCAGACGCCGGATGGGCATCCGATATGACACTGCGGCCGGGGCACACCGTTGGTCCTTCCGAACCAGAGGCGCGGGCGGGCGCCGTCCCCTCTCCCTCTTCTCGATGCTGGTGACGTTCGAGCGGCGCGGGCCTCGCGTGGGGCGCTAGCACTGCCGTTCCTCTAGTTACTCCAAATTTGAATCTTTTTGTTCTTTTCTTGTTGACACGTATTTTTCCGATCTATCTTTAAATCTCTCATCTTTTTTCCCGCTGCCAACAAAATACTTCTTGGTTATAGCTGCTCGGAGCGGCAGTGTTCGGTAGCGCTCGACCGATTCTTCCTGAAGCGGAGCGGAGGGAGCGCTATGAAACATTTGGATTGCAATCCTAATTCCGACCGCCGCGTGGGCTTTGATTTAGAGGGATGGTCGCGTTGACGGAAGTCGCATCACGGGCCACGCGGTGGGCTCTCTGTATAAATAAATAAATAAACGGGCCATGTTGTGTTGGCACCCAGAGGATCGGACTCTGCATGTCGCGCGGCGGCGGCCATTCCGAGCCGACGATCGAGAAGCCCTTACCTACCGTTAGCAAGTGGGCAGAAGAGTCAGCGAGAGACGACTGGTTCGCTGGCTGGCAGCGACATGCACATGCGGATACGCGTCGTTATCTGGGCGTTACACGTGTTACGTGTGATACACCTGTCCAGAGAAATCACACACACACCAGTTCCTTACCTTTTCTTTTCCTTTTTTTTCACTATGTATAATCTGTGCGCCTTGACATGTGCCAGTTCCCAAACCGTCACCGGCGGGTTCCTTGCCGCTTTTGGCGCCTCCTCCTTTCCTCGTGTAGCCGTGTTGCGCTGGCGGCCGGCCGAGAGCCCGAGATGTGGGGCAAATTTCGGCCTGCCCGCAGCGTCTCCCCCGAGCCAGGTCTCCGGTCTCCCCCTCCATTCAAGGCATCAGCGCCCATCCCTGCACTAAACAACAGCACTAGTATACCCGATCATATCCCACTCTTGGCTGTTGGCGTCCTGCCCGCTTGCTCTTCCACTCGCAGCCCGTGGCCGTGCGTGACAATGCCCACGCGTCTCCCTCTCCCTCTCCCCTCCTCCTCCTCCTTGCTGTCGCCGGCGCCGCGTATGGCCGCCGCGGTATCTCTTCCTCCTCCTCCTCCGGCGGCGGCGGCCTGCTCCTCCTCCCCGCCGGCAGCAGTGATGATGGTGCCGGCGCGACGACGACGGTCCTCCGGCTCCCGTCGGCGGGGGAGGAGAAGGATCCGCCGGAAGCCGCCGCCTGCGAGATGACGTACGGCTTCCTGCCCTGCACCGACACCGTGCCCGGCAACCTCTTCCTCGTCCTCGCCTACGGCTTCCTCATGTTCAAGGCCGCCACCTACCTCTCCGCCGGCAGCGAGCTGCTACTCCAGATCCTTGGCCCAGGCATCGTCGGTGGCCTCTTCCTCCCCATCCTCGGCGCGCTACCCGACGCAATGCTCATCCTCGGTGCGTACCGTCTCTGCTTTCGTTTCGGTCATTCTACTAGCGGCCGTGATTCCGTCGCGTCCGCTCCATGTGAATGAGATCCACGCCGGCACCGCCGTCATCAACGCTTCACTAGCTAGTTACTATTTGGCGCTTCGTAGTTGCCTTGCATGTTACTTACTCTTCTGCTCATAAACAAAAAGTTCATGTTTGTCGGTTTCGAAAACCCGAAAGGTCGTCAAATAGGGGTAAAGTGAAACCATGGACGTTATTGGACTATGCATTGCCAGTGCACACAAGCTCCGTTAGCGTCCGACAAATGCGTGCTCTGTTCTTCATGAAAAAAAAACGTAGTCATATATATTTATTTATGATAAAAACGGGAGCATGCAACACTGTTCACTGTTTAGTACACTTGTTTCAAAGTTCAGTATGGTCATGGCATGTTTACCAGTAGTACACTTCTTTGAAGGTTCAGTATGATCAAGGTTTGTGTGTACTCACCAACATAGTATGCTTCTTTTGAGGTGCTATAACATGCAAAATTACTCAACTAGCAAGCTATCGATTCATTACCATGTTCTTCATCTGATTTGAGTTCTTATAAACACAGACACAGTTCATCTGTTTATCCATCACAATTGTACATCCACTTGATTGCATTCTACATGATGCAGATCCATGACCTGTTGTTTTTATGTTTCAGTCTCTGGGCTCTCCGGCACTAAAGAGGTTGCGCAAAGCCAGGTTTTGATTGGAATGGGCCTGCTTGCAGGTTCAACAGTCATGCTTTTGACCCTTCTCTGGGGATCTTGTGTTGTTGTTGGCAAATGTGATTTGTCGGAGAACTCAATTGCAACTGATTCTCGAGATACAAAAGGCTTCAGTCTTTTTGGTATGCTGAATATTTGCTGTGTTCTTCCTCATTTCCGTTCTATTCAATTCGGGCATCACCCATTATAGATCCATATTTAAGGAACATCGTTGTTTTAGCGCAAGACAGAAACCGTGTATTAATCAGGCAACCGCAGAAGGCAAGGCTACTCATGGTCTAAGTCTAACCAGGAAACAAGAAATTTAGTTCAGTTTCTACAACTATACTACAACTGCCTGTCTGTCAACATTTAAGATTTTTTTTTGCATTTGTCCTTATAGCATTTGCTAAATACCTTGTGCATTTTTGCAGGATCTGGTGTTTCTACTGATGTGCAGACCAGCTATGCTGCAAGAATCATGGCGATATCTGTGCTTCCCTTTATTATTGTTCAGATACCCCAAATTCTTAAGCTCCATTCTGGTCATCGTTTGACTGTCCTGCTTGGACTTATTGTTGCAGCTCTACTTGTGCTCGCCTATTGCCTATATCAGGTATTGTGCTGACCTCAGGAAACTTTGAACTCTACATCTTGGCAACTTATTTAATTCAACATTTTCATATAGAATTAGGGTGACTATTTTTCAAGTGGCTGAAAAAACAGCTGATTTTCACACTGTCCTATGCCCTTGGAACTGCATCAACTGCCTCAAACCATATGAAGTTTGGCTTTTGACTAGGATTTGGCTGAAAATTAAGTTTTTTTGAATAAGCTGAGAAATTGTCTCCATCAATTGATATAATTGTTGTATGGAGTTTTATTCGGAAAACATTGAAAAGGTTTATTGAACAAGACACTTGATAAAATCTAGAAATCGTCAATTTGAACCAAGAAAAATGTGACTCCGTGCCATCCAAATCCGGCTAGTTTTTCTCTAGATCCTTCATGTAACTTTTTATTAGGAATTCATTTACTGCTAAATTTCTGCGCTTCTGGAGTTCTGTCGCTGGCCTTTTGTCAGGAATTCTTTTACTGCTAAATTTCTGCGCTATTCTGGACTTCTGTCCCTGTTACTGCATTATGGAGAAATGTGCTTTCTGTATTAGAATCTATTTTGTTTTTTGTCTTCTCAATAGATGTCGATATTCCTTTGCTGAAGTGTCCTTTTTTTATCTGCATGCAATTTTTCATCACTGTCTGAATCTTTTCAAACAGATCTTTCAGCCATGGATCCAGAGAAGGAGGTTAGAATATGCAGGACTAAAGCACGTAATGTCTGGACTTCTAAGACATGCTCAGATGCACGTTTTTGGTCGTCTTCTTCATGAAGATGGAACACCAAATATACCTGTGATCGAGAAGTATGCCTTGGCACCCACCTCATCTCTTAGCTGTTTTTGCAATTGTAAATCTTTCAGAACCGAGATCCAATAAAAAAAATTTGCAGGTTGTTTCATAAGATTGATCTGGACAATGATGGAAAACTTGAACGCGGCGAACTACAAGCTTTCATCATTGGTGTTAAGTTCGAAGATGTTGACTTGGATAGTAACCTGGCTGTAGATCAAGTCATGGCAGACTTCGATAGATCACATAATTTTGTCATTGAAAAGGGGGAGTTTATCGACGGAATCTTGAGGTGGCTAGAAGAAGCGAAACGCTCGGTTGTTACCTCCGGTTCCTACTCGAAAAAGTTTCTGCAAGATTTTCACACAGTATGTTTTTCGGTCCGCATGTTTATCAAGTTTGTTCTTCATGGGCAATAATTAATCTGCATCAATCAACGTCCTGTATTTTTGCAGAGAACTAGGGATGAGCATAATCTGCTGCTTGGAAAGGACGATAACGATGGCGAAGCTATTGAAAACCCAACCTGGACCAGCTTTAAGGCCATTCTACTTTTGCTCCTGGGAACTGCAATGGCAGCGGCATTTGCAGACCCACTTGTTGACGCCGTGCACAATTTTTCAAACGCTACGAGTATCCCTTCGTTTTTCATCTCTTTCATTGCAATGCCCCTGGCTACCAATTCCAGTGAGGCTGTCTCAGCAATCATATTTGCTAGCCGGAAGAAGCAGCGGACTCTGTCACTTACATTCTCTGAGGTGTGTATGTCTGCTGAATACCTTCCCGTTGGAGTGGAATTGCATCTTTGTGAATACCTTTTGCATCTCTGTCATAAGTTTCAGATATTCCCATGTGATTGTGGATTGTGATGCCATCCTTTTAACAACCGCAGGTCTACGGTGGGGTGACCATGAACAACACGCTCTGCCTGGCCGTGTTCTTGGGCCTCATCTACGTGCGGGGTTTGACGTGGGATTTCTCGTCAGAGGTCCTCATCATCTTCCTCGTCTGCACCATAATGGGCCTCTTCACCAGCTTCCGGACAAACTTCCCACTCTGGACGTGTTTCGTGGCCTATCTGCTGTATCCGCTGTCCCTCGTCATCGTCTACGTCCTTGACTTTCAGTTCGGCTGGTCATAGACCTGCATGACCGTCTGGAGCTTAGCTTGTAACACATTGCACATATGTTGATATAACCTACACGTACATTGTTTAACGTTATACGATGGGCAAAACATCAGATTCTCCATGCGAATTACGTCTTTGTTACGTAGTACTATACTCCGCTCGTGTATGTGCTTTTTTAGAACTTTATTTAAATAGAAAACGTAATAAGTATTCAAAAGCTAACAAACGTAGGTGTTCGTGGATAGACTTGGGGCTCAATATTGCTGCTCTCGACCTACGTAAGGGTGTGTC
Organism: Miscanthus lutarioriparius; assembly: GCA_904845875.1. Taxonomy (NCBI): domain Eukaryota; kingdom Viridiplantae; phylum Streptophyta; class Magnoliopsida; order Poales; family Poaceae; genus Miscanthus; species Miscanthus lutarioriparius. The sequence continues at coordinate 129,755,630 of CAJGYO010000007.1, read as the reverse complement.
AGCCAGGATAGGTAGAGGCTGGTCCAGCAGGTGCAACTTTCTGTGTTCGGTTGTTTTTCCCCGCAGAGCCAGGCTGTTACAGTGTTTGTTTAGTTCCACGATGAGATATAGTCACCTTGCAGCAACACGGGGGTAGAGTTACCCCTGCTCTCACCATTTGGGCATTCCATCGAGCACCTGCTCTACAGCTATACTAGCGGAGGTCGGAGCGCCGGAATGACCCACTCTACCCGTAGGGACCACCACCTCCATCTCGCCGTGGATCCCCAGCACCCTGTCCGCCATCTCCGCCATGGACGCGGTGCCCATGTCGACGTGCCGCGGAGCTCGAGCGTGGACCCAAGGCGCTGTGGCACCAGCGGTGCATAGAACGTGCTACGACATTAGCAGGGAGGAGGCGCCACGCCGCCGCTAGCCGCGAGCAGCCCCCAGGAGAAGAAGCGCTGGAGCTTCAAGCGGCCCACGCCGGCGCCATCCTCGTTGGCATCGCTGGAGCTGTTGGCGCGCGAGATCGACGATAGCGATCACGCCGCGGTGATGGCTGACGTGGTGGCTCGTTTGACGGCTGCAGCACCTTCTCCGGCGGCAGTGGCGGAGGAGCCCTCATCCCTGTACGCGGCGGGTGCGGTGGCGCCGAGACAGCTGCAGGAGGACGTGACGCGGTGGCGGAGGCAGCACCGCAGGAGTCGCAGCAGGCGGACGGCATCGCTCGGGAGCCACGGCATGGAGGAGGAGGACGGGAGGAGCGGCTCCGCGGTGGCCTCCGAGCTTTGCGTCCGTACCGTGGAGAAGAGGAGGCGGGTGAGAGAAACGCTAAGGGCTAATTTGGAAACTCAAATCCCCTTGGGATCCCTGACTTTTTCCAGGGTGGAAAATCCATGGGAAAATAATTTGAATAATCATTTAGTTCTTCATGGAGGGGTTTTTCATCCCTGGGTGTGCCTCCCCTTGCTTCCAAATTAGCCCTAAGCGGTGATGAAACCCAGCCGTCGCGAACGAGAGAGCCAGGAAAGAGCCAGGTCCGGAGGAAACGAAGTCCATTTCCGTTTCTCGCCGGCCCGGCCCAAACCTGCTTTAAGACGCGTGCGAGCCGGGCCCATAGCTTGTTCAGGGAAACAAACACATCCAGTTGTAGCTCGTGAGCCTATCCCAAAAGGCTGTCCAGACAATCAAACACGCCCTAAGTGTCCGAAGTTTATTAGTGGGTAAACTTTGGGCACGACTAAAATCTCTTCCTCCTCACCCAATCGCTCGTTGTGCAGTTCTCATTACGACAGCCGCGATGCCTGCACCGACCGCTGAGCTAGCGCTCCTGACGGCCTTCCTCTGCGTCCCGTCCCCGATCCTCCATGCCGCTCCTCGGCGCCGCATTCTCTGACTCCCCCACGCCCTTCTCCCACCATGCCTCCCTCCCATGCCCGTGCGGCGGGCCCTGAGCGCTCTTCGTCGGCATCTCTGTCTCGGGCCTCACTTTCTTCGTAGCGTCACGGCTCCATCCTCCTTCTCCACCGTAACCTAGCGCCAGATCCCATTGTGTAATGCTCCGCCAGCCCACCCGCCTGCAAGGGTTTACTGAAAAGCGCATGTTGCAAGTGTATGTTTCAAGTGTTTCAGATATTTCAGAGGTATGTTGCAAGTGTTTCATATGGATGTTGCAAAAGTAGATCGGGATGTTGCATATATTGCAATGGCTATACACGTATGTTGCAAATGTTTATTACAAATGTTTCATCTATTTTTTAGAAGTATGTTGCAAGTATATTTATCTAGGTGTTGCATATCTTCAAACATATGTTGCAAGTGTTTTATCTAAATGTTGCATATATTTTTGTAATAGCTTTTCAAGTGTTTTTAGGTTTTTTTGCAAATGTTTTAGATGCATGTTTTAAGTGTTTCATCTGTCTCAGACATATGTTGCAAATGTTTCATCTGTATGTTTCAAAAGTAGATCAGGTATTGCACATGTTGCAATGGCGCTGGTGGCTGGCGGACAGCGGCCTACCGCAAGGCTTTGGCTCCTTCCTCGTGCGGCGCACCTCGCCCTCTCCTCTCCTTCCCCTCCATTCCCTTCCCTCCCTTCCCTTCCTTCCCTCTATCTTGATGCGGCAATTCGAGCTCGGCGAGCGTGATGACGTGGATGCCCGACAAGCGCGATGCCCGCGGATATGGTGAGCCCGATGAGCGTGAGGAGGTGGTGGGCTGACGGCGGGTCTGATGCTCGCGTGGTGGCCCCGTAGGAAGCTGAAAGGTCCTAAATGGCTAAAAGGAGGGTGAATAGCCTATAAAAAATCTCTACAAAATCACTAGAGCAATTGATTAGTACACTAAATGACGTAATGCAATTTTGCTCTAACTCTACAAGGGTTGCAAGCCACCTATACCAATAATTCTAGTTGTTATGATATCTAAGTACACACAAGCCTAAGTCACTACTCTCTAAGTTAGTAAGCTCTTAAAGACTAACTAAAAAGCCTCACTAACCAAACTAACAAGGTCTCAAAGACTAACTACACTAAAGAGCTTGACTAGGCAAGAATGTAAACAATGTAAATACAAGAGAGTGTGTAGGGTGATTATACTGCCGTGGCAAGTGAGATGAACCAATAAATGAATACCAAGACAATCACTGGGAGAAGTCCAATACACAAAAGACAATCAATTTTTCCCCCAAGGTTCACATGCTTGCCGGCACGCTAGTCCCCGTTGTGTCGATCAACACTTGGTGGTTTGGAGTCTAATTGGCACCACACCAAGCCTTCACTAGGCGCTGCAAGAACCTACCACAAGTGAGGTAACTCAATGACACGAGCAATCCACTAGAGTTACCTTTTAGCTCTATGCTGGGGAAAGTACAACACCCCCTCACAAACACCGGAGATGGCCACGAACAATCATCAACTCATGCTAATGCTCCTCCGCTGCTCCAAGCCGTCTAGGTGGCGACAACCACCAAGAATAACAAGAAATCCACAGCCACAATGATCCCCAAGTACCACTAGATGCAATCACTTAAGCAAATATACTAGGAATCACTCCCAATCTCACCATGATGATGAATCAATGATGTAGGTGAGTGAGAGGTATTTGCTTAGGCTCACAAAGATGTCAAGTACGTCAAAGTATCAAGAGAGTGAGCCAAAGCCGAGCCAAGTCTATTTATAGAGCCCTCAAGGCTCCACTAGCCGTTAGGCCACGGGAAGGGCCGTCGAACCCAACTCCATGGGGCGTTGGACCATCCGACGCAGGGGTCTGACGCCCTACCATGACCACTCCCGCGAAGACACGCGTCCTGTTTGAACAAAACAACCGTTGCTGCCTAAGAATGCACCGTCAGACTCAGCCAGGTGCCACCATCGGACCGACCGACGCCCAGAGTCCGATGCCCGCAAAAATTACACCTAGAGGGTCCAGAGCCAGGTTTTTAGTCAGACCCTGGTCTAACGCCTACCGTCGGACCCAGGCAATGGTCCGACGCCTCCACGTGTCACGCTCGTGTCAACCTCCTCGTCAGCTAGGCACTATCGAACCTGAGGAACAGTGTTCCCATCATGTCCGATGCCTCCTGCTTGTGTGATCTGACGCTGCTACGCCCGCGCCTGAGGGCAAGGGTTGGCCGTCGGACCCGGCCAGGCAAGGTCCGATGCCTCCTGAGCCAGGGTCGGACGCCCCTGCTCCTCTTCTCCTTTTTCCAACACTTCAACCACTTCACCCTTGCTTATAAGTTGCTAACCACAAAGTGTAGAACTAGTGTGCACGTGTGTTAGCATTTTCAAGGGTCAATTGTTAGCATGCTAGGTCCGTAATGTATATGCAAGAATCATATCACCTAGTGGCACCCGATAACCGCTTAGCCAAAGATTTTTCCTCTTTATAGTATGGCTATCGATCCTAAACACACTCACACGCTCTATGGTGTCTTGAGTGCCAAAAACAAAAACCTATTTGATACATTTGCCTTGATCACCTTAGTTTTTGTTTTTCTCTTTCTTTTCCAAGTTGGAGCTTGATCTCCATCATCTCATGTCCATCTCCACCTCCATGGACTTCTAACTTGCTTCATCACTTGGTGTGTACCAACCCAACTCATGATCACACTTGATGACATAGGTTAGTTCTTATGTTTCATCAATTATCCAAAACCAAACTAGGGCTTTCAATCTCTCCTTTTTGGTAATTGATGACAACCTTTTCACAAAGATATTCAATGAAATCTTTTTGGATTCATGTTGCTTGCCCAAGCATTTTACCATATGTAAAGGATATGGACAAGTTTCATAAACCCGAATTGGTTGCATTAGCTCTCCCTACATATGTGCTAAGAGTTTAGATTTGAAAGCTTGCACATATGCATGGATTGGGAAGTGTGGGAGAGTAATGACCACCAAATGATGCTAAGATGTAAAGAATGGATCTTTAAAGCGTGATACCAATCGGAGTTACCAATAATACTATCTTTAGCACCATGGTTAGTTAGATAGCACTTGCAAAACACAAACACTAGATACCTCGTGAGATCAATACTATAAGCAAGGCTCTAGTTCCATTTGTAAAGCAAGCAAGGCACATATAACTATCATCATATGCATGCTAGTTTTGCATTTCATCAATCAATCCTACAACTAGCATACACCACAACAAGCATGGATATAGAATTAAAAAACTTATGCCATGCAAGCAGACATATGTAATGCACATTCAAATGCATCAAACAAGTTTATGAGCTTGCTCCCTCTACTTGTGTGCTTCAAATTTTAATTGATCCCCTTCCATGATCATTTCATTTGTTTGTTCCCCCTATCTTATTATCTTTGTGAATTACATCTCCCACTTTGGCATCAAATACCACAAAAGGTGAGCTTAAATTTTAGATAGGTTAGGGTGAAACCATGTTAGGTGAGAATCATTTTTCATATTTGGTTCAATCTGGACCACTTGCAAAAGATATTTAACTTGATCCAAGGGCAAGCTTTTTCACACCTCATTTCAAGGATTATCTTGACCATGTTGAGTTAAACACTTATAGCTCATTTTCTAGATTAAACACTAGGTTCACAAGCCCACAAACATATCAAATGCTACCACTAGATCATTTCAAGTATACAAGCAATAGTGGTACCATACAAGCACCAAATCCATTTGATTTTCATGAATGAGCTTAAGACATGTGAGAAATGACTAGATGCACTAAACAAGTCCTTAGCAATGTATGAATGATATGTCAATCAATTTTACCTTGCTTTGCTTCAATCAGAGGTATGTCATATAATCGGGGTACATCAACACATATTTGAGAAGTCAAGTATGTTCAATTCATTTTTTTAGCTTGCAAAACCTCTTCTCCTCAAGTGGCTTGGTAAAAATGTCGGCAAGTTAATCATCAGTGCCCACACTCTCAATGCAAATGTCCCATTTTTATTGATGGTCTCTTATGAAATGATGGTAGACATCTATGTGCTTTGTTCTTAATATTAAACCGGGCTATTGGTGAGCTTCACGACACTCTCATTGTCATATAGCAATGGCATTTGTTTGAACTTGATTCTAAAATCATTCAAAGTAGCCTTCATACAGAGTAATTGAGCACAACTACTACCGATCGAAATGTACCCGCTTCGACGATTAAAAATCACTAGAAGAAAACCAAACAGTATCTAACGACCACGTACAATATGTGGTCATCGGTTGCCACGAATGAGTAGTTCTCGATTTACCTGGGATGCCCGACGACCAAAATTTTGGTGGTCGTTATCTAGCTTTGGCATGTGGTCTCTAACCTTCATGATAAGTATATCTTTTTTCGTTGATGATTTTCTTCCAAGGTCAATCTCCAATCAATGAGCTTGTTTGTTGATTGATTTTTAGGCTGATAAATCCGACTAATGCTGGTTTGTTATGAGAGTACGATAAGCCTGGTTGATATGTTCTCGAGAACCACGCAGATTCCACAGAGACGGTAATCGTTTTCGTCAGCCATCGTCCTTTGCTGCCCCACCTCGGCACTTCCTAACTCCGACGCATCAGCCTAATGTCGTTCACCTGTGCCTTATGCCGCCTCCATGGTTTGCACGCACTTCCAACTGTCGCTGCCCTCATCTCATCCACGATGTCCCATGTCACCGATCTACAACCACAACTCCCAAAGATCCAACAGCAAGGCTGGAACTAGCGGATCCACAACTGCACCAGTGGATCCACAAACAAGTAGATCCAAATCTGATTTCAATGGTTTGTTACCAGGCACTGTGATGGTACTGCTACCTGGTATGTTTTTATCCACTGTGGATTCAGAATCTCTTCTCTTTATGGATCCGTAATCACCTATGTGCGTCCTCTTCCTCGTGTGAATTCTGCAGCTGCCGATTTCTGATTTATGGTTGGATGCCGATGTCACAGCCAGGACATAATGCATTGGGTAATTGTATTCTATTTTGCTACTGTTTCCTCGATTCATCCCAGAGTTGTTATCCTCTTATAGAGCAACTCAATCTATTGAATCCGTAGATCAGTTTGAATTCATATGATTGTTTATATTCTCCAAGTAAATTTACAAAAAAATAAAATATGATATGTGATGATTATTGCAGATGCTAACCTAAAATTTCTGCTGGGTCAACTGAATCTATATTTAGAGCTCGTGCTTGTCGAATAGTTTCCTCTGCAAGTCAATATGCATCCACCATTGTGCGTTAAGGGCTTCAGGTTTCTTTGCCCTATGCACTATGCCTCTTCGGCAGAGATCTGATTGGTGGCTAACTGGCCAATAAAATAAGTCTGTTGGAATTAAGGTAGGTATGCTATTGCCTCACTCTGTTTTTGTTAATTCATTTAGCTGCACTGTTGTTTTTCTTTCTCTTAGTCACAATGAATCTGTGGCATGTCAATTGGATTATACTCAGTTGGTTTTGTAAAATTAAATTTCATATAACTAAACAAAGTATATGAAGAAAACTAAACAGGTTCAGTAATATTTCTTTAGGGAAATTTGTCATCCTGTCCAGAGTACAGATTGCATAACCAGTTCACCATATCAATTGTTATTAACCCGCACAACCTCGTATACATAGGAATTCTTCTATGACCTGCATTGGTGCTTTTGTGGTTGGATACAATATCATCAGTGGCAGCATAAAGCAGTAATATTTCTTCTCTTGGTTTTCTATCCCAGTAAATTCTTATATGTATTTGGGTTAGAAGACTAAATATATGAAGAGCTTCGATATTGTTGTTTTTTCATTTTTGAATCAGATTACATATATGGAGCTCGAATATTTGGTTGCCATTGGAATCATTCCCTCCTTGCATTCTGCTCCAACAGCTAACAACCAGATTTGTGCATCGGAGGTAAATTACTCAGACTTTGGACTTGTTCTAAACTTCTGATTTGCTTAACACCTATATTTGTAGAACTTTTAAATTCTTGAACAGAATGGAAATATATTTCAGTCTTTGTAGTGGTGAAGTGATATTAAATACCCATAAGTAATTAAGGACATGCTTTTTCATCCCTACGAAGGGCGGGCCTGGTGCAAGCGGTAGAGTCTTACCGCCTGTGACCAGAAGGTCCCGGGTTCGAGTCGCGGTCTCCTCGCATTGCACAGGCGAGAGTAAGGCTTGCCACTGACACCCTTCCCCAGACCCTGCACAGAGCGGGAGCTCTCTGCACTGGGTACGCCCTTTTTCATCCCTGTATGGGTTTTGTAAGATAGGTTTAAGCAGTTGTTATTGCCATTCATCATATCTGTGTGCTGCTTGGATGTCAAAAATCTCATAGATCTTGTCAGGCACATTGCTGATTACTGATTCATGGTATGATACTTGTTTTTTTTTCTGATGCAAGTATTATAGCCAGCATGATCAATTTACCATGTAGTATGCTAAGCAATATGGTGACTGTTGGTGACATGCACTGCAAAAATTTGGCATTTTGTTCCAAATTTTCATCTTAATTATGTTTTCTTCAGCAGGTTTGCTAATTGTTCTGTTCTATGGTATTAAAGCTATATTTACCTTAGTTTAGGTGACAATTTTTTAGCAGAGTTTTGGTGACACATGCTGGTGCTTTTTAAGGAAGAGGAGCTGTGCTTAGTTTAGTGGAAAGTGACTACTACTGACTAATTACATGTCTTGTTAGTTCTTTTAATAATGAATAATGGATATAGGTATATAGACATACAAGGTAACAAGTTTCATTCCTTTAGACCTTGCAATTTCATTTAAGTTCATTTAATTAATAATTGGTTATGATTTTGTTTGGGTGGTATATAGGATTAACACTAAAGTTACTGTAGGCTTATGAAGGAACTTCTTGTTCACAAGACCAAGCTATCGAAGGACAGTGTGGCGGTGTGCCTCCAGTTGAAGATTAGTATTTTGTTACAGTAGTACAGGTTGTGTTCACAATTTTTGTTATAGGAACTGTCTGTAAGTTAGGCACTGTTAGTTTCGTGGTTAGTTGATATTTTTTCTCTTTTATGTAAAGATACATCTTGATATATTGACCATGTGAATCAATAATATTTGCTTTCTGTTACAAGTTTATTAATTGTTTATCCTTGTGTTGTTGAAAATATGTCAGATCTGGTGCCTAGTGGTGGCTGGTGTAATAAATAAGTAGGCACTGGGAAAAAAAATATCACTATAAATCAATATAAATGTGTCCTAAAGTATTATTAATAAAATAAATGATGAAAAAATGTGGTCGTTATTACTAGAAATGTGGCCGTTACTGCCTCATGGTAGATGGTGCAAAAATATTAACGATGGAAAATGTCGTCGTTATTACTAGAAATGTGGTCGTTATTAATCTAGCATCAACGACCACATATTATACGGTAGTTGAAAAGTTAACGACGGGAAATATTATGTGGTCGTTAATTATATTAACGACGGCGCTTTTAACGACCATGGACGACTACATTTTTTTGGTTGTTAATAACTTTTAGCGACCACATTTGGACCTTTAACGACCACATATCCCGTCGTTAATACCACTTTTTCTTGTAGTGTTCTTTGCTTTGGCCTTGCTCTTGGATGATGTGCTAGCCTTAAATGCCACACTCTTCTTTTTCTTATCCTCATCCTTCTTCTCATCTTGGTCAACCTCTCCTTTTTCATATGGTATGTCTCTTGTGTTATGACATCACCTACTACTTGGTTAGGGGTTATGTCCTTCAATCCTCCTCTTATGATGATCAATCTCAATGTTTCAAACCTTGGAGGTAGGCACATCAAGAACCGATGAGAGAAATCATCTTGTACTTTCTCACTCAAACTCTTGAGAACATTGACAATCACTTTCATTCTATGGAACATGTCCGGAATGCTCTCATCATCTTGAAGCTTGTCAACTTGTACTTGAGAATATACAATTTTGCACTCTTGACCACCGGTGTGCCCTCATATGTTTCTTCTAATCTCTTCCACACCTCACTAGCTCTCTCAAGATCCTTGATTTGCTCAAACAGATTTGAATCAATGGCGTTGTAGATGGTGTTGAGCGACATTGTGTTGCATTGCTTGTTCTCTAGTTCTCTTGGGGCTGGATTGGTGGGATCAAGAATCACAAAATCAGTCTCGGTCACATCCTACACCTTGTCATTGATTGAACCCAAATACATCTTTATTTTTCTATTCCAATAATCAAAATATGTGCCATCAAAGTGTGGTGGTTTCCCCCAAACATGGTTGAACACTATTTGAGCCATCTTTTGATACTGAGGTTGTTAAGCCTTCAATCAAACGCTAACCACGGCTCCGATACCACTTGAAAAGGTCATAAATGGCTAGAGGAGGGTGAATAACCTATAAAACATCTCTACAAAATCACTAGAGCAATTGATTACTACACTAAATGGTGTAATGTAATTTTACTCTAGCTCTACAAGGGTTGCAAGCCACCTATACCAACAATTCTAGTTGTTATGATCTCTAAGCACACATAAGCCTAAGTCACTACTCTCTAAGTTAGTGTGCCCTCAAAGACTAACTAAAGAGCCTCACTAATCAAACTAACAAGCTCTCAAAGACTAATTGCACTAAAGAGCTTGACTAGGCAAGAATGTAAATAATATAAATACAAGAAAGTGTGTAGGGTGATTATACTGCCGTGGCAAGAGAGGTGAACCAATAAATAAATACCAAGTCAATCACCAGACGAAGTCCGATGCACAAGAGAATCATTTTTTCTCCCGAGGTTCAGGTGCTTCCCACCACGCTAGTCCCCGTTGTATTGACCAACACTTGGTAGTTTAGTGGCTAATTGGCAGTTTGGCACCACAACATGCCTTCACTAGGTGCCGCAAGTACCTACAACAAGTGAGGTAACTCAATGACACGAGCAATCCACTAGAGTTAACTTTCGGCTCTCTGTCGGGGAAGGTACAACACACCTCACAATCATCGGAGATGGCCACGAACAATCACCAACTCGTACCAATGTTCCTCCGCTACTCCAAGCCGTCTAGGTGGCGGCAACCTCCAAGAGTAACAAGAAATCCGCAGCCACAACGATTCCCAAGTGCCACTAGATGCAATCACTCAAGCAAATGCACTAGAAATCACTCCCAATCTCATTATGATGATGAATCAATGATGAAGATGAGTGGAAGGTGTTTGCTTAGGCTCATAAGGATGTCAAGTATGTCAAAGTGCCAAGAGAGTGAGCCAAAGCCGAGCCAAATCTATTTATAGAGCCATCAAGGCTCCACTAGCCGTTAGGCCACGGGAAAGGGCCATCGGACCCAACTCCATGGGGCGTCGGACCGTCCGACGTAGGGTCCGATACCCTACCGTGGCCACTCCCGTGAAGCCACGCGTCCCGTTTGAACGAAACGACCGTTGCCGCCTAAGAACGCACCGTCAAACTCAGCCAGGTGCCACCGTCGAATCGACTGACGCCCAGAGTCCAATGCCCGCAAAAATTACACCTAGAGGGTCCAGACCCGGTATTTTAGTCGGACCCTGGCTTGACGCCTACCGTCGTACCTAGGCACTGGTCCGACGCCTCCACGTGTCATGCTCGCGTCAACCTCCTCGTCAGTTGGGCACCGTCGGCCCTGAGGAACAGTGTTCCCGTCGCGTCCGATGCTTCCTCCTTGCCTGGTCCGACGCTGCTATGCCCATGCCTGAGAGCAAGGGTTGGCCGTCGGACCTGGCCAGACAGGTCCGACGCCTCCTGAGCTAGGGTCTTACGCCCCTACTCCTTATCTTCTCCTTTTTCGAACACTTCAACCACTTCACTCTTGCTTCCAAGTTGATAACCACAAAGTGTAGAACTAGTGTGCACATGTGTTAGCATTTTTCCAAGCATTTTTCAAGGGTCAATTGTTAGCACACTAGGTCCCTATTGCATATGCAAGAATCATGTCACCTAGTGATACTCGATAACCGCTTAGCCAAAGATTTCCTCTCTTTTTAGTACGGCTATCGATCCTAAACACATTCACACCCTCTATGGTGTCTTGAGTGATAAAAACAAAAATCTATTTGATACCTTTGCCTTAATCACCTTGGTTTTTGTTTTTCTCTTTCTTCTTTTCCAAGTTAGAGCTTGATCACCATCATCTCATGTCCATCTCCACCTCCATGAACTTCTAAGTTGCTCCATCACTTGGTGTATACCAACCCAGCTCATGATCACACTTGATGACATAGGTTAGTACTTAGGTTTCATCAATTATCCAAAACCAAACTAGGGCTTTCAGAAGCTGAGGTCCGAGCCGTCCGCTCGCTACGCATGCGAAACAGAGCAGCTGCGGGCATCCGGACTTCCGGGCGCTAGTCCTGCCCTAAATATAATTATGTAAGATTTCAAATTGCGTATCTATGTTTGCTTTCTATTTTATTTTCTAACATAATACTAACATAATATTTGTACAAACGCTCTGTAATATCTAGTATCTTGTATCTACCCAATTGTCATAGATATTACCAATTGCTCTGCATGATTTACTGTTCATATTTATAGATTTTTTCCTTTATATCACAACTTTTTTGTCTTCATGTCTTCGATATTAATGTAGCTGATATTTTAGCTTAAGTTACGTCAGCTGGTGCTACATTCGATATACCTGCAGCGAGAGTGGTTAAGTATGGAAGTTGGACAATTTTGCTGTAACAATTAACTTAGGGCCTTCTTTGGAACACATGATTTTTTTGTTTCTAGTTTTTTTTCCAATGACAAATGAACTTATTCCTGTGAAATTTCTAAGTTCTAAAGGGACTCTTAGAGTGGGTAGGAGCATAGTTATTAGGACCAGACCGGCAATCGAACCAGCAAGGTCATTGGTTAATTAGTTCAACTATTAAAAACCGGTTGAACCGCTAAGGTCGTTGGTTCATTGCTAAGATGTAAATCTTAATATGAATATGTTGAACGTTATACAATGAGCAATGTTTATGATATTCTCATTTTTGTTGCTACATGTGTCAGGTAGACATCTGGGCATACATATAACAAGTGCTTAGTTTTATTTGAAAAACTAGGTGTATCATCACCTCCTGTACTCCACTGAAAGATAAGCTGAGATTGTTCTTCTTCAACCCTCTGTATGTTTCCTTCACCAAAGAGCTCTGGTGCTCCTAGCCTGAGCACTCCAATAGTCTATAGGTTCTCCTTTTCATATCTTTTCATTCGAGCTTCTTCCACTTGATGTCTTGAACTTCTTGATTGTCATGTATGGTCTTCATGTCAGCTTCTTAACTTTTTCTTGAGGTGTTGATCACTTGATGGTCATCGTACCCTTGCTAAGTCCATCCTTGTATCCATAGGACTAAAACCTTATATACTAGCAAACAACATTAGCATCTATGATCATGCTGTCACTCAATGACCAAAATCACTAATGTTTCTTGCTAGACACTAGGTTCATGAGAAAGATATTCCACCTTTGCAAAAAAAATGCTTAATAATAATAATAATAATAATAATAATAATAATAATAATAATTATTATTATTATTATTATTATTATTATTATTATTATTATTATTATAAAAATAACAACGACAACAACAAGAATAATAATAACAATAATGATGATGATAATAATAATAATAACAACAATAATAATAATATAGTTTATAGAAGATTAATGTTTCGGTTTCATTAGAATAATATTCCGGCTTCATGATAATATATCGCAAAATCCAAAGAATAATACTCTAAGATAAGAGAAATAATATTCGAGGTTTAGTACAACAATATTGCAACCTTGGAGAAAAAAGTGCTAGTTCAAGGATATTTTGTACAACAATATTGCAATAATATTATAGATTTAAGAGAATAATGTTTCCAAATTTAGGAGAATAATATTTTGTTGAAGTGAGTAATATTTCAGATCTTGAGAATATATTTTTCTATGTATCTAGACATATTATTATATGCAGATGCATAGTAAAATGATGTATAAAAAAAAGTCAAAGCAACTTATAATTTAGAACAGAGAAAGAAGTAAGTAAATCAAAAAAGGAAAGGAAAATAAATTCAAGTTTAGGAGAACACCAGGAGGCTTTGTGGAGCCTTCGATCGCACTCTATCTAGGGCACCAAGGACTTCCCCACGATCGCGCCATCCTTTTTTTCCCGTGTGCCGCCCGTTTCACGCCACACATTACTGGAGCTTGAGGTCAGCTTGGGCATGCTGCAGACGCGGTTATCCCCAGCCCAGAGTTCCACGGCTCTCGCGCGTTGCTTTGGCTTGTTGGGGTCCGCGGGCTGTCCGTCTTCCAGTGGCCTTGGCTGGCGAGGCTATGGGCCAAAAGCTTGCCATGCCAAAGATCAATCATGCCACAATTTTTTCAACAGCTATTTGGTTGACTGCCCAGCCACGCATGCGCTCGTTCACCACACGTGCACCTCGTTGGTCGTTGCTGTGCGGGATACCATGGACCACCTCTCTGATGGCCCGCCTGATCTCCATGTCGACCATGCATGCTCTGGTGGTGTTGGATGATATGCTCTAGATGACCGACTTTTTTATTTTTTAGCCTTTTTTAAAGATATTCACAAATACGCCCATGATGGCATCCTTTCAAAAAAATAGACCCTGACCTCAGCGCCGTGACAATTGGCGCCGAGGTTGTATGTCTCGGCGTCAATTGCTTTGGCGCCGAGGTCCAGGGTCATTTTCTGGGTATCGCTGACGTGGCTGCCTACGTGGCACATATGTGGCATGAACTCGGCGTCGTGGATCTTGGCGCCAATTGCTACGGCGCCGAGCTATAGAAATTGACAAATTTGAACTTTTACCATGACTTGGATATTGAGAAATGTGGCTAACTCTATAGTTTTTACGGTGATTTGCTGTTTGATCACTTAAAACAATCTAAAATTACTTAAGACAAAAAATGATCAGGGGTTTACTTTCATGAACTAGCCTAAAAATGCTTCTAAGTGTTGGATCAATAGTTAACCCCTTTTTTCATGATGCTGTTTTGACCAGGGTAAAACTATAGTTTCTTTTCTAATATGAAGTTTGACATTTAATAGAAGTTGTAGTTTGAGTTAGGTATAACAAACTTTGTTTTTGGACCTAAACCTAAATCAATCTTTAACATGGCCAAATAGTGACCACAAGTTTGAATATAGTGTTGTTTGGGCCCATCCAAATCTTTCTAATCCCCTGATCGCCGACGGTGAATTGACATGTTTACGATATTTTATCTTCTAAATTTGTATAACAATTTAGTTTGATACCTTACTACGATTTTGAATTCTCTCCGAGGAGATGACAACAAAACAAGTATCGTCAAGTTTGGACTTAGCCATAGTTCGCTCGAACTACTTCAGCAATATTTTTCAGCGAATGAACAACGTTTCCTCTCACAACAAATCAACGTATGCATCGCATAAGCCAAATTTTAGCATAAGCGAATAGGGCCGGTAAAAAACCAGACTTAGCCACGGTCATAAATTCTAGACTTAGCCATATTTCCACGTGCTTACAGGTCATGACGTGCTTACAAGTGAGGTATGTTGCGTCCATGCTTGCATGCATATGCACGTACGGTTTGTTGCATGCACGTAGTATGTACTACTACTCCGGTTAGCAATGCAAGAGACGGATGGAGCCGAGCCCTACATCGCCCGGCCATGCTGTAGGAGCCGAGACCTGCACTGTGCCGCCTGGACATGCTTGACATTAAATCGTAAATTTTTTATCTTAAGTATTTCTAGATTGTTTTAGGTGATCAAACAGCAAGTCACTGTAAAACTCTAGAGTTAGCCACATTTCTCAATATCTAAGTCGTGAAATTTTTTTTTGTCAATTTTCATAGCTCGGCGCCATGGTAATTAGTGCCGAGCTTGGCGCCAAAATCTACGGCGCCGAGCTCATATCACATCCGCGCCACGTAGGTAGCCACGTCAGCGATACCCAGAAAATGACCCTGGACCTCGACGCCAAAGCAATTGGCGCCGAGACGTGTAAGCTCGGCGCCAATTGTCACGGTGCCGAGGTCAGAATGTATTTTTTTAAAAGGATACCACCAGGGCATATTTGTGAAAATCTTTTAAAAAAAAGGTTCAAAAAGCAAAAAAATTCGGTCCAGATGACGCGGCTCCAGTTCAATACCGACTCCGACTTAATGATGTGGTGACAGATTCCAAAAAAAAAAAGAGAGAGAGAGAGACGGCTTTAGAGAAGTTGCTGCAGACTGTTTACATATTCAAGTTTGCATGGAGTTGCTCTAACTTGAGAATAATATTCCTAGTTAGGGAGAAAAATACCTTTGTACGTCCAGGATAACAATATTCCAATCTAAGAATATATTCTAGATTCCTGATAGGAATATTCTAGATTTAGGAGAATAATGTTGCAGGTAGAGTATGATATTTCAGGTCGAGAACAATATTCTAGTCAAGAGTTAAAATTAATTAGAATGAAATAAATAAAAAGGAAAAAGGAAAAGGAAAAATAAGAAAAATAAAAATAGTATATGACACATTTATGAGAAAAACATTTCTGTCCATGCTAGTCTAGAGTAAAAAAAGTTATTAATACATAAAAAATATAAAGAAAGGAAAAAATCAATGTATCGTGGAAATAAAAAAATAAAAGGAAAGGAAAAATAAATAAATTATAGTGATAGGTCTAAAGCGTGTATCCGAGATGGGTCTATGTAACCGTGATAGGGTAACAATAGCTCACATGGGCTGCAAGAATGGGAAGGAATTGAAAACTAATGTTCGGCTCTGTTTGGCTGAGCTGGATTAAAGCCGGCTGATCGTTTTTTGCTGATTTGTTGTGAGAGAAAAATATTATATCAACTGGAACGTGAACAGCCAGCCGGCTGCAGCCAGCCGAACGAAGCGCATCGCGTGGTGCAACAACAAAGCCGCGCTACGTGAAAATCAGATTCCCTGTTTATTCTCACGGTGAGTGAGTCTTTGTGCGGTGAAAAGAACCATCGATACCACGAGTCTTTGGCCGGATGTTTTCAATTCTCAAGGTGAGGCGGCCGGGAATTTGAGTTTAATCAATTCCAAACAACATCTGAGTAGGTTGTGGGAAGGGAGTTGGTCAGGGATGGAAACGGACCAGATTCGCATACGGTCATGGATATTTTTTTAATGCGAATACAAAATGAATGTCTCGAATTTAAATTGCTTTTCGAATATTTACTCAATTCAACTCAAAATGCATATTGTTAAATTCAACATACATGAATAGAATTTAATTACTAAGTTCGTCAATAACCAAAGTGAAATAAAATCAAGTGCACTTAATCTCCATTGTTGAAGTGAATCAAATTATAATGGATAATATTTATTGAAATGGGAGGTCAAGTGAAGAAATTCAAATAAGAATGTTAGGCAACAAGTAGCCATTTTGGTTGAACAATGTTTTTGAAGTTACAAAATGACATAAGTAGAGATAAAAGTATGTGGATATATAACATAGACAAAGATATCTCATAAAAAATACTATAGTTATAAAAATATTTAATAATTAAAGTTAGTCAATTAATATTTATATAATATCTAACATGAAATTGTAAATTATATAAAATAATTTGTATTAGTAAATAAATAAAGTATTAAAATAATTTACAACAACAAATATCCTATGTTTAAACTACAGTAAAAAATACCTAAAATTAATTTAATATTTCTATATCATTAATAATACTAAATTGATGTTAAGATTTATTATGGATATACTATACATAGTTTCAATGCACCATTAGTAATATAAAATTAAATAATATGTCACCAATTGTAGAAAGAAAAAATTTAAATAGATTTATTATACTTAGTGTCAGATATTTTTTTTTAGAATACAGATTTAGAATGATAATAAAAATTGAATCGGTTACATCCGTTTAGTATAAAAAGGAAACGTCGGACCTCAACTCATGTCTGAAAGTGGAAGCCGAGGTCAACGCGTGTGGAGACCCCGCGAAATACACCGCCGCAGCGACCCATGCATAAGAGGAAGGCAGTACAGGAGGTACTAGTTGCAAGGTTTCTTTGTAGACTGCTGTTAGCCTATATGTATAATAGTTAACTATTCACTATTAATACACGATATATCTATCTTTCACATAATTTTTTTTGGTTTTTTGCCTAAGTTAGCTGTAAGTTTATGACTCGTTTCTTCTCTCTTTCCTCTTCTCTCTTCTGCATCTCAGCATTTAGCTAGTTTACAGCTTATTATTCACCGGTCTGTTCTAAAACACTACTTCAGTAGTACTTTTCAGCGAACAGCTTAACCATCAGCATAAGTCAAAGTTTCAGGACGATACTTGCTCAAAAGCTTTGTTCAAGGTTCATGCTCTAGCTTCTCGCAGACTCCATTGGAGATTGGACCACCGACCACATAATGATTAGTACCAATCAACGTGATCTCCATGGAGAAAAAAGGATAATCAGAGCACATGCAACGCAAGGACGGTGAACAGTTCGAACTCTCATCCAGGTGATCTAGGTCCATGCCTGACTCAAAGCTTCTGCAGTCTGTTCGGGAGGCCATATCGTATCGTGGATTATTTACTGTTGGCTGGTTTGGTGTGAAAAAAAAACACTGTTCCTGACTGGAAATTTACGATCGTTTACGAGCAAGCGAACAGGCTGCTGTATGTCACAGCCATAGGCTCATAGCCGACCAGACCAGCACGACGACAAAAGGTCGCCGCTTGTAAACACCTTCCTACTGTGCACCGAATTCTCTGGCAAGCTGCACAGAATTCCCCTTTCCCATTCTCAAATTACAGACTTTTTAGGATTGCTCCACCAACACGGCTCTGTAGACTCTATCATAGAGCATCTGCATAATAGACTAGAGTTTGTAGAGCACCTATGAAGGTGCTTTCTTGACTCTATTTTTTCTCTTACACTACTACAACACGGGGATATAGTAACACCAACTTGTGTTACTATAGGTTGAAAAAAGTGTTACTAGCTCTCTTAGTAACATATTTTTTTTATGTGTTCCAATTAACCATGTTACTATAGACTGATCTATTGTAACACGGAATATGTGTTCTTTTATATATAGAAAAGTGTTACTACGTTGTAACACATTTATATATCTATTAGAACATTTGTCTAGTGTTACAGTGATTCTCTATTGTAACACTTTTTCTAGCTATAGTAACACCTCCATAATGTGATGGAGTACATAGTTTGTAACACATATCTATTGTAACATTGTCTAGTGTTACAATGATTTTCTTTTGTAACAATTTTTTAGTGTTGTAGTAACACTTCCACATTGTAGTAGAGTATATAGTGTGGAATGGAGTAACACATGGTTTACAACACATGTTTTACCTATTGTAACACATTCAACTTTTTAAATAAAATATTTATATTACCCTTACATGTGGACTACACATTGCAGAATCACACAAATATGACACATTATAGAATCTCATGAGCCGCAAATTTCAATAACCATAGCAAGATCCACAAATTATTTGAAGATTTCAACGTAATACTTGTTCAAATCAAGTGACAGTATAGGTACATAACGATGTGGCTCTAGCTTCATAGCAACTACATATAGTATTGAAGAGTACAAGCCCATACTACTAGAAATGAAAGTGTGATATCTAGTGTTCTTAAATTCCATTGCTTCTTCATCCATTTTTGCACAATTCAATATAAGAATTCAGCCATTAATCATTTCAACCTGCAAAGAGAAAGTTATAACATTAAATATTATTCTATCTATGTTAGTTGATGTAAACTTAAAAGCTAGTACGAACATACAAATGTCAAGTCCGAACAATTGTTACCGCCTTTGGTAAGGGCATCACCCCAATGTTATTGTACCCAGGATGATTGATATCCACTTTGTAGAATTGATTTTGTCTCAACTCCATCAAAACATGTTTTTGGATTAGTGCTCAAAAGACCTTATTTGGATATTTTGTAGTCATGAGTACCACTGTGGACCGAACCTATATTAGTTTGACATATCACTTAGCGACCAACAAACATCATTTGTTTATCAAGATAATGTAGTTAAGATAAGTGATTTTGTTCACCTGCCTTCATTGGAGGAGGTTGCTCATGTTTCGGACTCTTGTGGCATGTAGCCTTGTCATGAGCTACCTCTTATTGTGCAATGGTAGTCTCTCCAAGCACTCCATGATGATCCTTACATATGAAACAATATAAAACAAACATTTTACTATAATAAATATGAAAATATGGTTCTTATATTTTGTACCTTTATTATTCTACCTCTATAGAATTCCTTGGGCAAGAATTAAATTGAAAGGAAGAGAATGGTAATTGCAATTATACAGTGTTATAATGTTATTCATCTTTAATAAATTAACATTATAAGTCTAATATATCATATTCAATGGTTCAATGAAACGATGTACCGCTATTTGTCTAGAATCATTAGCAGAGCATTATGGGGACATTGTTTCTACTTCTAGAATTAGTAATTCCTTGTCATTAGTGTCACCTTAGCATTAGTTCCAATACAAATTCTTGTAAATCATAATCACTAGGCAAAAATATTGACATATAAACAAACTAAGAGTATATTATTCTTGAATACAACAAACCAGTTGATAACCTTTTTATTAGAAAAATAGATCATCATCGTCACTATATGTAGACTCACATGGTTTTGTTCTAGTAAAGAGGAGAAATGAAAATAGCATGAATTATTATAAAAAAAGCCTTTGTAAATAAAGAAGTATTTCACGAACAAGAGATTTTACCAATTGATCATTCTGTTTAAGGAATCCATCTTTCTGATTTGGTGCAACACATTGAACTCTCTAAAAAATCTAAACAATATTAAAGCCAATAGGGACTAAATTATGTGAGAATATGCTAAATAAAGCAAATACCTTTTTTATAAGCATTGCTTGCTTCTTTGAATTACCATGACCACTTCCGCTACACCAATGTCCTAGAAAAGATATAGAGTAACATTTCAATATAGAGTTACAACAAAAAAGAAATACTACTACATCAAACCCGACACTTAATAGTTCCTAGATCTCTACCAGATGACCATTATTAGGATTCTAATATTTATATATTTTTTCGTGATTCCCTAGTTCGGGATAGATGGTCGTCAATTAAATGTTAAGAAGTGTAAAACTAAATTAATTCATATAAAGCACATTGCATCCAAAGTAATCGACACTACTTCCATGGTGTTGCTTGCTAAAAATCTATTTCACTAATTGACAAGTTGGTCATGAGAATGGAAACTTCATAAAATGGCACTTGAGTGACAGAAAAACATATTCACATAACTTTGAATAAATGAACATATGAATAGAAATTGAACATATATGCCCAATATACATAGAGCAAACTATTGTTGTTTTGTTTGGTCATTTAGTGGGATTGTTTTAGTCATCAATCACATTGCCCTACCTGATTCTCGATTTCGAATGAAGATGTTAGTTGACTGATTACAAGGAAAAATATGAGAGCAATGGCATTGCTACTTAATAAGAAGCATCACAATTTCATTGGTCTAATCGGGTTTAAAAAGATGTGGTTGCAGTTATACAGTAGTTTCACGGATGATGAGCACCACATTGCAATTCGAGACAGTTATATACAGTAGTTTGACAGATGATCACCACATTGCAATTCAGACAGTTGTATAGAAAGTGCATACTAGTTAATTTACAGAGAAGAAAAACATTTGAAGTAATAACTCTTGAATTCCATGAAAACAAAGATACCAAACAACAGAAAAAGGAGCACACTGCAGTTTGTACCTTTCATAGCTATTGAGTATGCCATAGTGTTGCACTTCTGCATGCAAGAAATATGACAATAATTCAGTCAAAACATAATTTCACACTTCAGAAATTGATGGTCACTTGAAGTTGAATCATCCATTCATCCCCCAAATCCAACAAATTGAATGGCAATAAGCACAGATTAAGCAATTCACAAATAATCTTACTAATAAGAGATCTAGTTAAACATGTAAAAATAATTATCAAGCTCACTATATCAAAAGCATGCAAGATGAAAATCTGCATTAATCAAGGTGAAAAGTACTTAGCTATTGTGCTGCCACACTGCACGACCTTTTGCCAACCTGAAAGCACAGCCATGAACTGGATATACTACTGCTGAACTGCTCATTGACCACAAGCAAGCCACAAGGAATAAGTTAAAATAATTAAGTACACAAAGAAGGCCGTGATTACTTCCCTGCTGCAAAATGTCTCACTCCAACATGTCAAGCACCAAATCAAAAGGCAAATGTTAGCTTGATGCTGCTACAATAGCATGACAATGGAGTAGTTGAAAACATACTGTACTCATAACTTATAGCTACTTTAACAAATTTTCAGATCAGTACAACAGTACCTTATCGATACCTGAACATATAGTAGCACATGAATACATAATAGATACAAAACAATTGACAAGTGATGTCTAATTATCATTGGTCATCACAACATGAGACTACAGACCAAAGAGGCACTGTCACTTAGTTCATAAGTAAAAACACTTGTTCTCACAGGTAAATGATATCAAGACACCTAGTTCTCAATTCTGAATTCTCACAGCAACAACGAAGACAATTAAACTCAAA
Source organism: Miscanthus lutarioriparius (assembly GCA_904845875.1). Lineage (NCBI taxonomy): Eukaryota > Viridiplantae > Streptophyta > Magnoliopsida > Poales > Poaceae > Miscanthus > Miscanthus lutarioriparius. The sequence goes on along the minus strand of CAJGYO010000007.1, from coordinate 129,733,592 downwards.
ACTCATAGGCAACATAATACATGAAGATTAGCCAGCCATGCAAATTTTAGCAGCCCAGCATGTAGTTGTGAATGACTCCATACTTGCACCGAATATCACTAGAATTCCTCTTTAGGTTCATGGGTTTGCTAGTGGAAACAAAAGGATTCGATGCGGCAGATGACATCCTGCAATTGCAAATTTTCAGAAAGTGCTTACAAATCAGAATTTGTATACAAATCACGAACTAAAATTACATGAAAAACATTTTTTATACAATTTCCATGCGAACGTTGGGATAGAAATTCACAAATCACATCTACTCTATGTATGCGAGCTGGTATTTTGAGATTGACGATGCTAGTGTAGACATATATATTTCTATTTCTAGTGAGCATTTGCTGTTTTTGGACAAACGAGCTGTTGTTTTCAAGTACAGGATAGGCAACAATTTACATTAGCAAAGTTACTGAGCACAACACCGAACATGGACTAAGTAGTAATACACAGGTAGTGCACACAGAACATTAAAGAAACAACGGAATTTACAATACCACCTAAATCATAGCAGTTGCACTGCGCTTTTGTAACAGCGGAGGGATTTGGGGGAAGTGAGTTAGAGAACTTATCTGCTAGTTTTGGATCGGTAATCCGGGTGAAGGACACCTAGAAGGACAGCACAGGAGACGGTGGCGGGGCAGAGGATCTGGAGCTGTTTTGATAGCGCCAGGAGATTAATCTAAAAACCAAAAAGTTCCTTAGAAGCCACATGGACCCAATTTTTCCTGCACGTATTTTTTTCCTGAAACATGCAAACCAGAAGATAGCAGTATATGAACAGAGGAGCAACTGCATTCTATAGTGCTAATCCTAACCTATTCATCCTAGGGTCTGTAGATGAACTGAGAAGGAACGCTATCAGCACACCTGAGCACCTTCTCTAGGTCGAACTGCAACAGGTGGTCCTCCATCTGATGCCCCCCCACTGAAGACCGCCACACCATCGGCGCCGGCCCTGGGGAGGTAGAGTAGGAACCTGAGTACCTGATGTCAAAGACTAATGGTATGCAGATGCAGCAGCGCGGATCTGAAAAACCATAGGACCTTGTTGTAGTTCGCCGTGACACCGTCCACCATCCGCGAGCTCGAGAACGATTCCATCGTCCACCTACTCTGATCCATGGCTGCCCCAATGGGAGGGAGACCGAACCCACGGTCATGGCCGGATCTGGCGTGGACCGGGTCCGCTCGTCGACGACGAGAGGTGTGGAGGATTAGGGGTGAGCGGCACGTGACGTGTCGTACTGTTGGAGGAAGGCAGGGAGGAGTTGGATCCGCAGGATTAGGGAGGCTGCCCCGGCGTGGATTCGGCAGGGTCTCTGGAGGAGCTTGTGTCGGCGGTGTCGGCACGGCGGGCACACGGCGGACGGCCATTGGGGAGGGGCTCTGGACGGGAACGTGGATGCCAGAGGTAGACCGTGGCCGTGGGGAGGTCTCGGGCTCTCGAGGGTTGGGGTGGGGGAGAGGGCAGCGTTTTTTTTCCGACTGAGAGGGCGGCGGTTCAGGAGAGGGTGGCGGCGTGGGTGTGGAGATTGGAGAGAGAGAAGGCTACGTGGAGGTCATTTTAAATTTTCGCTGCAACCAGGGGCGAGAGTTACCCGCCAGTTCAACTTTTAAATGATTTTTTTCGCAGACATATAATCAAACTATAAAAAAGTGTATTATTATTTAGAATAATACATAGGTAAACATACATTAGAGTTTTTAGGTAAATGTTTGGTACATATCATCTACAGACCAAAATCTATGACAAAAAAATCAATGTGACTTATAATTTAAAATGGATGGAGTATTTGTTTACCATATAATTAGAAGAATAAACAAAGATGTGGTAAGATCAATTCTTGATAATAAGAATGTATTTTTGGTTTTTGAGCATGCATATGGAATTAATAACTAGCCAACTATAGGTAATTGTCTCTAGTTTTTCTCGGGATGTTGAAGATATCTGAATGTCTTGATATGTAGTAATGTTTATCTACACCACATGCAATTTTAGGAAGTACTCTCGGTAAAAGGCTTGAAATATTTTAAACCCTAAGGAAGGAAAGAGTTATGACTAAATTGTTCTTAGACAAGCATAACAAATTGTGAGATCGTTAGATAATCATAAACCTACCGATATTGAAAGAGTCATGACCAGTAAAAGTAAAACTCGAGAATGATGAAGTCACCACATGTGCATCGTCGTCGACGGAACATTGCGACCCATTGACAAAGTCACGACAACTTTTACAAAACTCACAAACTAACAACTAAACCAAATAGCCCCGTGAGACAATTGAAACTACCAAGTACAATAAACAAGAATTAAGAATCTGGGTCCAATCACTCTCCCGTGTGTGGTGGGTCCAACATCACAAACAATTGTGTTTTTTTTCAAGTGCCACACGTCATCCATCCATGAGGGGTCCAATGAACACGAACTTTATACCAAAGTTGTAGAAAAGTAGCTCAAACTTTTGACTTGAGATCATTTTGATGCCTAAATAGCCATCACAAGATTTTATGGAGTTCATACCAAAGGAATCCATATGTTATATAGTCACAAGTGAGTGTGTAGTACTAGAGAGTGATTCCTCCGATGGTGAAACAATCAAAACAAAATGTTCTAGATCTCGATAAGTTATGAATTTTTGTAATTCACAATTTTGTTTGAAGTCGCTTTGATAATCAAATATTTGACTCACAAGATTTTATAGAGTTCATACCAAAGGAACTCCTATGCTCTATAGTCACAAGTGTGTAAATGAGATATAGTTAATGATCTCGGATGGAGGGCGACCAAAGCAAAAGTTGTGGATCTAAAAAACATATGCATATTTATAGTTGACAACTTTTGCATTTGAAATCATCTATCCAACGAAAATTACGTTTGAATTTTCATATTTAAAATTTGATTTTTTCAAATGACCTCGGATGGAGAAATGACCAAAACAAAGCTTGTAGATGTCGAAAAGTTATGCACCTTTTTAGTTCACAACTTTTTCATTTGAAATTATCTATCCAAGGAAAACTACACCCGAATTTCCTCACATTTGAAATTCAAATTCTTCAAACGACTTCGGATGGATAAATGATCAAAACCAAAGTTGTAGATCTCGAAAAGTTATAAACTTTGTAGTTGACAAATTTTTCATTTGATTTCGTTTAGGATTGCAAATGCTCATTTAAAACCAAATAAATATAAAATGGGGAGGACGAATATCTAAAATGGATACAATTTTCTTATAGATGGAGTGGTTAGGAGATGAATATGCAAACCTTGAGGTTATGGGTTCAAACACTAGTGGCCACAAAATATGCATTTTTTTGCGGCACGCCTAAGCCTCGCTAGAAATCGATTCGATTCTTTTGAAACTCCTACATAACAAAAATATATATAGGCTATTACATATAAAAAAACTTTGGCACTTGTAACTATTTTTAGGATTTGGCCTTCTCTATCCAATCGAAAATAAAAAATATAATCAAATCATTCACCTTGATGGCATACCACGCAAATGCAAAGTGATGTGATAAACACAAAAAAAACATCTCCCACTATATAAGTGAACAAAATAGTAAAGAGTGATTTTATACAACACTAGAAAAAATCATTCAATTTGATTAGTTTAGCCAAAAAAAAAATGAATGTCACGAATAGATAGCCAATATTCAACCAGAGCTGATATGTTTGTCTGCCATGGTAAATTTTAAGTAAAAAATCAAATGTTTGCAAACTTCACAATCTAATTATCTTGGTCACCTAACTATTTTTTACTTTTAATAATATATAGACATATCATATGAGCTTATAAATAGAAAATTTGGCACTTGTAGCTGTTTTTGGACTCAGCGGCAAAATAGGCGCCAACAAATCCGAACTTTTGGTGCTTGGCGGCCAAACTCGCGCCACGGCCCCCCTTTTTTTTGTGCTCGTACCACTCCCGGTACACAATCTATCCCAGATCTGCCTGTCTCCTATCAAAAAAAAAAAAGACCTGCCAGCTGTCACCATTCACTCTCCTCTTCCATCTCTCTCCCGCAATCTCTCGTTCTTTCCCGAAAGAAGAAGCTGGCGGCGGTCCTCCTCCGAGCGCACCCCTACGGCCCGGCGGTGGTTCTCCTCCAAGCGCACCCCCACGGACCGGCCGAGCACCACCTCTCCGACCCGGCGGCGCGGCTCTCCATCCCCGACCAGGCGCTGCGCTCTTCGTCCCCGACCCGGCCATCTCGCTCCTCTCCGTGTTCTCCACCGATGGACACAGACCCGGCACCGGCGGAGAGCACAGGGTGGCGCGGCTCGGCAGAGGAGTAAAAGTACGCGGGGGCAACCAGCACAGCCGCAAGATGCCGATCTCCTCGCCACTGCCGCCTCCGGCTTCCTCGCCACTGTCACCGTGCCGCTGCCGATTTCCTCCCCACCACCGCCGACTTCCATGGTAAGTAATTGATTCAGTGTGTACAGATGCCTGCAAGTACTCTGTGAAATGAATTCGTAGTTGATTTAGTCTGTGAAATGAATTCGATTGGTAGAGATGCCTGCAAGTAGCCCCAAATCTTGTTCATGGTTCATCTTGGCAGAGCTTCAGGTTTTCAGCATTTGATTTAGTCTGTGAAATTGCAATTGTTTTATAGTGCTATTCTTGCCTGTGTGCAGATTTCTGGGCATGATTTTGTTTCTGGCCATGATGGAGTCACATGAGCTTTTTTATCTGTATCTAATATGTGATATCTGTGATCTGAACATACACTTTATATGTATTTGGAGACACCTAAACAAAGCAATGAATAAATTTTATATTGTATATGTTTTTGCTCTATTTTTCCATGAACTCGAGGCCAGGATGCTAAATGTGGAAGCATAAAAGGAAAAATTAAGTAGCATCTGAAGGGCGGGCCTGGTGCAAGCGGTAGAGTCTTACTTTGTGACCGGAAGGTCCCGGTTCGAGTCATGGTCTCCTCGCATTTGCACAGGCGAGGGTAAGGCTTGCCATCGACACCTTCCCAGGACCGCATTGCAGGCGGGAGCTCTCTCCTGACCGGGTACGCCTCAAGACAAGATTGTGTTTTTATTAGATGATTCTGAAAATAGATTCCATAGTATCAAGGAGGTATTCATGTGAATCTTGGACAGCTGAGCTCCACAGTGCGTTGCTGCACATTTATCTCTGAACAAATCATAAACCTAATTTTGTGCGAAAGATAAGACAGGCTGAAATACATGGATAAAGACATTTGAATAGCTATAAGAAAACTGGGTCATAAAACCTATCTTAGGGACTACCTAAATATTAGCTGTCATTATTCTTTCTGTGCAGAACTACATGAGGTATGCCTGCTACAATCTGCATCCTAAAGCTCAATGTGGAACACAATGACGGAAGTAAATATGCACTATCCTTATATGCAGAAGCCTCCGATGGAGCCATACGGTATAAGGATCAATACATATTTAGAGCTTGTTATGAACTTATGATATGATTCACACCTCCAATTCATAGATACTGTTTGCTGAAAAACTGAACTTTCTCACAAGGTTCTAGTTTGTTTAACACAACAAATCCCAAACTTTTAGATTGTGGTTGTCATGATAGTATATGAATCAAATGTGATAACTTTCCTCTTTAAAAGCTGTCACAAAGTAATACTGATCCATGTGTTTATACTGTTTAATGTGGTAGCTGCCCTTAGCTTATTGGTTGCTCCTCAGTTCAATAGAAGCTATCCAGCTATAGTGTAGAAGCGAGTAAATGCTATGAGAATTGGTGTTTATTTCCTAGGAGTTACATTCATTTTAGAAGGATCTGTATGAATACTAAGATTATTCATGGCTGCTGCCATTGATATGCATGGGCCAAAATATTTTCTCTTTATACTGGTCATTGGTTGTAAAAGGTTTTGACAATCAGTATAAGCTTGGGTGCTTTGCTTTGTGCTTGTATTTCTACCAATTTGTTTCCTGCTGCATGCAGTGAGAGTTTGTACTGAAGACGAGGAGTTTGTCCAGAGGCAGCTTTTAGCACTAGTTGCCCCTAAGGTGTTTTTTCTACTTGGCGAGCTAAATGGTGCTCTGTTGTATGCACTTGGTGCTGGACCCCTGTTTGATGTTTCTGACGACTCTGATTACGCTCAAACACTGTTAGGTAATCTGCCTGGTGCCTGCATTATGATATGACTAGTTAATTGTTGATAGCACTAAAAGTACTGTGTTAAACATTACCTCCTTTGCCCTGTTTCTTTTTTCAGCAAAAGCTTTGGATGAACATACTGCCATCCAATCAAGGGCCACTGGGGAAGAAAAAACGATGTACAGTGGCTGCAGGCTATTGTGGAAAGGATGCTGGACAAGTATGATAGTTTCCTCATGGTCCATTGTTTCAGGAATGCATCTTTATTGCGTCTATCCTGTAATCTATATTATTTTACCCAACATGGCAAATTCTTGTTAGGGTGTGGAATGCTTCTACATTGTTCCTGCCTAATATGTTATGTGGACCTGGTACATGATATCATATACAAGACTTGGAATTCATAACACTGGTGCTAAGGACACTGAAATTTATATTCTAGATGCTATCATAATTACATTGCCTATTATCTACATATATTGAGAAATTTATAATCTGTGTGGGCATATTTGTATCTGGTACAGGCACAGAAGTTATGAGGTACAGTATCTGGTGTTGGAAAGTCTCTGAAGATGCAAAACCCAGGTGTCAAGATCATCTGTATTCAGGTAATACACCATTCAGAAACATCAAATAGGTTAATATATGGTCTTTAGAACTTATAATGTGTTTTATATTGGGATTTATAGCCAGAGAAAAATGTTTCATTGAGTTTATCTATGGTTCCGGGAAAGCTTGTGCGATCAAAGTTGGAAGCTCCTTTACCAGCCATCAAGTTCAGGAGAAGCTCAAGAGCAGCTGCCACTTCCCTTAAATAACATCATTTTTTGACAACACCTTAAATAATATCATTAACAATGCGGACACATTTGCAAAGTATTGTGACTGTCTATGTATAATATGCTATGTTCCACCATCTCAGCCTAGAGGCATTGGAACTTTATGTGAGCTATACTAAGACCTATATTATTCGTGTGTTCTATGACTCATTTATGTAAAATATATGTAATGTTCCCCTCAAAAAAAAAATATATGTAATGTTCAACCATCGCAACATTCAGTCTAGAGATTGTGCCGAGGAGCGACTCTGTTTTATGGCAAATTTTGGTTAGATCATGATTGTCTACGCATGTTGTTTTATGGCAAATTTTGGTTAGACCATGATTGTCTACACGTGCATGGGTGCGCACAAATCACTAGTATCATTTAAAAGCTAGACTGAAATGCCTTCTTTTGTGGCCATTCTATGTATTTTATAATATTGAGAATTTTTTTTTGAGTGATTACTTATTTGATTTAACTTTTTGTGGATGCCATACATGACTGTTTTTGCATAGCCTTTTTGTTAGACTCAAAACCACAAAAAATGCTTGCACTTATGTTTTGAGCATATTACATGACATTACGTTGTAAATTTGACCGGTATTCATGTTGAACCAAAAAGATGAAATTCTTGACCAACCTATTTAGTGGTAGGTTAGTGTGTTCATGCAACAACATAAAAAAATATCAATATTACTCACATTTATTTTCATATTTTTGTTTTTTATTTTTTAGTTTTTTCTTCTTTGTTGTACTTGTTTTTGTGATTTGGCATCTAGAGTGTCTTAAGTTCGGCCTAATAAATTTTGATAACAGGTTCTGGCATCGAACTTATCTTTTTAATTGCTTACTCTTTGCTACTTGGTTCTCAAGTGATGATCACAATGTGATTGCCTAACAGCCTTGACGACACCTAGGTGCGATGACCATGATGCCTATGAATAGAAAGGTCCACATGTACATGTTTCTTTGTAACATTTAGACTAACATTATTTTATGTTACTATAGGGCATATATTTGTAACACATTTTATTTGTTCCATTTATGTGTTATAAAATAGTACACTTTTATAACATTTTGCTTGTAACATTAATTTTGTGTTACTATAATTATTGCCAGTAACACATTTTTATAAAAAAGATGTTTTGTGTTACAACCGAAGTCTGTAACACACTATTTTGTGTTACTATGAGATTTCACTGGAACAAATTGATGAATATGTTACAAGAAAGTGCTACAGTATCCTTGTTTTGTAGTAGTGTTAGAGTAGAGTTTGTAAAGCTGCAGCTATTTAGCCAAAAAAACGTCGCAGCAATCCTAAACAGACGCTTAAACAATGCAGCCTATGTACTCTTTTGGCAATCTCTGTTCACACGACCTATATATATATATATATATATATATATATCTTGATCCATATTTTGTGTAATATAATTTTGTTTTAGGTGTACATTTTTTTATTATCCCTTTTGTCGGTGTAAAAAGTGACCAATAAATAAATATTTGTAGTTTTACCGTACGTTGTGATCGGATGTGGCCTATCACTTAATGACATAGGGTTTATACTGGTTCAGGCAACGTGCCCTACGTCATGTTTGAATCGGTCGATGACTTTATTCCTGAGTCCAGGTGCTCGAAGTTTGCTGTGGGGTTACAAACGAATGGAAGTAAGATGGGGGTGATAGAGGTCCGGTCGGACTCTAGACCGAAGGACCAAGAGTGACGGGAGCTCCTACGTGCGCTAAGTATTCGAACGTGTGCTCTGTGTAGCTTTAGAGTGTCTAAAGCTAGCAGAGAGTGAATCGGAGTGGTCCGTCTGTCGTTGTTGTTCGAATCGATCGTTGTATGTCTGAATCGATCCCCCATATTGGGAGAGAGCGAATCCCCTTTTATAGATGAAGGGGACGGCCTTACAAGTGAGAGTGTGTGTGTGTGTGAGCTACCTAGTCTTGTTGCCCACGCCGTCGGGTACAAGATGATTTGTCGGCGCCCACAACACTGTTGATACCCAGATGCAAGTGGTAGGTCCCATCGTGTTCTTCTGGTATGGCAGACGTCGGCGCCTACCATATTGTAGGACAAATGTCGGCGCCCACAATATTGTTCGTGTTCAGACATGTCTAGAAGGTTATAAAGTACCATTCTGACATGACATGTCAGTACTTGTCCTGCAGGTGTGTAGGGTACGGTCCTCGATATTGCGGTTGAATTGAGTGTCCTGCCTTACTTGCTCTGCTCGTTTCATGGGTCCTTACCGAGCAGGCGTCCCCGGTCGGTTGTTCCTGGTCGGCTCCAACTGCTCCGGTCAGAGAAGAGCTGTGAATAGAGGTTCGGTGTATCCCCGGTCGGAGAAGCGAGTCGGAGTCGGAAGCGAGTGTCGCCCCCTCCTTGGCCAAGCCTTCCGGTAGGAAACGTGGGTCGGAGTCGGAAGCCAGCGTTGGCCAGGACTTCCGGTCGGAGAGGCGGGTCAGAGTCGGAAGCCAGCGTTGGCCCCTCCTTGTTCAGGCCTTTCGGTAGGAGACTGGATCGCTTTTCCGGCCTATCATTTAGGTATCAGGGCCGGCCCAGGAGTTGCGCGTCGTTCACAACGTCGTCTGCCGGGCCGAGCTTTTGCTGGGGAGCAGGCCCATTAGGGACCCGGGTTTATGAACCCGACACCTTTACAAATCTCTGTTACATCTGAATCCCATGAGTTTATTCCAGGTGTAGGGACATTTTGTTCCCCTAAGACCCTGTTCGGTTATCAGAGATAACCTGGAAAAAATCCAGCGAGATCCGCTACCTGTGTATAAGCAGTCAAACCTAGAATGATTCCGGGCTCTGGAATCAACTAACCGAACAAGGCCTCAGGAGTTTTGTTCCACATGAATAAACTTTTAGTTAAGATATAAGAAGGCGGTCGTGAAGGTTTACCCATGGTGGCGACGTGATGTTTTCAGCTCAATCATTTTTGCAGAAGCGGTTAGTCTTGCTAAAGCCAAAAGTCAAGGAAGCAGTTAACAACATTATTGGGGATAGTCTTCGACTGGATGAATGACGTCAGACCGCCGACCTTAGCTGTTTCAGTCTTTCAGACATTGCGGTTAAGGCCATGTTCGCTTCCGTTATAATTCGTCTTTTTCAGCTGGTTTTTCAGTCGGAATCAGCATTTTTCTCTTACAACAAATCAACCGGAATACTATGATCTTGATCGATGCTGGGGCGGAGTAGAGCTTATTCAGTTTGTTACGTTTGTACTCCGTAGCATGCAATGCGAGATCATAAGCAGAACGATCATCACATCAAATCTGACCAAGCTAGGTCGAGCGTACTAGTTTCCTGTCCAATCGAAAGCATTGGTACGTAGGTAGTGTAAGAGACTAGAACTTGGTCCACAGTAATAATGACGACTTCAGAAGAGGCTGGTTACATAAAAATACGAAACTGTGTGCACAAATTATCCTTGATCCTATTATGCGGTGATGTCCGAGACACGTTCGCTCGCTAAACGTACTGAAGAATCATGCAGGGAATGGAAGCAGGGAAAGGGATACACATCATCACATGTCATGCAGTGCATGATTTGTGGTTCCTTCTGTTCCCTGCTTCAAGATGCACCACAGATGAAGCTGTTCCCTTATAATTAATTCCGCAGAAAAACGAAATATGCATTACTGTCTGCGTGAGCTTGATATAAATAAGTATGTAGATCCCTATATGCTGTAGCTCAATGCAAGTTGCGTCAGAGTTCCAGAACACGTTCGTAGTGAGAAGAAACAGATACGCATTGGCCTGCTGAGCTATCGTGTATACAGTCATGCAAAGCAATGCAAGTGGTACGCACCTTCACATGTACTAGTGCCATCATCCTCGTCAGCATTGAGGTTGCGGCCCGGCCACAGTGCATGGCTTCTCACCGAGGTCAATCTGCTCTGCAACTGTGGAGCGGAAGCCACTGGTATCTAAAGAGTAAATTTGTTGTGGCCACGGCGCGGCCTCAAGGTGGCCACGTCGCTCAAAATTTTCCTGAGCGTCAGATCCTCAATCCAACGGTGCTGCTGCTCTTCCTCTGCCAAATATATACCGGCTGAAACCCTAGCACTCCCGAGCCAGGGCTCGAGCGGCGCAGCAGCTTCTGCTTCTCCTTCTGGGCTCTTCTCAAAATATCTCGCCTCCTCTTCCTCTCCCGAGCTCGACGCCTCTCCTCCCGGTCGCGGAACGCCGCCTCCACTGCCTCCGCCCCCGGCTTCCCTTCCTTCCTCTCTCCCTCTCCCTCTCTCTCCCAACGTGGCGCCGTGTGGCAGCGGGCCTCGGCGCCGTCGCTTCATCGCGTGAGGCGCGGGTGGCGCCACGCCGGCCCCGGGTTGCGCTGGACCTCCGCGTGTCGGCCCCGACGGCGGCCGTCCCCGGCCACAACGCGGCGCGTGGGTGCCCCGCCGTTGGCCGCTGGCCCGGGTGCCCCCCGACGCGGCCTTCTTCCACAGCTCCGCGTCTGCTCCTCTGCTCCACGAAACCCTAGGTGCCTGTGCTCGACGACCCCGGCTGCGCATCGCCTCTTCCTCTCCGGCAGTGGCTCCGATGGCTCAACTTGGCGGCAGATCGGTGGTGCCTCACCCCTCCACCCGTGCTTCCGCGGCGACGGAGGCGGGTCACCCCCTCCTCGTCTCTCTCCTGCTCTACAGAAGCCCAGCCACCAGGTATGGATGCCTATGGGCACTTCCCCTACTCTATTTGTGCTTTAGCTATAAGGTTTAGTTCCCTAGATTTAAGGATTGATTTATTCGGATCTGTTACCGGACATGGATGAGGGATTAGAGGCAAGTGTTTAGTTTTCTTTCTTTCTTAGCTTCGTTTAGCGGCACATGGATTCTTGTTGTTACCGGTGATGAACTATGCACATTGTTACTGCTGAGACTTCATCGTTCTGTGACTTTGGGAGTTTTACCTTTTAGTGGTGTTTCCATATTGTTATCTACCTATCTAAGTGCCTTCACTCAGAGATTTGAATTTCATCTGTATTTTGTTCCGTATTTTGCTATGTTCTTCTAACATGTTTTCCTTTTGTAAATGCAAGGTTTAGTAGAAGAGTAAAATACTTCGATGTTGTAGATCATGTGCAGGTGACATACTACATATCTGAAATATCTTCAGGTAAATTATTTGAAACCATGAAAATCTGATTCTATAGTTTTAAAGACATGAAAAATAACAAGGAAAATAGCCTATTCATACTTCTTTTGTTGTTTTTTCTGTTACTGTGAACAAAACATTCACCAGGTGAATAGCCTATTCAAATAAATTATGAGCATCCTGCATTGCCAAGGCACTGGATTGTTGAAGGGCAACACCAAAGTGCAGAGGCACGAGCCCACGCTGAGGGGATGCCATGATGTCAAGTTCAGCGGCAGCGACTAAAGGTCGTGTTTTCTATACCAGCTATAAATTTTGGTTTGCTTCATCATGTTATTTAGGGGAACAGGACATATCATTATCTGCAATTGCCTTGGGTACAAAAGCTTTGTCTAATTATTTGTAAGGATCAGAAGGAGCTACTCCTTTTATTGGCTAGATTTGTAAAAACAATACCTGTTGCAGAGCAGATGCGAACAATATTGGAGATCAGTGTGGTGGATGGATGGTTGCATGCTATGAAAAAAGGTTGAACAACCACTCTGGGTAAGAATAAACTTATCTTTGCAATCTAATTGTTTTTTTACCTCAAGGTTTTATTGTGTACTCTGGTTCACACAATCTGTTTCTACTATTAGTCAGTTTGATCGATTTACAGGATCCATTTTTCCTTTCCAAATTTAGAATGTGCACTGCTGATATAGGTTTAGTCTCACATAGCCTGTCTTTTCCTAATTTCCTGATGGTGTCACTAGATTTATAATACCAGTACTGCTTATAGATGATCTATCCCTACAAAGTACCTCATGTACCGACTTTGTGGAGATTGATTTTAATGTGTTTTGGGGCTCTTATTGTAATGCTAACATTTTAAAAAAAATGCTGCCGATATACCGATTTAGCCTTGCACGATATTGCCTCTGCTGCTATATAGGTTGCTTCGTTCTGAGGTTTGCTGCTTCAACTATTTGGCTATTTCAGACCAAGTACATTTCTTGCTATGCAGACGTTGTGCCTAATGCAAGTAGTAAGCAAGTTTAGTCCTTCCTTTACATTGCTGGGCAATTGACTAACAACGCTAAAAGGCCATAGTTTTTCCAAGATGTCTGAACAATGTTCTTGTGTGTCCTGCAATATTATAAAATTTGACACCGCATCATTGCAATGACCATTTCTTTGTACAGGTGTACAAGCTATCCATTGCTGTGGCGTGTGCCCTCACATGGCCACCAGACCGTATTGTAATACAAGTCTTGGATGATTCCACTGATCCGATTATTAAGGTAGGCCTTGGTTTCAGGGACATAGTTTATCTTGATTGACTAAAAGTAGAAATATTCATATATTTTTGGGTCAAATTGCGGTTGATGTGATGTATTTTTAAACGTTAATTGTGACTTGAAATTGTAAAGGAATGATCAGTTTCTCATTTATCGAATGGGGCATATGAATGTTGATACTAATTTGCTAGGTTAAGTGTACTTGGTAATAGTCAGGTGATGCTTGATAGCCCTACAATATGATGCCCACCACCTGTTTGTTAGAGTAAGCAAACAACCAAGCAGTTCATACCTTTTCCCCACTTATATAAAAAATAGAGATAGAATGATCATATAATTTTGTATTATCTTAATGATCATATATATGTACATACCATCCTCATGCTACGACCCTGAGTATTTGTCATGTCAGTTGCTAAAGATTAGATGAGTGTTTAATCTTCGGATTTTTCTCAAATCAACGTACAGGCCAACTTTGATTATATCTTTTTTTTCAAAAAAAAACGTGTGGCCAGTGACCCGCACGCATGGGCGCGCCCGAAGGACCAGTGTTCTTGAACGAACGGATATTTTCTTTGTTTCGCCGCAGTGCAAACGATAATACGGAGTATCATTCAACAATCAGCCTGTTCGGGAGGCTGTAAACGATCGTGGATTATTTACTGCTAGCTGGTTTGGTGTGAGAGAAAAATACTGTTCCCGGCTGAAAATTTACGATCATTTACGAGCAAACGAACAGGCTGAATGGCATTCGCATGTACTGTAGGAACCAGTACTATCACTGCAGGCGCCGATTGGCTGCAGCCTGCAGGTCGCTCGCGGCACGGGGTTCCTAGTCAATTTGCAAGGCATTGCGTTTGCGTGCACATCACTGACGCGAGTTGCACAAGTCGCGAGCTGTTCACGTCCTGGAACAGGAGGCGGCCGGGGGCGTCAACGGACCTCGCGGGGAGCCAACCGTGCAGTTCCCGGCTAAAGATGACAACGGGCACAAAATATTCGCGTGCCCGCGGATAGAAAACCCGATAGATATGGATATGGGTTTAAGTTTATGCCCACGGGCACGGGTATGGGTGTGATTCAAAACCCGATGGATATTTGCTCGTGGGCATAGAAAAATGATATCCGCACCCGCAAACCCGCTAGACCCGCGCCAATGACCCTATAAGTCTATATACGGTTGTATGTCTTTATTCGTGTTAATTTATGATGACTTTGAGATACACTAATGTAGACTTTTGATGACTCTTGTATGGTCAATGTGTTATACTTTATCTAATGTTGAGATATAGACGTTTATTTTTTGATTTATTGTTTCTTACTTGCTATTAAGATATGGTTGGGTGCTTTGTTGTTTTATTTTTGCGGGTATACGGGTGTGTCCGCGGGCATGTGATATCCACGGATAGCGGGCACGGACATGGTTTTCTACCCGTGACGGTTAACGGGCGCGGGCGCGGACACGGATTTTTGCTCGCGGGTATGGATATCTAGGGCTAGTATCCGCGCGGATTTTACCCGTTGCCATCTTTATTCCCGGCCGTGTGACCTCGTATCCCCAGCCGTACCTAGTGACTCTAATTGCTTTATTAAAAGCAGAGTAACTATTTTCTTTTTAAAAAAAATACTTCTTTGTTTTAACTATATAGGTGTTCAGAATTCATACCCAATAAATTTTCACTTGAATTCCATGATTTGTGCAAATTTTTTGTTCCTCCTTGTAACGTTTTGGTCCACCAAAAGTGCATGATTTATTTTTTAGTGAAGTGTACAAATTTTCCATTTCCATGTATGTATAACTTTTTCCACCTAAACAAACTTTTGTGATTCTCAACTTAAGATTATCACACAGTCTGTTCTAGAAGATGGGTCGTTGAAATTTACAACTGAAGCCCACCAACTATCATATGGAGGACAAACAGTCGGAAGGCCAATAGAAAGAGAATAAGCCTCCTCACAAAAATGTAAAGAAAGAAAGAGAATAATCCTAAGGACATGTTTGTTTCTTCTTCTTCTTTTTTTTTTTGCTATTGTTAGGCAGGAGCTGAAATAAACAGTCGAATTTTTGAGCTTGCTTTTTTTAAAAAAAATTGAAAGCTGGCTTATATCCAAATAAATAAAAAGCTAAAAAGCAGATTAGGAGTTTTTCTAGTTTTTCGTGTACCAAGAAGCTAAAAGTTATTACAAAAAATCAATAGTAAAAAGCTAATAGCCGGAAGTCAGTGTTTAACTAAAAGCCCTAACCCTAAACCCTAAATCCTTCGTTGTTTATTTCGCTGAAATTTAGCTAATGCTGATTTGTTATGAGAGAAAAATATTATTCATTCGTTGAAAAATATTAGTGAAATAGTGCTTAAAAACAGGGCGTAAAACCGCAGCTCAAACAAAGGTCTAAGCAAAAAGAATAATTAAGAGGAAGGAGGTGTGCGTCACGTGGCATCATGATTGAGACCTAGGCGCATGCGAACAGCTCCCTATAGGCTATATGTTCTACTCAAATTTTTAATAACTACCATGCTAAACGCATGTTTTATACTTAATTTATGAAAGGCGTGCGCGTACCTAAAAAACAAAATAATTCTCTAGTCTACAGTAGCTAAGAGAAAGCTTAAAACCTGCACCGTCAGAGGTCAAACTAGCAATGCGTAGTGGATGTGAGGTAGTAGCGATGGCCATGGACCAGTTAGCAATGCCCATGCTCCTGTCCACCGACTCAGCAGCCGCCGTCATGGTGCTCCTTTCCGTGGCCACACTGCTTGTTGCCCTGAACCACATGCTCTCATCACGGCGGCGATCGTCCCGGCGGCTTCCCCCGAGCCCGCCGCGCCTCCCGGTGATCGGTCACCTCCACCTGCTGCGTCCACCGGTGCACCGCACCTTCCACGAGCTCGCGTCCCGGCTGGGGGCGCCCCTGATGCACATCCGCCTCGGCTCCACGCACTGCGTCGTGGCCGGCACGGCCGACGTGGCCAGGGAGCTCATCCGCGACCACGACGCCACCATCTCGGGGCGGCCGGTCTCGGTGCTGTCCCGGCTCTTCTCCTACGGCTCCGCCGGCTTCGCGTTCACGCCCAACAGTCCGCACTGGCGCTTCCTCAGGCGGCTGTGCGTCTCCGAGGTGCTGGGCCCGCGCACCGTCGAGCAGCTGCGGCACGTCCGGCGCGGCAGCCTGGCGTCGCTGCTGCGCGCCGTGCGGGCGTCGGCGGCGCGGGGCGAGGCGGTGGACGTCACCCGCGAGCTCATCCGCTTCTCCAACACCGCCATCATCCGGATGGTGGCGAGCGACGTGGGCGTGACCGACGAGGCGCAGGAGCTGGTGAAAGCGGTGACGGAGCTGCTCGGCGCCTTCAACCTGGAGGACTACGTCCCCCTGTGCCGCGGCTGGGACCTCCAGGGCCTCCGCAGGAAGGCCACCCGTGTCCACCGGCGGTTTGACGCCGTGTTGGAGCAGATGATCAGGCACAAGGAGGAGGCCAGGAACAGGGAGCGTCGCCGCGGCGGCGGCGGCACGCAGGAGGAGAAGAAAGTAGAGGGGCCGCCCGCGACGTGCAAGCAGCGCAACAAGGACCTGTTGGACATCCTGCTGGACAAGGCGGAGGACGAGAGGGCGGAGGTGAAGCTCACCAGGGAAAACATGAAAGCCTTCATCATTGTAAGTAACCCTGTAAGCGTGCAAAAGTCCCAGTAGCGTAGCGTCCATGCATGCTAGTAACAACGTTGCCGATGCAGGACGTGGTGACCGCTGGGTCAGATTCGTCGGCGGCGACGGTGGAGTGGATGCTGGCGGAGCTGATGAACCACCCGGAGGCCCTCGGCAAGGTGCGGGCCGAGATCGACGCGGTGGTCGGCGGGGACAGAAGGATCGTGGGGGAGGCGGACCTGCCGAGGCTGCCGTACCTGCAGGCGACGTTCAAGGAGACGCTGCGGCTGCACCCGGGGGCGCCCATCGCGCACCGGCAGTCGACGGCCGAGATGGTGGTCCGCGGGTTCACGGTGCCGCCGGAGACGGCGGTGTTCATCAACCTCTGGGCCATCGGCCGCGACCCGTCCTTCTGGGAGGAACCGCTGGCGTTCAGGCCGGAGCGCTTCATGCCCGGCGGCGCCGCGGAGGGGCTCGGGCCCCGCGGCGGCCAGCAGTTCCAGTTCATGCCCTTCGGCAGCGGCCGCCGGGGATGCCCCGGCATGGGGCTCGCGCAGCAGTCCGTGCCGGCGGTCCTCGCGGCCCTCGTGCAGTGCTTTGATTGGGCCGCTGCCGACGGCGGGACAGCGGCGATAGGTATGGATGAGTCCGACGTGGGCCTAGTGTGCGCTCGGAAGCACCCGCTTGTGCTCCGTCCCACCGCTCGTCTCAACCCGTTCCCGGCGGTCGTCTGAACCCGTTCCCTGCATGCCGGCCGGCTTGCCGATCGCCATCGTATATATACATGTCCCTTAATTTTGTACTCGTATATTGTTCACACAAAAAAATGTAGTCGTATATACGTACCTGGGTCCTAAAATAAGTACATTTCTGATGCATAGTAACAGGAAACCAGCCAATTCTTCGTATGTACAGTACAGCTTACTCGGTAGATTTGTTGTGATTGCGCCATGTGCAAGCATACCTGGGTGAAGTTTATGTCCACTTACAAAGTGTCGGATATCTATATCCGAGTATCCGAGCCAAAGAATTAATGAGCGTCACGTCGGCTCATACGATGGTTAAGGGCATAGCTGTGGCCTCGTTCGACCCCTAGGGGCCGGGCCACGCCTCGTCCGACTCCGAGAACGAGGTTTCCGCCTCGTCCGACCCCAAGGCATGGGTTCCGAATCCGGCACGAGGTTTCCGCCTCGTCCGACTCCGAGGACGAGGTTCCGCCTCGTCCAACCCGCAAGCGTGGGCTCCGACTCGTCCGGTCCCACGGGGAGGGCTCCGCCTCATCCGACCCCCGAGTGTCGGATTCCGTCTCGCTCGGCCCCCAGGGCGAGATTTCCGCCTCGCCCGTTTCCTGGGGGTCGGATTTGCTACCGGACAAAAGCAGTAGCCCCAGGGTGGGACTTGAACCGCTTCAACTACTACGGCGTGGAGGCGCACACCCATGAGCACGCTCAGAGACGCCCGTCGATGCGATGGCGGCGGTCGTGATGACGTTAGGCTGAGAGACTCACGCCGCCCACCGCGTGAATGAATAGGCCAAGCATTGTGCTCGCCAACTCCTCGCTCGACCACCGTCCAACGTCGGTCGACCGGGCGTTAGTTGATCGGCATGCACCGCCAAATTTCGCGATAACTCTGTCAGGGGACCCTTTGACCATTCTGTCCGCTCGGATGGGATGGAAGACAAGAACGGCGCACGACGCCCGCACGTATGCCGCAGCGGCCAACAGGACCCCGGTGCGATGCCGCAACCACCACGATCTACAGGGTTAGCGGGACCCACACGAAGAGGAGGACGGCACACCCCCGAGAGCCTTATTTCTCTTTCTTTTTTCCCTCTTCCCTTCTCTCGGTCTCTGGTATCCTGTTCTCTCCCCTTGGTCTATAAAAGGGAAGGCAGGGCACCGCTTCGAGAGAGAGAGAGAGATCGACTGATAGATCGAGCAGTAGAAACATCGAGCAATCGAACCACAGAGACTTGGGAGCTCCTCCCTCTCTCGCCAGTTTGTAACCCCCTATTATAAATTTAGTGCTGGTAATACAAGCAGACCGAAATTGGACGTAGGGACATTCGGCCCGAATCCAGTATAATCATCGTGTCCTCTTAGCACACCAACCGAATCAGACGCACAATATTACAAATTTACTCGTTGGTGTTTACTCGAAACACCGACACAAAGTTTTCGATTTCATAATACAAAGTTTGAAATATTTTTGTACAAAGTTTGGAAACTTGGAGTGTAAAGTTTTAATTACAAAGTTTCCAAGTTAGATGTATCAAAGTTTTATAGCATGCCATTAGAATTTTACAGTGTGGTAGTATAACGGTCCTTAGTTCAAACTTCAAAGAATATTTCAATATGCTGATATGTTGTGAGACACTGTTCCCCTATGGCCTCGTTCGCTTTGCTGAAAAAACAAGCCGAAACACTATTCCGGATGATTTGTTGTGAGAGAAAAATACTGTTCCGTCTAAAAAAACAAGCTGAAAAGGACGGATTATAAGAGAAGCGAATAGGGTCATAAAGTTTCCGATTTTTGTGTGCAAAGTTTGGAATAACAAGTTTTGAATCTGAGTTATGTTTTAAATATGCTAGTAGAAAGTTTTTAAATTATTTGTAAAAAGTCCTTTTAAAATTATTAATTTTGCTACTAGTTTTTTTTAGAAAAGGATTGCATTTTATTAATCTCTACGACTAAAACATTCATAACTATTTCGTCCAGAGCTGCGACACCAGAACCGCTCGCTCACATGCATCTCCGACACCTGCGACAAATTACCGTCGAGCGCTCGCACCCTCTCCTCGATAGCGGGCTCAACGGAAGGCTTTCGCACACGCACTACGAGGGAAGAAAGCCCAGATTTCGCAAATCAAATCCACCGCTGCCCTCGCCTTCGGCAGTCGTCCTCCTCCTCATGCCCTGCACTTGGCTGGCCTCCGTCGTCGCTATCGCCCTTGCAGTCCTGCTCGGAGCGCGGGCTACTGACGGGCCTCGACGAGGATGGCAGCGGTCAAGGCAACGCCGCGCCCGCGCCGGAATCCCACGCCTTCATTGTCGTCTTCCACCACGCCGCCGAGCCCTCGACTCGCCCACGCGGAGGCTCCGCCGCCGCCCTTCGCCATGCCGACCTCAACACCCACAAGCAGCCGCAGCCAGGACCACCCTCGCCGCGCCGGACGGATCTGCCCCAGCCGTGCCTCCTGCTCTCCCTGCCGGAGGCAGCGGTCAAGGCAGCGCCGCGCCCGTGCCAGAAGCCCACGCCTTCAT
This sequence comes from Miscanthus lutarioriparius, assembly GCA_904845875.1. Taxonomy (NCBI): domain Eukaryota; kingdom Viridiplantae; phylum Streptophyta; class Magnoliopsida; order Poales; family Poaceae; genus Miscanthus; species Miscanthus lutarioriparius. Next base: position 129,713,322 of record CAJGYO010000007.1, on the reverse strand, counting down.
TGCCATCCTGCACCGACCCGCCGACGCCAAGGCCGCCGCCGGCGCCCTTCGCCACGCCGACCCTAACAACGACCATCGCCACGGCTAGGACCACCATCGCCGCGCCAGACGGATCTGCCCTGGCTACGCCTCCTGTTCCTCTTCACCGCCTCCACAGCGCTGAGACGGTGCTAACAAACTTTGAGGTAGTTGACAGCCCAATCACCAGATTTTCGATGCATATGCATACAGCACAGCATATCTTCTCCCAGCCACCATTGCCGCTATTCAGAACTTGATTTTGTTTGTCCCTTCCAAAAAAAAAATATTTGTAGCAGAAAAGGCTCCAACAACGTGAACAACAATAAAGGTATTAACTTGCATAAATTTCAGTTATTTCAACTAGGTAACAAATGCTTCTTGTTCTGTTAGGTCCTGTAGCACATAGCAGCTCAGAGTTACGGTTTGGCTCAGGGTCTGCAGAAAGAAGACCGGAACATCCAAACTCTTCTAGGTGAAGTACTATTGCTGCACATTTGCTCCATAAGTTTATCTGAATTTTGGACATCCTCTGTACCTTTGCAAGAAATAATTTAGATAATATTTTGGACCATGGAGCACTGGAGATATGCACTTGATACCTAGCGTGTAGTCAGTGTGGTTGAGCCATCTGCGCATCTGAATTTAATTTGCATCATGATAGGTGAAGATTAACTTTTCTAGGATATGAAAACTTGTTGGCTTCGTCTTTTTCAGCTTGTTTTTTCAGCCGGAACAGTGTTTTTCTCTCACAACAAATCAGCCGGAACAGTGTTTTGGTTTGTTTTTTCAGCGAAGCGAACGGGGCCATAACTGTTATCACACATTTGTCGTATGTACATGGGCCTTACATGATTCGTTTCATGATCTGACTAAAATATTATTGGGCATTAAATTGATTGGATTTATATTTAGAGATTCCTCATGTTTAGAGATTCGGAGATTAAGAGAATTGTGTGTCATTGCCTTGGAGTCACGAAAATATGATAACAACTATGAATTATGTCAATTTACATGAAAAATATTATTGTGCGAGGTTTATTGGGCAGTAAAACAGGATAATTTTAGGTAAAATATTTCAGTTTGATATGGTTGTGTTAATTACTGTTAACTTTTCTTCAATTTGAAGCTTCAGGTCACTTAAGACCTTCCCATCACATTGTTAGCAGCAGCAGAGAGGCAGGGGCCGTTGGCCGACGACGACAGCAGGACCACGCTTGCCCACGATGACAGCAGCACCCCGCTGGCCGCTGCACGCCTGCAGCCGTCCGCTGGCCGCACTGTAGCACAGTAGCGACGCTACATGATTTCTATAGAAGTTTAAGGGATGCATACTGGAGTTTTTGTGAACACAAGTGGAAAGGCCAGTGCATATTTGTGTTGGGCACGAGTAGATAACTTAGTTTACTACAAATTTGCAGTGTCATTTAGATATGTTTTGGCACATCTGCCATAAGTGAATAGTGAGCTGACTATGACTAAGGGAAAGCATTTCAACGAGTTCATGTTGAGGGGCAGCAACATGAATTTTATGGCTATCATTAATCATGGATTCATCATTGGTTTGTTACTATGTCTTGGTCTTATTTGTCAAAGTTCAGTTGAAACAAGTTCTTGGCCACACATATTCTTGGGGTAGGGCAAACCGCTTCCTTGTATTGTTGAGTATGCGCATTGCAGAGAGGAGCCTGAGACGATCGAGCTTGTTCAGCTGGCTTATTCGGCTGGCTGGGGCTGGCCAGGCCACTCAGCGGGGCACTGTTCACGTCATGTCAGAACAGTATTTTTTCTCTCACAACAATCAGCCAGAACAGTATTTTTCAGTCCTGCCGAACAGGCCGGATGTGACAACAGGAGGGTCATTGCATCGATGGTGTGCATCCATTGACCTCTCACAGGAACAAAAATTTTCATGATCCTATTGCCTTGAAATTTTGTTGATCATAGTACATGTTATCCCATGACAATTATGTTATCCTATAACAATCATTTAACTCCCGGTGCAACGCACGGACGCTTACCTAAGTATAGGATACAGGAAAAGAACTAGTACATCTAGCCCCCATAAAGGGCACCCCTCGAGAAAAGAAAAATTACAGCCAAGTCCTCTGGAGGAGCAACCCGCGGCCTTCGCCGTCGTCGCCGACCGATGTTGCCGCAAGCCGGTCCTTCTCCACCTCCCGCAATGAAGAAGACACGGGATGAAGCTCATGGCCGAATTCCAGATCGACGAAGAATCTTCATCAAAGTTTAAGGAGCCCATAAAAAACACGCCCAAGGTGTGCCGTTGATTCGTCGAACGCCAGTTGCCTCACCGTCCAACCCCAGACGACGAACAGCAAAACCACCAGGGGGATCTGAATACACCAACCCAAACACGGGAAGGTGGATAGCTAACCTCGCAAGAAAACTTCTGACGCGTCCACCAAAATTGCCTTGGAGGAACAAAAGATCGATGGATGACACCCCATCTCCATGAAACATCCACCAAAACTCCTCCATGTCTGCCACCATACCATGGCTTGCGAGACCAGCGTCGTCGATGAAGGCATGGGCATCGCCGGCACAGAGTAGAACACAGAGGAATCGAACACCAACGCAAAGGAAAACATCGATGGCATACCCGTCACTGTCGAATCCCCCGCAGAAGATGCTGTCACCGAGCACCACGCACCCACCATCACCATCACCATGGAAGGAGACAAAAGCAGAGAAGCTGTGGAACAACCAAAAGGAACCCGACGATATCTTCACTGGGACAAAATCCAACCCAAAACTACCTAAAACTACCCTAAAAAGAGGGGATATGTGCACTACCCATGGGATCCGTAGCTCACCCTGCTCACCGGGGCCCCATAGGCCGCCGGCGGCCAGGAAAGCCGGCGAAACAATCGTCTCGGAGTCGCCCTTGCGTTACTGTTTGGAAGACTCTGGATAGCATCGGAGACTATAGACATTAATTTGTCATGTGTTTAAATGGGCCTGCAACCTGGCCCATGTAGAATGCTAGATGGGTCAGATAAGTGAAAGCGTGATCCACTTCTCCCCGTGGGTTGGTAATGTGTGCGTCACGTTGGTAGCTGTACTCGCGCGTCTGGACGGCTACGCGCTCTCAAGAATCAGAGCTGGACTGTCGGTGGTTTAATTGAATTCTCTTAGGTTAGCTGGCTAATCTCGGTATGAATATTGCTTTCCTCCATATAAGGTCTCGCTTGGTACAGGACTCCTCTCGGCTCTGGCTCTAACTCCTTTGAAGGAGCCATGTCAAAAGGTTGAGTAGCAGAAGTTATTTGAAGTCATTTTTCACTTAAAAAAAAAGAAACCAGAGCTGTTTAACAGCTCCGCCTCCTCCGTAGGAGCGGCTCAGATTCTCTGACTCACTAAAGCTAAGTCATAGCTGCCTTACCCCATGCCTGATGTCCTCCATTTCTCATCCAATGGTTGATGAAAGAACCAACTTTTTCACCCCAAAATAGCATAGGCCAGCTGCAGTTATAGCCCAAATACAGCTCAAGCCCAACTTGGAATTATACGTGAAACAGACAACTACAGGAATGCTAAGTATAAGTACTTCCATAGCAGAATTAAATAAGCATTTACTAAGTATTTTCAATAGTTTACATGGTCCAAATAACCAAAATAAACTCTACTAAAAAAGTAAAAAGCACCACTACATCATATACTGTATACATATATGTATAATTAGCCATAGAATTGTTATGGCTAAAAACAAAAATAATCTTCGCCAAGAGCCATCTGTTAGCATATACTAGACAAATCTGCCTATAAGAACAAAATATCCTTCCATGTGAGAGCAACCTAAACATCTTGAACAGACATATAGTCAATTCCGCTACGACCCTACAAAGACAAAGGAAAAGTTAAAACGGAAAGAATTAATAGTTAATTCTATATATTTAAAAAATTATAATACTATCGAAACTACCATTATCAAATCTGTGAAGCTAGTGAAGACCAATGTATTATGGTCGTTATGAGCATTATCCATGGATTCTTGAGTTTGTACACCACCACCATTCTCTTCATGCTGCATAAAGCATCCAAACTTGTTTGTTAGCTAGTAATGATAAATAGTTACAATATATTGATATTGCAAGGGTTTTCAGCAACATACATTAGATTCGTTTGGTACTTTCTTTTTGAACTTTCGAGTCTTGTCGAGCCAACTTCTTTGCCGCTTTGAATTTTTTGGTTGAATCTCTTTTTTCTTTAAGCGTGCGGCACTAAGCATGTCTTCATCTTGTTGAACATTAGGCTAGACATTGTATGAATCAGACAAAATACTTGTAGACGCACTGATTTTCTCCTTCAATTGATTACTAAGACAATCAAGTGCATTATCTACCAATAGGGAACACTCTGTTTAGCTTGCAGCTTGATATGCCAAGTTCAGAAATTTATGAGACATAAACATGTAGCAGAGCAGAGCATCCAGTTTTGGATTTTTGATGATGCTCCTTCCTTTGTTGTCCTGTAATGTTCCGTACCTTGCTTCCCTTGTCCAACACTTTAGAATGTAATGATTGGGCAATAACTTGATATTCATCAAGTCAAGAACTTTCAAAACATGGCCACACAAAACATCAGTCCTTGTAAATTACTCACAGTTGCACGAAGCTGTTTGCTCCAGAGGATCACCAACAACTATGCTCTCTTGTTCATAACTTAAATCACCATTAGACCTTACAATCGAAATAGCATACGTATTATTTTCATCCAATGCTCTAGTGCATGCTGCCATGGATCTTTCATATTCAGTTTGGAATGCTTCAAATATTTGGGGGGTGTAAAGTTTGCTTGCTTGCACTAGCATAGGTGTCCTCGTTCTTATTCTAGGTAGTTTTTTTCTAGCTTCAAATTCTTCATCTAGTTCTTTATTTCTTTTTCCTTGCACCGCTCTTTCAAAATGCTTTAAGAACCAAATGATGTAAAAATCTGATTTCAGATGGTTTTTCAAGTCACTATTGAAACTCTCACTTAATTGTGTGCTTCTCATACCCAATGTGAAAATATCCCTCATATAACATCTAGCCCATTTTTCTCAAACTTGTAGATGCTGTCAAGCCATGACACCCTCTTATTGTCAACCTTACTCCTCATGATATTAAATGCTTCTTCAAAGGCTATCTTGTCCTCAATGCTATACATGCAAGCACTAAAATATGTCAAAACATGTGATTCTTCATCTTCATCATTTTTCTTATTGCATAAGTGCTTGACAGCATTTTGCATTATGTGATGAGTGCACAGCCCATGCCAAGCTTCTATGAATACCTCCTTAATAGCATTTCTCATTGCAGTGTCTTGATCAGTAAATATAGCTCTAGGTTGTTTCCCATTCTATGCAGCTAGAAAAGCTTTAAATAGCCATGTAAAAGATGCACATGTTTCATCAAATAGAAGAGCAGCTCCAAAAATAGCGGTATCTCTGTATTGATTGAATCCAACAAAAACACCAAAAGGCCTATATTCTTTGTTTGTGCCAAAAGTAGTGTCAAAAGTCACCACATCACCAAAGTGAGCATAATCAATTATCATCTTAGCATCAGCCTAGAAAATATTAGTTATATGTTCTTCCACATCTAATTGTAGAGCATAGTGGAAAGAAGGGTTCTCAAAGATTTTGTCTTGAAAATACTTCAGCATGCTTCCAGCCTGACCATATGCCAACTCTCTTTGACGCCTCCCATGCAAGTAATTTTTTGATCATGACAAGTGTAGTTGAGATTCATTGGTCCTCCAACTTGGCGACTAGCCAAATTATATGCAGCTTTTGGCCTAATTCCTGAATCATCGGCAGCCTCAATTTCAAAAGCTTGCACTTCTGAAATCTTTCTTTGTGATAGCATCAAATGGAAGGTTTGTGGCAAGTAAAGAACATGATTGTGCACAACAATTAGATCAAGCACTTCATAATTCTAGTTCCTTACTTAGGCAAAAGATGTTGCCTTTACTTCCTACCTCTAGAAAGGCTTATGTGGAGCTCAAGGTAGGGTAAAGTGTAGCATACTTACCTTGCACATGTTGCGAAGTCAAAATCCAGATCTAAGGAGAAATAAGTCATACAATCTAATCAAGAGGTGCAAGTGTGTGGTATTTTGTGGTTTTTGTGGAAGAAATACTCTTTTATGGTTTTTTATCTCTTTCTTCCTTCACCATAGGTTTCTTTTATAGAGGTCATGGCAATCTTTTGATTTTTATCTTTTTTCTTCTTTCCTTTTGGACTTTTTGAGTCTATTTTCTTTGGACTTCTTTGAGTCCTTTTTATTTTGGACTTTCTTTTGTCCATTTTTTTCTTTTTTTATTGCCATGCCTCTCTTCTTTTTTTATGAAACATTGGTGAAGCGAGATCGAGAGTTTTCATGGAGCATTCTTTTTTTTGTGGATGCATGGATGGAATTTTTTTGTGCTAACTTCTAGTGTAGAAGCTTAGCTTTATTTTGTGGGTGGCGTGTACGTGCTCTTGAATCATAAAAGCATGAAATATTTCTTCACAAAGTAACACAAAATTTTGACAAAGCTCGGTACAAAAGTAAGTAGCATGTTTGATAAGGTTTTGAAATGAATTCATCTTTTAGCCTTGGTAGGTATTAAAAATATCATATGAGGAGCATGCTATTTGAGCTTTTGATTTTGTAAATAAATCCTAAGTACTTTGCAAGAGCGGGCAAGTTTCATTTCCATCCTACTATATTTCATATTCCAATCACTTAGATAAAATGGGGTCCCTATGATAAGTTGTTCATAAACGTAGGAATATTGGCGAGAAATAAAGAGTATGCAAATTTTTAATCAAAGAATAACATAGAGATGGAGTGTTGTAGAAAAATCATATTTTAATTTGTTCAATTTTAGTTTCAATTCAAAACTAGGGAGTGAGGATAGTGTTGCACAAACTATCGTAGAAGGAGTTGAGGGGAGTCAGAGATGGTTTGGCTGAACTAGAAGTTCAGTCAATCCTCTCTGGAGCATTTGGCCCTGTCCTTCTGCATGATGATTGCTTGATGTTGTGCAACATGTGGGGGAGAGATCTCGAATGTGTGGTTGTTCTACTTGAGAGATCTTCCCAACACTTATTCTTGTACCTGCTTTATTGAATAGCAAAACAAAAACAAACAAGGGCTCTACAAGTTAGAATACTAGGGAGCCCAAATTTTATTTTATTATTATATTTATTATTTATATTATTATTATTTTATTTATTTGTTCACCATTTATATATATATAATTCTTTTTAGAATAACTCATACAAGGCCGAGGTAAAAATGTAAAGTATTCCTAGCCTTGTTTTATCTCCATCATAGATTACTTCTATTGTTTATTGAAATGATTACTCAAAGTTCATTAATCAAAATTAAACACCATGTCTAAATTTGATTAAAGAATGTTATTTTAACCTAAGCACCATGCTTAATTTAAAAAGTCTATGACTGTGCCACACAGACCTGTGTGACTACACTCAAGCCAGAGCATATATCATAAACAAGGAAAGCGCGAATTGAATGATCAAGATGTATTCTTATGGAGACAAAAAATGAGTGAAGGAGTTGGTGAGCTTTTATTTATCTTTGCATACCTGAGTATTCTTACCGGCCCCATTCGTGGATGGAAGCTTTGGAGCTGCTGCAGCGGCGACTTGATTGTAGAAGGTCCATCTCAGGTTAGCACCAAGGCTAGGCCACACACATAGTGAGTGTGTATGGACCATGGACCTTGGTGGTAAACAGTAAAGGTATAGAAGAGGAGAATTCTTGATGGAGTCAGACGACACTTTGGTGTTTGTGGTGGCCATGTGGGGCTAGCCTACTCCTTCTCTCTCTTCTTCTTTTTCTTCTTTTTTTCATATATCATTTTTTCTCTTTCTTTTTTTATCAATCTATTCTCTTTTTAGCTCTCTTATATATATATATATATTTTTCTTTTTTTCACTTTCCCCTTTTTTCTCCTCTTTTTTCTCTTTTTTTATATAGCAAGGTAGAGCTGACATCATCATTTTTTTGAATGGCCTTTGATATGGATGTAACTTGTAGTAAGGCTCTCACCATCCTCCTCCACACTTAGACTTTTGTGTAAAAGTCAAGTGTGTAAGTTCAGAATCTCCTTTTTAAGTGCGTTCCTTCACCAAAGGGCATCAAGGTTTACAGTTGATGTAGCTCTCATGTTCTCTAGTATCGTATGTCCCTTGTTCTTCTTAGTCTCAACCTGAAATGGTTAGTGACAAGAATACCCGAAAGTGCATACTAACTTGACAACATGTTCTTGCTTTTATTAAAAAGAAAAGTTCTTTTTTATTATTGTTATTGTTATTGTTTTTTATGATAATCCAGGGTATCTCCCGGCAGTGCTTAGTTTATGGTCATAAGCTTGACCGCCAAAGCTAGGACAGAGTTCATAGCCAGAAGCTATGATTGGCTTTGATGGTGGAGGGTCTAAGAACTCGTCCTTAGGAGCAAGAAGATTTTTTTTCGAAAGGTAAGTTGCTCCATTGGAGAAGAAAAAAGAAAAAGGAATATTTTTTGAAAGGTAAAACACAAGGATACATGGGTGAACTAGGTTCAGAGATTCTACAGCAATCGTTCTCCTGCAACGGCGCCAGAAATGCTTGTTGGTATTTCTTTAACGCATACAGAAATAATTCGCAAGCGCACAAAATTACTGTTGTAGCATTTCACACGGAAGTATTCAGGGTATCGTATTTCCACGAGGAACGGATGTGTAAAAGTCTCTTAACTACTCCACCTAAGATAATAAGAAGAAAGATAGCTCGGGTAGTAAGGTTTTCTAGGGCTACAGATCCTAAGTCAAGATAGCCTTGCCATCATAGACTTGCTTCGGGCACTAGATAACACTTGGTCCGCCAAGCGTTGCCGGCCTACGGCTCTACGCCGTACCCAGACATGGGGAATTATGAGGAACGGACAGGGCTGTCACCACCGGCTGCCTACCCCTCAATCGTAGGGTACGAGGCAAACGAAGGTAGCCTCTAGCCTAGACACCATGTCCACGTTATCGACTACTACTCTAGTGTCGATCAGGGTTATCCGTCTTTATTAGGGCCCTCTACTAGAGTATTCGCTACAAGAGCGGACGACGAACCCGCAAGTAAATAATGAACAAGACTAACTTAAAGTAAGAGCTCACCATCATTGATGAACACGAACCTTGCACTCCAAATAGTACTAGACTCGCCGAGGTACAAGTGAAGAGGGAGCTGGCATCCCTGGCACTCCTTCCACTTGGTGTACAAGGTTCGCCAAGTACACAAGTGGAAGTAGCTAACAACTCCAGTACTCTCCATCTCTTTCTCTTCCTCACTCACTCCCTAAACTAAGAATAGCTAAAACTATAAATAGGAGTGTAGCTCTTCTCTTCTTGTCACATTGTGTTGTTTCTTGTGTTGATGATACGAGGAGGAGGCATTCCCATCTATATATAGGAGTGGAATGGTCGGTTGTAGGGAATATTCCCACAGGATCCCGCATGCAACCGCCTTGGGAGAACCACCAAGAGACGCCATGTGGAAGGAGGAGGCTATGCCTACATGCAGGGGTGCGGGCGCACCGTAGGTGTTGCCTCCCCGCTACCGTCTTCCGCATGGCGGTCGTATGTTGGGCCTGGACCGCTTCATCGTGGGTTTTTGGCCTAGATTCACTAGGTAAGTGGGTCTTCCTTCATTTGCTTGTTTTGGATCTGTGTTACGCTTTTCTCCTATTGCGCATTTTGACTATTTTTCATATGTATTCCATGTATGCGTCCTGCAAATGCACAACTCACTAAAACATATGGAAATCATTAGTTTAAAGTCCTATTACTGGGTTTGATTTTTATTTGAGTGAATTTTATATGAATGTTGGCGGTTAAAATTAAGAGTTAAGGACCGCCAACGCTCAGCAGCAAACCGCGCGGACACAGTTGGGGCAACGGCGGTGCGGACGCTTGGCCGCGGCGGCGCGCCAGTCCAGCCCAAAATTATCCCGTACGCCGTCGCGCCACTTTTTCTCAGCGGCCGCAGGAACAAGTTAGGCGTAGGTCATTCCTTGAACGCGAGCTGGGCCTTATTTGGGCCACGAGACGCAACTGGGCTGTGATTTGGAAGGTGGAAAGGTACTCTTATATCAACCGTTGGATAGCAAATGAATGGCGTCGAGCGGGGGGCAACCCATGACTTACCTTCAGTAAGTTAGACAATTCGAGCCGTCGTAGGAGTTCTCCCAAACAAGGCTTTAAATACTACTATCATAAAATAGACAATCACTGTTAGACTATTATTACCAGTGGTTCATACTTTTAATCGTTAGTGATAGTACAACCGAAAACCTGTTTGGTATGGCTTAGTTGAAATCAACGACCAAACGATATGCTTTTTTAGTCTATTTCGGTCACGCTTATTCTCAGCGCTCCTATTTATATTAAAAAGCAGCAGCTAGATCATACTAGCTTATTTGGCCCCACTCTTATTCTATTTGTACAACTTATCTGAAAAACGCTTTTAAGATAATAAGCTCTACCAAACAGGACCAATAAGTGAATTTTCACTGCCGGTTTGTTATCACTGCCAGTAGTAGCTACGAACTGGTAGTTAAAGTCCACCTATCACAGCTAATTGTAGCCACAAGCTGACAGCTATCGGTTCATGGATTCAACCACCAATGATAGGCTCTTTTGCCACAAAAAATCGTAACTTTTTTATATAAGGTCATATCAAGATAAACTCTATAAAAAATTATAGAGTTCAAAGATATCCGAAACTTTGTAGCTGACAACATTTTAAATTTAGATGGTTTATATGTCCAAATATTCAATATAAGTTCTTAGATTAGATTTGAGATAGTTAACCATGTTAAATGACGATAAAGTCAACATCAAACTTGTAGTACTTGACAAGATCTACAACTTTTTCATTTGATATCGTTTAGAGCATTTTCAGAGCCTTTCTAAAATTTATTCTCTAAATCGTTATTTGGAGAGTCATTCGAGTAAAAATCATTTTCTATATTTTTTATCCTCCAACAACTTTTTTATATCTTGTTCATAGTCTATAGAGTCATCCTCACTCTTTGTTTTTGGCTAGCGAGAAGTTCGGAATAGAGGATGTCTATATTTGGATATTCAATTGAAGATGTTGTTGAAGGGTATTTTTTCACTAAAATCTCTATTACTATAAATTATAAAAGATATAAAGAGTTTGTTGGAGATGTTCTGAGTGTCAAAATACAATAAAAGATTCGTAAACATGTATGTAGTTAAAAGAATATTAGCAGTTGGGAGTGTTTGAATACATGGACTAAAGTTTAAGAGGTGTCACATCGAATGTCACATTGTGTGTTGCATGGGGTGTTCGAATACTAATAAAAAATAAATTACAGAAGTCCTCAGTAATTCACGAGACGAATTTATTAAGCTTAATTAATCCGTCATTAGCACATGTTTTCTGTAGCACAATATTGTCCAATCATGAACTAATTAGGCTTAATAAATTCGTCTTAATAAATGAGTTTGAATTTAAAAAAACACATATTTATTTTTTATCACTAATGCCAGGTTTAGACAAGTGATGCAGTAATCTAATTGTGACTATCGTGCAATACAACATGCAAACGTAGTGCCGATTTTTAATCGTGTCATATTATCAAATCTTAATCTCATTAATGTTGTAATCTTCACCATCAGCAATTTGTAAGATATTTCTTCCTCTTATATACTCCATCCATTCTAAATTATAAGTCACTTTAATTTTTTTATTCATCCAATTTGCTATGTATTTAGACATAATATTATATCCAGATACATAGCAAAATAGCAAAATAAGTATATAAAAAAAAATCAAAGCGACTTATAATTTGGAACAGAGGAAGTATAAACGACTTATAATTTGGAACAGAGGGAGTATTTGACAGGCTCCATGACTTCTGATATATATAGAGTCGCTACTCAAATCATCTTGTGTTATTCAATTTCATGCCTTGCTTACTGAGTGATGGCTTTATATGGGTAGTTTTTTATCACCATTAGAGCAAGTATAATAGCGGGCTGTAAGCTGGCTGAACGTTGAGGTGGAGGAGAGAGGAGAGGAGAGAGAAGAGAAGTGCGTTGTAAGCTGATAGCCAGCTTAGACATAAGAACCGAGAAACTTTGTGTGAGAGATAAGTGGGCTATGTATTAATAGTGAAGAGCTAATTACTATATGAGTGGAATGAGAGAAGGCTATAAAGATCCTTACAGCTGGCATGCCGGCTATATTATTAGCCTTGCTCTTAGGGGTTATGATGATAGCGTTTAGCTATATGTTTTTTTCTAAAAAAATATCTCATATTATGTATGTTTGTATTTTACCATTTACTATCATTTAAATGTCATTCCCAAATGTAAATGCATTAAGTATGGTGTATGTATGTGGTTAGCTTGATGTTTTTCTTTCCTTTTTTTATCTGTTTTTTTTTCTTTTTCTTAATAATGACATGAGTGGGTAATAGTGGAATAGGTATAAGGACATTTAGGGTAATTTTTTATATAATGATAGTGGTGGATTTTATCAAAATATCTAAAGGGCACTTTGATTTTATTTCTTCTGACTAATATGATAATTTTGGGGCCTTATGAATGAACATGGAGGTTCCTTTTGGTGTAATCAACCATCTAGGGAGATTACTATACATGGCATCAGTCTGCCTCCTAGGATGGCTGTGACTGTGACCCCATGCCATACCGCTAGGACTCGACAAAAAGCTCGCACCTTGGTAGCTCGTTTGAGTCGAGTTGTTAGTGAATTGACTCAACTCAGTTTGTTTATATTTTTTTCAACAAGGTGACTCAACATTTCTGCTGGCTTGCGAGCCTAATGAATGCCATGTTCGCTTGGATGATAAGCTATGATTGAAAGTACTTTTGGCTGATTTGTTGTGAGAGAAAAATACTATTCGTTGGCTGAAAAAGTACGGCTTATAAGACAAGCTGGTGGTATTGAACTTATGTTAGTCTTGTATAAGTTGATGTCTTACATTTTAAGAAATTGATCGCTGGCTGGATGTAGACCCTAGAGATTTGGATTTACTATCACTTTATCCTAAATGGATATACAGATAATTATTAGTGAATTATGGATATATCAGGGTGTAATACTGTAGTGTATTTCTATATTTATATATGTCAGTATATGTTAATTTATTTTATTTTTTTAGTGGAGTGTTAATTTATTTATTTGATTTAATGTTTATGAAAAGATTACTTTTGTATTTAAAGGCCCAATACACAAAGGTCCAGTAAGAAAATGAGTAGGGCCATGCTTATGATTCGGCTTCCCGTTCCCTCCGACTGCGCCCAAAAGCGCTGAATCGACACGGACGGACAATAGGAGAAGGGGAGCCAACGACGATGACCCAGGCCGCGCCGCCACAGCGCACGCCGGCCGCCGGGTCATCGGCCTCCTCGTCTCCGCCAACAGGCCAGGCGCCACGCCGGCATGCGGCTATCCTGCGCCACCGTCCACCGGCGACCGGCCTCCAGCTCCTTGTGGCCTCAACCCCTGACTCCAGTCCAGGGCTCCAGCCTCCAGGCCACTGCCCACCGGCGGTGACCGGCCGTCCGGCCCTCCTCCCTACTAGTATATCTCTCTTTCTTTAGACAAAATCATTTAGAAACAAAAGGCAGTTTTGAATCTAGAGCTCTTTGCTTTACATTTGTTGCCTTCTTCACGTTTCAGTGTCCAAAAGACTTGTTCTTGTTCACATCTATCAATGTTGTACAAGATGAACAGCGTATTCAAGGGCTTCAAGGTCATCTCTCAGATCTTTGGTATGTAATCAACATCAGCATGTGTGGATTTTTTATGTGGTTTCATATAGATAAAAATAAGGAAGGATTTGTGATGATTCTGAGAAAAGCTTGAAAGCTCAAGTTCATTTCTTGTGCGCCAATTAATTCTTTGTTGTTCATGTATAACATTCTTGCAGTTTTCCGACTGATGTGAAGCATGTTGCAATTTGAAACATTGCTATTAATAAAATTTTAGTGTCTTTCAACTGCCAAAGCATCTTCTGTTGGTGGTGGTGGAGCTGCGATTCAACTCACGGCAGTGCTAACGCCCGGACGGATGCCCGTGTCCGAACCGCGCCTGCACTCTGCGTACCGCGCCCATCCCCACGTGGCGTTTGCGCCGTGCCTGACCCCTCGTGCCCCCAGCAGCTACAACAGATAGGTCACATTACAACATGTGCAACACCCGACCTATTTTTGAAATATCCAAATATAACACTTGCAACATACGTCTGAAGTCAGATAAAATATTTGAAACTTGTGTCTGAAACACTCGCAAAAGCACTTGAAAACACTTCTAAACCATTGTAAACATACGCAACATTAAGATAAAACACTTGCAATATATATGCAACATCTAGATAGACATCCTTACAACGTACGTCTAAAAGTAGATGAAACATTAGGAACAGAAGTTTGCAACATACGTGTACAATAATTGCAACATATGTAACTTCTCGATCTACTTTTGTAACATCTATATGAAACACTCGCAACATATCTCTTAAAACATCTGAAGCACTTGAAACATACGCTTTCAGCGTAACATATATTTGCTGCCTTGGATGTATGGAGGCTCATCGACGCGGAACTCGACGCTGGCGTGGAGCTCGATGCAATGGAGTGGCTCGCAGCTCTGGTGGAGAAGGTGGCCAGCGCGGTGGAGAACGCCGCGGTGGGTGGATGTCTGGGTGGAGATGAAGGATGGCAGGCGGTGCGCTGGAGTGCTGTGGAAAGAGAGATGAAGGATGGTTGTAGCATTTGAAGTCGTGTTTACGATGAGCAAGGAGGATGTCCTCAAGGTTCAGGTGTGTGAGCTTTGCTTCTTCTCTACTCAACCACCATTCTTCTTGTTTTGGCTGCCATTTTCCTCCAGCAGGTGGAGGCAGCTTTTGCTTGTGTTTGCAGCATGTGTTCCCTTCCAAGTCTGCTGCCATGTTTTCGTTTCTTGAAAATCATTTTTGTTTTGCTGTGTTGGTGATGTTTCCCCCCTCATTCTCAGACCTTGACGCTGAGAGTGAACATACACTGTGATGGGTGCGAGAAGGTCAAGAAGACCCTCCACAAGATCGACGGTAAGAGAGAGAGAAAAACTCATCTTTTGTCAAAGAGCGGATTGCTTGAGTTTTTCTTGTCGATTAGTGTTTTCTTTTCTCAACGTTTGCTCTGCGTTTTATGATGAAATTCTCACGAAATTGATCCGTAGGTGCCTATCAAAGCAGCATCGACGCCGAACAGGGGAAGGTGACGGTGTCCGGCTTGCTGGATCCGGACACCATCATCAGGAAGCTCAACAAGGCCGGCAAGCCGGCGCAGCTGTGGGGCTCCAAGCCTGGCGTGCCTCAGAATGTCCACCATGGTGGTGGTGGGGGCAAGGGCCAGCCCAAGGACGCCGGCGGCAAGGGCCATTCCAAGGACGGCGGCGGCGGCAAAGCCCAGAAGGGCGGTGGCAACCACAAGGGTGGTGGTGGCGGCGGAGGCAAGGATGCGAAGATGGTGCTGCCACAGCCAACGCCGCAGCAGCTCCAGCAGCTGCAGCAGCAGTTGCAGATGAAGGGGCTGAAACTTCCGCCGCAGCTCTTGGGCGGCAATATGCCGGCGTTCACCCCGGCTGCGCCGTTGAAGGACCCCAAGTCCGTCAAGTTTGCCCTCGCCGAGGATGACTTCGACGACGACGGCAGCGAATTCGATGATGAGTTCGACGACTTCGATGGCTACGACGACTACGGCCTCGACGACGATTTCTACGACGACCCCAAGATGATGATGAAGCCCATGGGCGCCGGCGGGGGCGACAAGAAAGGCGGCAAGAAGGGTGGCGGCGGGAACGAGATCCCGACGCAGAGCAAGGGAAATGGTCAGGGCCACAACGTGGGTGCGAAGGGAAGAAGTCAACCGGCCTAGGGGAAGAAGGGCGGCGGCAATGCCGCCGGTGTTGGGGGGCCCATGTCCGGCATGCTGCCTCAACAGCAGGGCATGGTGAGGCCTAACATGATCGGTGGTGCCGGCTTCCCTGGTACAGGGCAGATGGGCGGCGGCGCACCCATGCGTATGCCGCCGAGCATCCGACCATGGGTTTGATGTATCAGGGTGGCGGTGGCGGCGGCGCCGGCGCCAGTGGTGCCGTACAGGGCATGCCAGCGCCAGGGTTCTACCATGGAGGAGGTGGCATGCCGTCGGGCGCCGAGATGCTGCAGGCTGCTGCTGCGGCCGGGAACCCCATGGCGAGTATGGCCTTGATGCAGCAGCAGCAGCAGATGATGATGAATGGCCATGGCCACCACCACGGCCATGACAGTGCAGGGTACCCGTCAATGGGCTACGGCTATGGCCGCCCACCGATGCATTACCCAATGGGGTACCCAATGCCCCCGCCCCATTCGCATTCCGGGGATTACAACATCTTCAGTGACGAGAACCCGAACAGCTGCTCGGTGATGTGAGGGGGAGAGAAAAGATGGCGCCGGCCAGTTAGCTTCGTGTTGCTGCCCAAGGTCACAGGTGATCAACATCGCCATGGTTGAAAGTTGAAACACCGTGGCTCAATCATCAGTGTACTTTGAGTGCCAGCTAGAACATATCTTTTTTCCCTTTCCTCTTCTCTTTCTCTTTTTGTCCTTTCTTTGGAGAAAGAAACTTCCTTGAATGCGAAGTTTGGTATAGTAATTATGGATAGTCTTGATAAGGGAGAGATGAGCCTTTATAGGCACAGCCACCATCCAATTGGGGTGGTGTTTGTGGGCTGTGGCTACATAAAAGGTGGACTGAAGGTAGAGCAATGTTGTTAATCCAAGTAAATCAGTGTGCATATGTTGTGGTTTACATTCTAACTATATAATGGTCATGGAAGTTCAATTTATATGATAGCCAGCTGTTGTCTGGTGCATTCAGACCTTTGCAGTTGGATGAATCATGAATAACACATAGATATATCCGCCTGTGGGAATTTGATTTGGTTTTGCACTAATATAGATACAGCTGTCCTGTATTTTTCAGATTCAGCTCACATGACCTTTGAAACTTTGAATTCATGTATTCGTCATTCTGCTTTTCACATGGTGTGTCTTGTTCCATTTCCTTGCACCACTTGAACACAAGTGACAGAAAATTTCATAAACAACTCGGTGAATTCTGTTGGTGACACCCATGACAACTATAAACTGTGCTATTATGAGAGCAGAAAATGTCTCCTCTGGGCGAAATGTACTCTGTTCACTCTCCTCGCTTGTCAGGCACAGCTCTCAATATTTGTGGTATTTTAACCTGCCATTCTAATTTTGCTTGTAAATTTATCTCCTCCAGGATACAAAGGAGACACCAAGTTGCAGCAGGTGAGCACCGATGCAAACCTTCAGCTGTGCAAAGAAAAGATTGATCAGGAGCATTTCAGTTTTATGGCAATATGCCCATATGACTATACTAGTTTTTATTGGATTTGTTTCGGCCAGCAACCTCACCTCTTGTTGGTTTTACATTGTTTCACTTAACAATGTGAGAATTAGTTACAGATTCTACTAGCAAAATGTATGCTGCCTAGGAGTAATTCAATTAGTTGAACTGAACTGGTGTTATGAAACGGCGCCTCATGATACACAAGAACTCGCATTGCTGATGCCGAAGACAAATGGACCAAATCAAGACATGCATATAATTTTCCAGAGATATTCCTTCATTACACTTTTAATTTGCAGAAATTTGTCAAGACATTGACTGCATGTTTCTCTCTGATTTCCAGAAGGTAGAAATCCATTTGGTTTGGTTCTCATACTCGAGTGTGCATGCTGTTAACAAGTTTTGGTGTCAGTCCAGACAAATTTGGATTGCCATCCACTCCCGGCACATGCTCCTAAAACTCAGCAGTATATTAACATTAACAGGGTGCCCTTTGCTGTTGTATCTTAACGAAATGAAATCCTAGTGGAGTAAAAAGCATTTCTTGGTAGCATATGTTTATTCTATTCGCATGGTAGTATTTGTTTATTGATGGGGACTGTCAGGCATGGACGAACAGCAATGATCACCGCTCCAGGGGATTAGGGGAGTGTTCGACTGGCTGGTTAATAAGCAAAAATATTGTTCTGGCTGGATTGTTGTGAGAGAAAAATATTGTTCTGACTGTTCTGGCTGAAAGACATTGTTCATGTGACCAGTGCCCGCGTGAATGGGCTGGCCAGCCAGCCAGCCAGCCGAACACTCCCTAGATTATTTGTGTGGTTGATTACCATCATTAAGGACGCTACCGATGAGCTTAAACTAGTACTACTCTTAGAACAGTACTACAGCTTTTCCATGATGACGCTTTACCTTGGAACAGTGTCAGTGCGTGGTTTATTCATTTTCCTGTCAGATTCTTCGGTCCCATCTCCGGTTCTGGATTCTTTAAATTATGTTTATAACTTATACTACTATGTCTTTGCAAACGCTTTGGTTAGTTGGCCGCGGCATTTTGTGCAGTTATTGGGCTACGAGTTCGCTAGATCCAGCTAACCTTATGCAAATGCTTTGGATAGTTCGGTCAATTCAGAATTGCATAAACGATTCTGATGACTGATGAGAAACACTTACACTGTTTTGGAAAAAAATCTTATATAGTTAGTACTAAAAAAATGAGAAACGTTTCTCCTGATCTTCTGCAAGAACTAGAAACCAAACCATAATACTGTACCATGTTTTCGATGCCAAGAAAAGCCTCCTTAATTAGTCTGTCCAAGTGGCAAAGCAAACAAGTGTCGGTCAAAAGAATCGGTGCCGGCATGAACGAGTTCGGGGCCATGTTTTGAGGGTGCACTGAATCATTGCATTCCAAAATGTGTAGCTGGTGCTGGTAGCTGTCCATGTAGATGAATGGAGTAGTAGCTTTATTGCTGTGGCAGGAAGGAGGATGGATGGTGTGGGGTGCCGCGTTTCAATTATGACGCCTTTAACCCTTTTGGGCCCCCATTGACCGACTGGACTGGAATGATCCCGCCATGCCTTGACAGGAATAATGTGCTGGTGCTGTTGGTGTTACACGCGGCAGCGGCACAGAGGCTGACAGGCCGGGTCAGATGATCGATGAAAAAAGAAAGCTCTCCAAAATAATTCTGTAGGATCTGAAACTTGGAATGGTATAGATTTTTGTGTCATTGTGTGTTGAATCCAACCCACAGGAATTGTGTTGACTCCAAATTCGTAGCAAGTTTTTCTTTTTCTTGGAGTCTTTATGTCTCCGAGATGGCTAGATCAAATTCTATACTTTTCCTTTGCTCCACCCAAACAACCATTTCATTTGTTCTCGCGTGTTTTTGGCATTTGCATTCTGCTAATATCATAATCCTATTCAAGCCATCATGTCAAAGTATTACAGGCAAGGAGTTGAGGTTGTAAGGGATGAAAGCCTCCAAAGCCAAATGCTTACTAAACTGGTCCACAGAGAACCCAGATAAATTCCTTTCGACATGCACACATATCACATCGCAGGCCCATATATATGTCCACGTGGGTGAGTCCTAGCGCATGCCTAGATGGAGTTGGAGGCGTTACACGAAAAATGCAGAATAGTGAACAGAGCAAAAGTGGTGACCTCTTGAGTCACGTCACTAATGAGCCATTAGTGACCTTCGGATACGATACCACTTTAAAAATTAAAAACAGGATGAGTTTGTTCCTATATTTGCATAACGATATAAATAAAAATTTGTTGGCATGCAAGTTCATTCCAACCCAATTTTAGGTTCGTCAACAACTCAACATTGCTTCATTGGAAATGTTGTAACTCTTCTATCTAGAGTGTGATAGAGGCACATGAGTACTTGATGGAAATCTTATTTGATAAGCTCTCAAATGAGTTTGGTCTCACATTAATATCAAGTCAACAAGACTCCCAAATCATCACAATAATGTTGTTCTTTCTAAGCACCTTAAATAACTCTTCATTAGAGGATGCTTATCTCTTCGCTCAAGGAGATTAGCTTCATGGTGACTCGGATGATCTGTCCGCCTTATCCGACCAAAGGTCAGTTGGGCGAGATGGCCAAGCCAAGTGTCGGAGTGTCCAACCTTTTGCCTAGGGCCAATTGTGATTGAGTCGGTTGGCTTAGTATCTGGTGGGGGCGTGCGAGTGCACCCTCCTGGTGTAGCCCCTGTAGATAATTGATCAACTTTTTCTTTATACTACCCCTTTTTATATATCATTTTCATTTTGTTTTAGACAACTTATTTTAATAAAGATACCAAAATAACGTCGAGTTTTCCACATAAGCATACACAATGATATGTAAAGGAAAAGAATTCCCTTCAAATTTAAATATACAAGAGAAAATATTTATTATACATACATTTTAAAAGTGGGATTCAACACGGGTCATGAAAAGGAAAACCGGAGACTTGGGCTATAGCTATGATGAAAGGTCCTTGTTTGGTTTTGGTAATTGAGTGACAACCTAGGTGGACTAATGTGTGGTTAAGTGATTTACACAGGAGATTAGTCCACAAGAACACTTGTGTGAGCAATATATTCCATGGAGGTGAAAATGGCTCGGAGATGTTGCAAAGCTCACACATGTGATGAAGGAACTCATTGCATATGAGACATGACATTAAGTCATGTGACCAAGGTGGAGAAAATCAAGACAAGGCTTGGCTTGATGGATCGGTTGCAAGTGTGAAGGGCAAGTTGAGTGATGACTTGGCACCGATGGATCGAAGCAACGGTGAAAAGCAAGTGAAGTCAAGATCGATGAACCAATACGGTCATGTGATGATATGAAGTGGATTATATCATTTGTGATATGGTTGGTGCATGTGTTGCATCAACGTTGGAGGAGATGAAATGGAATACGCAAGACAAAGGTATAACATAGGGTATTTTATTTCACCGGTTATAGGTGTGTAGAGAAGTTTATGACCGGATTTAGGATAAATGGCCGTACTATCAAGAGGAGCAAATTTATTTGTATATCGGTCATCAAGTGCCACTCGAGTTATCTAACTTTGCATCATTGCTAGGATCGAGTGGCGTGGTGAATTGAGTGATTGACTCCTTAAAAATGATTGTGAAAATGCTAATACACGTACACATGGAGGTGTACACTTAGTGGTGTTGGCATATTTGCAAAGGAGGCGAAGAAATGGTGAAGAGAAAGTGGTCACAGAAGTGACCAGACTCTGCCTCAGGGTGACCAGACTCACCCCAGGCGCGTCCGGTCAACTGACGCAGAGAAGGGCGCCTTTGGGTCTGCGATCGGACTCAACAGAGGAGGCATGACCGGACTAGCAGGGCCTGCGTCCGGTCGGCCATGACGTACGCTGACGTCGGCAAGGTTTGCACGAGCAGAGAGGCGAAGTGCTGATCGGACTCTAGGGCGTGTTCGGTCCTTGTTGATCTGACGTGTTCGGTCCAAGAAAATCCTCTCTGGGTGCTTACTAGAGTCGACCTGACTCTACTTTGGCGCGATGTACGATCTGTGAACAACGCGTCAGGTCGTGGGCTTGGCGCCTCAGGTGCGTGTGTGAGCGGACGTGGCTTTGGCGCCTCCGATTGTTTCGTTGTGCGTCCGGTCGCGACTTGACCGTTGGGCGGTGTCAGTGACCGTTGGTGATTGACGGGAGCGGTTGAACGGTGAGGCCACGTGGACGGCCGGGAGTGATCGGACGTAGGGCCTGGCGCGTCCGATCATCACGACCGGCGCATCCGGTCGCGTCGCAGAGTGACCAGTGAAGGGGCAACGGCTCTATTTAGCCTTTGGGCTATAAATAGTGGGGTGTCTCGGTCATGGCCGAGTTGGAGCACCTAAGGGGACTTTGTGTCCATGCTTGAGAGTGCTTGGGAGCCCTCCAACTCACTTGTGCTTGCAAGAGTGTGATCCGATTGCGAGTGAGTGATTCTAGTGCGATTGCATTGTGAGATTGCATCGAATGGCACTAGGTGATCGAGTTGCAAGCCGGTGGTGCTTGTTATTCTTGAAGTTTGTCACCTCCTAGATGGCTTGACGGTGGTCTCCATCGAAGCACGCAATAAGCTTGTGCGGTACTCCGGAGAAGGATTGTGAGGGGTACCATGCTCACCCGCGGGAGCCGCGAAGAGCAACACTAGTAGAGCGTGTGTAACACCCTGAAATTTTGCCATGTTTTGAAAATCACTAAAAATTTGAACTTTTTAAATTTTCTATAAATTAATTAGATTAAACACGTAGGATTATTTTTGAAGCAAATAAAGGATCACAGAAGAAAAAATCAAGTTGCATGCGTGATATTGCTTGCTTGTGTTTGTCGAACTTATGGTAGTACAATTCGTTGGAAATCATTTTAGGATTTAAAATTCCTCTCTGGTACCTGTGTATGGAATTTTGGGAAAAGAAAAAGGAAAGCATTTCATAAATAAGGAAAACCATCTCGGGCTCATTTCCTCCCCCTCTTCCCTTCTGGCCCGCGGGCGCGGCCCACCTCCTCCCCTCCCTTCTCCTCTTCCCCGAGTGGGCCGGCGTCACGCCCTCGGCCCAACTAGGCACAGCGGCAGCTCCTTCCCCCTTCCCTCTCCTCACTGACAGGTGGGACCCGGTGGTCAGCTTCGTCTTCAACAAAAATCTCGCGTCGCGTCCGCGCTCGACGCGCCGGCCCCGCCGTGGCCCCGTCCCGGCGTTGAAGAAGATGAGCACCCCGAACCATCCCATCACCTCCTCTCCTTCTCCCTGTTTCTCCACAGCATGTCAACGCCAGCAGACCAACCGGTGCGGGAATCCCGTCGCCATGGATGAGACCTCTCGAGCTCTCCCTCACTCCCAGGACTGCCGCGGACGAGAAGTCACCTCCGAAGCTTCCAGCGCATCGTCCTGCGCCCGGCTTCGAGCACGTGCGGGCGGAGATATTTCGGCGGGCAGGAAAAGATCTCGCCGCCGCCACCGACCTCGCCGGCCTATAAATAGGCCCGGCCGGTGAGCTTCCACGGTCTCGGACACAAATCCGAGCTCCACCTAGGGCTGGAACGAGCCATATCCCCCTTATCTCCTCCCTTCCCCTCTCATTCTCAGCTTCATCCCGTTTTCCCCCAAATTGGGTGTCCGAGCTCCAATTCATCCCTCTGTAGCGCAACTCCAGCCAGGTTGGGAAGAAGGTGAGCACCCGGACCTTTCCTCTACCTCTTCCGTCACTCCTAGCACCCTTCTTCTCTCTGCTGTGGCCTGCCGCTGTGTAGCATCCGCAGACGAGCCGTGGCTCCACGCCAGTGCCGCCGCCGCCGCCGGAAAGGAATGGCCGAGCACGTATCCGTTGTCCACGCAACCGTAATTACACCACACACGCACCAGCACGCACCCAGACGCTCAGCGCGAGGGCAAGCGCGTCACCGCGCCGCCGCATTTGCCACGACGAGTCGCCACCGCCGCTGCAGGCGCTCACCGTCACCGAGGAGGCCATCAGCCGTCGCGGAGTAGCCTCTGGAGATCCGGCAGCTATCCTGTGTCGAGCCTCGGGCGAGCGCGTCGCCGGCGAGGCCAATTCAGGCGAGCTCGCGCCCCTCCACTGCCTTCGGCCGCCGCGCCGGTGACCACTGTCCGAACGCCATCGCCCTCCGTTCCCCCTTCGTCCTCTGTCACGCGGGCCCGGGTCCGAAACGGCGTCCCGCCCGTTTAAGGAGGGAGGCCAAGGATGGCCCACACGTCAGCGACACGTGTCACCGACGCCCTGACCCCACTTGTTTGATACACCATCACGTGCACAATGCACAACACGCAGATAATTGCTAGGGTCACACGGGCTGTGTACACAGAGTGATGGAAAACACTTTCCTTACATAGAAAAATTCCCAAAAAAATCCTATAAATACTAGAGGCACCCTAGAGCCTACCCACACCTTTACCACGACTTTCCCATTCATCCAAATATCTCCAAAATTCCATAAAATCCCAAAACCCTATTTTAACTTCTAAAAATCATATCTCCTCCGTTCTAATTCCGTTTTCTGTAAAACCACCACCAAAATTCCTCTAAAATCAAGCTCTATTTATTTTACCTAGTACCACCATATGATTCTATGTTTGTTTTTGTGTTTGCTTTTGCGCTAGCCGTAGTCTTATTTATTAGCAACGACCGACAGAGGTGGCGAATATCAGAAAAACGAGGACCCGGACTACCTTGAATCGGAAGGAGAGCACAGTGAAGGCAAGTCCGAACTCCCCTTCTCCCACCACCATATTTCACCTTTCCATCCTGACCCCACTACTTTCCACTTTACCTAATAAATAACTAATAAATCCAATTTATATAATCCATATTATTATATATAAATATTCATGATGACGAATAATGTGAGATATTGTGACTTGATATGAGCTCTTGTGATATATTTATAATATGAGCATTTGTGACATGATATAACTCTTTATAATATTCCATGGACTTTTAATCTAAGGATGAGCTTAAGAACCAAACTATGTGAATGTGTATTTAGCAAACCCGTTTTAGACAGGCGGCGAGTGATGGGTAGTTTATGGGGTATAAACTACCTTGGCAGGATCGCCTAGTGAGGGTTCCTGTTGAAAGATACTCGCCTTGGTCGCATAAGGACCGGTTCATAGGCCATCTCGCCTGGCCTGATATTTCGTGCATCCACATATCTATATGGGTAGATTGGATCTCACACCCCGTTAGATAGAAGTATAATTTCTACTAGGAGGTCGGCGTGGCAACGGACTATCAGGAGACGACACGGATGCTGGGTGATCTTCCGTGGTCTAGTCGGCATGGATGCTATGTGGTCTTCCATGTAAAATTGTCGTTGTGCCGTGTGCGAGCACCTATATTTATATTTATATCTATTGGATGTCGTGTGATCATCCAAGTCGTTATCTATTGGATGATGAGTGATCATCCAAGTCGTTTCCCAGCACCTGAGAAGTCGTGATAGAATTATATGAAAATCTAAGATCGTGTCTTTCGGGTACGAGATCTCGTTAGGTCTATTTCCACCACTGATCATGGTTGGGAATTACGCCTATCATGTGGGGAAAAGTGTACACCCTCTGCAGAGCGTATTGAATTTATTCGAATAGCCACGTCCTTTGAATGGGCAATCGCTAGGATGAGGTCTCTTATGACTAATCATCTTTTATTTATGAACTGTGCTAATGCGATTATTCAAATAACTTGTAATACTAACCTAGGAACTAGCAAGAAGGGTGATGCTCTTCCAGGGCCCAAACATTACTTGAACTATATTACCATCCCCTTACCACCTCCGCCATTTTAATCCACCTCCACGAAAAAGCCTCCACCATCCACTCCACCATACCCCAAGGTTAGGGCTTGCTGAGTACTTTATGTACTCATTCGTTGATGACTCACAGATATCAACCCCGAAGAGGACTACGACATCGATGAAGAGGCAGACCACGAGGACTAGGAGCCACGCGAAGTTTTATAGATTTGCTGGAAGGAGTCGCTAGGACATAGGGTTTCGACCGCGCTCAAGCTTGCCTGTGGATTAGAGTATCGCTACGCTGTAGTTTTCGTTGTAGTATCTACCACCCTGTTGTAATAAATTGCCGCTTCACGGCATTAGAACCTCGCTAGTTATGTAATACCTATGGATATGTCATTTGAACCTTGACTATTGTAAGACCATATTTTTAATATCAATAAAGCTCGGTATTTTATATTAAATCTATGTGCCAACTATGTTATTTTGTGCGTATTTGTGCTTGATCCTGGCGCAAATACAAGTGGACTCTCAAATTAAGGGCCCGATAGCGTGTTATTGAGCTACCCTCACTTGTGGGTAGGTTCTTGCGGTGCTCAATGTGCGGACTTGGCGGATGATGCCAATTAGCCACCAAACCACCAAGTGAGCGGTCGACACAACGGGGACTAGCGTGTTGGCAAGCACGTGAACCTCGGCAGAAAAATCGTCATGTCATCCTTGTCTTCCCGTTGGTTTTCATCCCCGTTACACAAGCTTGTATTTAGTTTCATATACTTTACAAGTGTTTCATCTGGATGTTGCATATGTTTGCAATGGCTTTCAAGTGTTTTACAGGTGTTTTGCAAGTGTTTTCACAATGTATGTTCCAAAGTGTTTCAGTTGTTTCGATCGTATGTTACAAGTGTTCCATCTGGGTGTTGCAAAAGTAGATCTAGTGTTGCACATGTTGCAATGGAACCCATCGGCCACAGCCACCTGCTACAGATGTTGGGTGATGTTTAGGCGGCCCGGGTCTGCTGCTGGGGCGCCGCCAAGCGAGCACAGACGGGCACGTGAGAAATCGAGCGCAGGCATGGGGGCCTACATGGTGGGGGCACACGAAAAACAGGCGGGGCGGACTCCATTTCTCCTTTGCGCACGGCACCATCTGACGCTAGCGCTCCGGATCAGATGTCTGGACGCTATCAAGTCCGTTGCAGAAGCCCACAAAGTCAGGAGGCCAATCGTCATGTTGTATGTCACTTGCACTCGTATTGGCCCAGGCTCTACTAAAGTATGGATATCCGATCGGGGGCCCTTGATTCGGGGGGCCTGGGGAGGCCGCCTCACTCGCCCGCCTCCAAGGCTGGGGCTGGGGTCAATGCGCGGGAAGAGGATGGATGGCGAGCGGCGGAGGCTACCTAAGAATAGAGAGGGGACGTTATGAGATACTCTCCATATCATTTTTAAATGGTAGGAATAGAGATTTTGGTGAAAAACTACCATCCAATAGCTTTCTAAATGATCATCTAAATATAGTTATCTTCTATTCTGAATTTTTCGCTAGCAAAAAATAAAAGACAAGAATGACTCTCTAGAGTACGCACGAGATATATAAAAACTATTGGAGAGTGAAAAGATATAGAAAATAATTTTTATGCAAACAACGCTCTAAATAATGATTTAGAGTGGAATTTAAAAAGGCTCTTAGAGATGCTCTTTTTTCTAGTACTAATTATATTTACCTTTACGAAATGAGTTAGCTAATCTCACAAATATTCTGTTCGTTTAGACTTGTTTGGCTGTAAGCTATGACTAAAATTATTATTGGCTAATTTAGTGTGCGAGAAAAATATTATTCGTTGGCTAAAAAAAATACAGCTTATAAGTCTAACACAAACCGGACAAAAATTTGCCTCTACTTTCTTCTTACCGACGTAATGCTGCATGCATGCACTTCTTCCTTTGCCACAATCTGCACTGGTTTCTCATCTTTTCGTTCTCGGTTGCACCAGAGCATTCAAGTCCCCAACTGATCATCCATGCCGACAGTTACACCACAGTTCATGTCTCAAGCTTTCGCTCTATCTTGTGATTTTACTTAGGTGGTGTTTTGTCCCTCTTAAATTTTAGTCGCTGTTCCATCAAATGTTTAGATATATGTATAGAGTATTAAATATAGACTAATTATAAAATTAATTGTATAATTTGCGACTAATTTGCGAGACAAATTTTTTAAGCCTAATTAGTTCATGATTTGATAACGTGGTGCTACAGTAAACATGTGCTAATGACGGATTAATTAGGCTTAAAAAATTCGTCTCGTAGAGTACTGACGGATTATGTAATTTTTTTTTATTAATACCCGAACACATCATGTAACATCTTCCCGATACATCTCCTAAATTTTAGTCACGGGATCCTAACACCGTCTTACTCTCTGATGCTTGGGTAACGTATTGTTATTTATCATTTAGTGGCTGTTTAGTTCCCAAAATTTTGCAAATTTTTTTAAGATTCTCCGTCACATTGAATCTTTGGACGCATGCATGAAGCATTAAATATAAATAAAAAATAAAACTAATTACACAGTTTAGACGAAATTAATGAGACGAATCTTTTAAGCCTAATTAGACTATAATTGGACACTAATTACCATATAACAATGAAAGTACTACAGTACCGTTTTCTAAAAAATATTCACCAACGCATTGGCCCATTCCAGGAGGAGCAAATTAGGGAATTGATGGAAGAGGACTAGAGGTTTTTATCCCCTTGCGGTGCAGTGTGCTATGTGCAGGCTGTGCTCGTGGCTTGTGTGAGAGCGAGGAGGAGGAGACAAGGGTCACATGGCGTCTGCCTAGGGTGGCCCCTGACATGCAATTTTGGCTGCGAGCCCATGCCATGCCATGCCGCTGTTCGCTGTACCACCGCCCTCTCCCTCTCCCCTCCCTCTCCCTCACCCTCAGCACTTCCCTCTTGACTTCTTGAGCAGCACAGAGCAGGCTCACTCACACACAGCACAGTCACTGCAACTGTGTTAGTGCCTTGGAAGTCAGATATTATTGCGGCCTCCAACCCCCATTAAGCGCCTACACTCCCTCCCTACTCTCTTCCTGAGAAAGAAATGTTTCATATCTGCTCGCTCCTCGTTCCCCTCTGACTGATTTGAGAGCTCGGGCACCAGATCTGAATCCTATTGTGCCTTTTGTGTAGAAGCATTCAGCTAGTAGAGGTGCTGTTCCAGTTCCAGTTCCAGGATGAGCAAGGAGGATGTCCTAAAGGTGCAGGTGTGTGAGCTTTGCTGGCCTCTTCTCAACTCCACCACCGTTCTTCTTGTCTTGTTTTCTTGCTGCCATTTTCTCTCCAGGGCAGGCGGAGGCAGCTTTGCCTGTGTTTGCAGCATGTGTTCCCGTTCCACGCCTCTTGGCTGCAGTCCTGCCATGTTTCTTGTTGTCTCTTGAAATCCCTCTGTTCTGTTGTTTTTTCGTGACGTTTTCCTTCCTCGTTTCAGACTCTGATGCTGAGAGTCAACATACACTGTGATGGGTGCGAGAAGAAGGTCAAGAAGACCCTCCACAAGATCGACGGTACAAGAACGAACTCATCTTTTGCAACAGCAAATTGCCTGTTTTTTCTTTGTCAACGTTTGCTCTGCATTTTTGTTGACGGAAACCTGACGAAATTGATCTGTACTGTAGGTGTCTACCAGAGCAGCATCGACGCGGAACAGGGGAAGGTGACGGTGTCCGGCTTGCTGGATCCGGACACCATCATCAGGAAGCTCAACAAGGCCGGCAAGCCGGCCCAGCTGTGGGGTTCCAAGCCCGGCGTCCCTCAGAACGCCCACCATGGCGGCGGCGGCGGGGGCAAGGGCCATTCCAAGGCCGGCGGCGGCAAGGGCCATTCCAAGGACGCCGGCGGTGGCAAGGGCCATTCCAAGGACGCCGGCGGCGGCAAGGCCCAGAAGGGCGGTGCGGGTGGCAGCGGTCACAAGGGTGCTGGCGGCGGAGGTGGTGGTGGTGGTGGTGGTGGCGGGGGCAAGGATGCGAAGATGGTGATGCCGCAGCCGACGCCGCAGCAGCTCCAGCAGCTGCAGCAGCAGCTGCAGATGAAGGGGCTGAAGCTCCCGCCGCACCTCTTGGGTGGCAATATGCCGGCGTTCCCCGCGGCGGCGCCGTTGAAGGACCCCAAGTCCGTCAAGTTCGCCCTCCCCGAGGACAACTTCGACGACGACGGCAGCGAGTTCGACGATGAGTTCGACGACGACGACTTCGATGACGAGGACGACTACGACGACGACGGCTTCGACGACGATGTCTACGACGACCCCAAGATGATGATGAAGCCCATGGCTATGCCGCCGCCGGCCGGCGGGGGCGACAAGAAGGGCGGTGGTGGCAAGAAGGGTGGTGGAGGCGGCGGGAACGAGATCCCGGTGCAGATCAAGGGAAACAACCACGTCGGTGGGCAGCCGCCCAATGCGAAGGGAGGCGGCGCCCCGGGCGGCGGAAGCCACCTGGGCCAGGGGAAGAAGGGCGGCGGCGTCGGTGTCGGTGGCCCGATGGGCGGCATGCTGCCTCAGCAGGGCATGATGAGGCCTAACATGCTGGGTGGTGCCGGTGCCGGCTTCCCCGGCACCGCCCAGATGGGCGGCGGACCTATGGGCATGCCGAAGGGCCACCCGCACATGGGTGGTATCATGGAGCAGGGCGGCAGCGGCGGCGGCATGCCGGGCCTGGGGTTCTACCAGGGAAGTGGCAACGGCGGCGGTGCTGGCGGCATGCATTCTGGGGCTGAGATGCTTCAGGCCGCCGCGGCAGCCGGGAACCCTATGGCGCAGCAGCAGTACATGGCCCTGATGCAGCAGCAGCAGCAACAGCAACAGCAGCAGCAGTACATGGCCCTGATGCAGCAGCAGCAACAGCAGCAGCAGATGATGCTGCAGCACGGGAACGGCGGAGCAGGTTACCCGGCGATGGGCTACGGCTATGGCCGGCCACCGATGCATTACCCGATGGGGTACCCAATGCCCCCGCACTCGCATGCCGACAATTACAACATCTTCAGCGACGAGAACCCCAACAGCTGCTCACTGATGTGATCAGCATGGGGCTCCCTCTGGCTGCTCACTCGCATGCCGGTTGCTCCCTCTGGCTGCCCTGTTCCGAGTGAAACCATCTCAAGGAGCTCAATGGCCACTGCTGATCACCGATGGACATCGCCATGGTTGAAACACCGTGAATCAATCAATCGTCAATCAGTATACTTGGGGATGATAGAGTCCTAGCTAGAATCTATCTACTATCTATCTTTTCTCATTTTCGCCTTTCTTTCAAAAAAGGAACTTCCTTGAATGCGAAGTTAGGTATAGTAACTATGAATAGTTTTCATCATCATAAGAGAAGAGGATGATGGGGCCTTCATAGCCACCCACCCAATAGGGGTGGTTCGCTTGTGGCTTCGTCCCTTCTGGCTTCGTAAAGGTGGACTGATGGTAGAACAATCAGTCTGTTCGCTTGGTGTAAACGATCGTGGATTATAAGTCAGAACAGTATTTTTATCTCACATCAAACCAACCAACAGTAATAATTCACGATTGTTCCAAGAGAAACGAACAGACTGAATGTTGTCAATCTCAGTAAATCAGTGTGTGCATATGTCGAGGTCTCTCTTCTAACTATATATATAATGGTAAGTTATGTTTATCAGAGTCAGCTAATTTGTGGAGCACGCAGTTGTGCAAGTTGGATACCTACCATATACATTGCAGTGCTGGTATTTCATCTGGTTTCCGAAGGCTATCGCTGAACGCTTAATGATGTATGTATGTTCGTTTGTTGATCTCATGAAGTCCTGAGCTTGCTTTTTTTGCTTTTAACTTGAATTGCACGCGGCTAGTGTTGACAGAAGCAATCTTGTGTAGTTGTGTTATTATCTTTTTATTGAAGTAAGTTGATTGTTGGGTTTATTTTTTAGATAATGGAAAACTTCTAGCTTACAATCTTCACGAAAGAGGCATCAATCCACAAAAATTTAACTCAAACAAACAAAAGATGGTTGACATTTAAAAATCACCCATTGAATACATAGAATTGTGTTACTTTGTTACTAAAAATCGGCACACCAAAATTAACTAAAGGCTTTTGGCAGAGCTCTAGCTTTGAGAAAACAGAGAGCAGCTCCAGCGTGGATCTATGCTAGATCAATGCTCCCACCGTGGTATTGGTCGGTAATTTTCACCGATTCCATGAGGAGTTTCAAAATCAGCGTTTTTAGAGCACCCGTGGATCTGGAGGTAAATCTATGTTTTTACGGATCCGGAGTTCACGGAGTTATACCGTTTGGGCGGAAAAACTAAGAGTAGAGCTGTTTTTATTTTTTTGATATGGTGGTACGTGTAGCTCTGCCAAACAGTATTGGCTAGAATCAAAGCTAGTGCCCCCCTTCAATATAACATTGTTAACAAATTTTGTTTGGCCATTATAAGACACAAAATTGCCTAATAAACTCAGCTCCTGTGATTAACAAAGATCTGGCGAGGAGGGATGAGTCTCTTTGGGCTTGGACGGAACCAGAAGACATTCCGCCCCAAGAAGAGCGCTCCATCAGGCAGCAAGGGAGCGCAGCTCCGAAAGCACATAAATGCCACTCTCGGCAGTGGAAACCTTGGGAAGCTGTGAGTGGGATGAAAACGGTACGGATATTTTCTGACCGTATTTGAGTTCGAATCCGTTTAGAGGGGTTCAGATTTGTCCATATTTGAGTCCGAATATTCAACATCCGATACCGTATCCGAATACTCAAATCGCATGTTTATGATGTTGACATCCAATCGTATCATATCCGACATGACTGACACTATCCGTATTCGAATATGAATCCAACCAAAAATATAAAAACAAATATAATATAAGTGATATCCGTTCTTATCCTATCCGTTTTCACCCCTAGCTTTGAGGTTGCCTCCTAGAGAGGATGCCAATGAATGGCTTGCTGTGAATACTCACGGAATTCTGCACGCCTGAGAGCCGCCCGACAATCAGCGGCGGATCCAGGAATAATTTTAGGGGGGGTTGAACAACACATATCTCCGACTGTTGCTCGATCTTAAGTCTCAACCCTACTTATACTATAAAACTTTGCCTAAAAATTCATGGAGGCTCCACAGGGGTTCCACTCCACACACAGCGTTGGATCCACCCCTGCCGACAATGACAGCTGGCCCAAAGTATGAGTACAGATGGGCTGATGGTGTACAGATATGTGGTATCATCACCAAAATATGTGGAGTATCTGATGGATTGGATTGAAGGCCAGCTTGATGATGAATCCATATTTCCTCAAAAACTTGGCACACCATTCCCACCAAACTTCAAGGAAGTAGCGAAGACAATATTCAAGTGCTTGTTTCGTGTATATGCCCACATCTACCACTCTCATTTCCAGAAGATTGTTAGCCTTAAAGAGGAGGACCATCTCAATACCTGTTTCAAGCACTTCATTCTGTTTACAAATGAGTTTGGCCTGATTGACAAAAAGAGCTGGATCCACTCCAGGAGCTAGTCCATCATCGTTCCTTACTGAGAATACGCCGTACTAAACATGGATACAGAGCTCTCAATGCTGATGGCTGTGAAACTGTTTGAAACAGTACTTCACTGCATAGAGCTTATTGTTCCAGTTATTAGACATAAAAGGATGTGTGACATTGCTAATGCTATATGTGCGTGTACCTGTATGTTTCTTCCTGATCCTGTATTGGCCATGTAAGTATGCCTGTTATCAGCTAAACCACTTTAATTAAGTCAGCAGCAAAATTCATGAATTTGCAAGAAAAAGAACACTACTAGCTAGACAGCCTGTTCGTTTCGGCTTATTCGCTCGTATCTGGCTTATAATCCACTGCTTGAACAGTGTTTTTCTCTCACACCAAACCAGTCAGCAGTACTTTCAGCCACGGCTTATAAGCCAATTCAGCCAAAACGAACAGGCTGAGAGTATCTAATGGCCGCCGCCACAACTGGTTTCGTAACACCTCTTGAGAATTGGTTCATGTTTATGATGATGTACTGAGAAAGAAAAACACAAGAAAGCTGTGTTGGATTAATGTATGCTGTGTTTGTCAGCTTATTTAAAAAAACAAAGATCTAAAATTATGATCTTTGACCAAAAATTAAACAAATAATTTGAACTATGAAGGTCGAATGTCTAATACAAAGTACACATCACGGTAGAAAAGATTTGGAGTAATAACACTCAAAAAGATTTGGCATAATTGTTGAGAAAGTAGACAATTTTCAGATTAAAATCAGAACATAATTCATAGCAATCTTAGATACTAGTATAAACATAGCTCGTATCCTAGTCAGATTAAACATCATGAATATAAATAATAGTGTAAGCATAGCTCGTATACTGGTCAGATTAAACAACATGAACATAAATACTAGTGTAAGCATAGCTCGTACACTAATAAGATTAAACATCATGAACAGAGATCACGGGGTGGGTACCTTTCGGCTGCAGAGGGAGATGTGGTGAAGACGCTGTTGTTGATGGTGGTACGAAGTCACCTATGAGTGGTGGAGGAACGTTCCTGTTGAAGATGCGACGAGTCTGATGGCGGCGAAGACGATTGCTGGTGCACGTCGGCAATCGTCTTCGCCGCTAGTCGGGGTGGAGAGGCTACAACGGTGTCATAGTAGTCACAAAAGGAAAACACTAATTGACTACTTTAGGATTTTTCAAAACTAGGAACTTCCGATTTTAGTTCTATTGTAATTTTGTCCAGGAGAGTTGATACATTTATATAGGGAGGAAAACTCCCTACCTCCTTATCAACTAGCAATACGATACTAATTGATGTTGCACGTTTCTCCTATATTCATGGGATTAAACATTAAAGCCCATTAGAAAAAACAGGTATTGGGCCCTTTGAGATTTATTAGAATTTATGCATACATGTTTAGGGGAACTAGACCATATAAATTTTAACAATAATGACATAAAAAAGGTGTTGGAGAATTTCTGATTTACTACCAAACCATCGTACTTTACTATCATTTTAATTTTTTCTAGCTAAACTATCTTTGTTAAGGATGACCCCTATTTAAAAATACCACATAAAAATATTTTAAGAGTTGTTTTCAAATGCCAAAATTTTTATGTAACCTTAACTTAGTTATTGACAAGATATTTATACATAGAATTGACTATGAAAGAAGTCAAAATACCATCTTTGTGAGGATTTTACATAAAAGGATATAAACCCTCATTGAGATTAATAAAAAACCACACGAGCAACAATATATATTATGCCAATCAGTTAGCAGCTTATTTTCTACTAAAGATCTCCTGAAGTAGACACTAAGAGGACTTGAACTAAGCACCTTTGATACTGTTGCATATTGAAGTGGACCGTGACGTCTAAGGGGGGTTGAATTAGTCAACTTAAAATTCTAACTCTAAACTAAGACATCTTTTTCTAACCTTAGCAAAACCTATGCGAAAGATAAACTATCTAAATGTGCAACTACGGTTTTGCTAGTGTGTTGCTATCTATACCGCAAAAGGAGTAATACAATCAATGTAAATGCGGAAACTAAAGAGCAAAGTAGAGATATGCAAACTCTCGTCGACGACTCTGGTATTTTTACTGAGGTATCGAGAAGCGCGCAAGCTTCCCCCTAGTCCTCGTTGGAGCCCCTCGTAAGGAATCCCTTGC
This sequence comes from Miscanthus lutarioriparius, assembly GCA_904845875.1. Classification (NCBI taxonomy): domain Eukaryota; kingdom Viridiplantae; phylum Streptophyta; class Magnoliopsida; order Poales; family Poaceae; genus Miscanthus; species Miscanthus lutarioriparius. Next base: position 129,678,370 of record CAJGYO010000007.1, on the reverse strand, counting down.
AAGGGCCAAGCTGCCGGTTGGGTAACTCCATGGATAGCCTCGGGCCTTTCCCACGTGCAAGTGGGTCTCCGACGTGCCTTCCGCAAAGCCTCTCTCGGATGCTCCCCTCCGTCTTCACTATCAAGCTTCTGGCCGAAACGTCGTGGGCCTTGTTCCCTCCGGTACACGGTGACGGCCACACCACAATCGCGGTTGGTGTGATTTCGCAAGACTACAAGTCCCTCCGATGTACAACAATGGTGCGCGCAAGCATCGAGTGGTAAGAGGTATGCATACCTCACTAAACACTAGGCCTAAATTCAGAGCAAGCGCATAAGCGGTGGTCTAATCAACCTAAGCACTTTGCAAAAGCACCTACGCTAATCACCTGATGAATCACTAAGCACTATGCAAATGGAGATCACTAAAATGGTGTACCAACACCCTTGATATGTTTTCTTAGCTCCACACCTCTCAAATGGCCGGTTGGGGGTTGTATTTATAAGCCCCACTGAGAAAGTAGTCGTTGAGGACGAAATCCCGTTTTTCTGCTACTAACCGAACGCTGAAATCGTCCTGACCGGACGCGTCCGGTCGTCCCAACCGTTGGAGCAGCGAACAACTGATCGGACGCTGCCAGCGTCCGGTCACTTGCCACCGGACGCGTCTGGTCCTAAGTTCGCCGCTCTGGAACCTCTCTGTACTCGATCAGACGCTGCTGCCCTGCGTCCGGTCGGTTTTGCCGCCAGCGTTCGGTCCAGCGTCCGGTCGCTGCTTCTGACGCCAGTTTGCTGAGCCTCTTCATCGGTGCGTCCGGTCCAGCGTTCGGTCGCCTCTGCGAGCTCGTTTCTTCGCGATCTTGCGTACGGCTTGGTTCCTATCTTCGTGCTTGGACTTTGCTTGATATATTGGGTCTTCTCTTGTGCTCCTAAGTTCTTACTTGAGGTGTTGATCATCGGATCATCACGTCGCCTTTTTCCAAGTTACGTCTTGCATCCTATTGAACTATAAAACAATCACTTGCAAATTCATTAGTCCAATTTGGTTGTGTTGGTCATCAAGCACCAAAATCCAAAGTAAATGGACATAGGGTCCATTTTCCTTACACATGTTTTCCATGAATAATATCAAACAATGAAGGGTATCAAAATTTTTAAAGCTTGGGTAGCGGCCACGCTGCATATTCAATCTCTCGAGATTTAGAAATTAGTCCTTCACGCCCATGAGGCTTGACCAAGTCCCCCGCTTTCTTACTAAATTGATTTAAAATAATATTTCTTAGGTATTTTTTGGATCAAATTCAAATTTTGCCATATACACTCCTCATTGAACAACTTAAAAAGCCATTTACTTGAAAGGCATTTGTTTTGCATACCTAAGTTTTGAATTCCCAGCTCTCCTTGTATTTTTGGCTTAAACGGAATACCCCATTTAACTAAACGACACTTCATTTTGTGTTGGTTCTTTTTTCAGAAAAACCTCACTCTATAGTCTATTTTCTTAAATACATATGGGACCTTAAAGAAAAGAAGCATGAACAAAGGTAAAGTTCACAGAATCAAATTAATTAGAACAAGCCTACATCCTACTAACAACATTTTTCCTTCCTAGCAACATAACCTCTTCTCGACTGTATTATCTATGGTCTTCAATCTTCATTGTTAAGTTTCACTTTTATGTTAATTTATATCTGAGAATTGTTTCACTTAATAGAATCTTTTTGGGGATTCTTCTAGGAAATTGGGAGTTTATTGGAAATTAGCTAAATCTGAGAACTGAATAGGCTTATATTACAGAAAACCCTTTGTTACTGATTAACTGCAGGCTTTGCTCTACAATGTACCACATACTATTGGCTAATGGAAAGGACATGTTTGAAATGGGTTAAATCAACACATGAATCAGAGTGTTCAGATATCCCTTTATCATGACCTCAAATTCCAGGAGTTTGTCCAGCTGTTGACTGTGTGCCAAATGCCCACATGTTTCTCTTTGCTCTCTGTACCAGAGCTCGTGGCTGAGTTCGTAGTTGTAGGTAGCGATACAAGCTGTGTAGCTGATAAAAGTAGTGTTTGTATAGTTTTTGGGCCCGTTTTCCCTTTACACTGGGTCAATTCTCCTCTTCTTATTGATATAAAAGCCGGAACATATGTTCTCGGATCTTTTTAACTCCAAATAGTATTGCATTTGGTTTGGTACTGGATCTGTGGTGTTAGAAACTTAATTAGAACACAAACTTGTGGGAGGCATCTAGCAGCTGAGTAGTAAACTAACGGTAACAGGGTGTCACTCCTTTTAATGTCTGTGCTTATATTCTTCTATTCGCATTCGGTGTGATCGCTATGGCGAATTGCAGATCTAGCTCCTCTGCATTTCATGATGATTTACTCCGTACCAGGGCGCCGTATTAGAGCATCTCCAAGAGTTTGTCAAATTTTACTTGGCAAATCTTGTGATTTGTCAACTCCCAAAATTATATGCCAAGTAAAAAAACAATCCATCTCCAAGAGTTTAGCATTTTTGACTTGGTAAAATAAAAAAACCCGTTAACAAAACGAAGAGGCCCGCTAAGCGAACGAAGAGCCCCACTAAGAAACGAAGAGTCCCGGATGCCAAGCCGTATACGCGCGCGTATATTTGCACGCACGGAGGGGAGATTTGCCAAGTTGCTATTGATGCCAAGTTGTTTTACCAAACTGTTGGAGGCTATTTTTTCTTGTTTTGTCAAAATTATATGGATACCAAGTTGAGATAGCAAACTCTTGGAGATGCTGTTATATTTGCTGGGGACCGGCAGGCATGAACTAACAGCAATGATCATCGCTGGACGGGTTAAGATTATTTCTGTCACGGGCCAAATATAGCCATGAAAGGCTATGGAAGTACGGGCCCCAAGTCAGGCCAATCGGGCCAGACGTGAACAGTACCCGTGGGCAGTATAGCGCGGGTACTGTAGCGTTTAGGTTTAGGAAGGGTCCAGACGCTAGGTTTGCTCGTAAATTAAGTCAAGTTGATCGAGTCCTTCCTGTAAATATAAAGGGAGATGCATTCTTTCAGTTAAGCAAGAACAGTTTGGGGGTAAAACCCCTCTACCCCAACCCCCTCTTTTCTCATGCCGCCGCCGCCACTCTCCTCTCCCTGCGCCTCCCTGCCCTAGCACCGCAGCAGTAGCGGCTCACTACTGCCCCCCACCGCTGCCTCACCGCTTGCCCCAGCCATCGTGGCCGCGCCGGCCACCCTCGGCGAGACCAGCTGCAACTTGCTGCTGCCGCCATCTCCTCCATCCCTCTTGGCGTGGCCAGCCCTAGGCTGCCGTCCTCCCTCTAATCCCCCCTCTATTCCCCCACTTGATCCTCTAATCAAGGGGAAGTCAGCCCCCAAGATTAGGCGTCTGACAATTTCCATGATTAAACACGCCTCCAGATGGGATTGAACTAACAGAGCTCGCCATGACGATGCTTGCCATGGAATTTCTTTTTTATTGAGCGGCTGAGCCCCATTTGGTACGGTTCCAAAGTGTCCCATTTTTATTTTTGACCCTCTAGTAGAAAGTAGAAATGCTTTTGTGGCTAACGTCACTTTGTGCAGCTTAGATCAGTGGGTTCGGATTCAGAAAGAATGTATGTGAGAAGACAGAAGAGAAGGTATTCGGGTAAGAAACACCATGTCTCCTGTTTTCTTGCAGGAATCAAGAATCAAAACAGCCTGTTTGACAGGATTATTCCGTTTCTAGAGGGAAACAGTCCAAAATGCATGGAAGAATGTTCAATTAAGATTTTATTCTCCTAGTAGCAAAAGTAAAAAAAGCCTATTTAACTAAGTTTTTAAAAAGTTGTGTAAATATTTATATCATACTATAAAAGCATAATTCATGATTAATTTAATAATATTTATTTGGTATTATAAATGTTAGTTTTATATAGGGGAACAGTCCAATATGAAATTGGTTAACGAAACAATCTGCACACTTTTTTTGACGGGGAAATACGTCAAAAGAATAGCTACCGGCATTAGCTAGTTGGGCCACATTTCGAGGGTGCACTGAATCATTGCATAACGAAGGATTCATTTCTAATTGGAAAAAACGAAGGATTCATTTCTATCATACTTCCTCCCTACCATTTAAAATGTTATCTCATTTCTCAAAAGGTTAATATTTGCAACTCTAATAAAATATATACAAGAGAATATAAATACTTAAGGTGTATAAAAAGTATCATTACATTAATTGTTGAATATATTTTTGTTATATACTTTTTTGAAGATATAAATATTGTTTAACTTTAGAAAGTTTGACCAGTACAAAATCCCACGTGGGTCTTTTTTGGGGGCGTAGTTGTAGTGTGTTAGGGTCGCTATCCATGTTGCTGAATGGTACTCTCTCCGTTCTAGTAAATCGTTCAAGCTTTTCTAGATACAAAAATTTTACTTGTATATGGACAAATGTATATCTAGGCGCATTGCAAATGCTATTTACCTAGAAAGTCCAGAAAGACTTACAATTTGGAGCGGATAGAGTATCAATTTAAAAGTTAAAGAACAAACAATGGAACTGAAGTTTGTATAAGTGAGGTATGATTTTTGTAAGGCCGGTTGTTAGTTTAATTCTGGAAAAAGGAGAAAGAGGTTTAATTAATGGGCTATGGATTCCAATTGTATGAGATGGGTCTAGGTTGGCACTGGGCTTAGATGTAGCACAGGGGGTGTTGGCATTTTGGTTCATAAAGAAATAATTAGCATGATCAGTTGTGATGGCTGTTGACTGCAGTTGCAGCATCAGCATAAACTTGCATCTCACAAGTTACTACAGCAACAATAGCTGCAGCGAGCACAACCAAGCCCTTGTTTAGTTCTACCAACTTTGCACCTCTAAAATTTGCACAGTGCAAGATTCTTCATCACATCACATCACATTAAATCTTTGGATATATGCATAGAGTATTAAATGTAGATAAAAAAATAACTAATTACACAGTTTGGTTGTACTTTGTGAGACGAACGTTTTAAGCCTAATTAGTCAACGGTTGGACAATTATTACCAAATACAAACGAAATGCTACAGTAACACTACAGTGCATCGTGCTTTTTGGATGTGCACAGTTTCGGCAACTAAACATGACCCAATAGAGAGAATGGGGGTTCTAGGTTTGGCCCCGTTCACGTGCTCTTAAATCTGATTGGATCCATTTTTTTTTTATCCGAAATAGTATTTTTCTTTTACAGATTCCTTTAATATTTCTTTAAACCATCAAAATTCCTCTGAATTACTCCCGCAGAATGGTAGTTCGATTCGAACTGGGCAGGGATAAAAAAAAATGCGCAGCGCCGCAGCCTAGTCCAATAATAATAATAATAAAGGTCCGTGCACGGATGTCCCCACCAGTGCATCGCATCGGAATGCTGGCCAGGCCGGACCCAGCAGCCACAGGCCGAGCGAGGCCGGCTCTTCCAGGACAAGCCTGCCTCTGACCACCAGGCTTGCCCGTCGTCGTCGACCGTCGACAGCAGCTGCGGCCTGCGGGCCCGCGGCGCATGTGACTCGCTCGGGAAGGCGCCGGTGCTGTCCTGTCGACTACTAGGCGCACCGCGACTTTTGCTCCGGGTTCGGGGAGCCTGGTCTGTGACTGTGCGCGGCCGGCCGGCCGGCTACTTTTGACAAGACGCGACCGCTTCAGAGAAGAAGAACAGACGACGCATGAGCACGTCGCGAACAAACGCAGTAGAAGAGCACAAGGTACTATACGTATACGCATACGCACCTCACCTGTCGACGCGTCGGCTTACGAAAAACCAGTGCGGTCGAGTCGAGGGACGACTCGTCACAGAAAAGAAAATGAGTATAGGAGGAGTCAACTCTTGTGTATACCTCTCCGTAGTGTAGTAGAGCTGCAGTACTCTGTAGTATTTCGTCCTTGCGAATACGTACTAGAGCACTGTATATACTCCGGCTCCGGGGCGGTTTGACGACAGGCCGTACGCAGATGAGCAGATCCTGCTCTGCTGGGATGGGATAGGATTTGACCCATCGCGTGAAAAAAGTAAAAAGTGGCTGCAGTCTCTCATCACCATGTCTGGTGACTGGTGTCCGTCCCTGCTTCAACGGTCCACGACTCTGAGAAGGAGGGGCTACGATGGTGGAGGCCGAAGGATATGGGATTTCGGTGTGCCGCCGTTTGCCTTTTGCCTTTTGCTCCATCGCGGCGGCCCTTTACCGCTTTTTCCACGCCTGGGTGGGACCCTCCACGGTCCTTGTGCGGTTGCCGGTTGGCCATTTACATGTCCATGGCGTCACGCCGAGTGTTTTCATTGCCTTTCATACTCTGTTGAAAATCTATACTACTCAATTCATCCCAAATTGCAAGATGTTTGACTTTTTTGACACCAAGTTTGACCATTCGTTTTATTAAAAAATTTATGTAAAATATCACTTCTTTCGTCGTGGTTTGGTTTATTAATAAAAATTCTTCAAGAATGACTTAAATTTAACTATATTTGCATAATTTTTTTGAATAAGACGAGTAGTCAAACTTAGAGCCAAAAAAAATCAAACGTCTTGTAATCTATACTACATTTCAATTCCAATGAAAAACGGATGGCAATGAAAGGAACTTGTAATTTTCAGTGACGTTCAAGTGATGGTTTTAAATTTTAATGGCATGTAAGGAATTTTCTCTATAGTATACCATCACCTAAAACTAAAGTTTAGTTGAATTAAAATTTAGTTCATTAAAATCTACTCCTCCTTCGTTTCAAACTATGAGTCTTTTTTACTTTTTTTATACATATAATTTGCTATGTATTTAGACATACTTTAAATCTAGATACATAATAAACTGAATATAAAAAAAAGTAAAAAACGATTAATAGTTTGGAACGACGGTAGATATCAATCAACTACCGTAAAATGTAGGTGAGACATGTTTGAATAAACTGTACTATCGTTTGCACATGGGAGAGATGAGAGAGTTGGGAGAATATTTATGTCCTTTCAAGTTATGTGCTAGCTTTTAGCCTACTTTAGCTCACATTTGCATTTACCAACTAGTAAACCAACCATTAGTTAGAGTTAAACTAAATTTTAGTCCACCCATCAATGACTAGCAATTACTAGTTCAGTGTATCTACACAGATCCAAGGGTGGACATTTACAACAGAATGTATGATAAGATCTCAAAATCTTGTATGTGATATATGAGGTGGTTTTTGTGATTTCTCAATATATTAATGATATCAAAACTATGTAATACTACTATATTTATGAATGCACATAGATTTTCTGTAAATGTTCAATAATAATCCAACTTATCTTGGTAGTACGCATTAGCGAACGAGGCAGTAATGTTTATATACCGAGATGAGGTTGTCAGGTGAAGGAAGTTTCCAAAGCTAGGGATAATGCTTTTCCTCAAATAAAGGAAACAAAGAAAAAGGCTGGGACAAGTAGCCCATAAAAAACAGGTCCCCAATACTTTTGGCATGAGGGTGGAGCTAAGACCCTAAAAATAAATAATGTTCGGTTGTAAGAGCATCTTCAATAGTTCAAAAAAAAAGCAATTGATAAATTAATGAGTTTTTCAATTGGCTAGAAAAAGTTGGAAACATATTTATTGGCTTTCTTTAACAGTTTTCAAAATCTCAATGCTAAAATATAGAAGACAATTTATCATCAGGGACCCCAAACTATTTCTAAATATCTTAACCATTTTTATACTTTCTTTTCTCTCTTGTATATTTGCATCGAGAACTTTGTCCTACTTCTTATTCTTATTCTTGTTCATGCTCTTCCACCTTTAGATTAGCCGACGAATGCTCGCTCGTATATATTTCCCGCGATCAGGTCGAGTTTCTCAAGTGCGGAAAGATTAGAGTTGAGATAGGGAGTTGTTGGAGAGCAATTTTTTAATCTTGCCAAAAAAATTAGATTAAGAGTGAGTTTTGGAAACTCCTGGAGATGCTCTTACGAGCCAATATTCGGCAAATGCAAAAATCTAGAGCGGTCAATAATATTTGGATGGTAGTCATGCTAAATTTTGTAAAAAATGTGAGTACGACGTGTAGGGTTCATATATCTTTATTTTTTTCCTTCAATGAAATATAGTCATGTGTGATATTGTTTTGTAGATTAAACACGAAGAAATATATATGGTGAAAGCGTATAGCAGATCAGATATACTAACAACCTGTTCGTTGGTTGGTTTCTGGGCTGATAAGCCCGGCTGGTGCTGATTTGTTGTGAGAGGAAAATATTGTACCATATGGTGATAAGCCCTGGCTGAAATCAACAAATGAACAGGCTGTAAATCCGTTCCGAATTATAATTCGTTTGACTTTTTTGACTCTAAGTTTGACCACCCGCCTTATTCAAAAATTTGTGCAATATATTATTTCTTTTGTTGTGGCTTGCTTTATTAACAAAAGTTCTTAAGAATGACTTAAATTTGACTATGTTTGCATAAATTTTTTGAATATGACAAGCAGTCAAACATGGGGTAAAAAAACGAAATATAATTTGGAACGGAGGAAGTATAGTTTAGCATTGAAAATTGATTATCTGAAAAAGATCAAACTGCGTGCATGCAATGGTTGCTTGACACCTTAGGGTAGTCCCAATAAAAAAAACTAGTAGTTTCTATAATATAGAAACCGCACTAAAAAATACTGCTTTCCAATCCATGGTTTCTATTTTCTCTTTCTCTCTCCCAACTCTATCTTCTTCCTCCAATAGAAGTGCGGCACAAGCCCCTAGAAATTGATGGTTTCTCCCCAACGGCGATTTCATGGTTTCTTGGTGCATTGGGTCAAGAGAAGACCTGATTTCTTCATGAGTAAATCATTTCTAGGATTTTTGCTCTCTTTCTTTATTAATTACGTTGCCATATCAACATTTTACCTACGTGATAAGTTATTTAATAAAGATAGAAACCATCATCGATACACCATTTGACTGGCCTTATCATTTGAGGTGCTTGCCGCGGCGGCCAAAATCCCGGCCTGAGGGAGAGCCAACTTTTGCTGTTGAGTGTAGCCAGCCAATGACAAATTTCAAATGGCCGGATAAATTTTTGCCTGAAACTAAACAAAGGACAAAATTTTAAGGCAGACCAAATTTTGGCTTGGCTACTACTACTTGGGTCTAAAACCAAACGACCTCTCGGGCTCTCCTTTTTGTCCATGGTCGCAGGGAAGGAAAAAGTCCATTTTATCTCTGTGAACTATCTTCAAAGTTTAGTTTTTCATTTTGAATTTAAAAATCAGGTAAACTACCTCTCTCAACTTTTAAAACCGTTTATTTACCTCACTGACCCAGTTATAGGTGGTTTCAAAAGTGGATTTTATCTTTTTTTTTTTTATTTTAGTTTTGAAAAATCATAGTAAATCTTAGAAAAATCATAAAATGAAAAGTTCAATTTTGTTGGACTTGTCATGAGTAGATCTACGATAAACATATAATATGTTATGCTTTAGTATAAAGTTTTTGCTCTAACTTTAGAATTATGCTTTTCTATAATTAATTCATAGCTACAGTTTCTATGGTCCAATTGTGGTGAAATTTTATTGTGGTCTAATTATTGCATGCTTTAACTGCAGTAAAAATTTGATACTCGTTTCTATTTTTATACACTTTTAACTATTTTAAAACTATTTAACAAACATAAAACTAAATAAATGTATAACTCAGTTATACATGATCCAATGAGCATGAAATTTTTACTACAGTTCAATAATACAATAATTAACTAACCATATAAATTTCACTACAATTGAATCATAGAAACTATAGGTTTGAATTAATTACGGAAAAACATAGTTCTAAAGCTAGAACAAAAAATTTGTACTAAAGCATACCATATTATATATTCACTGTGTAGATCTACTCATGTGGAGTCAAAAAAAATTAGTTTTTCTATTTTATGATTTTTTTTGTGGTTACTATGATTTTTCAAATATTCAGCCAAAGTAAATAAAAAAGAAAAGACAAAACCGCCTTTGTAAATCACCCATAACTGGGTCAGGGAGGTAAAATGAGCAGTTTTAAAAGTTGATGGAGTTGGTTTACCCGGTTTCTAAGTTCAGGGTGAAAAAGTAGACTTTCGTAAAAAAATTGAGAGAGGTAATGTAAACTTTTTTTCGAGGAGAAAACTGATAGCACGTAGCGGCGCTACACATCGCTGATCCGTTAGCAAGCCCAAGTCCAGCATCATGTCACACCAGCAAGGCAGCAAGGGAACTCGTGTCGGCAAGTCAAGTATTATGGCCCAATATGGGTCTGTAATGGTATGTGGGCCTGGACCAAGATTTGCGCGCCGCATACAAGAGAAGAGGAGGCATGACATTTTTTTTTTTTTGATGAAACGAGGCATGACATTGTTTGGAGTATTTTAAAATAATCTAAGTATATAAGCATACTTCAATGACAAATAAAGGAGGTATATTGAAGATAGGAGTAGAAAAACTCACACACAACACACACGTCATATCATAACAATCGAAATACTATATAAGTATACTAAACTCAATATAGATAAACAAGGATAAAATTATCGTCTTAGTCATATCTATACCTCTATATCTATATCTATGCCTAATACTAAAGAGACAAAATTTCAGCCTATTTTTTCGTCCATCCATTTTTTGGTCCACCTCCCTTTAACTACCGGACAATGGAGAGTTTCTTCCATCCAGACTTATTATTATTATTATATATATATATATATATAAATATAATAATTCGAGCTCATATGAGTTGGAACAGCTCTTGTCTAGCGCGATACAAAGGCCGATTCCAAAACGTATCGGATGATATATGTGACCCAAACTCATAATCCAAATCCAAATAAATCTCTACGATTCTAAGTAACCTGAATAGAATAGAATCATAATCCTAATCCAAATAAAAGTAGCATAATAGTAAACTACGAAGATGATACATAGTCCGGGTCTTCTATGTATTAGATTCCATTGGATATGTTTATTGTTTATATTAAATCAGTAAAAATTTCTTAGTTTCGGTCCATTTTCTAACTTTGTTATTCTTTTTTTCTTTTTTTTTTTGTCAAATCCTTGTGGTCGTCTCTTCGGTCTACGTCTGTTAATCCACCCGCGTCCAACTCAGCTAACTATCGTTAATATAACTGTGTCCCATGTTTTTTCTAACTTTAGTATTAGGTATAGACTTACGGAATTTGATATTTAACTATAGCAATACATAGATAGTATATAAAAATTAAAGTTATGATATATTAATCTCTAAATATTTATATGCTTTGCAAGAGGATAAAAAAATCTATCAAAGTTGTATTTTAACTCAATACTGATTTAATAGAACATTGCTATATTATTGCCAACATGGTCGTCATAAAATAAATTTTAAATTTTATAGAAAGGATAAAAACATGAATAGATATGTATTATTTTCGTCATTGTTTCTCATCAACATTTGATAGTTTTTTTTTCCCGCGTGCAACGCACGGACATATTTGCTAGTGAACTATATAAATTGTGCATCATTGGTTTTTTAAAAATAAAACATAGGGTATGATTTATAATACCCTAGACATAACATGATACATCGTCGTACTGTGAGAGAAGGACAAAGGCTTGGAATTCCCGGTCCATTTCAATTGAGAGATACAATTTTCAATCAGTAAACATTGGATAACTACTTGAACCATTTTTTATAATTAGAAACAAGTAAGAATAACGTATACACAATTCCAATGAAGATACATATATACTATCACCAAACAACACAAACTAGATCAACAGATTGGAACAAAAAAACACACGCTGATGCAGATGTTATCGCTTCCATCTCCACTCCACATCCACAAAGCCCACATCTAACAATGACGGACACACTGAGATGTGCTACGTCCAAGCAGCTCAATTATTTACTGCGCACGCCACCATTGATAACTCGCGTAAAATCTTCCCGTGCAAGGCTAAATACGAAGGGATCTAGCTGTCCGTACGAGCTAGCTATCGACTGTACCGCCGGTAGGACATTATTATCGCCGCCGCGCCAAGCTCCACATAGGCTCTGACAAAAAGCTCGATAGGCTTCAGCCTACGGGCCGTATGTCTGCCGACGACGAGCCTGACACCTGCTACAGGTGGAGCCGCGACTTCGTCGTCGCGCACGCCATCTTCGCCAGCGGCCTAGTCACGTTTCCGGTGGCCGTTCTCCTCCTCGTCAACCGGCCGCACACAGGCCGCGCCATGTTATTCGCCGCGTTCGCGGCCTTGTGCACCGCCACCAGCCTCATCCTCTGCCTCCGCTTCTACGCCGAGCTCAGGCGCCCGCCGTGGCCGCGCTGGCTCTCCGCCGCGGAGTCTGACGGCCTGCAGCAGGAGGACGCTGAGGCGTCGTCAGCTGTCGCCGGGGAAGAAACGACGACGGCGACGCGGGTGATGTCGCACGCCCTCCGCCACACGGAGCAGCTCGTGATTGGTCACCGCGCGGAGATGCATGCCGCCCTCGCTGCGGGGCGCGTCCCGAGCTACGACTACCTGGGCGACGGCGCGGCCGAGGACTGCGCGGTGTGCCTGGGAGAGGTGGAGAAGGGAGAGACGGTGCGGCAGCTGCCGGCGTGCCAGCACGTGTTCCACAGAGAGTGCATCGATCCGTGGCTGCGAGCGCACGCAACTTGCCCGGTCTGCCGTTCCAGCGTGCTCCCGGCGCCCGAGCGGCCGGTGGAGGTCGTTTGATGGACATCGGAGCAGTTCATGAGCAGAGCAGTTCATGAGCAGACCAGGATGACGATCTTATCCCCGCCTGTGTTTGGTTTGCTGGCAAGCCCTGGCCAGCACTAAGTTTAGGTTAATTTCATCCTGGCCATCATTAACTTTAGGCTAACTAACAAATATGTTTGTAGTAAAAAAATAACAAATATGTTTGTGCATTGCAACACGATATATAACTTTGCACAGTATTAGTATCAGGGCGTGTTTAGTTCCATGAAGTTGGAATTTAGGGTTATTGTAGCACGTTCGTTTTTATTTGACAATTAGTGTTTAAACATGGACTAATTAGGCTCAAAACGTTCGTCTCGCAATTTCCCATCAAACCGTGCAATTAGTTTTTTTTTCGTCTATATTTAATGCTCCATGCATAGGCCGTAAATATTCGGTGTGACAGGTACTGTAACACTTTTGAGAATTTTGGGGTGGAACCAAACACGCGCTCAATAAAAATGGGCTAGCTATAATAGGCTTGGCTCAACCTTAAATTTAAGAGGCTTTGACATTCATGGCTTATGATGATGTTGTCCTCATTTTTCGCAACTTGTGTTTTGCGTCTGTAATTTCAAATCGAAAGCAGACTTTATTCCTATTCTGTTAAGTCTTTGTAGCGGTGTTAATTTTGAGATGAAATAAAAAAATCGCTCTTGGCGGTTTGCCATCGCTTTTGTTGGTTAATTATGATTTTACCCTAGTTTTGGATTCAAAGGTTTAGACATTATTTTTGTAGATTTTTGACAAGATTTTAGCAGCAAAATTTAATACAGTTTATTGCATAAGTTTTAAAATTTAAACCTGTGCAAACTTTTATATTTTTTGCAAAATTTGACAACATTTATGCCAAAATATTGACATACACATTTCATTACCACACAACTTGCATTTAATCGTGAAACCATAAACGAAAGCTATGATATAGTAACATGTCGATATCACATTAACACATCTAGATCACATACCAATATATGCATAAGACATGCCAACATACACGTCTGCATGACATATGGAACAAAAATAACTAGTGGTGAGTTTTAACATCTCTAGTGGCAAACATCACATTCAAGCATGGAAACCCAACAAACTCGTACGCCCCCGAGCAGTTCCTCTCGTTGCTCCCCTTGGCCTAGATCTTCCAGTTGCACTTGCACTTGCATAGTTTCACTTCATATGAAAAGAGTAAAATCATGTTGGTAAAATTATGAAAGATGAAATAGGCAAAATAAATTGTAATAAGCGAAAATGCATGCATGACTTATAATGGATCATTGTTGTCCTGTCCTGACTCTCTCCCTGTTGCTGACCCTCTTTCCCTTCCTCTTCCACTTTTGGTACCAGTACCACCTCATATTAAAAAAGAAAAAAACATGTTTAGTAAAGTTAGTAATGATTAAATTTGCAAAATAAATATTAATGAACAATATGCACGACTTACATTGGGTTATTGTTGTCCTCTCCTGACCCCCTTCCACTTCCCCTTCCCCTTCCCCTTCCAATACTAGTTGCACTAGCACTAGCACTTGCACTTGCACTTCTTGTGTTAGAAAAAATGTGTTAGTAGAATTAAAACCCCATGATTAAATGAGCTAAATAAATAGTAATGGGAAGCAATGCATGCATGACTTACATTGGATCATTGCTTCATTCTCTTGATCCATCTTGTGGTGTTGAGAACCTCCTCTTTGCCTAGTTGTAGGACCTTCTTAGCAATATTTAGTTGTATGGCCTAGTTCATTGCATTCGAAACACACCTTCCTTTTCTTACTAGTGTTAGCTTCATCATATGCCTTGATCCTAGATTCTCTTGGTCTCCCAAGTTTCCTCCTCATTTTGGGTTTCTTGATTTTGTCCTAAATCAACATTAGACCACTGATCCTTGAATGTCACTGGATTGAATTGACATGCATGTTCCTTTCTAAATCTATCAATAGAGAAGTACTCATGAACAAAGTTATCCATTTGTACCTTCCTACTAAGCTTTACAATGAAAACTAAAGCATGGCTACAAAGATTTTCCACTCACTTGATAATCCCTACAACTACACGTGTTTTGCTCCAAGTTGCATTGATTGCATGCCTGAATCTATTCATAGTTACTTTAGCTTTCTCAAACCCACATATTAATAGCTCATGGCCTTCGATAGTCTTGGTTTTAGCATTCAAATCATTGGCAATAGCTGGGTTTATTATGCTGACATATTACTTCCAATTTTAGCCCTCAAAACAAACTTCTCAATGATCATCTGTCTTATCTTGTCAAGCATTTCCATGATTTGTAAATCCTTTGTTTTTGACACCTAGCTATTAAAAAATTCTGAGGTTATTATCGATGTAATCTACTTTACAGTCTTCACTGAATTTGCTTCTACTGCCACATATGAACGATTCTCATCTAACCATTCAAGGGCCTTAGGAACCTTCTCCTCTATCGGCCCCATAAAGTAGTTGAACTTGGCAATTGTAAAGCTCTTAGCAGCACACCACATAAATTCACAATGTTCTTCCACAAGTGCCTCATACGTTCACTATGTTCTACTGTAGGGCACATGTCATCCACAACCACACCTATTCCTTTTTTCTTTACCAACATCTGTACTAATGACAAAGCCTATATGAACATATTCCCTCTATGTCAAGAAATTAAAGTTTAAACTTGAAAGATGCAAAACAAATTTAGAAATATGAACACACCTAGAGGACTACTAATAACCTTCTTCAAGTTACTGACAAACCAAGTCCAACTTTCATTCGACTCAATCTCAATCACTACATATGCTACTAGGAACAACCAATTATGACCATCCATGACAACAACTGATGCCAACGGACCTCTTGACGTTCTTGTCAAATGAGTTGCATCCATGTAAATATAGGCTCTGCATCCTTGCAAAAACCCATCAATGTATGGTTTAAGAGCAACAAAGAACCTTGGGCATGCTAGAGTAGGGGAGAGATTCTACCACCGAGTTTTTGGCTCGGGTGATAGGAATGGGAAAGGTGTCTCTCCCCAGCTTTACGTCCAAATTCCTTGTTTTTGGTAGATTGAGGAAGAGTTTTTCTAGGGGATGCCCTATTAAGATATCAAAATCCTGGATGTTGAAGACATGGAAGTCTAGGGGAACTTCATTGTCATTATGATAAAGTGAAATGTTATGAAGAACCCCTAGTCCTTCTAGTCTAAAATGTGATGCAATTCTGCAGGTTTTGATTGTCGAAGTGATGGCGTCATCGCTAAAATAGGTGTGAACAAAAGACGCAGACATGAGGTTAGCTCCGACAGTAGGATTGTAGAGGACATCCACCGAAGTTTTGCCGATTGAGCATTGGATGGTGGAGGAAGGGGTGCATATCTGAATTTCTTTAGATGAAAGCTCCACTTCTTCTACCCATTCGCTACTCATGATAGCTATCAACTCCTTGACGGATTTTCTAAGAAATTGTTCGTTTAAGGGGTCCGAAGTAGTGACAGGAACTGGTGGTCTCTTTTGACATGAGTACTTCGTGGTGTTTCTGAATTCTTTGAAAAAGTCATCCTCAAAATACGGGAGGTCTAAAGGTTGGAAACCTTCTTCCGGATCTCCTAGTTCGGGCGAGGGTCTCTTTATGGGTTCTAAGGGTTCGGTCTCAGCCAAAGAGACTTCCTCGTGTTTTAGCTCAAGTTCTAGATGGAGGGGTTCTAGCGGGAGAGTATTCTCTAGAATGTAGTCTAGGAGAGCTTCTCCTTTCGCTGTGGTTTTATGAGTGAAAGACCCTCCGACAGCTATATCAAGCTGTAGGGTAGATTCCTTGCTAAGCCCTAACCAGAAATGTTATAAAAGCACATGGTTGGGTATAGACAAGTCTGGGCCAGATCTCATTAAAATTGAGAACCTGTCCCAAGCTACACCTATGGTTTCCTTCTCAATTTGTTGGAAGCTAAGGATTTCTTATCGTAGGGCAGCTATTCGGGATATAGGGAAGAATGCAAGACAGAATTTGTTCCTTAGTTCTTCCCAATCGCCAGCTACCTTCCCTACGTTATGGGCGTACCATTATTTCGCCCTCTCATCAAGTGAGAAAGGAAACAACTTCCACCAAAGTGTTTCTTGTGACATGCCTGAAATGGTCAGGCAAGCACAGAGCTGCTCAAACTCCCTTAGATGGTGGTAGGGGTTTTCATAATCTAACCTCGAGAAGGTCTGTTCTCGAACCATGGCCATGAAGCTAGGGCAGAGTTCATAATTAGAAGCTATGATTGGCTTTGATGATTGTGGTGGTTCTACAAACTCGCCCTTGGGAGCAGAAAGGTTTTGAATGGTGGGTTGCTCCATTGGAAAAGAGTAAAAGCAAAAGAAAGGTAAAAACAAAGGATACATGGATGAACTAGGTTCAGAGACTAAAACGACAACCGTTCCTCGGCAACGGCGCCAGAAATGCTTGTTGGTGCTTCTTAGCGTAAGCAGAAAAGTCCGCAAGCGCACGAAAGTACCATTGTAGAACTTCACCCGGTGATATTCAAGGTATCGTATTTCCACGAGGAATGGAGGTGTAAGTAGTCTCTTGGCTAGTTTACCTAGGAGAACAAGAGGAAGGATAACTTAGGTAGTGAGGTTCTTCTAAAGATTAGAGAACCAAAGAAAAGGTAACTTTGCTACTACAGACTTGCTTCGGGCATCGGTGAACACTTGGTCTACCAAGTCTAGCCGACCTACAGCTCTACGCCGTATCCGAATGTGGGGGATTATGAAGGACGGACAGGGCTCTCACCACCTGTCACCTACCCCTCGACCAGAGGATACGAGGCAAATGAAGGTGACTTCTAGCTTAAACACCACATCTATGCTATCGATCAGTACTCTAGCGTTGGCGAGGAACTTCCATCTTTATCAGGAGTCCTCTACTAGAGTATTTGCCCTAGGGACCAACGATGAACCCGCAAGTTTGTAATGAACAAAGATAACTTTCTTAAGAACTCGTTATCGAAACATGAACACAAACGTCTTACTCCAAGTAGCAAGACGATTGTAGTGGTACAAGTGTAGAGGGGGAGGCCGACAAGTTTGGCCCTCCATCCACCTGATATACAAGGCTTGCCGAGTACAAGAAATAGAGGGAGCCACTACTCTGCTCTTCCTCTCACTCTTTCCTCTCTCACTCCCTACACTAGACTAGCTAGAAGCTAATGGAAATGTAGGTGCTCTTGCTCTTCTTCTCCAAGTGTTTGATGATTTGAAATGTGAGGAGGGGGTCTTCTTATATAGCCTTGAGTATGATGGTTTGGTGAAGTATTTTTGGTAAGCACCCATGCAACCATCCTTGGAGGCATTAATTGCACCACCTCCTGAAGAGTGGGCCCGAGAGGTGGCAAGGGGGGTGCAGCCGCACCCAGGGTGCACCTAGGGTGCGGCCGCACCCTGGTTGGCACCTCGCCACACCGCCTTCTCCAGGTGGGCTCTTGGGTAGACCTAGACCCCTACCACGTTGGTGTTTGGCCTGATTTTGTAGCAAGATTGGCTGTCTTGTGTTTCTTTTGGTGCAAATGCGCTTTGCGCTTTCCCTGATTGCGTACTTTGACATGTATTTCATTATTGTGTCCTACAAAACATATATATGCCAAAACTCATGGAAAATGTGAGTCGAAAACCCTATTTCTAAGATTTAACATTCATATTTGTTTTATTTTGTTTAAATGTTGGCGATAGAAATATGAGTTAAGCATTGCCAACAAATATGTTGGTTGGATCAATAGTATTCTAAGCTCCGGCACCTCATCTGTTTTACTTAATGGCATCCCTGGAAAACCTTTCAATTGCCTCAGAGGGGTCAAGCAGGGTGATCCTCTATCACCACTCCTTTTTGTCTTGGTTGCTGATCTATTGCAAACCATTGTGAATAAAGCATGGCAAAATGGAGTTTTGAAACACCCTCTAAGTGAAAACTTTGGAGGAGTCTACCCTATTATTCAATATGCAGATGATACACTTCTCATCCTACCTGTTGAAGCAAGAACTTTGTTTAAATTGAAATGCCTGTTAAGGACCTTTTCAGATTCAACTGGATTGCATGTCAACTTCAGTAAGTCATTCTTGGTACCAATAAGCATGACAACTGACAGAACTTCACATCTTGCAAATAGTTTTGGATGCAAAGTGGGTCGGATGCCTTTCACATATTTGGGGTTGCCTCTTGGCACCACCAAACCATCAGTCCAGGACTTCACACCTCTCTTGTCTAGAATAGAAGGGAGACTCTCTGGGATCCTAGGTTTTTATCCTACCATGGAAGGTTGATTCTTGTCAACTCAGTTTTCTTTGCTCTTCCCACTTTTTATAAGTGCACTCTACGGATACCTCCACAGGTTGTCAAACAAATTGATAGATATCAAAAGCACTGTCTTTGGAGTGCATGAATATAAACAGGAAGGGTACCTGTGTAGTAGACTGGGAAACCTCATGTAGACCGAAGGAGGAGGGAGGTCTAGGTATCATTGACCAGAAAACACAAAATACAACTTTGTTATTGAAGCACCTTGACAAATTTTATAACAATGCTGATTTACCATGGGTGAATTTAACATGGTCCAAATTATATGGAAATACACAGACACCACCACATGCTAGGAGTCCTGTTGGCTCTTTTTGGTGGAAAGATGTCCTTAAATTATTTGACAAAGTCAAATCCTTCTCAGTCTGCATTCCAAATAAAGGCAATTCCATGCTACTATGGGGAGACAATTGGAGTGGCTCTATTTTGAAAAATTTTATGCCCCAGCTGTTTTCTTTCACTAGAAAACCAAAGTGTTCCATCAATTTTTTGCTACAACATCAACATCTGGATAGAATTTTTAGCTTACCTATCTTTGATTCGGTTGTGAACTGTTGTCAGAACTGCAGGAACTATTTAAGGCCAGGCATCTAGATGAAAATGTCACTGATAAATGGACATACTCTTGGGGAAATAGTGGTTTCAACACCAAGAAAGTCTATAAACATTTACATGGTGTTTGGGAAGCTTCACCACTATTCCCATGGCTTTGGTCTCAAGGCAATCTTGGTAAACATAAGTTTTTCTTCTAGTTGCTCCTCAGGGACCGACTCAACATAAGGAACTTGCTTAGAAGGAAAAAAACAAAGATGTGGATGATTACACATGTGTTCTTTGCAATAATGGGGTAGAAGAGAGTGCATCTTTTCTTTGATTGCCCTTTCAATCAGAGTTGTTGTTGTTATCTTATCATACATTGGAATTTGAATAATCTCCAGCCATTGGACATGATAATTGAGGCTAGAACAAATTTTGGCAGCATCATCTTCAGAGAAATAGTAAAAACAACATGCTAGATCATTTGGAAGATGAGGAATAGCATAATTTTTTTGATAATGCCTCTGCAACCTCTCGGTTTGGAAACGCAACTTCAAAGAGGAGCTTGATATGATGTGTACCAAAGCCAAGCCAAGCAGGGGCAATCTTTTGAAATAGTGGAGCAAGAGTCTTTTATGATGTTTTACTCTTTTGTTTCATGAATATCTGTACATCTTTTTTATGAAAATCAATATGAAAAATAGGTAGGGAGCTTCCCTGCTGACTTGTTCAAAAAAATCATTTATATGGGCATTAAGCATTAATCCTTTCTTTAAATTGATTAGAACGACTCAAACAGATGTTCATCAGATTTTATCTCCATAGAACCATTGTCCTAATCGTGCCACATAGTCATGTATTGCTTAGCATCCCACAAACAGTGCTCAACTATGAAATTAACTAACTAAAGCAATCCAAAATTATGTGTGCCAATAACTTTAGTCGGTAAGATTCTACCTTGCCACGACGGCTTAGGACCATCATCTGCCAAGCTAAAAAAGGACTAAACTCTAACAACAAGTTTCAAATCCCAGCGATTTCTCTTACAAAGCACGATAATGAATAATGCGGATAATTTAGATGCAATTTAGGAGGTAACTTTATATTGTTTTCATAGTAGCAGGTAAACATATTAGATAAATGGCTATTTTCACTAATGGTTATTAACATCTATTGAATTCATGTCCTGCCTTTTCTGATTTTTGTGAGGATTAAGGAATTATGTTTTGTCTAGTGCTTATTGTGTGGATTAATGTTGCTGTGTGGATTAACCTGAAAACTATGTTAGATACGTCCGATTAACAATTAGTAATTATAAGACATACGTGGGTTTTTGTTTATTTTTTAAAAATGGCAGTGATTTTGTAACACCCTGAAAAATTTCATTTTCTAAAATAGCCAAATTGATTTATTTAAGCAATTTTGTGAGCATTGAACCAAGGGAAATAATAAATTTTGTGGAATTAAAATCAATTATAAGGTTAGTAACCAGTTGATGCATACACGCTGCTGCATATTTATTTTGTGATGATTGGTTTTGATTCAAAGTTCAAATGAATTCAAAATCTATTTGAAAGTGCTTTTGAAAATCTATTTGGAAAAAGAAAAGGCTTCTTCATTTTTTTCCTCCCTTCCTCGGTTTCGGC
Source organism: Miscanthus lutarioriparius (assembly GCA_904845875.1). Classification (NCBI taxonomy): domain Eukaryota; kingdom Viridiplantae; phylum Streptophyta; class Magnoliopsida; order Poales; family Poaceae; genus Miscanthus; species Miscanthus lutarioriparius. Next base: position 129,657,167 of record CAJGYO010000007.1, on the reverse strand, counting down.
CCGCAGGCCCTTTCTTCCGCGACCCACTCGCCTTTCTCTTTCCCCCTCTTCCCGTTTTCTCCTGGGGTGGCCCACCCGAGCTGGCACTGCCTCGCCGGCCCAGCCCCACAGCAACCGCTGCCACCGCGCCTCCTTCCCTCTTCAACCGCTGGCCGCCCGGGCCCGCACGTCAATGCCGCCCCCTTCCTTCCGCAACCGCAGCTCCCAGTCAAGCCGTGGCTGCAACCGCGCCCGCTCCACGCGTGTCGTGGGAGCGCCCCCCCTCCCATGCCCTGGCCTCTTTTTAAGCGAAGCCGAGCCCCCGCGCGTCCCTCTCTCGCTCCCCGCTCTAGTTTTCGCCCTCGCTCTTGCCTTGGAGGCCGCAACCGCCACACGGAGAAGCTTCGAGGACCGCCGTCTGCCATCTGCGTCGCCCGTCTTCCCCGAGCCGTCTCTAACCCTAATTTTCCCCGCTGTGAGACCCCCAGGCTCCCCTCTACCTCCCCATGCCGTCTAATTCGAGTTTCGTGGCCCCTAGGGCTCTAACCGCATGTGCCGATAGCTCTTGGCCGCCGGCCATGGCGACCGCCGCCTCGGCCTTCCCCTCCGGCCGTTTTCTCGGCCTGGACGTGTTCGCCTGCTCCCCCTCTCTCATCCGGTGTTTTTGGTTCATCGAATCATGGACAAAAGCCCCCGAACCAAGCTCGTCGGTGAGTCCTCGCCGTCGGCCATGGTGCCTGGCCGCCGGGAACACTATTCTGGCCAGCCCCCCTTGTTCTCTCTTCCCTGATTTAATCCTAGCCATCCATCGCGTGATCAAAGGCCCTGGATGGACGTTACCCCTTCGCGGGTGGATTTGCTAAAGAGCCCTCCTGTTTTCGTGTAATAGAACCCGCAGTCCAAAGCGCATTTCCCCGAGTACGCATTCTCGTTTTGAAAGCGTAAAGTTCACTACTTTAGTCTAGAATACGTTTTCAGTATTTACAGAAATGCCATTTGAACTGTTTTGATTACAAAATCGTCGTTTTAGCTCCGAATTGATCCGTTCAAATCGCGTTAGCTTCGTAATTCCATAATCTACATGTTAGAACCACTGTTAGTCAAGTTTGGAACTTTTTAATTTCATGGTTAGATTTAATTAAATATATTGCTATAGGAAATCCCGTTTTAATCATAACTTTCGTATTTTAGCTCCGTTTTTCGTGAACTTCGCGTTGACGTGATCGTAGCGAGACGTAGATTATTTTCACAAACATTTTATCTTGTTTTCTATACTATTGGTGTACTGTTCTAATGATAGGAATGTTTACTTTGCATGAATGCTTTTGGAATGTTGTATGTTACCGTGTTGGTCGTGTTCAGACGGTGAGGAGAACGTTGGAGACCAAGAATTTTTCGACGACCAGCAGGACCAGCAAGAGTTTGTGAACCAAGGCAAGTATAACATGGAACCAAGGCAAGTATAACTTGATTTTCACTTTAATCATTTACTCATGTGCATGTGTCTAACTTTGATAACCATAAGGACATTCTAGTCATTTGATGACTTGTTCCCTTGACTCCTATGGGTTAATTGCATATCGGTAGATTGCTAGTGCTCTAACTGAACATGATCTATACAATGGTTAATGGTTCTATGGAACTAAAAGGATAACGTGATTTGTAACAGCTGATCCATAGGGCGAAGGTGCAAATGACTTTTGATCATGTTGCTCCCGGCCCTCCATAAGGACTTATCTGTCGGCAAAAGCTGGGACTGACAGTGCAACCGTGGAAGTCATATGGCTCTGACTTTAGCTCAGTAATAGGACCTTTTCTAGCTTGTTAGAGGTTACCTTTATGGCTCAAAAGGGGCTTGCCACGTTGGGTATCGGGCTGCCTCTTTTCCTATGTGTATAGCCGCGATGGATATGTGCCATAGGAAAGGGGGGTTCCTACATCTGTCTGTCGAGGAAACCTAGCGGCCCTAACTTGTTAGAGAAACCTATGAAATGGCTTCATAGTGTACCCTGCCCGCTCACCTTGGCAGTGATATGGGAGTAATTAACCCGGGCATATGGGGATCACGACTCGAGGTGAATGTGCACCACCTCTGCAGAGGGTTACAAACTATTATAACAGCGGTGCTCACGGTCATGAGCGGCCTAGAAAACTCACAGAATAATTGGTTACTCATTGTTGTTCATTTATGATGGTTTATGATGATATGATCCAAATGATGCTGATATCTGATTAAGTGGGTTTAAATGGGAGCTTAAGCATAACTTGATAATACTTGATAATAAAATCTTGACTTACTAAAAATGCTAACTGCAGTAAACCAGTGTCAACCTTTTTGAGCCTCATGAACCCCATGTTATCTTGTTGAGTACGGGATGTACTTACGCTTGTTTATTTTCTTTATTTGGATAAAAATCCCGGATGGGTAACAGATGACAACGTGTATGAGGAGTTTCCTGAGGATTATTAGGCTTGTGGTCAACTAGTTGACCTTCCCTGTGATGGTGTTCCACGAGAGAGAGTTATCTTTCATTTTCAGCTGTGATGTATAAGACTAAGTTATGTTATTATCGTGATGTAAGATACACTGTGATGATACTCTTTTATAATTTGTCAGCTTGTGTGTGTGATTGATCCCTGGGCACACATGAGTTAGTGCATTCAATTTTATCCTTAAAATTGGGTGTGACAAATTGGTATCAGAGCTGTGTTGACTGTAGGACGCAAGCCTTGTAGAAACTTGTCATTTTAAGGTTTATAAGTTGCTGCAAAAACCCTTGCTCTATGAACCTTGATATTTTCTTCTCTACTATATATCTATCTTTGCTATTCATCTCTACCTTGATGCTTATTATAAGATCTTTGTTCTCATCTCCACTCCTTGATTTGACATGCCTTTAGAACTGTTCCTCACCACCTTCTTGCGTAATTTGAAGACGAGTCTTAGGATTGTTACCCCTAGTATAATCAGGGCGATAGTATCGTAAGTTGAGTCAATGATTGAGTTGTGCATCTCTATTGATTATTGAATTGTCATTATGCTTATGATTGTTTTGAATCTTTGTAATGATTGCAATAATCTTGTTGGGTGTTCCCACAATTTCATTTAGTTATAGGCCTAAGGCATAAGGATTAATGAAATAAATAGTCGGGTTTTGGTTTTCTTCTATTTTCCCTATCCTGTCTTTTCGAAGCAGTCTAAACTCTTCGGCTTATATCTCTATTATTGGACAACAAAAAATCACGAGAAAATTTTGGACAATAGTACACTTCAATATGTTCTCTGAGTGCAAGAATCAGCTTGATAGCTATTTTGGTTATGGAGATACGAAAATCACAAGGCAATGCATCTGTGCTGTTTGGAATCTGGAGTAGTTTCTGTTGTGTACTATTTTCAACCAAGTTAACTGAGGAATTTGGAAAAGTGTTCTATAAGAAAGTTGTGGAGAATTTTTATAAGCTTTCGAACGGTATAAGCTACAACTTCATTGAATTAACAGAATGAGAGTTACAGCCATTTTACGATGCTGTTGTTTTCCTGCTCGAGAAGAATTCTAGATTTCTTGTTCTTGCCTATATACAAGAGTATCAATGGGATGACAGAACATCTTGATATTAGTTAGCTCATCTATAAGGAGATGCAAGCTATACTTTGGTGTCCCATAGTCTATCTTTTCTTAAGGGGGGTAGCCAAGCTGAAGAATTTGCAAGTTGAAGTGTCCTACGTTCTGGTTTGCGCAGCAGAAGCGTGGTGGTACCCAAAGATGTGAGAGAAACTTAGAGTTTCAATGAGGTTTGATTGAAGGTTCAACGAAGGTTTAACCAAGATCATCAAAATTTTGGTAGAACTACCGGAGAAGTTCTCAAGTTAGTTGGATTAAGAGACCTCAGGTAAATGTTTGAAGGAGTCAAGAAGGGGTTGAAGTAAAACATATGTATTAGCTTTGCCAGATCTGGACAAGAGTTTCATATCTGCAATGATGCACCTTGTCAGGTGTGGAATGTGTCTTTATACGAAAAGAAAAGTAGTGGCTTGTTCATTAAGTCAGCTAAGGAAGCGTGAGTTAAACTACCTAGCATGTTATCTGGAGTTATCCATTGTGAAGCATGGAAGTAATATCTTCTTGGAAGTAAAAGTGACATATAGGAGGATCACAATAATCTACAGGACATCTTCACCAAGTTGGTCTTGAGCTTGTGATATCTTTGTTGGGATGAAAATTGAATATGACTTGAAAAAGTGCTATCACACGGAGAAGCAAAAGTCGTTGTCGATGTCCTTAGCAAGAGAGAGTTATGCTAAGAAGATTCGAACAACACTAAGGATTAAGAGTTATATTCCCAGTTCGAGCAACTTAGCCAGAAACATTAATGTTTTGAAGATTGGTAGAAGAATTTTCTTCTGACCAAGAGATTCGTCAGGACTTTGTCGGAAGGTGGATATTTTGAAGAGAATTGGTATTATAGGAAATGTGGCTTAGTGATTGGAGTTACCTAGAGGTTGTTCAAGGTACCTATCAGAATCTTGAAATCAATTGGGCAAGTTACTTGGAGTAAGATCAACATGTATGCAAAGTAAAGAAGAATCCAAAGGCGGAGAATCTGCATCTCTTTTGTCGACGTCTTCCGAATCTCGAGGACGAGATTCATCTTAAGGGGGTAGAATTGTAACACCCTGAAAAATTTCATTTTCTAAAATAGCCAAATTGATTTATTTAAGCAATTTTGTGAGCATTGAACCTAGGGAAATAATAAATTTTGTGGAATTAAAATCAATTATAAGGTTAGTAACCAGTTGATGCATACACACTGCTGCATATTTATTTTGTGATGATTGGTTTTGATTCAAAGTTCAAATGAATTCAAAATCTATTTGAAAGTGCTTTTGGAAATCTATTTGGAAAAAGAAAAGGCTTCTTCATTTTTTCCCTCCCTTCCTCGGTTTCGGCCCGCATGCCCTTTCTTCCATGCCCGCCGCCGCGCTTTCTCTTTTCCCCTCTTCCCCTTTTTTCTCTGGGCGGCCCACCCGAGCCTGGCATCGCCTCGTCGACCAGCCAGCGCAGACAACCGCCGCCGCTGCTTGGCTTCCTTCCATCTTGATCATTGGCCGCCTGCTGGGCCCGCACGCTGCCAGGCCGCCCCTTCTTCCAGAATAGCAGCAGCTCCGGTCATGCTGCTGTCAGAATCAGCAGTGGCCCGCTCCACGCTGCGTCGTGGGGCGCCCGCCGTCCCAGCGCGCCCGGCCTCTTTTAAGCGGCCGAGCCCTGCAGCGCCCCCTCTCTCGCTCCCCACTCTAGTTTTCGCCCTCGCTCTCGCCTCAGAGGCCGCAACCGCCACACAGAGAAGCTCCGAGGACCGCCGTCCGCCATCCACGTCGCCCATCTTCCCCGAGCCATCTCCGACCCTGATTTTCCCCGCTGTGAGACCCCCAGGCTCCCCTCTACCTCCCCATGCCGTCTAATTCGAGTTTCGTGGCCCCTAGGGCTCTAACCGCATGTGCCGATAGCTCTTGGCCGCCGGCCATGGCGACCGCCGCCTCGGCCTTCCCCTCCGGCCGTTTTCTCGGCCTGGACGTGTTTGCCTGCTCCCCCTCTCTCATCCGGTGTTTTCGGTTCATCGAATCATGGACAAAAGCCCCCGAACCGAGCTCGCCGGTGAGTCCTCGCCGTCGGCCATGGCGCCTGGCCGCCGCGAACACTGTTCCGGCCAGCCCCCCTTGTTCTCTCTTCCCTGATTTAATCCTAGCCGTCCATCGCGTGATCAAAGGCCCTGGATGGACGTTACCCCTTCGCGGGTGGATTTGCTAAAGAGCCCTCCTGTTTTCGTGTAATAGAACCCGCAGTCTAAAGCGTATTTCCCCGAGTACGCATTCTCGTTTTGAAAGCGTAAAGTTCACTGCTTTAGTTTAGAATACGTTTTCAGTATTTACAGAAATGCCATTTGAACTGTTTTGATTATAAAATCGTCGTTTTAGCTCCGAATTGATCCGTTCAAATCGCGTTAGCTTCGTAATTCCATAATCTACATGTTAGAACCACTGTTAGTCAAGTTTGGAACTTTTTAATTTCATGGTTAGATTTAATTAAATATATTGCTATAGGAAATCCTGTTTTAATCATAACTTTCGTATTTTAGCTCCGTTTTTCATGAACTTCGCGTTGACGTGATCGTAGCGAGACGTAGATTATTTTCACAAACATTTTATCTTGTTTTCTATACTGTTGGTGTAGTGTTCTAATGATAGGAATGTTTGCTTTGCATGAATGCTTTTGGAATGTTGTATGTTGCCGTGTTGGTCGCGTTCAGACGATGAGGAGAACGTTGGAGACCAAGAATTCTTCGACGACCAGCAGGACCAGCAAGAGTTTGTGAACCAAGGCAAGTATAGCATGGGCCTACCTTGATATCCTATTCACTTTAATCATTTACTCATGTGCATGTGTCTAACTTTGATAACCATAAGGACATTCTAGTCATTTGATGACTTGTTCCCTTGACTTCTATGGGTTAATTGCATATCGGTAGATTGCTAGTGCTCTAACTGAACATGATCTATACAATGGTTAATGGTTCTATGGAACTAAAAGGATAACGTGATTTGTAACAGCTGATCCATAGGGCGAAGGTGCAAATGACTTTTGATCATGTTGCTCCCGGCCCTCCATAAGGACTTATCTGTCGGCAAAAGCTGGGACTGACAGTGCAACCGTGGGAGTCATATGGCTCTGATTTTAGCTCAGTAATATGACATTTTCTAGCTTGTTAGAGGTTTCCTTTATGGCGCAAAAGGGGCTTGCCACGTTGGGTATAGGGCTGCCTCTGTTCCTATGTGTATAGCCGCGATGGATATGTGCCATCGGAAAGGGGGGTTCCTACATCTGCCTACCGAGAAACCTAGCGGCCCTAACTTGTTAGAGAAACCTATGAAATGGCTTCATAGTGTACCCTGTCCGCTCACCTTGGCAGTGATATGGGAGTAATTAACCTGGGCATATGGGGATCACGACTCGTGGTGAATGTGCACCACCTCTACAGAGGGTTACAAACTGTTATAACAGCCGTGCTCACGGTCACGAGCGGCCCGAAAAACTCACAGAATAATTGGTTACTCATTGTTGTTCATTTATGATGGTTTATAATGATATGATCCAAATGATGCTGATATCTGATTAAGTGGGTTTAAATGGGAGCTTAAGCATAACTTGATAATACTTGATAATAAAATATTGACTTACTAAAAATGCTAACTGTAGTAAACCAGTGTCAACCTTTTTGAGCCTCATGAACCCAATGTTATCTTGTTGAGTACGGGATGTACTTACGCTTGTTTATTTTCTTTATTTAGATAAAAATCCCGGATGGGTAACAGATGACAACGTGTACGAGGAGTTTCCTGATGATTATTAGGCTTGTGGTCAACCAGTTGACCTTCCCTGTGATGGTGTTCCACGAGAGAGAGTTATCTTTCATTTTTCGTTGTGATGTATAAGACTAAGTTATGTTATTATCGTGATGTAAGATACACTGTGATGATACTCTTTTTTAATTTGTCAGCTTGTGTGTGTGATTGATCCATGGGCACACATGCGTTAGTGCATTCAATTTTATCCTTAAAATTGGGTGTGACATATTTATTTTCCATTTTAAATTTACATGATAATTTTTGGGAGCAAAATAAGTGAACATGGATTCTTGTTTAATTGGCCAAATACGACTAACAAATTGACTGTTCCCTACACTCCAAATTTAAGTCATTTTAACTTTTCTTAGATACATAATTTTTGCTATGTGTCCAGACATACATATAGGCACATAGCAAAAACTATGTACTTTTTTTTAAAAAATAAAGCGATGTACTTAGAAAAGCTAAAATGACTTATAGTTTAAAACATAAGGAGTATTAGCTAACGAAGTACTTCCTCTATTACAAATTATAAGATGTTTTAGCTTTAGATATATTGTTTTTATTATGTATTTAGACATATTTTGTATATAAGCGTATAGCGAAAACTATGAATGTGGAAAAGTCAAATCATTTTATAATTTGGAATACAATTGTGCTCCCAAGCCTCGTTGGATTCGAGCAATTCAAAAGTGTTTCCTCATAGGGGAAACAACTGACAATTTTCATAAGCATCCATTTAGTTGCTTGTTGAAAACTTCAAATGGTTAACATGCATTTAAACAGAGGTGTACTCCCTCCGTCCCTAAATAACTGTCGTTTTTATTTTCAAGAAACATCTTTGACAAAATATATATAAAAAATATTAATATTTATGGTATAAAACTAATATCATTAGATAGATCGTTGAATTTATTTTTATAATAAATTTATTTGGAGATATAAATATTATATGTATTTTGTATAAATCCAGTCAAACTTACGACACAGAAACTGAGGAGCAGTAGCTAACTAAGTGTTGTACGGAATGGACGCAATCTTTAAAACACCCAAGCAGCGTGGTGGCATTGGCAATTGCATAACCATATTCTCAGTACGCGTGCTGCAGTTTATTCCTGTCCGTCTTCATTGCCCAACCAATGATCTTGTAGTTCCAGTGCTGCTGCACATAAACCACCAAAGCCAACAAGACTCCGACGAGTGGAATCACCACGGTGCCGGCCTTGTAGTAGAAGTCCATGACATCGTCGTCAGTCTCGGCCGGGTACATGTTAACGACAGGTGGCCTGAGTCTCGATGGGGAACCCTACGGGCCCTCATAGACCATACTGCAGGGAGGTAGGTCTTGATAACAAGGCCTACAGCCAAATCGTCAAGAAGAACGTGGAGCAAAGCAACGTGCAAAACCGAAACTCCAACGCAAACTATACAAGGAAACGCGCTCGAAGTGTAGCTTAGGACTCTGACCTTGTATCCAAATATGACACAAACAACGCCTCTCAGCGCCTGGACTATAAAGGGCTGGTGAGGGTACCCATTGTAAGATGAGAACGCATACCCGATACTCAAAGCAATACAACGCAAACAGGCTAACGCCAAAACTGGACGTAAGGTTATTACTTGACCAAGTCGAGGGCCTGAACCAGTATAAATCGTGAGTCTCTTTGCATAACCGTCGAATTCCGCTATTCGCAGAAGGCCGAACAACTGTCTCGGGTACCCCCGTGGTAGGCTATCGGTGGTAAAACATCGACAGCTGGCGCGCCAGGTAGGAGCTTTCGACGAATTTTTTCTCGAGAGTTCGGCGGACCTCAACCTCAAGATGACCTTTTCGGCGGGAACAACCTTTGTCTTCGGATCCTGGATCTGCAAGGCTGACGGCGACGGCAAGCTTCGTACCCGTCTCCAAGAAGAAAAAGAATTCGATGACGAAGTTCAATACAAACTCGCCGAGAAGATGACGAAACTCTCAACTTCGGATACAATTCGGAATAAGGAAGAAAGCGGATACGAAACCGACTCTGAAAAAGAGATACAACCCGATTCCAAGACAATCTTCACGGCACAAGAGTCAAGCCTAATTGGACTCGGAGACACAACAACGATCGCGAAGAGGTACGACCTGTACAACTCAAAGAAGAACTTGGGAACTTACGGACTGCGCAACGCGGCATCAGTCTATCAACACTTTACCCAAAACAAGATGAACTCAGCAAGAAGAATACTCCTGAAGGAAGCACAAGAAGGCATGATCATGACAGTGACCCCGCAAGATTGTGTGGTGCATTGGCCAGGTTCTTTCACCTCAAGCAAAGTCCAGACTGGCACGCGCGTTGAAGAACTACCTTATCAAGAGGGAAAAGAACTCGGATCCAGTTCAGAAGCTACAGACAGCTCAACCAAACGAAGGATGGAATACCATACAAGAAGAGCTTGTAAGAGGTATACTGTATACATGGCGGAGCAGTTAGAACAACCTTTGGAGCCACCACAGATACTAGATATAAAATATTCAGACGAATCAGAAGGCAACATCTCGCCAGATGAGAAAAGCGACAGCAACGAAAATGATGAGCAAAGACTAGCAAGGCTAAAGAAGAACAAATTGAAAGCTGAAAGGAGGAACCGATCTAAACAAAGGAAGCAAGTCTGGAATAAATACAAAGCAGAGCTAACGGAATACAACAGAAAGAAGGCGGAAAAAGAAGCCACAAAAAATACAAAAAGGGAAAGAATTGAAGAATTAACAAAGAAGTTGTACACCCTCACGAATAACGGGAAAGCAAGGGAAGACCAGAAGAAAGAAGTCGGGGGATCAGAAAAACAACCCGGCGAAGAAATTCCACAGGAGCCACAAAGGGAGCAGCCACCCAAAAAATCAAATTTTCAAAGGATAGGACCAGTAGAAAGTGCTGATATCAATGGAAGGAAGGAACACTACTCAAAGCAACAAGAAAGAGACAAACCAGAATTGAGCCAACGCTACCAATTAATGTCAAGAAGATTTGACAAAGAAGATGACTACGGAGAGTCTGAGTTGAAAGAAGATAGGTCTTATTATAGAAGGGCAAGATCGCCAGATTACGGAAGAACGGAACCATACGACAGATTCCCTTGTTTCGTAGGAAGACTACAAACTTTAAAGCTACCGCACAAGTTTAAACCAGCAAATCATTTCAAGTATGATGGCAAAGTCGAACCAAGGCAATGGCTAAGGGTTTACTCCCAATCTATTGAATTAGCTGGAGGAGACGACGACATCAAGGCTCTATTCTTCCCAATGGCCCTCGAAGCAATGCCGCTACAATGGTTTGACAAATTGAGGCCAAGATCAATCAGGTATTGGGAAGACTTGCAGGAAGCTTTCTGCAACAACTTCGCAGGCATTATTACCCATCCAATGACTGCAGCCAAATTGAAAGGAGTAAAGCAAAGGAGAGGAGAAAGTCTAAGGGAATACTATAGAAGATTTGGAGAATTCAGGGCTCAAGTCCACGCCATTACTGACAGGGAGGTGATAGAGGCCTTTGCAGAAGGAATCTGGGCAAACTAGCAATACAAGAACTATTTCAATGAGAACCCAAGATCAAATGAAGACTTCAAAAAGGTTGTTGAGAATCTAATTTCGTCAGAAGAAAGAACTCGGCATAGATTTGCTAGGGATAACCTAGAGAATAGAAGATCCGATTACAGATAGCAAGAAAAAAGACCAAGGCAAGACAATATGGTGGCAACCACATACAACAAAAGAAGATACAATGGCAACGGCAATGATAGCAATGGTAGCAATCACAATGGCAACTACAACAATCGCAACAACTGTAACAACAGCAGTTACAACAGTAATAGCAACTATCAGAGTAACAACTACCGAGGAAGAGCGACGAAAAACATAGAAAACATGCCGTGTCACATACACCCAGGGGCCAGACACAAGTTAGTTGAATGCAGCACTTTTCAGCGGCAATTCATGAAGAGAGAAAACAGGAATCAAAACAAACCGGAGCCAAAGCAAGAAGAATCCAAGAAGGAGGAAAAGAGAGCTGAATGAGATTATCAAGAACCCCAACGCCAATTAGCGGTGATATTTTCAGGTGTTCCTAACACACGAAGCAAAAGACAAGAGAAACTAGCTCACAGAGCCATCATGGCAGCTGAACCAGCCATCCCAAGATATCTAGATTGGTCAGAGTACCCCATCCACTTCATAAGAGAAGACCAATGGACCAGTGCAGCAAACGCAGGATGCTACCCGCTGGTACTGGGTCCGACTATCGCAGGAGTAGCAGTAACTAAAGTACTCATCGATGGAGGAGCTGGGCTTAACATAATTTTCACAGATACTCTCAAAAGGATGAATCTGGATTGTGAAGGGCTAATGACACCCACAAGCACACCATTCTACGGTATAGTACCCGGCAGAGCAGCTATGCCCCTCGGACAAATAACCCTTCCTGTCACCTTTGGCACACCAGACAAATACCGGACGAAATTCATCAAATTCGAAGTTGCAGACCTTGAATCATGCTACCACGCAATACTTGGAAGACCAGCTTTAACAAAATACATGGCAGTACCACATTATCCATACCTACTACTCAAGATGCCAACAACAAAGGGCGTATTATCATTGAAAGGAGATCTAAAGAAAGCACATGATTGCGACGTACAAGCAGTACAAATATCCGAAAGATTACAAGATATAAAGGAAGGAAAGAAGATTGCAATGCTGGCCAACGAAATGAACCCAGATGAGATTAAGATACCGACTAAGAAGCCAAGCAACTTTGCACCTCCAAAAGAAGCCGCTACCAAGACTATTGACCTACTGACTGGTGATCTGGAGAATACGGCAATCATCAGTGCAAATCTTGACCCCAAATAGGTACTCGCACTCACCAACTTTCTTCGGGACAACAAAGATATTTTCGCTTGGAAGCCAGCAGACATGCCAGGGGTCCCAAGGGAGTTGGCTGAGCACATAATTGATGTGAACAAAGGGTCCAAACCCGTTAAGCAGAAGTTACGAAGATTCGCTCCAGACAGAAAAGCAGCAATCAAAAAAGAGATCACCAAGCTCATGGCAGCAGGATTCATCAGAGAAATGATCAACCCAGATTGGCTTGCCAACCCGGTCCTAGTAGAGAAGAAGAATTCAAAAGAATGGCACATGTGCATCGACTACACAAACCTCAACAAACATTGCTCAAAAGATCTATATGTCCCACCAAGGATTGATCAAATCATCGACTCGACAGCAGGATCAGCTCTGTTATCCTTTCTAGATTGCTATTCAGGCTATCATCAAATATCCTTAAGAGAAGAAGACCAAAGCAAGACATCGTTCATTACACCCTTTGGGGCATATTGCTATAAATCAATGCCTTTTGGGCTAAAAAATGCAGGGGCAACATATCAAAGAGCAATTCAAACTTGCTTGGGGAGTCAAGTCGGAAGAAATACAGAAGCATACATTGATGATGTAGTAATCAAGACAAAAGAACCCGGATCATTGATAGAAGACCTCGTGGAGACTTTCAAGAATCTAAAAGCATGGCTGTGGAAGCTAAACCCCATAAAGTGTGTTTTTGGGGTACCATCAAGACAACTACTCGGGTTTCTAGTCAGCAACCGAGGAATTGAAGCAAGTACAAAGCAGGTTAAAGTCATCATGGATATGAAACCTACAAAGAAAGTTAAAGATATACAGAAGCTTACAGGATGCATGGCAGCACTCAATAGATTCATCTCCCTACTAGGAGAAAAAGGGCTACCTTTCTTCAAATTATTGAAAAAGCTAGGAAATTTTGAATGGACAGAAGAGGCAGAAGAAGCATTCCAAAAGTTAAAAGAATACTTGGCATCATCACCAGTAATGACACCACCAAAAGACAAAGAGGATATGATGTTATACATTACAGCAACCAAGAACGTTGTCAGCACAACAATTATGGTTGAGAGAGAAGAACCCGGACACGCATACAAAATGCAAAGACCAGTCTATTACATAAGCGAAGTACTAACAGAATCAAAAGTGAGATACCCACACGTGCAAAAACTACTTTATGCAGTGTTGATATCATTAAGAAAGCTGAGACATTATTTCCATGAACACAAGATTACAGTGGTAACCAATTTTCCACTTCAAGACATTCTACGCAACAAAGATGTAACAGGTCGGATATCAAAATAGGCAGTAGAACTCGGTGCTCTCAACCTAGACTTCAAACCAAGAACAGCAATCAAATCTCAAGCATTATCCGACTTCATTGCTGAATGGACAGAAATCAGTCAAAAAGAACCCGAACCAATACTTGATCATTGGAAAATGTATTTTGATGATTCCCTAAAGTTAGGAGGAGCTGGAGCAGGAGTACTATTCATATCACTAGAAGGGAGATAGTTAAAATATGTGCTACAAATACTTTGGCAGGCAACTAACAATGAGGCAGAATACGAAGCATTAATACACGGTCTAAGAGTTGCAAGCTCGCTTGGGATCAAAAGACTACTTGTCTACGGTGATTTAGCTATAGTAATCAATCAAGTCAACAAGGATTGGGATTGTACAAAAGATAATATGGACGCGTACTGTGTAGAAGTCAGAAAATTGGAGAAAATTTTCCAAGGGCTCGAAATCCATCATGTACTAAGAGATTCCAACGTTGCAGCAGATGTGTTAGCCAAATTAGGATCAGATAGAGCAAAAATACCACCCGGTATATTTGTGGAAGAACTCACAGCCCCATCCATCAAACAACTCAGAAACACAGAAAAAGCGAAGGAGACAACAGATCCAATGGAAATAGATCAAGCAGAAGAACCAGACCAGTCAAGACAAATCATGGTCATACAAAATGATTGGAGACAAACATACATTGATTTTATCAAAGAGAAGAAACTACCCGAAGACAAAGCAGAAGCAACTCGGGTTGTACGAAGAAGCAAAAACTACGTTCTGGTGGGGGATAAACTATACAAAAGAGCAGCATCATCAGTAGTACTGCTTAAATGTGTTCCGACAGATAAAGGAAAAGAAATCTTGGACGAAATCCACTCAGGATGCTGTGGAAATCATGCAGCCTCTAGGACACTAGTCGTCAAAGCATTCAGAACCGGTTTCTATTGGCCAACAGCACTCAAAGATGCAGAAGAGCTCGTCAGAACATGCAAGAATTGCAAAATGTTTGCTAGGCAATCACATGTGCCGGCTCACAACTTAATATGCATACCGCCGACTTGGCCGTTCTCATGCTGGGGGCTGGATCAAGTCGGACCACTCAAAAAAGTAAAAGGAGGCTTCGAATACATATTTGTGGCAATCGACAAATTTATAAAGTGGATTGAATACAAACCTTTGGTCAAATACAGTGCAGAAAAGGCAGTGGAATTAATACAAGACATCATGCATAGGTTCGGCATGCCCAACAGAATAATCACAGATCTTAGTTCACCATTTACAGCAAGAGAATTCCAATACTAGGCAAGAGATTGTGTGATAGGAATCGACTTTGCGTCAGTAGCACACCCGCAGGCCAATGGACAAGTCGAAAGAGCAAATGGACTCATATTACAAGGTTTAAAACCAAGATTATATGAAGATTTGAAAGATTATGGTGGAAAATGGATCGACGAATTACCAAAAGTGGTATGGGGTCTAAGAACCCAGATCAGCAGAGCAACTGAATACTCACCGTTCTTTCTGATCTACGGATCAGAGGCGGTACTACCAGCCGACTTAATATGGCTATCTCCAAGAATAGAATAATATGAAAAAGGTGAAGCAGAAGAAACAAGGCGGTTAGAAATTGATTCAATAGAAGAAATAAGAGACAGTGCAATCATACAAAATGCAAGATATCAGCAAGGGTTACGAAGACATTATGACAAAAGTACTCAACCCTGATCGCTAAAGCCAGGGGACTCAGTACTATGACTAATCCAGAAGAAAGATGGACGACACAAACTACTCAGTCCATGGGAAGGACCCTTCATCGTAAAGACAGCAACAGGACCCGACACATACGAGTTGATGACTCCAGATGAAATACCTGTAAAGAACACTTGACATAAGCCAGCTCAAAAGATTCTACAATTAAGTACAACAGATTGTACTCATGTTTCAAGAGAAATAAAACAGAGATTATTCAAGAAGAACAGCTTCAAATATGAGCCCTGTCCAACGGACAGAACCAACCCGTAATCAGGTTGGGGAAAAAGGGGCTTCCCTGTTAACAGCCAACCCGGAAACGGTTGTGCTACACGGGCAATCTTGTCACTCAACCATATAGAGATGGTCTGACTGACGGCCAACGACCAAATAGCTTCTTGGGTAAGGAGACCAATGCTAGCATTTGTCACTCTACCATAAAGAGATGGTACGACTAACAGCCCTGTCCAACGGACAGAACCAACCCGTAATCAGGTTGGGGAAAAAGGGGCAGCCCTGCAAACAGCTCAACCCGAAAATGGTTGTTGCTATACAGGCGCAATTGCTTACCCCAAGAGCTGGTATGATTGCTTACTTACCCTGCAAACAGCCAACCCAGAAACGGTTGTGCTATACGGGTCCGGTCGCCTACCCCAAGAGTGGTACGATCGAATACTTCACCCAAGAAGTGGCACAAGCACTCCAACAACTCGGTCGCCTACCCCAAGAGTGGTACGATCGACTACTTCGCCCAAGAAACGGCACAAGCACTCCAACAACTCGGTCGCCTACCCCAAGAGTGGTACGATCGACTACTTCGCCCAAGAAGCGGCATAGGCACTCCAACAGCTCGGTCGCCTACCCCAAGAGTGGTACGATCAACTACTTCACCCAGAGAGGGACACAATCACTAAAACAACTCGGTCGCCTACCCCAAGAGCGGTACAATCGACTACTTCGACCAGAGAAGAGCACAAGCACTCCAACAACATGGTCGCCCACCCCAAGAGTGGTATGATCGAATACTTCGCCCAAGGAGCGGCACAAACACTCCAACAACTCGGTCGCCTACAACAAGAGGGTACGATCGACTACGTCGTCCAAGGAGGGGCACAAACACTCCAACAACTCGATCGCCTACCCCAAGAGCGATCACCAAGAAGAAACAAGCTGTGGCAGAGCATGAAAAAGTCACAAGAAAAGACAGGGCGAAACTTTTCCATATTATTCAAAGACATCTCAGAAGAAAAAGAAAGACAGGTCGAAGCCTGCTCATTTTAGTCAAAGACAAATTCAAAAGCAGGGCAAAGCCTAATCATATTTTTAGAGACAAGTATATATTACAAGAAACCACAGGTTCATTACACAAAACATCTAAGGAGCGGGAGGCACAGCAGGAAGCACATCCATCTGTTCCAAGATTTGGTCTGTAAGACCACCAAGCTCCACCTTCGCCTCATCCCATCGCTGCGCAAACTCTGCAGTCACGAAAGAATCTACAATTTGCTGAAGCGGAGCATCAGGAGTGGCAACCCGGATGAAGGATATAACATTGTTTACACAATGGTAAAAACCACCCTTGACAAACTCAAAAAATCGAGTTGACAACACCGGGATAATGCCTCTCAACCCTTGAGCAAAGTCCTCTTGGCGACAAACAACAGCAATAATAGGCTTCATAGCTTCATAAAGAGCCCAGAATTGATCTTGGGCACCTGTCAGCTTAGTTTGGAGAGCCTAGAATTGATCATGGGCAGCTGCTAACTTCTCCTGCAAATCTTGCACTGATTTCAAAGCCTAAACAAGGTCACGGTCAGCTCTAGATCCAATCAGCTTGGCCTGAGCAAATAAATCTTGGGCCTCTTTCAATTTGATATCAGAAGAAGAACTTACAGACTCGACTTGATTTTGAGAAGTACGGAGGGTATTGATCATCTCCTCTCGTTCTTTCTACCAACTCTCCTTATCCTTAACAAGAGCTGAAAAGAAAGCAGACAAGGAACTCAAAGAAAGAAAGAAAAAAACAAGGCAAAAAAAGCAAGTATGCAAAGGAGAACCCACCAGTTTTTTCTTTCTTCAACACGGAGACCTCATTCTGAGCAGCAGTAACAGCCTGCAAAGATGAGTCGCGCACCTTCTCAGCCTCAAGCACCTTAGCATTAAGGGCGGACTCCATTAGAGCACGCTGCGCCTTCTCATAAGTCAGGACAACTTCAGTCCGAGCCAACTCATCTTCCTTTCTTTTCAAAATGGCTTCAGCAATGGCAGTAAATTGTGCCTCATGAGGACCGAACAAGACATCCTGATCTTGAAATAAAGACTGCAAAGCAAAAAAATGTGAGACAATAGCAGAAAAAACCAATATCGAAAGTTAAAAAGAACTCGAATACCTTAAGTTTGGCGCCATACGCGCCCGAGAAATTCTCCCACAAAGAAACCAACTCAGACAGCCGCTCAACACGACCGAGTTGGACCAACTCCTCCCCACCCTGAGTTAACAGGAGAGTACTTGGAGTAGAAGTCAAAGGCTGGCCGACACTAGAAGTACCAGCAGCATCCACAGCAGCAACAGACGAAGGATTATTATCAGCCGGCTCCCCATTCACTGCATCCTCCCGAGCAGCTGCTTCGAGGTTGTCCAGCAGGGACAACCCGGTCGGTAGAATAGGAGCAGCAAAAGGGCTGCCTAAGTTCACTTCAACTCGGTGCTCCATTGGAGGAGACACCGGAGTTCCAATAGCCTCCTCCTCAACACACGGAGCAGGAGAGGCAATACGTGGAAGAGAAGCTACAAAGAAAACAATCCGTCAGACAGAAAAGAAAAAACCAAGAAAGCAAGCATAAACGGGAAAATAACTTACCAGCAGTAAAATCTTGTAGAGGTCCACCGGCATCAAGAGCCAGGGAAGAAGAAGTATCCTCCGAAGGCCTACATTTGAAAAAAGAGCTCGGGCCAGTCAGAGACAAAAGCAAAAATGGTGAATCAGAAGACAAGATAAATATACTTACTTGATAACCTTCTTAAAGTTTCCAGCCACCCCTGAGAAGCCAAGATTCGGGAGAGGCACGTCGAACAAATCATCCTCAACCACCTCAAAGGAGGGGATTGGGAGGGCCTCTAGGACAGAAGCAGATACAACTGTCACAGAAGGGGCACAAGGTGCCGGTTTTCGACTATAATGAAAAAAGCAATTCAGTTATTTAGGAAAAGAGCAAAAACACAAGCACAAGAAAATTTACAGCGGAAGACTTATGGTCGAGTGATCAAGGGGACCTCATCCTCAGTCTCCACCTCGCTCAAGACAATAGACCGGCCTTCTATCAAGACAACAAAAGCTGGGATCAGTAAAACAAAGCAAACCAAAAGACAGAGGCAAAAACAACACAGGAGAAAGCACAAGCTCACCTACGAGAACATTACCTGTTGAGGCAATCTGACGAATTGAACGTTGCCTCTTGGGTAAAATATGCTTAGCAGCAACCTCTGACTTCCGCTTCCTGGATGACAAGATATATTGAGCAATTCGAGGATCAGGAACATACTCAACGTAGGAGTGGTGACCTTCAAACAAGCCAGTAATCAACCTGGTAGAAGAAGAACCCGGCCCGGTAGCAGCAACTACCACAGGACCGGCAACAGTATCATCATCTTCATCTCCTTCTTCGGCGGGCTCTTCAACAACAGCCCCGCCACCACCAGCAACATCTATCTCAAGCTTAAAAGCCCCACCAAAGCCCTGCAAGAGAAGAAGAAAGAAGTCAAAAACAGAATACGAATTACAAAAACCCAAAAGAACTCGGAGGAGATTACCACTTACCTCAGGAGGAGGATGAGCAGCATCATACTCTTCAACACGAACAGGCATCACAGAGACCCCACCCAGAATACGCCCCAGGCGTTCAAGAATGACCTCCTCAGGCAACTCGACATCAGGAACAAGTCGGGAAGGATCTGAGGGCCTAGTATATTCAAAGCCGTAATGCACTCTCTGCATAAGAGGTTGCACCCGGTGACGCAAGAAACTGGCAACTATACAATTGCCACTTAAGCTTGCCTGTTTAAGCACCGCAACTTGAGCGAGTACAGGCTTCAGAGCAGCACGCTCAGCAGAAGAGATTTTATCTTTCCAAATAGAGAGGGGAATGGAAAGAACAGAAAGATCATGAGAAAAGGAAAGAGCAGGTTTTGAAATATAAAACCACTTCTTCGCCTAATTCTTGACAGAATCAGAAAGGGTAAGAGAAGGGAAAGAAACTCCCTGATGAGATTGGATAAGGCAGCAGCCGAGAAAAGGAGTATTATTTTCATCTGACAAACGCACACGGAAAAAATGACGAAAAAGAAGAAGATTTGGAGGAATTCCAACAAAAACTTCGCAAAAATGCACGAAGGTAGAAAGAAAAAGAACCCCGTTAGAGGTAAGATGATGGATTTGAATCCCATAGGATCCAAGAAACTCAAGTAAGAAATCAGACGGGGGATAACAGAGCCTCGCCCGCACAAAAGGAACAAAAAGAACAGATTGATTCGGAGTGGGAGAAGGGACATCGTGCTCACCAGGACCAGATAAATTAGAGAGACATTTCTCC
The DNA here is from genome assembly GCA_904845875.1 of Miscanthus lutarioriparius. Classification (NCBI taxonomy): domain Eukaryota; kingdom Viridiplantae; phylum Streptophyta; class Magnoliopsida; order Poales; family Poaceae; genus Miscanthus; species Miscanthus lutarioriparius. The sequence continues at coordinate 129,637,266 of CAJGYO010000007.1, read as the reverse complement.
TGAAGAAGGCCATGAGCAACAAGCAGATCCAACTCCGCCTCCGAAGTCGATGGCTTGGGGAGTTGCCTCTGTATTTTCCGCATCGCAACAAATTTGGTGTTCTCGATCACCTTGAGCGACGCCTCCTCATCGACAGATTTGCCCTTATTCTTGCTCTTGTTCTTCGCCACCATCTCAGAAAAACAAAGACAAGATTTGGACAGAAATAGCGGGAGATCGAAGGCACAATGGAGCTAAGGTTTTGGCTGAGATTGGGGAATTTTTTACTGCAATGGCAAGTTAAGCCAACAATAACAGAGCAGTTATCTTTATACAAGAAAAATACGCGGCCCACGAGGCCCAAAATCACGCGGATTGCTCGAAGAGGCCCTTCAAAGTTACCGTTCCACAATTACCATGCACACAAAATGAAAAAGCAACGGTCCGTTCAGACTATAATGGATACATGACGAATTAACACAATCACAAGGAGGCAACCAGGAAACAAGGATGCAAGAAGTCAGTCATGACAATACACCACAGTACAAACATACAAAAGAGCTCGGCCACATCAATAAACAACTCGGTCACAGAGCAGAAAGGAATATTTTTTCATTTCATCAAAGGTACATTGAGATTACAACAGAATACAAGATCTGATGAATTCAACGAAGAAAGCAAAGGAAATCATTCAACACGAGGTTGCAACCCTCGAACCAAGATTCGACATTACCAGGCAGGATAAAACAACTCGAACGTACTTTTCTCCAAAGGAAGAGCGCACAAAACAACTCGAACCAAGATTGCTATAGGTGACAGAGAAGGCACCCACAAGCCATCCAAGATTGACAATGACAACCACGTCAATATAGAAGAACCCGGCACCATCTCTCAACACGTGCTGATTTGTATTGGACTGAACCTAAATGGCACAGCAGAAGACCGAATAATGGCTGATCTACAACGGACTGTCGAAGAACAAGCCGGAACATGCGCCAATCATCACTGTAAGAAGAACAAAAAAGAAAGGGCAGGCACTGGAAGATGAGGCAACGCAACATGCATCACTCACATCACAAGTCCTACACCATTTGCCTCAATATCCCTTACAGCTAAATATCACCTCGAGACTAGCCCGCTACTAGTCTCTATCACAAGACCTACACCATTTACTAGCAGAAGAAAACAGAAGAAAGAGAACAGGCCCGGGGGCTCGTCGAGCTCCCAAACTATAATATCCATGACTACAAAAAGAAGAAGAAGAAACTACACAACAGGGTATCAGCAACATGCCATATTTATAGCACAACTCAGATGCACATATGCCAGACTCATGGAAGAAAAAAGAACTCCAAAAGGACAACCATGTGAACTACTGCAGAGCCAGGACTTCAGTAAAAAATCAGATATGACTAGACCACCACGAAGGAACAGTACATACCCAGAACAACCACAATACAAGATAAAGCATATCCAAGAGAATATTCCACAGCAGCAATACAGCCCGTGAAGACACATTGAATTCTCCAACAATCAGAATAACAGCAGCAATAAGCAGCCGAACAAACAAATCAGAGACGTGTGAAGGATCACATATAAAATTACAGTGTCAAAGGAATACAGTTGAAAAAGAACTCGGACGGAGAAAAATTATAAATCTCATTGATCGAAGATAAATACAAAGGTAACAGACGGTCAAACAGGACCGGATAAACTCAGACATAAGATAGAGACAAGATTCTTAAATATTGCAACAAAAAACCTAGTGGCGGTAGCAGCGACAGCTTGAACGCAGAAGAACAGATAGAGCAGCATGATCATTACCAACCAAGCATAAGTCCGGGGGCTGCTTAACCTCACACACCAGCATATCTACGAATGAAGAAAGAATTGAAGAAGAATTTTCCTACTCAAGGCAGAACCACAACCAACAAAGAAGGTATTTATAGCAAACCAGAGGTAAACAAGGCTAAAGATCACAAGAAAGAGAGAGAAAAAGAACAAAAGAGCAAAGCAACAAAGGCGAATAGTACCCAAAAGCAAGATTCCTGACAAAAAGTAAAAGAAGACGCTCACTCATGGCTATACAAGACCCATCCGTGACCAGCAAAAGACAAAGATCAAAGGAGTACAAATCAAGACCCTTCTTCCGGCTTCTTTTCAACAGAAAAGAACCCGGAGAAGACTCGGGGGCTGCAAGTACCTACCACAAAAAAACATATTTTTAAATTTTTTGACCATCCAGCTTTTTTACCAAAAAACAGAAGGCTCGGGGGCTACACTCAAAAATTGCACTCGCTGCACTCAAAGGAAAAAGAACCCGGAGGACATCAAGCAAAAGTGCACATCAGTCAAAAGAAGAATCAAAGAAGACCATATCAAGATTTCACTTCAAGAAGAACCCGGATCAAAACTACAACTCGACCCTTTAAGCTCAATCATGAAATGCTCGGGGGCTTGTCGATGGAAACCCTACGGGCCCCCATAGACCATACTGCAGGGAGGTAAGCCTTGGTAACAAAGCCTACAACCCAATCGCCAAGAAGAACACAGAGCAAAGCAACGTGCAAAACCAAAACTCCAACGCAAACTATACAAAGAAAGACGCCCGAAGCGTAGCTTAAGACTCTGACCTTGTATCCGAATAGGACACAAACAACGCCTCTCAGCGCCTGGACTATAAAGGGCTGGTGAGGATACCCATTGTAAGAAGAGAACGCATACCCGATACTCAAAGCAATACAACGCAAACAAGCTAACGCCAAAACTGGACGTAAGGTTATTACTCGACCAAGTCGATGGCCTAAACCAGTATAAATCGGGAGTCTCTTTGCGTAACCGTCGAATTCCGCTATTCGTAGAAGCCCGAACAACTATTCCGGATACTCCCGTGGCAGGTTATCGGTGGTAAAACATCGCCGTTGAGGTAGCCGTAAATGAGTGGCAGCAACCACGCGGCGGTGACGCCGGCGTAGTATCCCGCCGCGAGAGGCTTGCAGTTGACGCGCCAGACGGCATTGCCGATGACCTGCGGGAGCAAAAACCACTCCTTCACCACACCGACATACCGCTCCATGATGGCGCCGCGTGTGCGCATATGCGACGACGACCTCCACTGCGCTTCACCGTAGACCGCCCTGCGCGACAGAGTCGTCGCCGACGTGCCGTAGGTGCACAGCCAGTGCACGGCGACGGCGAACAAGAGGGTGCTCAAGTGCATACCGAAGCTGTACAGGAGCACCACGGTGTCGTCGGGTACTCGATCCGGCTCGAGCGGCGCCCGCGCCCGCGCCCGGGCCCTCGACCGCCACACCTTCTGAGCGAGCCACGCCGTGACGGCAAGCGCCGCGAGGGTGAGCGCTTTGACGGAGCAGTCCAGAATGTTCCAACCCATATGGTAGGCGTAGGGTCGGTACCTCTGCGACGGTCACGCCGGCAGCATCTTTGCATCGGTGACCAGCGTCACGGTGTAGCCGAGAGCCTGGACGCCGAGCATGGCGAGGGAGATGTACGGCACGACGTCGGCGTGGGACTTGATGTAACGCCGCTGGCTGATGGTGGCGGCGATGGTGGCCGACAGCATGGTGACGCAGAGGAGCCCCTCCACGATCGGCTCCGTCAGCTCGTGCCGCTGCTGGTCCCGGTATATGACGGGCAGCGTGTGGAGCTCGGTCCTGTTGAAGTGTAGTGGGTCGTCGTCATCCCTCGTGCTGGCGATGAAGACCTTTGCCTTCCGGCTGATGAGCCACCGCGTTGTCGTCGGTGGGTACTCCACCGTCACCTCTATGGAGCAGTCCTTTCGGTCTTCAAGGTCTCTGATCGCCGCCAAGACTCGCCGTGGGGCGTGGACGTTCCGGCAGCCGATCAGGTACATTCGCCCATCCTCTGGGTTGTACACGCCCTCCAATGACATCACCGGACTAGGACGGAGGCAATTCGATCTGCCACATACTAGGCCTACTCCGCAGACACATTCAGCAGTATGTGCTGCTTCTTCACGGCATGGACTCTCTTAAGTAGTTCGATCTGCCACATACTAGGCCTACTCTGGGTCTGGGATTGGCGAGAGCTGTTTCGTCCAACCATGGTGCCAATAGAGAGTATCTGCAGTTCAAAGAATGGCGCCTCGATCCATTGCGGCACAAACGGGGGTTCACAGTGAACTGTAAGCGAAGATCAAGGTCGTCGGCGAGGTTGGCGAGACTCACCATTTCATCATTGGCACCAGCACCAGCAGCGATACTTGGATAGCTGAGTAGTGACCTGGCAATGAAGCTGTTGCGAAATCCCGCTGGTTGGCTCGCTCGGAGTTGAAGGAGGAGCTCCCGAGCCTGTTGGACCTTGGTGTAGGAGTACGACATGCGCCGCTGCAACGGCCTGTAGCCACCAATCCGGGGGTCTACGCGTTGCTGGAACATGAGCGGAGGGTGGCTCGTCCCGTCCATGGCGGTGATCTGTCCGGCGATGATGCCGCGGCGACTCATCGACATCGTCGTCCGGACGGAGAGACTCACGCGGTAGCCGCATGCTTCCTTGGCGACGCCAACGCCTAGGCAGCCCACCATGCAAACCCGCCCCATAGACGGGATCCAGACGCCCTCGGCCGACAAGGTCATGCCGGTCCTCTTTTCCGCAGTGGGCTGATGCTCCCACGGCGGCACGTAGCGGAACACGGCTGCCACCCTTGCTGCTGCACGTCTGTCCTTGCCGCCCAACGGCTTGCACTGGAAGCCCGTGGTCGCCGCGATGACAGAACGGGTGAACGCCATGTCCTCCTCCATAGCTCTGCCTGTGGCCGGGGGCCTGGACACGAAGGGCCCCAGCCGGCTGCAGAACTCATCATCAGTCCCCTTGCAATTCCAGTTTGGAACGACTTCCATCACCTGGCTGCCGAAACTGGATTCGTGTATGAAGTCGCAGAGAGATTGGCCACTGTTCAGGTGGTGCTGCTCCATGGCGGCGTCGCCTTCATGGAAGGGAGAGTCGTCCTTGCTGCGCCATGCGACATCAGAAGACGACTCCGTGTCGTCTTCTTGCCGGAATTGGTAACCGGGGTCGTAGCCGTACCCGTAGCCGCCGGAGAGCTGGGACTGGGACACCAGGCGGACGGTGTCGAAGTACGCGCCATCCGACTTGGCGTTCGTGCTCGCCATCACGCCATGCACGGCGCGAGCTGTCAGCGTCGGCGTCTTCGGGTACCGTAGCACGAGCAGAATGTTTGCCGTCAGACAGGACCGGCGGCTCCAAGTTGGTGCCAGCGCCATCATTCTTGGCCCAGTCCCACGGGTCCGTGCTGTTGCTTCCGCGCACGGGGAGAAGAGCGTCCCCGACCATACACAGTACCCTCTCGCCACCGCCGTCGTCACGGTCACGGGGACCGCTCCCCGGCGACGACCTTGTCTCGGTATACACGCCTTGGAACACTAGATGGAGCCTGGCGATCCCCGGCCGGAGCTCGAACTCTGGCGGCGACGGGCTCGGTTCCATTTCCATGAGCTCCCAGCTGCAGCCGGGGTCGCGGGCGATGCTGAGAGTAAGGACGCCGCTGACGTTGAAGGCGGCTCGTGCACCTCGCCGTGGAACCGTCTCCATGTGCGTGAGCCTGAAGGATGCCAGGGGGACCGCTTCAGGCAGGTCATCAGGACCGGCCGCCACCGCCGGATCGGCATAGCTCCCGTGGAACGGAAGCAGGGGAGCTTGGCCGGCGTCTTGGCTCCAGTTGCCGTTCTCGAAGGATAGCTGGTACGTCAGTCTGCTGCCACGGTCGGCATCAGCCTTGAGCTCCACGCCTGATGAGAGCACGGACTGGCAGTGCCGGTCGACGTCGGCGAAGCGGGTGTAGTGATAGTCACGATGGATCAAGTCGATCTCGATTGGATTGAACGTGGAGGTGGTGGCAGAGAGACATGGCGAGAACAAGGCAAGATTCAGCAGCAAGGTGGTGACGATCTTGGCGGCCTCCATCGATGTGGACTGCAGGAAACCGTAGCATTCAGTAAGATACTTAGGTAACCGAACATTGGCTATGTGCGGCTAGGAAACATCGGTAGTTGATCCAACAGCACTGCCAATTGCTGATCCAGTTGAGATTAAATTCGGTGCAGACAGCCTTTTCGGCTGGAGCGGCCTGCTAGCCGGTGCTGGCCAGCCCTCCCACGCGGCATCGTTCATATAAACAGTGTCTTCCAGTTAAAATAGTATTTTTTTTCGCATCAAATCAGTTAGCAGTAATAATACAGACGATCCAGCCAGAAGTACCGAATAGGCTTTGATCAATTACCTAATTTTTTTTACACCCCTTTTCTCCTTCAGAGTCCAAGAAGGCACCAGGAGCCAAAACTTCATAAATGTAAGTACTCCTACGTCGCTTAGACCGCGTCAAAGTCGCCTCTATTCTTGTTTTTTTATGATGGCATGCCAAAGTCGCTAGTCGACCGTTGAAAGAGTAGAACCTAAGCACTGATCTAAATACTCATGTGCGGATGTGCCTCGGAACTGAAGGATCAAAGAATATAACGAGAATAAAATAAAAGGAGCTTGGTCTCCGGGCACTTATTCGCTTTAGTTTATAAGCCGTATTTTTTTAATCAAAGAACATTATTTTTCTCTCATAATCAATCAGTCAACCGTACTTATCAGCTAAGTGAACAGTGCAAGCAAAACATTGTACTAGTGGTTGACAGCTCCAGTGTGGTATCGAACCGAGCTGCAGTTGTCAGGCCACGAACGCAGCCTTTCGATTCGTTTGCAAGAAAAGCAGGGCAGCTCTAGTGTGTGGTTCGTTGTTCTCTTCGTAGGACCCACAATAAACAATAAACAAGTTAGAGAACATAGCTCATCTGCTTTCTCTTGTGGGTGGCAGCGTACGTGAAAATTAATATTTTACGTTGAAGCGTCGAACCGAGAACAAACGCCGAACCGAGGAATCTTCTGGCATGGTTGGGTTACTCTAGTGTGTACGTCGACTTTTCATCAGTTTCTCTCTCCCCTCGGTTCGTTTTGCATGCACACTAGAGCTGCCCAGTATGTGCTTGGTTCAAGTGGGTTTCGGATGGATTGGACCCAGCTCCGAGAGTGTTGGTTTGGGGTAGGAGTTTGGGTTCATCCCCTAGAGGAATATTCTCGTCTGATGCGGGCCGAGCCGGTTCCTTCGAATCGAGCGGATGGGGCGACCCACCTCGTGCGAGCAAGTAGAGCACCGGCGCATGGGACGAGCTCGCGGGTGGCGGAGCGTGGGATGAGCTCGCGGGCGGCACGTGGGGCCGAGTGCAGGGGCGACGGCGCGTGGGGCAAGCTCGTCTCTGCCGAGCGCACCGGCACGGGGTCGAGTGCAGGCGAGGCGGCATATGGATGGCATCGTGTGGGCCGAGCCCGGCGGAGCGTGGGGCGAGCTCACGGGTGGTGTGTGGGGCCGAGCTCAGGAGAGTTTTTTGGGGGATTGCGTTGTCTTCGGGACATGTGTTCGGAGGCGCTTTCTCGGTGGATTGCTACGTGCGACACCTAGTGGGGTAATTGCTCAAGTTTAGGACAATGGCCCCGTTCGCTGGTCTGAACTTTGGCTGAAACTGGCTGAAAAACACTGTTCCGGCTAAATTGTTGTGAGAGAAAAATACTGTTCCGGCTGAAAAAATAAGCCGAACAAGCCAAATTTAAGACAAGCGAACGAGGCCAATGTCTCGTGGGGGGATTTCAGTTTGAATCAGAAAGGGAGAAAATCCTTTTTTTTTAGGGAACAGGAGGGACTCGGGTAGTCCCTACTGAAAATTTATTAGAGTAACCAAAAAGGTTAACAAAAAAAAGTTTTACAAGAGGTTACAGGAAAGACCACAGGCAGAGAGAAATTCAGAAAAAAAAGAAACAAAGAAAATTAAGACAATTATAGAGAGTGCTCTAGCCATAATTCAATTGAAGGAAAGTATTTCTTTTTAGCCCTCCATAGGAGCAAGCCAAAAGTGTGCTCGAAAACATCTGAAGCCCTTTGAACGGTAACAGGGAGTCCTCTGAAAATGACATCATTCCTAATAGTCCAGATACTCCAACTCATAATGATGATAATTTCCATATAAAACCGACATTTAGTGCATTTTGAAACTCTCAAAGATCTCAGAAGGGTCCAGAGCTAAATTAACTGTGATGCCAACAAGATTTGCTTTAGCCATTTCACATTCCAAAAAAAGACGTCAAAGCTTTCTTGAAATCAGAGAACAAATCACACAATTGTAAGAAGGAAGGTGCATGTGCTTCCTCCTCAAAATGTTACGGGTGCTCAGTCTAACATGAGTGAGCAACCAGAAGAAGACCTTATGCTTATGCTAGCAAGAGGATTTCCAAATCCATTTATAAATTGCGTGTGACCAACTTCTTCCACGTAGCTGACAGTAAGCCTTCTTGGAGGTGAAAATGGAGCTGCCCTAAATATACATCCAAGTGTCAACACCATCAGACAACTGAAGGTTTTGCAGGATGATTTTAATCTGCTGAAATTGTGCAAAGGCCTCTGTTGAAAGAGGAAGGCTGAACAGACTGGAGATGCTAGTAACTGCGGCTGCACATTGGAGAGAAAGGAGAGGCTTCTTGGCAAAAGAGAACAATTCAACAAAGGTTAATCTTAGAGGTTGACCCATCTAGCAATCATTCCAGAGAAGGCAAGAAGCACCATCTGCCACTGAAACTGAGGCCATGCTTTTGAACTTATCTAACAATTTTAAGACATCTTTCCACCAGAATGACCCTTTCTTGACATGATTAGGGAGCCTACCATTACTATAATATTTCTCCCAGATAAGATGCACCTAGGGGATGTCTGCTCTGTTGTAAAATTTGTGATAGTTTTTTAGAGCAGGGCCTCATTTTGGGTTTTGAGGTCCAGCACCCCAAGTCCACCTTCTTTTGACTTGGTCACCAGGGCCAAGCATCCTTGGCATTGATTCTGTTGTTTTCTTTAGACCATCTCCAAAGACAGTGCTTTCTATATTTGTCAATTTGCTCCATGATAGTGGAATGAAGATGGAAAGTGCTCATGAAGAACATAGGAAGGGATGTGAAGACAGAATTAGTCATCTAGAGCTTCCCAGCTTGAGAGAGAAAAAGGGAGGTGCTGACCAGCCTCCTTTCACATTTAGTCACCAAAGGCAAGAAGTCCTCAACTCTTGGTTTACTAGTACCCAATGGGAGCCCCAAGTAGGTGAAAGGCGGACTACCAGTGGAGCAGCCAAAGGTGGCAGCAAGATGTTGAAGCCTTTCCTCCGGGAGATTAATTGGAACTAGCATTGACTTAGAGAAGTTTACCTTCAAACTAGTAGAATCAGCAAAAGTGTTTAGAAGGGCTTTCATCACAAACAATTGCCTAGCACATCCTTCCATAAAGATAAGAGTGTCATCAACATACTGAAGGATTGGGAAGTCATTAGTATACTGAAGAGGGATTGGGAGATTGAGCAACCCTTGCTCCTTTGCCCTGTTGAGAACAGATTACAATAAATCTACAGCAAGCACAAACAGAAGAGGGGATAAGGGATCCCCCTGCCTAACTCCTCTTCTGCAATGGAAGACCTTACCAGGAGCACCGTTTTGTAGAATAGAAGAGGTGCCAGAAGAAAATATAAGCTTCAACCAAGCCAGCCATTTTTGCTCAAAACCGTTCTTTGTCATAATTTGCAACATAGCCTCATGTTCAATTTTGTCAAATGCTTTTTCAAAGTCTAGCTTCAAGATTACAAGCTCCTTTCTTGAAGAGTGGCAAAGGTGCAGATACTCAAAGGACCAAGCCAGATAGTCCTGGATAGATCTAGACTTGATGAAGCCATATTGATTGACATGGACCAACTTAGTAATCCAGGGCTGAAGTTTGTTAGCCAGCAGCTTAGTGATGACTTTTACCGAGGAGTTGAGCAGGGAGATGGGTCTATATTCACTGATTCTGGTTGGCCCATCAACTTTTAGGATGAGGGTTATAAAGGAGGCATCGATGCTCTGGAGGCAAACCTCTTCAGAGAAGAAAGCAGAGCATAGGTTATAGAAATCATGCTTGATCAAAAACCAACATTTCTTTAGAAATTCATTATTAAACCCATCAGGCCCTGGAGATTTGTCTGGAGGCAAATTCTTCACAACTTCATCAATTTCTTAATTACTAAAGGGCACTTCTAAAGAGCTTAGATCATAGGGCTGGCCAAAGAGGGAATCAAGGTCAAATAGCATGTTCAGGTAGCTTGAGGAGCCTAATCTATCCTTGAAATCAGACCAAATGAGCCCAGTCTTTGAATTATGGTCATAAACTGGGACACCAGATAGGCTATTTAGTGAAGTGATCAGGTTCCTCCTATGCCTGACAGTTGCTATTGAGTGAAAGAACTTAGAATTCTCATCCCCCAACTGGACCCATTTAACATTGCCTCTTTGCTTCCAGTAGATCATTTGCTGGTGGAGGAGAGAACTGAGCTTCAGATTGAGGATGTCTCTGAAATTCCATTCTTGTAATGACAGATCCCTCCATTCCTCAATAGAGTCAAGGAAGGAAATAACTAATTTAACATTCTCAATTGTGATCTTGAGATTTAAAAGTTTAGCCTGCCAATACCTTAGAGCACATCTTAGAGACTTGAATTTGGCAGTCAGGAGCTTGGCTGCATCCTGTTGAGAAAAAGAGCCATTCCAACAACTAGCAACCACAAGCAAGAAGCTATCATGTGCCATCCAACAATTCTCAAATCTGAAGATTCCTCCATTAGGAATGGAAGTTTTGATCTTAATCACACAAGGCCAATGATCAGAGGTTTTCATGACCAAGGAATGAGCAATGGTAAGAGGATACCTGAGAGTCCAAGATTGAGAGGAGAAAAACCAGTCAAGCCTTTCTAAGAGTGGTGGATGCTGCTTATTGGTCCAAGTAAATTTTTCTCCCATGTAGAGGAATTTCAACAAGCCCCAATGCACTGATTGTATTATTGAACAAGAGCATATCACCCACATTTCCACCTGCTCTATTTCTGTTTTTAGGTTTTCTGTAGAGATTGAAATCATCAATGATAAGCCAGGCAAGATCATCTGGCATTTGAATATTTTCAAACCAGTGCATGAATTCTGCCTTGCCTTCACTATCATAAGGCCCATAAACTGAAGTGAGAATCCATGGATCATTATTGTAGACATAAGAGAATTCCATAGATATTGCAAACCTATTTTGGAAAACCTCATGACCTGAGAAGATGGAACTCTTCCAGACTATAAGAATACCCCCTGAAGCTCCAACCGAAGGGATGAAGCAGAAGTTATAAAAAGATCTGGGGCAAAATTTCCTAATATAAGTAAGATAAAAAAACTCTCTCTTAGTTTCCTGGATGCTAATGAGACCTAGAAGGAAATAGGAGATATGGAAAGAGTGTGCCGATCAAAGGGGATGGCGGGGAGAGCTTGAGAAAGAAAGAATGGCTATGGAGATTGAACAAACTCTGTTTGCTAACAAAGGGAGATTAGAGCGAGAGGTAGACGACGTGCAGATAGGAAGGGAAGAAGACAGTGTGCCAAGTTATGTTTTTTGAATGAGATTGGGCCTGTAGATGTAGTGGACCCGGTATGTAACAGACCTTTTCAATCACTCGTGGCAGCCAGACAAGAGGAAGAGGTGGGTATGGAGGCCCAAACCAATATGGGGGATTTGGGTGTCCACTCAAATTTAGGTGTTCTAGCAGAGGTTTTGCTCGAGCTGTGTTTTGGCTTGAGCATTTATATTTAGTTATGGGGTCTTAAGTAGAGGCCCTACTTTGGTTGAAGGAAGGGAGTGGCATAAGTCAACAATCAGCCACATGGTCGATGGCACAAGCTGTTTTTCTAGGAGTATTACTTTGTTTGTCGCTCAATCGGGAAAAACAACCTTTATTTATTTATATTACTTCATCCGTCCTAAATTATAAGTTATTTTAATTTTCTTAATAGTCAAAGCATCTCAAGTTTGATCAAATATATAGAATAAAATAATAATATTTATGATACCAAATAAGTATTAATAGATTCTTCATTCATTATATTTTCATAGTATAGCTATTTGATGTCATAAATTTTTGTAATTCTATCTATAAATTTGGTTAAACTTGAGATGTTTTGACTGTCTAAAAAAGTTAAAATCATTTATAATTTGGGACGGAGGGAGTATTCTTTTAGAGGCAACTCCTGCCAGTATCGTCGCACTTTTTTTTTAAAAAAAGAAATACTCTCAAACTGTACTGCTGCTCTGAAAACATGAATTAGCTTTTCTGCAAAGAAAAGAGAGTTTTGCACCAGCGTAAGAGCATATTGGTGTGACTGGTTGAATGCGAATTCTCCAATCAGGTCTACGGGAACCAGTTTCACTGCTACAGCCAGTCCTTTCATGGGCGGCTTATAAGCATTTGTAGGAGCGGTTTTGCTAGCCGTCACTACCACAACGTTGCTATTACTATAAATCGCTGATTTGTAGGGGTGGTTGGCCAGCAGCCTCTACAAATCGCATTTGTTGAGGCAGCTCAAGATTTATAGTGGCGACTCTATATCTAGCAGCTCCTTCAAATCAATTTCTAGAAATGACTATCCGGACAAAAAAATAGCAATTTTTTTTAACCCGGGGAGGCCCCACCGGTCAGCCATCCACCCACTCCTACAAATCGAACCATCTGTAAGGACAGCTGATAACACCATCAGCTCCTACAAACACACTGTTCGTTGGTTGGTTTCTGGGCTGATAAGTCCAACTGGTGCTGGTTTATTGTGAGAGAAAAATATTGTACCATAACTGATAAGCCTTGGCTGAAATCAACAAACGAACATGCTGAAATAGATTTGTAAGGGCTGTTCGTTTGGGCACCATTGTAGAGCTGCTCTAAAAAAGGAGACGTTGCTAAAAAAATCCTTTTTGTAGCAGTGGTTTCTAGTGTTTGGTTGCCTGCAGCTGCTCTGGTTCTGGCTCTACTAATGCAAAAGCCCTCCTTAGCCTGGCTCCTCGGATATGTAGATTTTACGCGTGCATTTCTCTAGGACGAGCTTGCCAGATATGAGCAATCACTCAGATAACGATATTGTTAGTGCATGATTAGTATATATTAGTTGATATGTTAACGTATTTTGAAAAATATTAAGGAATAATAAGGTAACTTAAGAGTAATAAAAAATAGTTGCACATAATAAATTTCATGATTATGTTTATTTACCTCAAGCAATACTAATTTATCTCATGCAACATATTCTCGTGCAAGCAATCAAACACCATCTCAACTCGGCCATGCTAGCTGTGTTTTTTAAGTAAAAGTTCCGGCCTCTTCGATCGCTCAAGTTCTTACAAGTTTCCAGCTCATCTCTGTTGATTACATTCGAACGGATAAGAGAACATCAAATTGTAGAAAAAAAAATCCAAAAATTAGTTACATGCTATGTTACATGAGTTCAGCCTATCTTGTGGGGCCTGGTTCCCAGAAACTGAGTCAGGCTGAACCGATACGTAAACCAATCACACTCTATTTGTTTCTAATTAAGTCAACCACCTATTACTGATGTTGCACAATTTTTTCATGTCAGAAATTAGTTGTCATCTTGCACAAGTTCAACGATCCATCTGGTTATGGACTTATAGGTGCCCGGTTTCTCGCGTCGTATCTTGATCTCTCCTTTTATTAGAGTTATATATGCGATCCCGGAGATTCGAAGGCACATGAGTACATGTGGGTAGGTTGCAGTTCCATGGTCAATTAGGTACTTTGGGTGTATGAGCTGGCTGTGCTCCACCCGACAATACTAGCAGTGCCGGAGTGCCGTACTTCAGAACTCCAATAGTTTGCATGTTTGACTCCTCGTGCCTTCTTCAGCTCTGAAGGAGTTAAGCAAAGGTAATCGATCAACTCTGCGCCTCGCTACGAATTTCATCTTAATTCGATCAGGAATTCTCAGTGCAGTTCGATCAACTTTAGAATTTAGTGCCTAGTAGATTAATCACATCCTGCTGGATGTAAATAGGGAGTTGTAATTGCTCCTTTTCTCTTTTTCATCGTCTTAAAATATGTGGCAAAGCTTTTTCCGTCCGTTTCGGGGAAAAAAAGTAGATTAATCACTGCTGTTCCGTGGCTGCAGATAGCCTATGTTCGGTTAATTAATAACTTACTGAAAGCTATTGTTTCCTGCAGTCCACACCGATGGAGACCGCCAAGATCGTCACCACTTTGATGCTGATTCTTGCCTTGTTCTTGCTATGCCTTGTTCAATTATATCGTCCCGATGCCGCCACCCGCTGCCATCCAAGCATGTGTAAAGGACCCATCCATCAAGGCTACACCCGGTTCGCCGACGTCGAGCGGCGCTGCCAGTCCGTGCTCTCATCAGCCGCGGAGCTCAAGGCTGATGCAGACCGTGACGGCAACCTGATGTACCAGCAGCTCTCCTTCATGAATGGCGACTGGAGCCAAGACGCCGGCCAAGCCCCCTGTTTCCGTTCCAGGGAGCTATGCCGATCCGGCGGTGGTGGCCGGTCCTGGATCGTTTGAAAAAGTTCCCCTGGCGTCCTTCAGTCTCAAGCACATGGACATGGCTCAACGGCCAGGTCCGCGAACAGCACTTAACGCCAGCGGGATCCTTAGCTTGGCCATCGCCCGCAACAGCTCCTGCCCGTATGATCCGGGTTTTGAAATGGAGTCATGTCCTTTGCCGGAGTTCGACCTCCGGCCAGGGATCGCCAAGCTCCAAGTACTGTTCCAAGGCGTCTATACCGAGACGAGGTCGCCGGGGCGCGGTGACGGCGGCGGCGGTGGCGAGAGGGTGCTGTGTATGGTCGGGGACGCTGTTCTCCCCGTGCGCAGCAGCAACAGCACGGACCCGTGGGACTGGGCTAACAATCGCGGCGGTGGCAGCAGCAACTTGGAGCCGCCGGTCGTGTCCGACGGCAACATCCTGCTCGTGCTACGGTACCCCAAGACGCCGACGCTGACAACTCGCGCCGTGCATGGCGTCATGACGAGCACGAAGGCCAGGTCTGATGGAGCCTACTTCGACACCGTCCGGCTGGTGTCCCAGCTGTCCGGCCGCGGGTACCAATTCCGGCAAGAAGACGCGGAGCTTGATGCCGCTACGTGCGACGAGGACGACTCGCCCTTCCATGAAGGCGACGCCATGAAGCACCACCGCCTGAACAGAGGCGGCTCTCCCTGCGACATGATTTACCAATCAATTCCCAATAACCAGGTGATGGAAGTCATTCCAAACTGGAACTGCAAGGGGACCAATGAGTTCTGCAGCCGGCTCGGGCCGTTCGTGTCCACCAGCCGCCCTGCCACTGCCACAACCACAAACGCTACGGAGGAGGACATGGCGTTCACTCGTTCTGGCATCGCGGTGACCGGCCTCCAGTGCAAGTCCACGGGCGGCAGCATCGGCGGCACGGCGGCCGCGAGGGTGGCAGCCGTGTTCCGCTACGTGCCCCAGTGGGAGCATCAGCCCATGGCGGCGATGCGGACGGGTCTGAGCAGCATGACCCTGTCTGCCGAGGGCGTGTGGATCCCGTCCACGGGGCGGACACACATGGTGGCCTGCCTTGGCGTCGGTAAGGAAGCGTGCCACTACCGTGTGACCCTCTCCGTGCAGACGACGGTGTCCATGACTCGCCGCGGCATCGTCGCCGGACAGATCACCGCGATGGATGGGAGGAGCCATCCTCCGCTGTTGTTCCAGAAACGAGTGTGCAGGTTTGCTGGCTACGTGACGTCGCGGCGGCGCACGTCGTACATCTACACCAAGGTCGATCAGGCTCGGGAGCTCCTTGGAGCGAGCGAACCAACTGGATTTCGCGACAGCTTCGTTGCCAAGTCACTGCTCAGCTACCCAAGTCTCGACGCTGGCGCTGCCAATGCTGACATTGGGAGTCTCTCCAACCTCGCCGACGAGCTTGATCTTCGCAATGAATTCATGGGGATGCCGCCGCCGATTGTGCCAGAATGGATCGATGGGTCGTTCTTTGAACTCCAGATACTCTCTGCTGGCACCCTCGTTGGACGAAGCTACTCTCCCCAAGTCCAGCGTCGGTCTAGTATGCGGATCGTCGAACTATTGAAGAGAGTCCATGGCGAGGAGAGGCAGCAGATACTGAATGTGTCTGCGGAGTTCATGGCATACGGGAATTGCCTTGGTCCAAGTCCGGTGATGTCACTGGAGGGCGTGTACAATGCAGAGAATGGGCGAATGTACCTGATCGGCTGCCGGAACGTCCATGCCCCACGGCGGCGGCTCCTGTCGATGAGCAAAGACCTTGAAGAAGGAATGGACTGTTCCATAGAGGTGATGGTGGAGTACCCACCGACAACAACCCGGTGGCTGATCAGCCGGCCGGCAAAGGTCTTCATGGCTAGCACCAGGGACGACGACGACCCGCTACACTTTAACAGAACAGAGCTACACATGCTGCCCGTCAAATATCGGCAAAGGCGGTTGGACGAGCTGATAAAGCCGATGGTGAAGGGGTTCCTATACATGATCGTACTGTTGGCCACCATCTGGGCTGCGACAAGGACTTCGCCGCGAACGCGCTGCTAGTCTCTCCTATGTACACCGCACAAGATTCATGATGCGCAAACGGACATCATGCTACTTTGCCCCAAAATAAAGTATTTCAGCACAGGGATCGGTACTAAGTGATACAGAGTATATGTCTTTTTTTCCCCTTAAAACTACTGTCTGTTATGAGAGAAAAACACTATATTATAGCTGATAAGCCAGACTGATAAGTTCAAGCGAATATGGGCGATGTCCGTGCATCGTAATGGGAACAACCATCCGACCCTGGCCACGCTCATGGCGATCGTCTTGGCCATGCCGCCGCTGTTCCTCTTAGGACGCCAACATTTGCATGCCACGGGCCAAGAACAGCGTGCGACGCCTAAAGCAGTGTACGACGAGCATGGACATTTATACAAAGGTAGAGCCTACGCCCGCGACCGCGCGTGTAGAACACGATCACGTTGATCCGTGTTACCCGCTCAAAGAAGGGGTAATTATACAGAGTTATTTAGATACGTGCCATTATACGTTGACCACGGAGGCCACCGAGAGGGCGAGGGCCTTCGATCCCTCCCGTTAACAAATTGTTCATAATTTGTATTTTTTCTGAAATTTGTCAATAATTTGATGACATTTATGAACAATTTGACATATATTTCTTTGGTATCTGGAATCTATAGAAAAATTTGAAAAAATTAGCATATATTTGTTTGAGAGCTGCAATTATCCCTAAATTACATCACTTTGTCCAATAAATTACATTAAAAAAATATTATAAATATAATAATAAGACGGTATAAATATAGCTATAAAACAGTGTAAGTGTATAGCCAAAACCTGGTTGTTGGGAGGGGCTAAAATCCGGTAGCCTCTATACATTGCATACACTCCCATTAATAATCCTCTAATGGTGCAATCTTTCAGTAGTCGTGCTGTGGCAGCTTCTTCCTGTGTGTCCTCATCGCCCATCCAACAGTTCTATAGTTCCAGCGTCGCTGCACATAAACTAGCTAGGAGAGCTAGCATGACTCCGATGACCGGGACCATCACGGCGGCGGACTTTGAGTAGATGTAGTGCATGATATCGTAGTTTGCCTCGGTGTACACGTTTATGGAAGGTGGCCAGAGGAATCCGTAGACATGTGGCAGCAGCCACGCCATGGTCACCCCAGCGTAGTACCTTCCCGCCAGAGGCTTGCAGTTGACGCGCCAGGCGGCATTGGCGATCACCTGCGGAAGCAAGAACCACTCTTTCGCGACTCCGACATACCGTCCGACGACGTGACCCCACGTACATAACAAGTTCGGCGGCGGCGTCTGGCCATCCGCGTAGGTCTTCCCGGTGGGTGGCGGCGGCGTCGCCGACGTGCGACAGGTGCTCAGCCAGTGCGCGGCGAAGACGAAGAAGAGGCAGCATGAGTGCACGGCGAAGCTGCACAGGAGCACCACACCATCCCGCGGGACACGCCCCGGCTCGAGCGGTGACCGCGCCCGCGCCAGGACCCTGGACACCCACACCTTCTCAGCGAGCCACACCGTGAGGAGAAGCGCTGCGAGGGTGAGCGCCTTCACGGAGCAGTCCATGTGATCAACGTACATCTTGTAGCTATATACCGGCGACGCCGGCACCATCCTGGCATCGGTGACCAGCGTCGCGCTGTAGCCGAGAGCCTGGATCCCGAGCATGGCGAGGGAGACGTACGGCGCGACCTCACCGTGGGAGTTGACGTACCGCAGCTGGCTGATGGTGGCGGAGATGTTGGTCGACAGCATGGCGATGCAGAAGAGCCCCTGCGTGGACTCCGGCAGCACGCCCAGGTTGTGGTCGTAGTTCGGTAGTGTCCGGAGCTCCGTCCTGCTGAAATGAAGCGGTCGCTGTCGTCCCTCGTGCTGGTGACGAAGACCTTGGCAGCCCGGCTTACCATCCACCGGATTTTTGTTGGTGGATACTCCACGATGACTTGTATGGAGCAGTCCATGCCATCTTCGAGGTCCCTGATCGTTGTCAGGACGCGCCATGGGGCGTCGACGTCACGGCAGCCGATCAGGAACATTCGCCCATCCTCCGGGCTGTACACGCCCTCCAACGACATCACCGGACTCTGCCTGCCGGCCGGATCGTTCCTGGATGCCATGAACACGGCAGACACATTCAGCATCTGCTGTTTCTGCATGCCATGGCCTCTTTCAACTTGTTCCACTTCCACCGGCTCACCCTCGAGCTTGCGCACACTGGAGGTCCTGGACCGTGACGGCAGAGCGAGTGAACGCCATGCTTCTGACCCGGTCCCCGCCGCCGCTGGTCTCGAACGGCCCAGGACGACTGCAGAACAGCTCGTCTGTGGAGCTGCAGAGTTCGTGGTCGGGGGAAGTGAACTGGCCAAGGATGTCGCAGAAGGAGGCACCTCTGTACACGTGCCCGCGACTTCGCCGTCGCGGAAGGACGCGTGGTTGGTGTACCAGGAGTACAGGCTGAGCCGGGACACCAGGCTGTGTCGAAGTAGGCACCGTCCGACTTGGAGCCTAGGCTCGTCATCTCGCCACGCACGGCGCGAGTTGTCAGCGTGTGCGCCTTCGGGTACCGTAGCACAAGGAGGACGTTGCCGTTGCCGCCGGCCTCGGTCGTCGACGGCTCAATGATGTTGGTCTCGCCACCATGCCCCTTCACCCAGTCCCAGACTCCCAGGAGCTGGTGCCGTTGCTGCTGCGCCAGAGCATCGGGAGAGCAGAGTTGCCGACCATACACAGCACCCTCTCGCCGTCGCTGTCGTCGCTGGACGATGACGACGGTGTCTCAATATACACACCTTCAAAGTGTAAATGGAATTTGGCGACTCCATGCCAGAGCTCGTTCTCCGGTTTCTGTGGCCGGCAGCCGCCGTTGCAGGCCAAGGTGAAGCTAAGGAGCCCACTTGCGTTAAAGGCTCGTCGTCGCTGATCGATTTCAACCTCCGTGAGCCTGAAGGACACCAGGGGAACTGCTGCTTCAGGGACCTCATGGAACGGGAACAGCGGATCGTGCCCGGCGTCCTGGCTCCAATCGCCACCCGTGAAGGATAGCTGGCCGAACGAGTGGCCGTCGGCACGGTCGGCGTCGACGCTGAGCTCTGTGGCTGAGGAGAGCAGGGACTGGCATTGCCGTGTGACTTGGGCGAAGCGGCGGCTGTAGTCATGACGCACGCGGCGGCCTGACGACGGCTGCGCCGGCGTGGTGACTGTTGAAGGATAACATTGTAACGGTGTAGACTAAGGTAGTTAGTCATATCTTGACCGTGGTGACCACGAACGGCGCCCACGATCTCAGCCCGTGCGCGCCTAGCGCCGGCCCTCTGTAATCTGTATATGTAACACCCGGAGTGCAATACGAGATCTTGTTGGCTCTCATTCTTCTGCATGGTATCAGCTTGCGCGGGTTGATCCTCCTGCTCCCTCGCAACCGCTGCTCCTCGCCGATCGGTTCTCCCTCCGCGCTCGCCGCGCCGCGCTCCTTGTGCTCGCCGCGGCCGTTCTCCTCTCACCGCTGCCTTCCGTTCCCATGCCGCGATCCAATCTCATGGACTCCAACCCCCTCTTCGACGCTGACGTCTCCGATGTCGACTCCTCTTCCTCCTCCTCTGTTGACGGCGGTGAATCCTACACCGCAACCGTCTCGCCGCTCCCCACCAATGTCCTGCAAACCATCAACATCAAGTCCCATATTCCCGCCGAGCTTGATATCGCTGAATCGAACTACACCGAGTGGCGGTGCTTCTTCGATGCGTTCATCGGCAAGTTCGGCATCGGATCTCATCTTACCTCTCCTCCCACCCCTGCCAACCGTCGTGATCCAGAGTGGGCGATGGTAGACCAGCGCATCCTCAGCTGGATCTACAACACTGTGTCCAAGGATGTGCGCGCCATTGTCCGCGCCCCCAAGGCCACGGCGTTCACCATCTGGAACGCGATCCATGATCAGTTCCGGGATCATGAGCTTCACCGAGCGGTCACCTGGAGGTTGAGTTCCGGAGCTTGGTCCAAGGCGACATGGACATCAAGACCTACACCGCAAGCTGAAGCAGCTCGCCGACGCCTTGCACGATGTCGGCCAGCCCGTGCGCGAGACGTCCCAAGTCCTCAACATGCTCCGTGGTCTCTCCTCCAAATACCGCCACACCGTTCCGGTGATCACCGCCAAGAACCCGCACCACACCTTCCTCTCCGCCCGCTCCTACTTGCTCCTGGAGGAACAGTATGACAAGGAACACGCCAAGTCAGCCGCACAACATGCTCTTCTCGCCGCTGGTGGTCCTAGGCCTCTTGCTCCAGCTGCCGGGGATGGCGGTTCCAGTGTTGGCCAGGGCGCCCAGTCTTCTGCTCCACGGCCCCCGACGGTTGCCAACACCTCCGCTCCACGTTTCGATGGCAAACGTGGTCGCGGGCCGCGGGCGTGGCGTGGCGTTTATCTTGGTCCCGTGCTTCCCAGGCTTGGGCACCTGGCGTCAATCCGTGGACAGGGATGGTCCAGGCCTGGCCCATGCAATTCCGTGTTCCTGGTGCCGGTGTCCTTGGTACACGCCCCGGTGCGCCGCCTCAACAAGCTTACTTCGCCAGCACACCACCTCCTCCTTCGGCTCCGTTCCAGCAACCGTCTCTACCGACTGACGTCTGGAACCACCAGGTGTTGCTGGCCGCCCTCGCCACGTTCGGCGTACCACCGAGTGGCCCCCAGGCCACCGAGTGGTTCCTGGATACATGAGCGACGTCGCACATGGCGTCCCATGCTGGTAATTTTCCCTCCTCTCAACCCCTTCCTAATTCCGCTCCTATTACTGTTGGCAACGGCGCACTCTTGCCTGTCACCCACCGTGCGTCCACCACCATTGCCACTCCTCACAATCCCCTTTTCCTCAAGAACATCCTAGTTTCCCCCTCCCTAGTCAAAAACCTTGTTTCTGTTCGATCACTCACTCGAGACAACAATGTTACTGTCGAGTTTGACGCATTTGGTTTTTTCTATCAAGGACATCCCGACCCGAACGGTGCTCCTCCGATGTAACAGTGCCGGCAACTTGTACCCTCTGGCGTCTCCCTCGCCGTCAGCGTTTGTTGTGACAGCTCCTTCAGTTGATCTTTGGCACCTACGATTGGGCCATCCCGGGCGTCAAATTTTCGTCAGACTCTACCTCAGCTTGAATTCAGTTGTTCCAAGTCTGTGTCTCACTCTTGTTAAGCCTGTCAGTTTGATAAACATGTTCATCTTCCGTTTACAGCGTCAGACTCTGTCAGTTATGTCCCTTTTCAGATCATACATGCCGATGTCTGGACATCTCCTGTGTCTAGTTGTTCAGGGTTTAAATATTACCTTGTTTTAATTGATGATCTTACTCACTATGTGTGAACCTTTCCTTTGCGATGCAAATCTGATGTATATGCTTGCTTACTGTCCTTCCATGCGTATGTATCCACCCAGTTCTAACTTCCACTGATTTCCTTTCAAACCGATAATGGCAAGGAGTTTGACAACCATGCCTTTCGCCACTATCTAACTAAACATGGCATTGCTCTACGCCTCTCCTGTCCATATACATCATCTCAGAATGGGAAAGCCGAGCGCATAATTCGAACTCTGAATGATTGTGTACGCAGTCTACTGTTCCAGGCATGCCTTCTTCTTTCTGGGTTGAAGCTCTATCCACTGCTACATATCTCCTTAATCGCCGGCCATGTCAAGCGACTGGCCAGCTCACCCCCTTTCAGCTTTTGCTTGGCGCTCCACCTGAACTTACTCATCTCAGGGTGTTTGGTTGCCTATGTTTTCCCAATTTAGCCGCTACTGCATCTAACAAACTCAGTGCACGCTCTAGTGCCTGCGTTCTTCTTGGGTATCCACCAGATCATCGCGGCTATCGCTGCTTTGATCTCTCCACACGACGTGTCATTATATCTCGGCATGTTACATTTGATGAGAGCCGGTTCCCCTTTCACCATGAGCAATCTGCTTCTTCTTCAGCAAACACTGACACTGTTCATCATCCGACAACAGAGGTCATTGTGTTTCAGCAGGCTCCTTGAGCTCAGCCAGCACCTCAACCGACTAGCTCTGACTCGTCCGCGCCTGCATCTGCCTCTGTTCACTCCCCTGTGTCCTTCGGATTGGCTGCCTCTGCCCCACATCCAGGCAACATAGCCATTGTCAGTCCTCCGTCCAGTGCGCCATCACCATCTCCAACGCAACCCGCGCATCCGATGCTCACCCGAGCACGTGCGGTCATCTTCAAACCTAACCCTCCCTATGCACTTGCTGCTACCTCTGACACACCAGATTCATCCTCCACTAGCGCAATCTCCCCGTTTCCATCCTCAGTACGGGTTGCGCTCCGTGATCCAAACTGGCGTGCTGCCATGGATTGTGAATACCGCGCCCTTCTGTCCAATCGGACTTGGCGACTCATTGATCGTCCAGCCGGTGCTCACATCATCTCCGGCAAGTGGGTCTTCACCCATAAACTCAAACCTGATGGATCGCTCGATCGATACAAGGCACGCTGGGTTGTTCGGGGGTTTACACAGCGTGCCGGTGTGGACTTCGGCGAAACCATCATGCCGGTGGTCAAACCCTCTACAATTCGCACCGTGCTCACCATCGCTGCTTCTAAGCGCTGGCCGATGCGTCAACTCGATGTGTCCAATGCGTTCCTTCACGGCAATCTATGCGAGCAAGTTCTCTGTCAACAACTGACTGGTTTTGTTAATCATGACCGCCCGGATGCTATCTGTCTGCTTGATAAGTCCCTCTATGGGCTCCGGCAGGCGCCATGCGCTTGGTTCGATCGCTTCGCGACATTCGCCATCAGCCTCGGCTTCAAGCCGATGCGATCCGACTCCTCGCTGTTTGTCCTACGGCGAGGCCAGGAGGTCGCGTACTTGCTCTTGTACGTGGATGACATGGTACTCACCGGGTCCAGCACGGCGGTTCTGCAACACATCGTCGACAGACTACGAGCTGAGTTCGCGATCAAGGATCTTGGCGAACTCCCGTACACCGTCCGGCTTCTTCCTGTCACAGCAACGGTATGATGAAGATGTACTTGATCGCGCCGGGATGCTGAACTGCAAGCCCTCCTCGACGCCAATTGACGCCAAAGGGAAGCTATCTGCTGATGGGGCGAAGATTGACGACATACCGAAGTTTAGCCGGGGCGCTGCAGTACCTCACTATGACACGCCCGGACCAAGCCTTGCTGAAGCGGATACTCTGATATGTCCGTGGCACAAGCGATCTGGGGCTTCACATCTGCGGCAGCCGAGACCTCTCCATTACGGCATACTCTGATGCCGATTGGGCAGGGTGCCCTGACACCAGGCGTTCTTCATCAGGGTTTTGTGTCTTCCTGGGAGACGCTCTCGTGTCATGGTCATCTAAACGCCAGCCTACCGTGTCGCGCTCAAATGCAGAAGCTGAGTACCGCGCCGTCGCCAACGCCGCCGCTGAATGTATCTGGCTTCGACAGCTGCTCGGCGAGCTCCAGTGCGCGATCACCAAGGCCACCGTGACATACTGTGACAACATCTCGGCGGTGTATATGTCAGCGAATCCGGTTCATCACAAGCGCACCAAACACATCGAGCTGGACATCCATTTTGTTCGAGAGAGAGTCCAGCTCGGTGACCTTCGCGTCCTTCATGTTCCTACCGGAGAGCAGTATGCAGATGTCATGACCAAAGGACTGCCTACATCGACGTTCACGACGTTCCGATCCAGTCTTTGCGTCGTCGAGCCGACCCATGTGACCGCGGGGGGTTGTTGAAGGATCACATGGAAACGGTGTAGACTAAGGTAGTTAGTCATATCTTGACCGTGGTGACCACGAACGGCGCCCACGATCTCAGCCCGTGCGCGCCTAGCGCCGGCCCTCTGTAATCTGTATATGTAACACCCAGAGTGCAATACGAGATCTTGTTGGCTCCCATTCTTCTACAATGACGGAGAGGCATAGCAGGACCAAGACAAGAAGCTGCAGAGAGCTGATGATGACCTCGGCGGCGGCGTCCATCCACATGGCCTGCAGGAAACGGAATTGCAGGTGATAATCAATCGTACTATCGTAGTATGAAGATACGAACATAGATTAACGACAGTTGAATGGAGTTGGCACTTAGGTGAGAGAGCATTACCTTTGTGACTTTGTCCGATACCAAGGAGGCTGATATATAAGTCAGCTCTCAGTTCTATTACAGGGAATCGCTCGTGTTTATAAAACTGGATGGTATGGTAGTTGTGGTGTTGGTGGTTGCACACCAGAATTCAGAAACTCATAACGACCGATAGTTGTAATAATAAGATATATATTTAAGTTTTGTTTAACACAGCTTCACCAATAGTTTTATGAGTTGTTTTTCGTCGAACACTATTTTTAAAATAGCTTTATGGGTAAAGCTTTTTTTTCTCTCCTATGACAAAGAGATAAGTTAGGACGAAGCTGGAAAAAAAATAACTTATTCCAGCTTCATCTGACACACGTGGACACTCCACCATGCCCAAAAGCACGCGTAACCCGTCGGGGACGCCACCGCCAGGGAGTCGCTCGCCGAGGGCATGGCCATGGGGGCGCAGCCCGCCAGGGGGCCACGCCCGGTGCCAGCTCGTCGGGGGCCGAAGCCCTGGATGAGCAGTACAGAGAAGAAGAAGCGGCCGTAGTGCGAGGTGGCGCCGCTGGGCGCGCGCGCCGGTGCCGGGCCGAGGCGCGAGCGCTGCCATCACCGAGCCAGGTGAGGACACCGACGCCGCAGCTGAGACACGCACGGGCTACCGAGCAGGCGTGAGGGGTGCCGTCACTGGGGGCGCAGGTCGTCGGGAAGGTCGCCGCCGCTGGGGCAGGCACGACAGCCGAGGCGCTGGCAAGTGGGACGCCGGTCGAGGCTCGGCCATCGGGGCGCGACCACCTCCATGGGGATGGGGTCACACGAGGATGCGTACGACGTACCGAGCGGCCTGTGAGGAAGAAAGAGACACCTGTGAGTTGAGAGAAAAATAGAAAAAAAAAGCTAAGGGCACTATGGTAATTTAAGTCTTTTGTCCATCATATGTAGCTGTTTTGGTAAAGAGTTGTTCATTGAGCTGAAAAAAAAATAGCTTTACTAGTGAAGCTAAGTTGTGCCAAATGGGACCTTAAGTACATCTAAGAGACTTTTCTAAGTCTTTTCTTTAGCGAAATTGGTAGAGAGCTCTGCCGTTTTGATGTAGCAGAAAGCACTGCAACGATACACAGGTTTGACTCTATTATATTTATAAAAAGGATAAAAAGAAAGAAACAGAACCAACTGGCCGACGGCATTGAAAACCGAGTATGGACGACTTTGGGAGGGACGGGAGCTACAGCTACTATAGGTGAGGTCTGAGGTGGAAGCGGGAGAAAAAAAACCAAGCTGCTAGCTGGTAGTGTGTTTACTCGCGTTGTCAGCCAGAGCTTGTGTTGTCATGGCGACATCCTGGAGGGCATCTTCCGCAATCTGTTTGTGGCGTTTTGGTCCAACAGCCAAGACGATAGTTGGCTGAAGATTCAGAGGCTGCTTGGTTGCTGGCCTCTACCAGCCACCATGAGTGTGGCGACGCCACAGGTCTGTGGCGGACTTTTGTGCTGCAAATAGCTATGGCCGCCCAACTCAAATCATCAACCAAACAGTGGTGTGGCAGGAGTGTGGCAGCCATGCATGTGGCGTGGCGGTTGATGGCCAGCAACCAAACACCCTCTGAAGAACCAGCATCCCACATGTGCTCATATGCCTCTCTGTCCCTGGGATTCAACATAACCCTACTACTAAAATAAAAAGAGCTCGATCAATATTTCAAGATGCGTGATGAAATAACTCAGGCAACTAACCCGTGGATTAATTGCAAACTTGATATGGACCTTGATGCAAAAGGACTGTCATTTTCTTATTGTAAATGTAAATGATTGAAAGAGAGATAAGTTAAATGGTACTTTCTAGTCAGGTCATCGGGGGATAGATGGTGATTTCACTACTAGAAGAGAGTAGAGACAAATAATGCGCCTTTCGGTTGCAATTTTTTTCCCGCAATTCTCTGGGGATGTAGAGTGCCGGTAAGTTTTGCATTCCCCATCACATCATTGAGAAACATACAGATACAGTCTGTTTTGGCATCTGGTAATATATGCAACATATAGAGTTTAGAATGCCATAACAGAGAGTTCAGAACCCCGTGGCCGCGTCCCCGGCACCAGCATGCATCTGTCCTGGCCGGGCCGTAGATGGCGGGAAGACGTTGCACCGGCACACCGGGCACGTCGAGTGGCTGCTCAGCCACATGTCGATGCACTGCTGGTGGAACACGTGCAGGCACACCTGTAGTCGCTTCACCATCTCCCCCTCCGCCTCGTCTAGGCACACCGCACACTCCGTCGTCGTGCCGCTGGCCTGCTGGCCGTTCTCACGTGACGCAACGGGGGCCCGATCACCAGCGGCGCCGCCCGTCGTCGCCTCCTCGTGCCGCACCGGTGGCTCCTGTGGAAGCCGTTGATTGAGGACGGTAGCGTCGCCCTCGCTACCAGTACCGCCGGCGGTGATGGCGGGCAGGGAAGGTTCGCACAACACCAGGAGTAGTCGACTGGCGGCCGCAGCCAAAACAACGAGGATGTCGAATAGGGTTGCCTTCGGCGACCCGCCGAGAAAATTGTGGACGGCGTAGGCTGCGAGTGTGATCCATACAGATACAACGCTGATGAAAGCAAGGGCAGCTGGATTGCATTGCATTTCACTAGGGCTTTTCTGTTTCGGCGCAAGTTACGTGTGTCAGCCTTTGCTAGCTAGCTGCGGGTAGTTTGCTGCTAGTAGGACATCACATTAATAGCAGGACGGTTTTGTTCCTGGGCGCTACAAACAAAGAAGGGCTATCATTTTGAGGACATTGATTTGGTATATTCCCAATTCCATTCTAGTGAGCGTTCGCTCAAACAAAATCTGGTGATCGATGCTTCTTCCCCTGTGACGCCACTAGTGACAGCTAAAAAAGAGATACATTTATTTTAAAAAACTATAACTTTTGAACAGTGTATTCATTTTTAATTCTGTCTGCACCGGTGTGTTCTGCGCAGCGAGTCGAACAAAACTAGACCCCGCTTACATATGTTTCGAAGATTTTTTTTCTAATAACAATTTATGTATATTAACTTATAACATATAACTTATAACTTACAACTTATGTATACAAGTTGTATTGAATAACTTTTCGTTGGTCGGATTCGTTCAATGGCATGGCTACACATGCATGAACGTTTTTTTTTTTCTTCCTTTTTTTGGTTTTTTCTATCATTTTTTCTCTTTTTCTACTATATATTTATAAGTTATACTATATAGTTATTTTTTACATAGTTTTTATATTTCTACTAATTTGTTATAATGTTAATTTGTACATCTAAGTTCTTAAATATAATTTGTATGTCTAACTTTATATCTAAGTCATTCATCAAATTATATATCTAAGTTATACAAACAAGTTATTCGAAATGTCAACGGGGAATTCCCCGTCGAGGGTTACTGCCCCATCCCGTCCAGCTGGGGCAAATTTTTGTCCCCCGTGAAGGCTATAACTTTTGTAGCTGGGATTTAATCTGGGATAACAAATTATGATTGATAAGTTTATTCCACAAAATATTATACCATAAAAGAGGAAGCGGGCATGACGTAAGATCTTATGGCGAGGCTGTGGCTTATTGTGATCTTACGTAATAGGTTTATATGTATAGTGCTTCGGATATGTGTAGGAAGGCTGCTGGGATTTGTGAAGAGAGAGGGAGGGAAGGTATACGGTGAAGTCATGTGTGAGAGCGTTATAGTGGAGGTGGGAGAAGAGAGGCGTGGGGCGGGCCCGCTATTAGGGGCGTGAGGGAGAGGGAGGCATCGGGTCATCGCGGTGAAGCGGGACGGGGCATGCATACCATCCCCGTCCCCATGTTGGGGATGATTTTTCCCATTTAATTCCCCACGGGAGAAAATTTATAATAAAAAGTTGAATGAGGGCCCGTTGACATCTTTACAAGTTATACATAAATTTTTGTGTATAACTTTTGTAGCTTTCTAACAAATTATATTGATAAGTTTGTTCCACAAAATATTATATATAAAAGTTATGTGTGTTACGTAATAAGTTATATGTATAAGTTATGTGCGTAACTTTGTGAAGTTGAAGGTATACGGTGAAGTCATGTGTATATGTTATATATATAAGGTATACGTTGAAGTTTGTTACATAATACGTAAAAGTTGTGAGTATAACTAGTATAACTTTGTAACTTTACAAAAAAAGAAAGTTGCGGAAAATTTGTTTTTGTTGAAAGTGGAAAACTTTCAAAAAAAGAAAAGTTGTGGATTTTTTTTTACCAAAAGGGGAAAGTCACGGGCTATTTGATCGTTCACCAGATTTGGATCCGGTGAACGTTGCGTTTGTACTTTGTTCCCATATGGCTCCTAGCTGGGTGACCGTTAATTTGCCTCGTTCACCTCGTTAGATATTCCTGGTCCTAAAATATTTGATGTTAGCATTCAAATTTTATCCTAAAAATAAGTAGATGTCATTCTCATTTCTCAGTGCATATTTTTCTTCCCTCAGTACACCATCTTTATCCCTATTTATAGGAAAAGAGCTTTTACCTTGGGTATTGGTACCTGTGACAGGCCCTAAAGAGAGTAATGTTGTTTGGCCGGTTGGCACATTATATTTAGGGCAGCTCAACAGTGTTAAAAGAGCTGGCTCATAAAATATTTTATTTAGGAAGGAGAGAGAATGATAAGACACATATTTATAAAGAGCTAAGCTCGTTTTCCTATGATTTATTTTTAGATATTTAGGTAATTTTAGATATAAATTAATCTAGAAAATTAGCAACAAGTTTGTAATATCATATATGTGCAGATGTGATATATGTGATCTATTCGCAACAGTACACATGACACAAAAGACCTTTTATTCGCAACAAGTATGTGGACGGACTCCCATACTTATGCGCGAGCAGAGGAGACGAGGAGTTGATGAAATGCACCTGGACACCGTGGAGTTACTGGGAATGGATGAATTACCGCCGAAAAGACGTTACGGGATGGAGTAACAAGGGGAGTAATGGATAGAGACTCCCATAGCCATTACCCCCATAACGGCTAATAGATTAACTCCAAGTAGGAAAACCAAGCCCGCCTTGCACCACATCATGTTGCTGTCATACCCCAAAATTTTTATTTTTGGTTGTGATTAATTTACACTAAATAAAATTGATGATTTTATATTTTCTAAGATTTAATTAGGCTTTTAGCAAATTAAACAGTGCAAAATGTGATTTTTAATAACTTTTATAATTTAAATTGACAGGATTTTGTATTCACGCTGATTGCGTTGATGTTTATGAGGGCAAAAAGTTTCAAAATACGTTACGGCAACGAATGTCTCTTTCCGGGGATGTTTCCAACTATAATTAATTCATATTTTCTTGAGCTTAATTTTTTGTCCGGTCATCCAAAAAAACAATTTTATGAGCTCAAACTACTTTATTTGAGTTTCTCATCTATCTCCAGTATTTTTCCAGGAATTTTTTCTAAGCTTTTAGATATTTTTCATGATTTAATTAAAGATTTTCTGAAATTATTTTGTTTCTAAATTCAATAAATCTGAAATTAGGAAACCCTAAGGGCCTGTTGGCTCCATGGAAACGGGCTGAATTGGAATCGAATTCTATGACGGGCCTGTTTGGCTGCCCACGAAATTGGAAATCAACATTCCAAAGCCCGAATCGGATGCCTACGATAGATTCAGTGGCTGTGAGACGAAAAAGGATTTCGAGTGCTCCTCTTGCGACTCATCTCAGTCCTGACTTGTCTTCCTCCCTAGTCCTGACGCCTCTCGCTCTCGCCTCCCTCGACATGCGCTATGGCGGCAAGGGCGCCTAGGGTTTCCTAGTCTCACTCCATCGCCCCGATCCTCCACCTCCCACCCCGTCCGCTCCCTGCTCCTTCCAGACCCATCCTCCACCTCTCACCCCATCTGCTCACCGCCTCCTACCCCGCAAGGGCGATCCTCCGTCTAGATCCATCTTGTCTTGCTGTGAACCGGTCCTTCTGCCTCGTTTCTCCACCTAGCAAGCATTGGGTTCCTCAGATATTCCCACTAGTTGCATGGCTCCATTTGGTGAGTTGGGGCTAGGAGCATCCATGTGCTGATTTAGGGGATTTTTCTTTTGGGACGCCGTTTGGCTGATCAGGTGAGGATTTGTTTTGGTGTGCATGTAGAGAGAGAGAGAGAGTCGCATACTCTGTTTGGAGTGGAGGGTTTTACCTATGTACGATAGTCCTTACCCACAGGCTACTAAAAAGTTTGAGCGCACCTAGGTGCTACTCACCTAAACTTTTTTTATCACCCAAGCCATTTTGTCCCCCTTCTGTCTGGTTTTTGCCGTTTGCCATCTCTGACATGTGGGTCCGCCAGTGAAAACGTCCAAAGTGCCATTCTCTCGTAACCCTATCCTCTTGCTTCTTTCTCTCTGCCCGGTGGGGGCAAGCTATTAGCGACCCCAACACCTTCTTCCTCTTGACCTGTTAGCCCTCGTGGGGAGGAGCAACCAGCCCATGCAGAGTCGAGCAGCGCACGCGTGGCCAGCTAGTAGAGCACCCGCCCGCATGGGGTGGAGCAGTGCACGTGCAGCCAGTGTGGTGGCGGCCATAGCACACGCGGCCGACACTAGGGATGGCTCGGGCAGCGTGGACGGCTTACGCACGGCCGGCGCTGGGGACCGACCCGTACGGGGTTGAGTGACGCACGCGCGACCGGCGACGGGGACGGCCTGCACAGGTCGAAGTGGCGCACGCACGACTAGCGCGTGCGGTGGCCATAGCACGCGCGCACGACAGCCGGACTGCCACGTGAGGGTTCATGAGGAACGAGGAGTGCGCGGCGGTGTCCTCATATCTAGAAACCTGAACGCCGCTATCGAGTCGCCACGCCCTCCACGCGTGGCTCCTCCCCCTCCGAGGCGCTCTAGCCCGTCTCACAGTCGCTAGGGACCGCTCCGCTTGCTTGGATGGAGGACGCTGATGTGTAGAGCAAGGACGATGCCAGCCGCACTAAGTAGTGATGGAATGTGATCGGTTCGGCTAATCCAGAACTTAATTACGAGATTAACTAAGTGTTAAGCTTTTGGTCCACCCACTTGTCATTTATTTCCAACTAAATAAGAACTATCGTGATCGGTGGCAACTCTTAGAATTCTAAGGGTTCGGCCCCCTAGCCCACATCGCGATTATAAATAAGAGAGGCTCCATGGCGTCACTATCTCTCTAATCCATGTGACTATTGACATAATCGATCGATTAGGCGCTGGAGGGTTTAGGAAGGTGAAAGCTCTAGTTTGTTTTGGTGAATTGATGAAACCCTAAGTGCTAACCTAGTTCATCAAGTGATCATGATATAGGTAGCACACTCCAAGTGGTGAAGCAAATGAAGACCATAACATGATGATGGTGATGCCATGGTGATGATCAAGTGCTCGGACTTGGAAAGAAGAAAGAGAAAAACAAAAGGCTCAAGGCAAAGGTATAAATTGTAGGAGCCATTTTGTTTTGGTGATCAAGACACTTAGTGAGTGTGATCACGTTTAGGATCGATAACCGTACTATTAAGAGGGATGAAACTCGTATCGGAATGCGGTTATCAAAGTGCCACTAGATGCTCTAACTCATTGCATATGCATTTAGGATCTAGTGGAGTGCTAACACCCTTGAAAATGTCTGTGAAAATATGCTAACACATGTGCACAAGGTGATACACTTGGTGGTTGGCATATTTGATCAAGGGTGGTGAAGTTTGGGTGCAAGGGTAAGAAACTCCACCGACGCCCTAGACAGAAAAGACAGTGGTCACTGGGAGTGACCGGACGTTGGCCTCGGTTGGACCGGTGCGTCTGGTCAAGTGTAACAGCGAAGACGCTGGCGTCGGTCAAACGACCAGACGCTGGGTCACTCTGCGACCGGACGCTGGAAGGGTGCGTCCGGTCAGTGCTGACGTATACTGACATGGGGCACACAGAGGAGACACTGTGTGACCGGACACTGGCTGTGTCCGGTCAAGCATGACCGAACGCGTCCGGTCTGGAAAAATCGTGTTTGGAACCTTACTGGAAATAACTGGACGCTAAGGTCCAACGTCCGGTCACTTTCTAACTGACGCGTCCGGTCAACAGATGACCGTTGAAATCTGACAAACAGCATTTGAAGCAGGGGACACATGGCGTGAATCACGTGACCGGACGCTGAGGGCCAGCGTCCAGTCGATTGGACCGGAGCGTCCGGTCACCCCGCGTTGTGTCCAGTGAAGGGGTACAACAGCTCTATTTCGTGGGGGCTTCTATTTAAGCCCCATGGTCGGCTCAAGCTCACTCTTTTTGGCCATTTACATTGACATAGTAACCTTGTGAGCTTAGCCAAAGCCCTCCCACTCATCTCGATTATTGATTCATCATCTTTGTGAGATTGGGAGTGATCCAAGTGCATTGCTTGAGTGTTTGCATCTAGAGGCACTTGGTGTTCGTATTTCGTTGCGGGATTCGCTTGTTACTCTTGGTGGTTGCCGCCACCTACACGGCTTGGAGCAGCGAGGATCGTCGAGCGGATGGTGGTGATTGTCTCCGGCTCCGATCATGGTGATTGTGAGGGGTTCTTGACCTTTCCCCGGCGAAGCGCCAAAAGGTACTCTAGTGAATTGCTCGTGGCTTGTGTGATCCTCATCTTGTATTGGTTGTGCGGCACCCTATTGAGGGTTTGGCATGTGAAGCCAATTAGCGTGTGAACCTCCAAGTGAGTGAATCGCCACAACGAGGACTAGCTTGCCGGCAAGCAAGTGAACATCGGTAAAAAATCATTGTGTTCATCATTGATTCCGAGGTGATTGGTCTTCATTGTTATTCATCCTTGTGATTGATTGGTTCCTTCATCTACACGGCGGTATAATTTTCTTGATCACTCTCTTTACATTACCGTAAACTAGTTGTCAAGCTCTTTAGTGTAGTTAGTTGTGAGAGCTTGCTTGCTTAGTTGGTGTGGCTCTTTAGTTAGCCTTTGAGAGCACACTAACATAGAGTAGTGTCATAGCTATTGTGTGAATAGATTCTACCTAAACTAGAATTGTGGTAGGTGGCTTGCATTTTGAGTAGGCTAGCGCAAAACTCGCTTCACCTCATAATTGTCTAATCCTTTTATTAAGTGTTGTTGTAGAAATTTTATTAGGCTATTCACCCCTCTCTAGCCATTAGGACCTTTCAGAAGGCCGTCTACCCACGTGTAGTCGCAGCGACACAGATGGTGTCCACATGCTCTGGTCAGTATCTAAGATTAGTTTCCGCATTAAGATGAGTTAGTGATCATGTTTAGGCTAAGTTAAGATCCTGTTTAGTCTAAGTTTTAATTCAACAATCGGTATCAAGAGCCTGCTTAGTACTAACATGATCCTAAGCCAGAGTCTAATCTATTTCATGCCTATGCTATGTTGATTAGATTAGATTAGTCTCGGCTAAAGTTTTAATTAGATGTTATTAGCTTCTGTTAAGATCGATCTTGCATGTTTAACCTTTTAAATAGTAATCTGTTCATGCTTGATTAGTAACCTAAGCGCCGAATTAGATATGTTTTATACTATCAGTAAGTTTTTAGACCTTATCAGATGCAATCTGAGGATAAGTTCATGATTAAACTAAGTAATTATGGTGTTAGGGTTCACTGTTCATCACGGTTAATCTCAGATTAACTCAAATCTCAAGAAATATTTGATCTCTTATCAAATTAGAACCGAGCTAAGCATTTAGAAGGAGGGGATTAAACCAAATCAGTAACCATAAGCCAAAATCCCAAAAAACAATTCCACAAAATTAAGAACCCCAATCAAGCACATAAGAAAGAGCGGTTCGTACCGGTGATTTAGATCGGGTCACCATCACAACCAGCTACTAGCCACAAGCGAACGGCTCGTACCCGGCGATCCATAGGGCCGTGTCGCCTCCACGGTGCCGGCTGAGCTGTGTAGAGACGCGAGCGATGGCTCATACCAGGCGCCGAGGCCAGGTCACCACCGCCGCCACCGCGCCGGTGAGAGGCGTGCATCGGGCCACCTCTCGCGCAGCGTAACGTAAGGGCGCAGCGACGACGAGCAACCGATCTTTGCGCGCCAGACCGCCAAGACACCCCTAGGCGCGTCGCGCCATTGCCGCCCCATGAGCTGATGGGCGCCGCCGACACCTGCGCCATTCCTGAGGCGTGCGCTGCCGCCACCGCGCCGTTTAGAGCCGCCACATGGGCTCGCTGCCATGCGCCACCGCTCATCCCGAGGGCGTGTTGCCGCCATCACGAGCTCGGCCTCCGCTGCCACCACATAACATGAGGGCACCCTCACTCCCAAGCTCGACGAAGCCGCGCGTGGCTCTACCGCACGCGTGGGCCGGCGAGCCCAACACCGTGGCGTCGGTGGTTTCGAGCGGGAGCAGTAGTGTGGGGCGTGAGAACTGAGAGCATCTCCAATGGTTCCCCAATAATCTTTCCCCAATATACATGTATTGGGGTAGCCCAATATCATCTTTTGTCAATATTGGAGGAGTTGCTGCAACAGTACCCCAATACCCATATGAAAGGTGGGTCCCGCAGGAGTGTAAGAGAAAATATGGCTGAAAAGTGGTAGTTGCGATGGTCCCTCATGGTATTAGGGGAGATATATCTTCCCCTTTCTTTGAGGGGAGATGAGAAAAATATTGGTGGCCACAAAAAAAAAAGAGAGATATTGGAAAAGCTGGAGCAATAAAAAAGTATAGCTATCCCTAATATGATAATTTTATGGAGATAGGAGAAGATATTGTGGAACTGCTGGAGATGCTCTGACAAGCAAGGAGCAGCAGCCGTCGGTGAGAGAAATGGGCAAGTGAGTGAATGTGCTGAATCATTAATACCTTCTTTTGCTGTCTTGATGAAGTCGGATGAAGATCAACGGTTCTTAGCCATTAGGGTTTGCTTAACTGGGCCATTTGTTGTGCCATAAGTGGGAGCCGAATGAGCTCTGGCAGGCTGCGCGTAGGGAGCGCAGCTATGGGCCACTGCTGAGCAAATTCAGTTTTAAGCCAGAAAGTCTTCATTGTTTCTATAAGAAAAAGTCTATTTTACCTCCTCCTCAAAGTCTAGTTTTCCTCCATGAACTCTAAAACCGAGTAAATCACCTCCCTCAATTTTTAAAATCGTTCGTTTTACCTCCCTGGCCCAGTTATAGGTGGTTTTTAGAGGCGATTTTGTTTCTTCTTTTTCATTTATTTTGGCTGAATTTTTGAAAAATCATAGCAAATCATAAAATGGAAAAATTCAATTTTTTGGACTCTACATGAGTAGATCTACACATTAAATATATAATATGTTATACTTTAATACAAAGGTTTTGTTGTAGCTTTAGATCTATACTTTTCTATAATTAATTCATAGGTACAGTTTCTATGGCCCAATTATGGTAAAATTTTTATGGTCCGCTAATTATTGTAAGATAGAATTATAGTAAAATTTCATGCTCCTAAAATTTTATGCTCCTTGGTTCATGTATAACAGAGTTATAGATTTATTCAATTTTATGTTTGTTAAATAGTTAAAAGTGTGTAAAAATAGAAATGAGTATAAAATTTTTACTACAATTAAAGCATACAATAATTAGATCACCATAAAAATTTCACCCCAGTTAGACCATAGAAACTGCAGCTATGAATTAATTATAGAAAATCATAAATCTAAAGCTACAATAAAAACTTTATACTAAAGCATACCATATTATATGTTTACTGCTGTGTAGATATACTCATGTAGAGTCTAACAAAATTGGATTTTCCATTTTATGATTTTTCTGTGATCTACTTTGATTTTTCAAAGATTCCACCAAAAAAATAAAAATAAAAAGGTAAAACCACCTATAACCTGGTCAGGGAGGTAAAATGAATGGTTTTAGAAGTTGAGGGAGATGGTTTACCTGGTTTTAGAGTTCAGGGAGGAAAACTAGACTTCAATGATAGTTCAGGAAGGTAAAATAGACTTTTTCCTTTCCAGAATTTAAGTCCTTTTTGTTATTTATTATTTCTCAGCACATTATATAAGCACTTCAGTTAAGATTTGAGTTGATTAATGTTAATGAGTCTATTTTATATTTATATAAACGTGCTCACGGTGTTTTATGAGTGCCATGTGTGTTTGCTGCACGAGGAAGCTGAACTAAGATTTACTTTTGGAATATAAGTTTCCTTGCTATTTAATATAAGCTCATTATTTAAGTGCCATAATTAAGTTTAATGTCCTCATTATGTTTAGTATTTTCAGCTTAGTTTATGTATCAGTGAATTAATTAGTGCTTTATTGCAAATAAGTTTACGGCCCACATAATGGTGCATATTCTAATTTCATATAAAGTTTAAGTTGTTTTTAAGTGATCTATAAGTCATTTTTAAGTATGTTTTGGGAATATTTTTGCTGAGGATATTTAAGTTTTAGTAACTTTTTTAGTGCGATTTCCTTAATTACTGTTATGCATTGTTTAAATAAGTTTTAAGTATCAGATGTAATTTTTAGTTCTAGTAATTAATGTTTTCATGAGCATTTTATGTTTTAAATGATGCCCTAAGATTAAGCTCTACAATATTTTGCATTCAATTGTAAGTATTTGTATTTATATATACGTTATATCCACCACTGTATAATAAGATGGTCTCTGATTGAATGGAACCAATGAGAAGTTTAATCGGAGATTACTCATAGTTAATTTCTGACCAACGTTGACTTTAATTATGAGTTATTTAAAATGAATTTTGGTTTGTTTCTGCCCAACGGTGATCCAAATTAAAGTTCTTAAGCATGATGTTAATACTGACCAACGTTGTTTTAACTTCATGCTTATATACAGCTTACTAATTGAGACATTATTTCGCTTCAATTTTTTTCCATAAATTATGCATACCATATAAGTACCATAGAACCCCCTAAGTAGCACTAATTATCCTACTTGGAATAATCAGGTGCATGCCATTCTCAAGGAGCTAGACCTTGATTATGCGCTTAACGAGGAAAACCCACATGCTCCTTCTCCTATTTATGATTACTATACTGAGAGGACGAAGGAGTACACTCCCAAATTAGAAAAATGGGAGAAATTCGATAGGATTGCAAAAAATGATCATAAGTTACTCATTCTCATTTGATATGAGAAGGTTTTTCCCAACTGAAAAGAATAACAGGGAATTAAGTGCTAAGGAGCTTCACAACTCTATAAGAGCACACTTTAAAAATGTTTTCCTTGTTGATAGATTACTTAGTTCCCGTTATGATGGGATAAGTGGTCTCGTTAAAAGCTTTTTTAATATGGCTTATGAATTGAAGGCACTTGGATTAGATGTGTTAGATGATTTTATGGTAAATTGCCTTATGAATTCTATGCAAAAAACCATACCAAACATGCTCAAAATGGTAAGTTTCCAATGGTCTACAAATTTTACAAGTTACCAAATTGATGATAAGTATAAGAATGGCTTCGAAAAACAGGTAACTTAAGTTGTCTCATAAGTTTTACTTAAAACATTTCCCCAACATATGATGGATTAACTAAGGTACAATAATGCATATTTTAACTCTCTCGGGTCTTGCCAAACAAGGGGAGCAAGGGGAGCAAGGGGAGCAAAGTCTAAGGAGCCATTGATGGAATAAAGATGAAGTCGAGCATTGAAGCTTCGCATTAGATTAGTTTTAAACTTAGTTCTTAATGATGCTTATGTCATCTTAGTACGAGATACTTTGTATTTGAACAAATGTTCTTGAGTTTGGAGTTTATAAATACATCAAATTTATTCTATTAATTATCATTTATCCTATTAGTTGGCAAAGAGATTTATTTACAGTAAGAGTTTTCTTTATGTTAGTTTTATCTTTAAGTTAATCATTAGTCAAGATGATGAGACCTTGTCAAAATTGTGTCACTACTGTTTAAGCCATATTTCGAAGGGAAGAATGGACTGTCTCATTAGGAAAGAGATACTCTATTTAAATAAGACTACAAAGCATGGGACTTGAGAAATAAAAAAAAACATACTAGTTTTGTCCCTTAGCCTAACATTAGTCTCTAATTGAAGTATGGTTTGCTTTCACTATTTCTGGCCAACGGTGATTAGTGTTTGCATGTCCACCAAGTTTCTTGTTCTAGTTTATTTTGGCCAACACTGATTAGACTAGTTCATAGAGCTTGTTTTTGAAGAGTTATATACCTTATATTTGTCATTCTGGCCAACGCTGATTGATGAATATTTGACCACAAAATTTTTATTGGGCAAAACCTCAGCAAGACATAATTACAGTCTAGCTAAGGATAAGAAATGATATTCTAAGTAAATGAGCTATCCATATGGCACCACCCTGATTATGTTTCTTGAGAACACAGAAATCAGTGGGAGCAAAGTCCAAGAGATTACATTTCTACTGTTATAACTATTTCACTAAGTTAAGATTTGATGAATGTGTGCCTAAAGAATGCAAAAATCAGTGGGAGCTAGTGAAAGTTCACAAAGGAGGAAGATTAAATCTTGGAGAGATACGGGCTTAGTTTTCTGTATCAATGACTCAAGAAGACATAAATATCTCAGTTTGTGCCAGAAGTCATTAGTATACCTCCATTTAAATTACTACAATTTCTATTATGAATTTTCAAGAGTCAATTAATAAGCCACAACAGATATATGTAGCAACCATTAATTGATAATTAGGCACATAAGTAAACCTCTATTGTTATTAAACTGCTTGTGATCCATAATAAATCTATAAGACAATCACATCAGAAGAGGAATTTTTTGTTATTCTAAACTAAGCAATTTTATGAGCTTAGGTCCATAAGTGTATATAAAGTGTGGGTGTTAATAAGTTTCCTGATGAAGTTAAACCAGTAGGCTATAAAAAGGGTCTACAATTCTAAGTGTGACTTCAAAGAGACTTTTAAAAGATTTAAATTAAGAACATATCCTACTATGGTTTAGAATTTCATTAAGTGGACAATTATGTTTATAAAAAATATGAAAAAGTTTATTGTCCTAATACTCTACATGGGTGAAGTTGAGTTATGTGGCAATAGGAATGTCACATAAGAGTTTTTTACTCTCCCAAATCTTTAATATGATATATTTTGATGAAGCCTCTAAGTTTTTGGCTATTGAGATACACCAATACGGAACCAATTGAGTACTAGGACTATCACAAAAGGCATAACAAATGAATGCTTAAGTGATAGAGTTTGAATAAGCAATGACACGCCTGTCTATTTGCATAGTGCAGTTGCACAACGCAGTAAGATTAATTATCCCAAATAATTCTAAAAATAAGTTAGTAACAGTTGAGGACAAAAACATTCCATATGCTTCGGCTGCCATTAACTTTAAGAATGCTCAAGTCAATACTAGTTTAGACTTGATATTGAGATACTTGATAAAAATATTAGTTTATTAATATAGAATAGGTCCACTAGAAGGTGCTAAAGAATTTTAAGTTATTGATGAGGCACCAAAATAATCATCAGGTCACTTATAAGAATTAAGAGTTAGTCGATTGCCAATTCTCTTGAGTATGTATAAGAAAATGCACAATTAGATTTTACCTACTCTTGCAGAAAAGAACAATTTTATTGAAAGCTCCGAATATAATTAGTTTTTAAGATGAGCTAAATTAGTGGCATGAATACAACAGGCTACGTGGCTTAAGAGATATTATCCCAATGTTGAGTATTGACATACTGCTATAGCCCTACAGTTGAGTTGCAGTATTATTTCGAGTAACGACACATCAAATGTTGATGCCAAGCACATTGATTAAATGTTGTGAAAGAAAGAACACATGATTAGATTATTAAGCTTGAGAAAAATAAAAACTAAGCTCGATGCTAGCATATTTGATTATTTGAGTCTTAACCCTAACCCATTTATGAGCACCCAAATCCATTTGGGTTTTAGTGTAGTCTCTGACTTGATTTCTGGTAATAGGATCATGTACTCCCAATAAGTAATAAGCGTTTTAACAAGGTATTGCAATAAACTATGGGTAATGGGGTCCCAGTGACGACTAATGCTACTGACGACGCATTGGTCTGGTCTTGTTGTAGTACTGCATGTGAACATAAGAGTAAAGTGAATATTAGTTGCATAATTGCATTAGCCGTTCGATCAAGTGGGAGAATGTTGGAATGTGATCGGTTTGGCTAATCCTAAACTTAATTACGAGATTAATTAAGCGTTAAGCTTTTGTCCACCCACTGGTCATTTATTTTCAACTAAATAAAAAATGCCGTGATCGACGGCAACCCTTAGAATTCTAAGGATTTGGCCCCCTGACCCACAACACGATTATAAATAAGAAAAGCGCCCCTAGCATCACTATCTCTCTAATCCACCTGAGTATTCACGTAACCGATCGATTATACGCTAGAGGGTTTAAGAAGGCCGTCTACCCACGTCCAGTCGCAGCGACACAGATGGCGTTCATATGCTCTGGTCAGTATTTAAGATTAGTTTTCGTATTAAGATGAGTTAGTGTTCATATTTAGGTTAAGTTAAGATCCCGTTTAGTCTAGTTTTAATTCAACAAGTAGCAGCACTGGGTGAACGCCCGTGCGCGCGGCGGCGGGGCAGGGCGCGGCCGCGGGGTGGGGTGGGGCCGGGCGCTCTCGCT
Source organism: Miscanthus lutarioriparius (assembly GCA_904845875.1). Lineage (NCBI taxonomy): Eukaryota > Viridiplantae > Streptophyta > Magnoliopsida > Poales > Poaceae > Miscanthus > Miscanthus lutarioriparius. Next base: position 129,596,043 of record CAJGYO010000007.1, on the reverse strand, counting down.
GCCACGTCGAGGACGGCCCGCGCATCCGCGGGGTGGGGCGGGGTGCTCGTGGCGGCGCCCGCACTACCGGCGTCGGGAAGTCGCGGCCGGCGGCGAGGTCCGCGCGAGCTTTGGCAGCGGGCAACGGACTCCAGCAAGGTCGCGCGGGCAGCGGCCGGTGGTGAGGCTCCGGCGTCGGGGCTGGAGCGGTCTCGGGGGAGCCATGCGTGGCCGGCAGCGAGGTCCGCGCTTGCAGGAGCGACGAAAACAGACGCGAGGTCCGCCGCAGCAGTTTTCATGCTCTCCATGTCCATGTCCGCTGCCGGTGGCACGGCGCCGTGCGGCAGCAGCAAGTCGTCGTACACGTTCATGCAGATGTCACTTTTCGTGCCCATGTCAATATGGTCCCCGGCGGCGAGCTCATCACCTCCTGCCGCTTCCACGTCGGCGGGCGGCACTGACGTCGCCAAGGACTCGGACTCCATCTCCCTCCACCTCCGGCTCTATGCCACTGGCAACGGCAGCTGCTGCGTGCGGGCGCACTCCAAGTTCAGTGTCCCGTCTTTGCCGGCGTTGGCAAAGGACGGATGCTACGACCATAGGCGGGTACGATCTCGTAGGCACGACGACGCGGCTGCGGCCCGGAAGCCGATCTTGACTCCGGCGCCAACAAGGCATGCACATGCTAGCTCGCCTACTTCCTTCGTTCGTCAAACTAGGCATGCACAAGATACAGGGTTCTGTACGTGAACTCCCCATGAACATGCTAGCTTGCGTCTTTTCTTGATTTCTTCGTACGTGTACACGTACATAATTTCTGTTTTTTTTCCTTTGCTAGCACAAATGATCGACGGCTAATAAACCAACTACCTTATAATCCTTATATTAGCACTGAGGGTCAGTGGCACCAGAGGAACGGTGAACTTTTGCACGGTGTTCAGACTCGAGGGAATTTTAGACTTTTCTCACCGCGGTTTGATACCGTTAGAGGCAAAAGTGAACGGAATGCCTTGGGCGACAAAAAAGTCTAGGTGAGTGGCACCTAGATGCGCTCGAACTTTTTAGTGGCTTGTAGGTAAGGACCATCTTTTTTAATGGTATATAGGTAAAACCCTCTTTGGAGTGTAGTAGTCGCACACCCTGTTCAGAATGTATTTCAATATTTGAGCATCCAAACAACATTTGGAATGTAATTCTAAGAATGAGTTTCCACGTACATCCAAACAAGATAATTGAAATAAATCAGATTCCCAGTAATTCAATTCCTATCGAATCTAATTACTAGAATTTCATTTCTAGAATAAGATTCAATTCCAGGGAAACAAACGGGCCCTTAATGAAAAACGTGCTACAACACGTTCGAGAGAAAAAAACAAAATTAACTAATGAACATGTGAAAATAAGTATTAATTCATTTACTACCATTATCCATTTTGAATAAGCTAAATAAGTAATAAGATCCTATGTTTTCTCGATATGACAAATTCATAGTAACATCATACCTCAATAACAAGACTAATGTATAATTTCACAACATTTGGATAACATATGCAACATACAAAAATACTACATTAGAAACACAATCCATATATATTTCCCTGATTTTGGCTTCTTTCAGCGTGAAACTTTTACTATAGTGTTCCACTAACTTACTGTAAGTTTTCTATGATTTATTTGGAAAAAAAACTTCCTACAAAAATATAACAATAATAACAAAAACCCTATTTTGTTTATGTACACATCTATATGAACTTTTTTGGGTCTGAAACTATTAGTATGACAATGTGTTAGTGATGTGGTCATACTATCAATTTATCGTAAGTTCTGGATGAATATGAAAGCATGACTAAAATAACTATGGACAATTTTGACCTATTTTATTAAAGGGTTAAACTAGTCCTTTCACTTGTACCAATATTTTTACTATTTAGATCTATGTATAATAAGTCTACGGAATTCTGGTTTGCTATTTTTAGATTTTGATTTGATTTTTGAATTTCACAAGATTTCAGTTTGAACTGAAAAGGTAAAATCTAATATTAACTTTTTTTAGGGAATCTAATATTAACTAAAAGAAAAGGGCCCCCATGGGCTCGGCCCAGCCCATTGGCACCGATTCGGCCCAGGCGCGGTTACAGCACAGCAGCCTGCTTGGGTTTGGCCGTTTGGGTATGCAAAGGAGCCCCCTCATGGAGACACTGCAGATAAGGCCACGTGCATCCTTCGCCACTCACCAGCGGTCTCCAGTCTCCACTTCACTTCGGTCCCTGATCGCCGGGCGAGCAGCGGTAACGGCCATGATGAATTTGGCGTCCGTCGTTCCCTGCGCGCAGGCATTCCCCGCGTTATTGACTCCCGCCGCTGGCTCCCACACCCACTGTCGGGTCCACACGCATGCGGCGGCCTCCAAGAGCGGATTGGCCTGCCGCGTCGCGCGCAGCGGGGGCGGTGGTGCCCGGTGGCTGCCGGTCTCCTGTGCAGCGGGGGGCGGCGCAGGTTAGGGTCTCTGTGACTCATCTATTTATGGTTGCTGCAAGTTTTGGTTCCCAATTTTCCCTTCAGTTCGAACTTGGGGTATAATTACTAACTTTAGGTAATTAGGTTCTTACTTTTTGAAATTATGTTAATGTAGATACTGATGTTGAATGATTGGATGTTCAAAAAAGGTAGAAAAATTAGATTTGAGTAACTGGTGATGCAGCATGGGAGGAATTTGCTTGGTTGGGGGCTTGGGGCACTCTTGAGGGAGATAAGGCGTTCGCTTCATACTTATCCAACAGCATGAGTCACCGAATCAGATCTAAGTTCTTGAATGAACTGGTGCAATTTCCAGTGGCCTCAATTCATATCTCTTCGATGAGCACTAATACTTGAGACGTTAGCCAAAAGAACTTGCCAATTCATATCCCGATTCATACATACTCACGTTATCTATATTCAGGAGGATACTTGACTAACAGTAGTTTTCATCCTCTTTTATGCTCTCTACTTGTTTCTGTTCCATGTTTAGCATCTCTGGCCTGAGTGGATATTCCTAAGGGCGTATATTCCTGTTGTCCAAAATCTATGTAGCCTGACTGCTACAGGGTGTGCTAGAACTTTGACTCTATCCATCTTAATCAGAAAGGGGAAAAGGTGTTGTCTGCTCTTTATGTTGTCCTTTATTATAAAATATAAGTGCAGGTTGAAACTCCTATGTGAAAAAATATTATTTGGCCTATGTAAAATCGTAGAAAATTAAAATAAACAAGGCAAAATTATTTACTCACTAGAAAAATCATTTTTAGTGTGTTACATCAGTAGATCCATGCACAACAATCCAGTTAGGAGAAGCAGCAATACTGGGAGCAGAGTGCTGGAGTTTGGTGAACAAAGGATTCCAGTAGCAGTCTTGTGATCCCCACGCAGAAAATCTGGTGGAGTAGCACCTGTATCTGCAGCTAGCATATCAGTCACCAATGGGGATCCCACAGGCAAACCTGTGAGCTGTCACTGGGGAGAGAGCACCTGCACAGGCTTATGTGTAGCCACTGAATACAAGGAAGCAGCTTGGTCCATAGTAGGAAAACCAACCTTGCTTGGCGCTAAAAAAGAAGTGGATTTAGCAGCTGGAAAAGGAATTGTATTCAGCTTCCCCCTATTGTACTCAGCTGACTTCTGGAGCACTAACTTTTGCTGCAAGAGCAGTTTTAAGGAAAGGTGTTCTGCTATTTGCATGGGAGCTAGACCTGATGATGAAGCGTTGTGCTCATTCTGTTTAGGTTCTGAACTTTTGTGTTTCTTTGACAGACTACGAACACCATTATTGCCAGTCTTGTCTTCTGCCACATTGCCATAATCATCTTGTTCGTTGGGATCAATCTCAAGTGGTGGGATGGCTGGTATAAATTCTTCATCAGCCTCTAAAGTGAAAGTTATGTCATAACCCACCTTGATCAGTGGTATATGGAAATTGTTCCATATTCAACACTCCAACCTGTCGTTGAATCACACCTTTTGTCTGGAACATGTGCATATCAACATCTTGTGTTGCACCAACCACAGTTCCAGTACCCAAAAAGCTAGGTAGTGGCTTGCCTGAAATATGGATCTAGATGACCAAGTGCGATCAAAATAGTTTTAGGGTGGAGAAATCGATTGGGACTGATACCTGATCTATCTATTTTTTCCCTTTTGTGTGCACACACATCTTAGCTAGCAATGCATGTATTTTATAGAACTTCTGTTGCTCCTTTAATATCAGGTTGGTCGTACCATCAAGTATGAAAAGAATCATTCTTGCCACAGTCAAATCTACAGAAGACCTGATTCTTGGTGTTCCCCTGATAACTGTCAATCTGTTGGACTTGCACTTAAGTCTCATGTATACACATATAACAGTGCTCAGAATATGTATCTTCAAATTAGACATATGAATATGTTATAAGTTGTCATTGGTTGATTAGGAGTCTTACATTTAAAATTTTACAACCAATCATCTAGCTGCAAAGCTCGCTATCTTCGCTTTTCAAGCTTTAGAAAAGAGGATTGTTAGATAAACTGTCCGTCCCAAGTTTGCTTGTCATGATTTTTTCTCTTCAAACGTGTTTGAGTTTTTTCTCAAGAATATTTACTATTTACAATGACTCAACCCATCTTCTTTCTCTGTAGTTGGTGATGCTTTTGTTACTGAGGACACGACAAATGTGAAGTTTCTTCGGGAACTAACAGTTCCAGGCTATACATACCCTTTGGTTGCAGTTGGCACAGGTATATTTCGCTGTATGTCAATATCAAACTAAATTCCGTATTGTTCTTTCACCCTTTTCTCGTACTGAGTTCTGACTTTTGTGGTTGAGTTAGTCTGTGATAATAGAGGGTTTAAGTGGTCGAATAAATGGGTTATAACATGTCTGTTAAGCTTTCTTGTAAAGCCGGGTGGGTACCTTTGATCTAAGTACTGGATTTATGATCATATGTTATATTTTCTAACTATCCAACAGTATGAACTTTTTTATGTTATTATCACATTGTTTGTCTTTGTGGAAAAATAATGGAACCAGAAGAACCATTTGTTTTTCTTCATCACATTTCTGCATTAATTGCTAGAATGGCTTGCAGTTAGATGGATTGAAAACATTTAATAAAGGTTTTGCACCTTTGCTATTGACAGTTCATACTATTCTGTAATATTTGATCCAAAATTCTTATGAATTTATGATTCAGAATTGATCCTTCTCTAACCTACCCCCTTTGTTGTAGTTCTTTTATTATTTGATTGTTATATATAACAGTGATACCAGAGATTTCTTCAAGTAGTGACTTCTATCTAAATTATCTTTTCAATATAATGTGGTGTGTCTTCTATGGTTTAACTGTACAAATTCTTTAAGAATTTTGATATAGAAGTATTGAGATTAGACTCTATAATGAAAAGCTAAAACTGTCAAGAAAATATGCCAATATGCTTTGAATCTCCCATGGTTACATCCAGCCTCCCTTAAGCCTATGGTGTGAACTGAAAGTAGGTCCAATTACTTTTTATTGAACTTAATAAAGTTTACTTTGCAAACTCAGGACTTCTGACTATTTCACACATTGAATTTACGCACCAACTAATTCTCCAAAACTATCAAGATGTTCAGGAAAGCTTTGCACTCTATGTTATATGCCTATTTGTGTTCAGAATGAAAACCTTTGGTATAAGTTGATCACATAATATCTCCTGTAACTATGAGCAGTCTCTAGTCACTGAGTTTGACCATATTATTAAATTATTAGGTTAATATTATGTTGTACTTAGGTTGTGTATTGTTTTGAGAAGCATCGAAGGTTAACACATTTAACGTTACAGTAATATTTTAAACAGTGCACTTTCAGACACTCTTGGAGTAGTGATTCCGCACGTTGATTATTTTCTAACAAATGTATCCATGGAGGTCATATTCATTTTAAAATAATACTAATTATTATAAGAAAGAAACAGCAAAAGCTCAAATGTGTAGAAGTCTTGGAATCAAAGCAGTTAATCAATGAAGTGTAGAAGTGCCAAATGGCATGTCAACGTATCCAAATCTTCACTGTTTCAGAAAGAGATGATATTTTTGTCAAAGGATGATTGATATTTGATAGAATAAAATGAGATACCAGAACATTGTTTAACATTACCTATTTGAAACATTGCCCAAATGTGAACTATTTTTGGGATGCTACATTGGAGATGTGGGATTAACCCAGGTGATTTGATAGGCTCCTCAGCAATTAACTCCACTAGGATCCTTCCGTGTCACCTCCCAGGGCGACGGGAGGGCCGCCGCCACTGCCCAAAAACTTGACCATAGCCTCCACCTCCGGCCACCGCTGTCGCAGGTCCGCGCGGCGGTGGCAGCCAGCACTGTCACTGAAAAAAGGTGTGCATCTGCACTTCCTTCCTCCCCTCTCATTTCTTCTCCTTCTTGCTGGTGTTTCAGCGTGCAGGGTGGGTGCTGCGGCCATGATGTTGGCAAATCCGGAGCTCCCAGGACTCGATCCAGTCCTCCTTGTGCCGGATCTGCCGGTGGCTTGAGAGAACTATTCACGGTTCCTGCCGACATGCTCCTCCTAGGCGTTTGGTGGCTGGGCCGGTAGACTCCTCTAGCTCCCTGGCCAGGGTGCATCCCATGCATGTCCGGGCGGAGAACGGCAGTGCTGTAGCGTTGACGCCGGCAACTGCCTCAAGGTTGCGTCCCCCGATAGTGCAGGCCGGGTGTGGCCAGCTCCTCATCCCTTGACTAGATCTGCGCCCTCGACAGGCCTTTAGCGGCCGGCTTCGCCTACGCGGCCCTGGTGCTCGGTGGCAGCTCCATCTGCTGCGCCGTGCTCCCGTACTCGACTGAAGGTACACATACAGGTATGGTACGATGCCGGCCTTTGTTCGCCATGGGGTGCTTGACTGTCATGTGATTTCTTGGCAAAAGTCTAGCCTGGCTCATAGACGTGACGGTGGCAGTGGCATCCTTATGCGTCTGATTGTATCGGTCGGTTAGAATAGGAATCCTTATCCGGTCACCTATGGCAATTGTAACCGGTTGGGATTAGTTTCCAGATCTGTAACCCTGCCCCCAGACTATATAAGGCGGGCAGGGGACCCCTCTCAGAAATCATCTCATTTACATACAACAATACAATCAGACGCAGGCGTAGGTATTACGCCCTCACGGCGGCCGAACACAGATAAAACCTCGCGGTCATCTTTGCGTCACCATCTCGTTCGTAGCTTGCTTTTTGTCTGCCGATAATCTACTACATTGGGCATACCCCTAGGTAGACTATCGATCATATTTAAATCGACGGTGCGATGGCGCTTAGGTAGAGGGGGTGCGTCTTTGCTCCCCGCACGAACAAGATGGTCATCATCCCGGCTCCATGGCTACGCCGAACGGCCTCACGTTCACCATCGGCCAGATCACCTGGACCACTGGCTCCGACAACTTCATTGCCATGACCACGGAGGAAGCGCAGATCCAATCTGCGTCGACCACTGCTTCACCAGCATCGGCTACGGCTCCGACCACTTTGGATCTGGCTCCGGCCACACCAGCATCGTCTTCAGCCACGCCGACAACCTGTCGTTCGCTTCCTCGCTACAAAGGGAGGCAGATCGACAACACCGACCTACTCGACTCCATCGATCGGTCGGCACCAAACTCTTTGAAACCCTAGCTCGGTAGATTCGATTCAAAATCAGCCTACCGAAAGCGGTAACCACTACCCACAACAGATCTACCCGACCGGCTCGGGCGACCGTCTTGCACGACTCGAGACGGATCTCGTGGTCACGTCTACTCTCGGAAGGCGCCTGTTCGTCAGCCGACCGGCCCCATGAACGGGTCTCCGGCTCTCCGAGTGCGAAGCCTTGATGGAGAATTACAGTGCTCGACCCTACGGCTGCAAGCTTAAACGCCGCTTCCAACTACGCGTACAATATACAACGCCTGTTCGGATCGTGTTTTATACATCGACCTCGGCCAAAGCCACGCATAACCGTCAACATGGTTCGGATTGAGGAGTATCAAGAAGGATCGGTCCCACAGTTCAAGAGGCGGCTCAAGCTCCCCGTCCAAACATTGCATCTAATGGCTCCGCCCACCGCGAGCTCAAAGATCGTGACGATGAAGAAGTTGAATACGATTTGGATATCCCAGACCACTCCCCGGGTTTCCCACGATTCCCATCCTTCCTACCAAGGCGAGGAGACTTGATCAATGTCGTCAGTAATGACGAACCCCCGGCAGTTGGCGAAACAGAACAAGAAAGGCTAGCACGCGAAGCACGCAATATTGACCGGTTCAATCGCAGACAAGCCGAAGCCGAGGCAGAAGACGAGGCACGACGCATAAGGCTCCAGCCACGCGATCTCAACAATGCCTTTGATAGGGTAGGGGAAAAGGGGTCTCGAGGACTCCAAGCGCCAACGTAATTTGTTGCTATGGCGACAATGCAAGCGGCTACCCAATACCCCGTAAATCCGGGCAATTCGTGATGATGTACAAGCCTACGGCGACTACTATAGCCCGGATCGCAGAGATTGCAAACCAAGCCGGGGGCTCCGTCGTCTCGGTCGAATCAAGCCGCGATCGTCGATTACTCAAGTCGCCCCTGACCACCCAACCAACGCGTGGCTCGCGCAACAACGACCCACCGGACAACCGTCAAAGGCGGAAGCGGTGGTCATGATGATGGTCGGGACGACAACCGCCACGACTCATCGGGACGATAACCGCGCAACAACCGGGACGATAATCGGCGAGACAACCGCGACAATCGCCCGTGATAACCCGCGGTCGCTGGGTCAACCAGGTGGCAATCGGGATCGCCGTGATGGCAATAACGATCTCCGCCATTCCCTCGGAGAACGCGATCGCGCGATCGCATTAACCAAAGAGCCAACGATCGTGCATCCCATTTAAAGCTATCGCCGTATGGAATATGATACTACCCACGGCCCTCCGGGTTTGAAGCGATTCACTCACCTTCGCCAAGTCGTGTGGCCAAAAACTTCAAGCTCGAAAAACTCCGGAAATACGGACGGCAAGGAGAACCCGAGTTATATGGGTCATGCTCTCACGAAACAGCGTGTAGATCAGCCATGGTCGACGAGCACGTCATGTCTAATTACTTCCCGATCGCCGTCGGGCCATGCAGCCACCAATGGTTTGGTCGACTTGCTTGCAAGCAAACTACTTTGATTCTTGGCGAGCTCAAGCAAGCATTCATCGACAACTTCATTGCTACTTGCGAACAACCCGGCAACAAATATGATCTCGCAGCGGATTCGAGATCGCAAAGATGAGCTCTCTGCTGAAAGTACGTCTGGACTTTTCGGAGATGCACATCAAGGTCCCATCAATCTCGAACAACGAGGCAATCGAAGCTTTCATCATCGGTCTCCGCTTCCACGATGCCCTAAGGGACAAGCTCCTCCGCAAAAGACTGAATCGGTCCTGGCGCTCCTAGCTACGGCTAAAAAATATGCGGACGCCGATGATGCTAAAAAGATAATCATCGAAGAAGAAGCAAGGGTTCCACGCTCCGACCACCCCCCACACCGCGACGACTACCGCGACAACCGTGGTCGGAACGACAATTCTGATCACCGCAACCAGCGCAACAATTTTCGCGACCACCACGACGGTAATGACCGGTGGCGTAATCGCTGTGGCGATTCTGAGGCAAGCGTGTTTCGGGAAGATGACGGCGAAGTCAACATCGTTAAAAAAGGTGGCGGACGTCGCATCTACGAAGAAGACTACGCCAAAGCATTGAAAGGACCCTGCCAGCTCCATCACAAGTCAAACCATACCATGGAGGATTGCCGTGTTCTCAAATGCATCTACACGCGCTATAACAGCTCCGGATAAATCCGACAAGCCCTAACGGCGAGGGGAGCAGCGTAACGAGGACAACGATGATGAAGATGCAGATCCCGCCACAAGTATCGTCAAGCCAACCGACCGCGTCCACACCATCATTGGGGCGAGTGTCCATCGAGACCAAGCGAGAGCGCAAAGTCGCTGCGCCGCGCTTGCTTGAATGTGGCCAATGTCGACAACCTCATCGCCGATCCGCGGCTCCCTCCTTGGTCTCACCGCGAGATCTCCTTCAGCAGAAAGGACCAATGGGCGCAATACCGAGCAGGCGTTTTCCTCTGGTTCTCGATCCTTGTATCAACAAGGTTGATTCGATAGAGTCTTGATTGACGGCGGCAGTTCCATCGATATCTTGTTCAAGAAACGGTTTGCCGATACGAAGATAACCCAGTGATCTCAAGCCATACGAGGCGCGATTAAGGGTGTTCTCCCAGACAGAGCTCCATACCTCTCGGGCAGATCACGCTACCTGTGCAATTTGGTACCCCAGACCACTTTCGCACCGACTACGTCAACTTCGTGGTCGCCGACTTCAAAGGCACCTACCATGCTATCCTTGGCCGACCAGCGCTCACCAAGTTCATGGCCATACCTCACTACATGTATTTGGTGCTCAAGATGCTTACTGAGAAGGGGGTTCTAACTCTCAGGGGCAACGTTTACGCAGCTTACACCTGCGAGGATGACAACTTCAAAATAGCAGAGGCTCACGACCTCTCTATTCGCATGGCCGAGACCATGCTCGACGCCAAGCAGACCCCAGCCGACCACCTGGAGATCCCAGAGCTCGAGGCCCCACGCAAGAACATCAAGTCCAAAGAGCATAAAGAGATCCAGCTGGTCGACGGTGATCCCAGCAAAACGGCCCTTATCGGGGCCAACCTGGATCCTAAATAGGAAGACGCGCTCGTCAAGTTCTTGAGGAGCAACGTGAGTGTGTTCGCATGGAAACCTGCTGACATGCTCGGTGTACCTCGGAACTTGATCGAGCACTCCTTAAATGTCGATGGCAAAGCCAAACCCATCAAGCGGTTACTCTGACGGTTCGCTCGCGACAAAAGGAGGCTATTAGGGTAGAAGTTACACGGCTTTTAGCAGCCGGATTTATCAAAGAAGTGTATCATCCGGAGTGGTTAGCCAACCCGGTTCTTGTACGCAAAAAGAATAAGGAATGGAGAATGTGCGTTGATTACACTTATCTCAACAAACACTGCCCTAAAGACCCCTTGGCTTACCTCGCATAGACGAGGTCGTAGATTCAATCGCCGGTTATGAGTTGCTTTCCTTTCTCGATTACACTACTCGTTATCACCAGATCGCTCTCAAAAAGGACGACCAGATCAAGACATCCTTCATCACGCCCTTCACGCCCCATCGCTACTACGACCATGTCGTTCGGGCTCAAGAACGCTGGGACTACCTACCAGCGCCATATACGAGGCTGCCTCAAAGGCGAGATAAAAGATGACCTCGTCGAGGCTTATGTTGATGATGTAGTTGTTAAAACCAAGGAAGCATACACCCTTGTCGACAACCTAGAACGTACCTTTGCAGCCCTTAATGATTCCAATGGAAATTAAACCCAAAGAAGTGCATTTTGGTGTTCCATCCGGTATATCGCTTCGGCAACGTCGTCGATCCACGACGGCACACGCCCTAGCCAGCAGAAAGTAAAAAGTCTGTCTTGGACATGAAGCCGCCCAAAAAGGTGAAGGATGTTGAAGCTTACGGATGCATGGCTGCCCTCGGTCGTTTCATATCTAGATTAGGCGAAAAAGGACTATCGTTTTTCCAATTTGCTCAAAGCATCCGAGAAGTTTGAGTGGTCGGAGAAAGCGATATTTGCCTTTACACAGCTGAAACAATTCTTTACATCACCTCCGGTCCTCACTGCTCCCAGAGAAGACGAAACCCTCCTGCTTTACATTGCGGCAACTAATCAAGTGGTCTCCACTGCCGTGGTGGTCGAGCGCGACAAGCCCGACCACGTCTACAAGGTACAGCGACCAATTTATTTCATCAGTGAGGTTCTCAGCGAATCCAAGACCAGGTACCCACCGATTCAGAAACTGATCTACGCCATACTAATTACATCTCGAAAGTTGAAACACTATTTCGACGGATATCATGTGGTGGTCATGACCGAGTACCCTTTGGGAGACATCATTCGCAACAAGGATGCAAACGGACGCATCGTCAAATGGGCAATGGAGCTATGCCCTTTCTCCTTGGAATTTGCAAGCCGTACTACAATCAAGTCTCAGGCACTTGCCGATTTCATCGTCGAGTGGACAGACTTAAGCACACCTGCCTCTCAGGGGCCCGCCGAGTATTGGAAGATGTACTTCGACGGCTCTCTCAACATCGACGGCGCAGGAGCAGGAGTCCTTTTCGTATCACCATCCAAGGAGCAGCTCCGATATGTCCTCAGGATTTATTTCCCGGCGTCTAATAACGCCGCCGAGTACGAAACATGCCTACACGGTCTGCGCATTGCGGTCGAGCTCGGTGTCAAGCGTCTCTATGTCTACAGGGACTCGGCTCTGGTCATCAACCAACTCAACAAGGACTATGATACGACCAGCGAAAAGATGGACGCATACTGCAAAGCGATCAGAAAGCTGGAAGGCAAGTTCTATGGCATCGAGTACACACATGTGGCCCGGGACAAAAATCAAGCGAGATCTTATTTGTCAAAGTTAGGATCATCCCGAGCCAAAGTCCCACATGGCGTATTTGTTCAAGACCTGCTCACGTCCTCCATCAAAGAAGATCCCGCGGTCGACAAGCCTCCAGACCAGCCATTGGTGGCTACGGTTCCGGCGTCAAACACCACCAAACCACCTCCGACCACCAAGAAGCCCGACTGGAGAGTACCTTTCATCAAGTACCTGACAGATGGTAGCGGTTACACCGATCGGACAGAAAACGAAGCGCTGATGCGTCGCGATGGCGATATCTGCCGTCGATGGTAAATTGTGGCGTAAGAATGCGAAGGAGGAAATCTTGATGAAGTGTATAACCCAGGAGGATGGTGAACATCTCCTAGACAAAATCCACTCTGGCTCCTGCGGCAACCACGCGGCCTCGAGAATGCTGGCCGGTAAGGCTTTCCGAGCAGGGTTCTATTGGCCATCAGCCGTAGCCGATGCAGAGAAGCTAGTCCGCCATTGTGAAGGTTGTCAGTTTTTCGCCAAAAGAATCCACGTATCAAAGACACGAGATTCGGACTATATACCGACCTCTTGGCCCTTCGCATCTTTGGGGATTGGATATGATCGGGCCTTTCAAACCCGCCCTGGAAAATTTACATGCGTCTGTGCTGATCGACAAATTCTCCAAGTGGATAGAGTACATGCCCCTGGTCAAGGCATCTTCAGAAAAGGCTGTCGCGTTCCTCGATCAGGTCATCCACCGCTTCGGCATACCCAACAGCATCATCACTGATCTGGGTACTCAGTTCACGGAACGCTTTTTGGGACTTCGCGATGAAATGAGCGTAGTAGTAAAATACGCCTCGGTGGCACACCCTAGAGCTAATGGACGGTCGGCGGGCAAATGGGATGATCCCGGACGACTTAAGAAGAGGATGTACAGAGAGAATGACAAAGTTCCCGGAAGATGGCTCAAAGAGTTACGGTACCGTGGTCCTGGGGTCTCGAGAACCCAGCCTAGTCGCATATCTGAAGCGTATCACCATATTTTATGGTTTATGGCGCCGAGGGCGGTGCTCCCAGCGAGATATAGCCTTCAGATCAAGCCTGAGATAGAGAACTTCGACGAAGACAAGGCCAATGAAGTGCGGGAGCTAGAAGTGAATAGTGTAAGAGAAGCGGCTCGATTCTTGCGACGTCTGACCAAATACCTTGTTGTTTTGAGCGGTACTACAACAAAAACGTCAAGGAGCGGTTCTTCGTGGTGGGGACACAGTCTGAAGTGGAAGATGAATCGATGGTGTCCACAAACTCGCAACCCCATGGGAAGGACCCTTCATGATCAAGGAGGTTACACGCCCTACATCTTTAAAGTTTAGCTCGCTTAGGCAGCGCATGACAGACGTGCCCAATTCACGCACATCGACAAGCTTAGGCGTTTCTATGCTTAGCTACTAAGATATGTACCCCTCTTTTACTTTTGATTTATTTCAATAAAGCTATTATGATTTCTCCGACCACTCTAATGTGTCATTTCGAAGTCTATTGTTATTCTAACTCTACCAGTTAAAACCGACCACCATTCCTTCTCGGGTTTTCAGAGCAGGCCCTGTCTCCGGTTCCCCCCAACGTGTGCATGGGATTCGCTCTCTACGCTACGGGTGATCGGCAAGTGCTCTCTTGTTTGACTTGTGTGTTTCTACGTGTGCACAAGCTACGCACCTCATACTCCGACCGCAGGTCAAACCAGGGCCGTATAAACCTTTCAGGATGACGTGTCGACTAAACCGGTACAACTAAACAGAACGTCAACACGTTCTAACTTAGTTACACCAACATGATATCCGAGCTTAAACACGTTTTCTACAAAACAAACAAGCTTATGTTGATATGCAGTTACGTTATTACAAGCTCGCCTGAAAAGGTCCAAGTTTACAATAACCCAACTACATCTTCTTCTACAGCTATAGCCTACACTATTGGTCGGTCGGGGCACGCCGCCGCCGCCGTCATTGGGCACGACATCGTGCTTTCGGGTCTCGGGGACTCTGGCATTGATCAAATTTGAAGAAGATTGGCCCGTCGATGCTGGTGGTCGAGACCGCAGCTTCAGCCGGCTATTTGAAGATGATGGCGCCCCGGTGACTTGTTGACGGCTTTCCTTGAACGGTGGTGTCGCACCTCCACACAGGTTACTATTGCCAATTATTTTCGCCGACAAGTCCAGCTGGGTCATCCGTAGCTCCTCGGCCTTGTCTGGATCTACCTCCTTCGGGTATCCAGCCTCCAGGCGCTTGAGATCGATCAGGGGGTAGTGAGCATGTACCATGCTTAGCACATGTGTGCCTGCGTACTCTCTCGCCTCCTTCACGAACTCCTGGAACCATCCCCATGCCCTTTGGCATCTCTCGATCAATCCCAGCTGCGGCGTCCTTGGCACATCTTCTGCTAGTGCCGGATCGATAAGGTTAAGGACCGGCCAAATGCCCTTTGCCACCTCCTGGTACCGGCTTTTCCAGGTGTCACGGTCCTTGGTGATCTCTTGGCATTGCGCCTTCCAGCCGTCACGGTTTTTCATCATGGCCTCCAGTGGGCATATGGTTTTTTGCCACACTTTTTGTGCTTAGGGACTGTCCTGACCACCCTCGTGCTCGGGGACTATCGCGACTATCCTTGTGCTCGGGGGCTGTCCCGACCACCCTCGTGCTCGGGGACTGTCGCGACTATCCTTGTGCTCGGAGACTGTCCCGACCACCTTCGTGCTCGGGGACTGTTCCGACCACTCTCGTGCTTGGGACTGTCTCGACCGCCCTCGTGCTCGAGGACTGTCCCGGCTACCTCTGTGCTCGGGGACTATCCCGACTACGGTTATTCTCGGGGATTCGTCGTTTTCCCCATGTCGCTGGACGGGGCGCTTCACCACTCTCCGACCATTGCTCTGCATCGCTCTCCTCGGCTACATGTGATTTGTACTCACATACAGTTGAGAGGCATTTATTTTTTCTCACTTAGACCTTGTTACAAGGCTGATACCTCGCCTTGCAGCAAGCTCGGGGACTACATCGGTATGATGCACCTGTCGGTGCAGCTCGTATCGCTTGCACGATGATTGGATTCTCAACTTAACTGGGAATTCTTTTTAGACCCTGGCACCATGTGCCTACGTCACCTACTACCAGGCTCGGGGACTAAGTAGGCACACTTCACCTTGCAGTGAATGTGCTTATTTTTTCGACCCCTACGCTCTGACTATTGGCCATGACTACTCCTGTACAAGGGTCACTTACATTTCTTTTCAGAAATACAAGTGGACACACTTGATCAGGAAAGAAATCTTTTTCTTTTTTCTTTAGAGCACCATGCATTCTTCGGACAACCGGAATCTTCGGCTATAATCGTGGTTTATTGCTCTCTGTGCTGACCAGAATACTGGCACATTTATTTAGTCAATGTTTCAACCAGTTGGAGATGACAAGAAGACAGATCGCATTAGCCGAAGAAGATCAAACGGCGTGTCGCAACATAATACATGGTGCTCGGGGACTAGCTGTGGGGGTATTAACCCCTATACCCTTACGGCTAAGTTTGGGCCGGTCCGGTCCGAAGGGGTCCGCCCACTGAAGACGACGCTTGCCCCGGTGATCCGCTTTCGAGTCCCGCAAGGAATCAAGGCAGACTTGGAGATCAAGCAAGATCCTGGTCGGTTAGAATAGGAATCCTTATCCGGCCACCTATGGCAATTGTAACCGGTTGGGATTAGTTTCCAGATCTGTAACCCTGCCCCCCCGACTATATAAGGCGGGCAGGGGACCCCTCTCAGAAATCATCTCATTTACATATAGCAATACAATCAGACGCATGACGTAGGTATTACGCCCTCACGGCAGCCGAACCTGGATAAAACCTCGTGTCTGTCTTGCGTCACCATCTCGTTCGTAGCTTGCGCACCTGTCTGCCGATAATCTACTACCTTGGGCATACCCCTAGGTAGAATGCCGACCATATTTCGTCGACAGAGGTGTCTTCGAAGAACCACTTGCCACCTTGCCGTGTGTGTGGTCTTAGGGTGAACCCAATCCGGTGTCCCCAAACGTGCGATGGTGGCATCTTTCATGTCATTCCCTTCCTGGAAGCGTCGCACTTGGAGACCACGTACACCTCATGGATGTTCATCCTTGCACACAGCTCAAATCCACCTTCGGTGATCAAACCCTTGATATTTGCACAAGTTACTAACTGGCAAATATCATTGTCAGTGTCCTTACTCCGCCATCATCCATGATCCTTGATTGCTTTGTCTGACCAAATGCCGGGTTAGCAGGCCCATGATCTTCTCTTGGATCTCCTTGTTCTCCTATCGCCGACCCTCCCTCCTTTGAGGCTTCCTCCCCTCAATGGGCGTCGGTGGGCGTCAATTGGATCCTAGATGTGCTTTAAAGACATTGTAAATCATGGCTGTTGTCGGCCACACTCGGCTCAAAGCTTGTCGCTTGTGGAATGGAGGTCGCCCAAATACAGTCACTTGATAGTGGTGTTAGTTGGTGAACAATGACATGCTTTTGTTATGGGAGTGTTTTTTATCCCCCCTTATGTGTTGTGTGGTGTCGTCCTTCACTCTTTTGTGCGTGTTGTTGTTGGTGTTGTGCTGTCAGTGTACATACTCTGTTGTATCATCTTGACTGGTAATTTATATTGCCACTCCAATGCAATATATTCAGGTGGGGAATTATTTTTTCCCCCGGGATCCCTTAAAAAAAGATTAACCCAGGTGATTGTTTCTTGTTGAGTTGTTGTCATATATAGAGTTCATGCAATCCTCTGTGGACAATCCATAGGAAGTTGGCTAACCCTTTTAGGTGATATGAAGGCAAAAGCAGAAGCATTACTATGAGAGGACAGGGTCTTATCTAGAAGCTAATAGATAACTCAAATTGAAGTATTTCAGGAACTGGACAGAGGCCACTTTGCTAGTCTCCGAGGTTACACAGCCAGCACATCTTAGTTCGAGCCCTGGTAGCCACTATTACCCACTAATTGCCTTCAATAAAGGCTAAGATGAGTTGAAACTAATAAAAAAATTGAAGTATTTTGGAAAGCATTTTTGTGTGCATATGTTATATGTTATGCTGGGATGGTAATGCGAGTGCTGTGCTGCATCGGGGTTCAGGTGCCATATTGGCGCAGCTGGAACTTGAGGTGGATTGGTGCAGCAAGGAACCCAAAATACTAAATAATTTCTCAAGCTAGTTTGATTAGGTTTGTTGGATTGCTTAACCGGTTAAACCTCACATAGGGTATCAAGCTTGTTTGCTAGAATAGATCGGCTCTAACTGATAGAGAAAGGCCAAGAGGTTTAGATTGCTTAATGAAGAGTTTACAGGAGTATTACATATATATAGAGAGACTAAGCTAGAGAGTTAAGAGGGGGGAGAATCCCAGGCAGCATGCCGGGAGAGTTCCTAGGCAGCACTAGGTGGAAACCCAAGAGGCAGCCGGTATACAATAAATGATAGAGGAAATAAATACTCTAACACTCCCCCGCAGTCGGAACGTCATTAGAACGAACGTTCAGACTGGAGCGAAAATCCATAAAGACAGAAGAAGGAAGACCCTTGGTGAAGACATCGGCGAACTGCGACGTGGTGGGAACGTCACGGACAGCCCCAAGAGCGACCCGTTCCCGGACGAAGTGAAGGTCGATTTCCACGTGCTAGTGCCAAAACTGATAGTGCCCTGAAGGTAGCGAAGAATCCGCTTGGCAGCAACAAGATGAACTTCCCGAGGATCATGCATGTGCAGGCAGATTTGTTGAACAACGTACGCGATGTCAGGCCGGGTGAAAGTGAGGTACTGGAGAGCACCTGCAAGGCTGCGATATGCTGTAGGATCAGCAACAGAAGGGCCGACATCAGCAGAAACTTTGGCACAAGTGTCAACAGGAGTGGAACAGGGCTTGCAGTCGCTCATGCCATGGCGAGCAAGAATATCCAGACTGTACTGACGCTGTGAGAGGAATAGAAGGTCTTGTTGTCGCTGAACTGCTACGCCAAGAAAATGGTGTAGGGAACCCAGATCCTTCATGGCAAATTCCTTCTTCAGTGCATCAATCACCCGGTATAAGAGCGGCTGAGAGGAGGCTGTAACAACAATGTCATCCACATATAGGAGCAAATAGACTGTCTCAGTGCCGCGGTGATAGATGAACAGGGAGGTGTCGGACTTAGCTTCAGTGAAACCCAGAGACAGCAAATAAGAAGCAAACCGGCTGTACCATGCTCGCGGTGCCTGCTTCAAACCGTAGAGGGACTTGTTGAGCCTGCAGACGTGGTCGGGAAGAGCATGATCGGCAAAACCAGTGGGCTGAGAGCAGTATACTGTTTCTGACAGAGTCCTGTGAAGGAAAGCGTTCTTGACATCAAGTTGATGGATCGACCAGTCCCGGGAGTGAGCCAGAGTGAGGACGGTGCGAACGGTAGCGGGCTTGACGATGGGACTGAAAGTCTCATCGTAATCGATTCCGGGGCGTTGTGTGAACCCACGGAGGACCCATCGAGCCTTGTATCTGTCCAAGGAACCATCAGCATGAAACTTGTGTTTGAAGATCCATTTCCCGGTGACCACATTTGCCTTGGCAGGCCGAGCAACGAGATCCCAAGTGTGGTTGTCCAGGAGGGCAGTGAATTCTTCTTCCATGGCCTGACGCCAGTGCGGATTAGCAAGAGCATCACGGCAGGAATGCGGAAGTGGGGACAGAGCCTCGGTGTGTAGAGCAAGACGAGGCTGCTTGTATCCGGACTTCCCGCGAGTCGCCATGCCATGTGAATTGGCAAGTGGCGGGATGGAGACCGCCCCTGCTGGCAGTGAAGAACCGCTCTTGACGTAGCGTGGTGGAGAGGGAATCATGCCATAGCGTCGAGGAGGAGCCCCATCGGGGGACCTCGGTGGTGAGCTGGGTGCGGGGGCACGCCCTGTGTAGACGTGGACGACGGGCGACTTGCTGAAGGAAGGAGCCGGGGGTGCCTGTACAGGGGGCACCGTGGGCACCGGTACAGGGGGCACCGTGGGCGCCTGGACAACGGGCGCTGGTGTAGGGGATACTAGGGGCGCGGTGAAGCCGGGTGGAGGAGACCGCGGCGCTGGTGTGCCTGATCGTGGCGCTGGGGTACCTGAAGATGTCGGCTGGGAGGGAGCCTCAGAGATGCAGGTGCTGGCGGGATGGCAGCAACGCGTGGGGTTCCTGCAGGTGGAAAAGGGACTAACGGAGGATCGTCATCAGTTAGAAAGTCCAGTTCGTGTGTGGGTGGTGAGGGCCGGCGAAGTGAGAAGGGAAACGTTGTTTCGTCGAAAACAACGTGGCGAGAGATGATGACACGGTTTGTGGCAAGGTCGAGGCACCTGTAACCTTTGTGGTCGGGAGAGTAGCCGATGAAAACACATAAGGAAGAGCGCGGGGCAAGTTTGTGAGGAGTAGTAGCGGTGAGATTAGGGTAGCAAGTGCATCCGAAAGCCCGAAGATCATGATAAGAAGGGTGAGTGCCATAAAGGGCGAAGGAGGGAGTGCTCATGTTCAGCGTTTTGGTGGGGAGGCGATTTATGATGTGAGTGGCAGTAGCAAGGGCATCGGCCCAGTAGAAGGGGGGCATGGATGCTTGGAAGAGCAAGGTGCGGGTGACATTGTTGGTGGTGCGAAGCATGCGTTCGGCTTTGCCATTTTGTTGCGAGGTGTAGGGGCATGACATGCGAAGGGAAACACCTTTGGCAAGAAAGAAAGCGCGAGACGTGGAGTTGTCAAACTCACGACCGTTGTCACATTGCACGGATTTGATGGTACAACCAAATTGAGTGTGCACATAGGCGAAGAAATTGGAGAGGACAGTAAAAGTCTTGGACTTTAATCGAAGAGGAAAAGTCCAAAGAAAATAAGAGCAATCATCGAGAATAATGAGATAGTATTTAAAGCCGGATACATTAATAATAGGGGAGGTCCACAGATCACAATGTATCAGATCAAAAGTTTTGGGTGCTCTAGACAAGGAACTAGCAAAAGGCAAGCGAACATGGCGCCCAAGCTGACAAGCATGGCAGATGGAGTCATCTGTGGACTTGCTGCAGAAAATGGAAGATGACTGAGCGAGACTCTGAAGGGCAGCCTTGCCGGGGTGGCCGAGACGACGATGCCAGGTAGTTGGAGAAGGAGTGGCCACAAGAGCACAAGTATCAGTAGGTGATGACGGGAGCTGCAAGGTGTAGAGTGGCCCTGAGCTGTTACATCGAAGGAGGGTGTTCCTGGTACGGAGATCCTTCACAGAGACACCAAGAGGGTCAAATTCCACAAAAACAAAATTGTCAGTAGTGAACTGACGAACGGAAAGCAGATTTTTAATAATGTCAGGAGCTAGAAGGACATTGTTGAGACGGAAAGGGCCAGGAAGGGTGGAGTATCCGGTGCCAACAACCGGGAGAGTGGCACCATTTCCCACAACAATGGAGGAAGGAAAAGAGGAGGATGGAGAAACGGTAACCATACCAGGGTTGGAGGCAATGTGAGACGAGGCACCCGAGTCGATCACCCAGTCCGAGGAAGTCGGAGGCGGGGTGAGGGTGACGGCGCTGAAGGCGTTGGCGAGGGACTGTTGGTCCCATGGTGACCAAGCAGGGGGCGTCGGGGGTGGTGCTGGCGTCCAGGCAGGATGAGGCGCCTGGGTGGGCGCCTGGTGATACGTCCCAGGAGTCGAAGGGTAGTAGGTTGGAGGCACGCCGGCCACCAAAGCATGCTGCTTCAGCGGTGGCAATGCAGATGGGCCAGTGCGGGGAGGTGGACCGCGAGAGCCGACAGGAGTTGACCCGGGCCACATGTGAATGGACCCTGTCCACGGATTAAGGAGGGAGGGCCACTGGGAACCGCCTGGGAAGCCGCTGGTCGAGCCTCCTTGGCCACGGCCGCCACGGCGACGCCGGCCACGGCCACTGCCATTGCCAGACGAGCCCCCCCCCGGCGTCTTTGGTGAGGGCGCTGGGTGGCGAACCAGGCAGGTGGGATCACGAGTGGCTTGCTGAACGAAGAGGCGACGAGGGCTGATGGAGACGCCGAAGGTGGTGCCATGTTGAGCTCGGCCGGGCGCAGGTCGGCGCGGACGTCCGCGAAGGAAGGAAACGGCTTCTGGCGCGTGATGAACTGCGACATGAACTGGAAGCGCTCATTGAGGCCGCGCAGGATGTTTAGCACCAGAGTACGGTCATGGACTGGCTCACCCAGATTAGCAAGGGCATCAGCCATGCCTTTCATCTTGCGGCAGTAGGCGTCGATGGAGAGAGCACCTTGGGAGAGGGTGCGGAACTCAGCATCAAGGAGCATGGCGCGGGACTCGCGATTGTTGAGGAACTACTGTTCGATACCGAGCCACGCAGCCCGAGCGGAGACGCCGTCACGTTCGTGGATGACGTCTAGAAGGTCGGTGGAGATGGTGTTGAAAATCCAGGAGACGACCACGCAGTCCATGCGGGACCATGCTGGATCGGTGACTCGGGAGTCGTCACGGAGGACGTGATCCTTCGCCGGTATGAAGCGGCCGAGGATGAGGAGGACGAGCCGCGCCACTGGAGTAGTTGAGGATCGGAGGTCCGAACAATCGGAATCAAATTCTTGATGTTCGGATAGCGGCTGACTGGCCGTGCAGATGAACGATGGTGGCGGCGTCGGAGGAGAAGAGTGATCGCCGCCGTCCCGAGAGTCGCTGTCGTGGAGGGAGTCCGGCGGAGACGGTCCCGAGTCTGGCGGCTCATTGTTCGAGGCGTCGGCTGTGGCGCTCCTTCTCGAGGGCGTCAAGAAGCCTGCACGAACGCGATCTCGCAAGGGCAGAAGCAGACTTGAGGAGGTCGGACTCGTCTCGAAGTCTGCTGGGCTGCGGTCGGTGTTGGTGGAGTGCAGGGAGGCGGCCTCCTCCTCCAGCTTCTGGGCGGCGGCGAGAGCTTCATCACGAAGCTTGATCGCGGTAGCCGCGGTGGAGACGCCGGAGGTTGAAGTAGCCATGGGCGCGCGGCTGGGGGACCAGGCGCGTCGACGAGGGCAGCACCAGGCACGCCGGCTGCCGAGAAGGACCGCGGATGACGGCAGCACTGGGCGCACGGGGCGGGAAGGTGAGGGGGCGGGCGCCGAGAGGAGCGGAAGCAGAGGAATCGGTTTTAGTCTGATACCATGATAGAGAAAGGCCAAGAGGCTTAGATTGCTTAATGAAGAGTTTACAGGAGTATTACATATATAGAGAGAGACTAAGCTAGAGAGTTAAGAGGGGGGAGAATCTCAGGCAGCATGCCGGGAGAGTTCCTAGGCAGCACTGGGTGGAAACCCAAGAGACAGCCGGTATACAATAAATGATAGAGGAAATAAATACTCTAACACTAACTAAAAGGACACTCAATAATGGCATATTCTTAAGAAACTAGGAAAGAAGTCAGAAGCCTCCTTTCATTTTTGATATAGTCATCTCTCTCTTTGGATAAGCTCACTCAAGCTAAAGTTTGTAGGGAAAACCCAATAACAGCCAGGGCAACCTCAAAGTTAACTATTGTGCTACCAGCATCAGGGGTGCAAGATAGATATATAAGTAAAAATTATGTTTTCAGACTTAACTTTAATGTATTATTATAGTTATAGTTCGCAATTTTATTTTTAGCTCACTTTCAGGTTACAGAGATAAGTTCTTTGTCAAAGTATATGCTGCGGCGTTCTATGTAGATTACTCACTTCGCCTTGATACTGAGCAATGGAAAGAAAAGATTGGTATTGAGAGCTTTGACGGTTCCTCTGTTTTTGACTCCATTTTTAAGGGTAAGAGATAACTATCAATTCCAAAATTTAAGGAATCGTAATATGTGCTAATGTTACTAGTTTATTTTGCAGCACCAGTTGTGAAATCATTGAGTATAATTCTTGTTAGAGCCGTTGATGGCAAGACCTTTGTGAATGCTCTAAATGATGTCATTGCTCGCCAGATAAAAAACCCAAATGCTGAGGAAGAATCTTCCCTGTCAACCTTGCAGAATACCTTTCTTGGGCGCAATCTCAAACAGGGAACAAGCATATACTTAACTTGGCTTGAACCCAAAAGAATGCTGGTGAGTCACATTCAATTCTGTTAATATTATGAATCTTCGACAGTGTTTCATTCCTCAAAGTTGAATATTGACTGTATAAACTATTTAGAAATAACAAACAACTATCCCACAATGAATACACTTCCATCGTACAAGAATTAGCAATGCTTCTAGTTCTATTAGGACTTGATACCTCAAGGTTGGAGCTCACTTTTGTCTGTACTGTTATTTCTGTCAGATCATTATCCAATGTGTAGCATTCTGTGGTAATGAGGCTAATGCCGTCACCTCTAACATAGAAAATAGTGGAATTCAAACAGTAAATATGACAATAGATGGTGGTTCGATTGGATAGGATTAAATGGAAATGACCTGCTAACTTCTTTCCGTCATGTAAATTTATCTACATTACCTGGCCGAATAAAAGCTGGCATGCATTGGCCATTGCTTGTAGTATAGAGAGACCAACAATTTAATAGTGCTTAGTTCACTAGTGGCACAAGAATTGACAACTTGTACAAGTCAGAAAAGCCAGACACATTGGCACCTTTTTTATCCAATGAAAAAAAAGCAAATCTATATTTTAGTCTACTACTAGGATTCAAATCTTATTGGTTTTAACTGACTATAGAGCAAACTTTTCTAAACTGTAGACCTTAAAGCTTAGTTGAGGTTTACAAAAAGCTTGAATTGCAACAAAGATTAACAGTGAAGCTGGAATTCTGTTTGGTCGTCAGATTTCCTTTTAATCTACTGATGGATTTATTCAATTTTTGTAGTTTTTGAATATTTGACATTAAATTATATTTTTGTTAGTTACTGAAAAAATTATCATTGCATTCTGGAAAAACTGTAACAACTCAAATTTGTGAATAAATAAAAATATGAAAAAGGGGACTTGTAGAGATTTATGTAGAGAGTGAGCTCAATTTGAATGCTGTTAACTTTTATTGCTGTAGATCTCCATTTCCGAAAATCAAGATCCACGTCAAATTGATGCAGAGATCGGATCAGCTACTGTTAATTATGCTCTATACGATGGCTTCTTTGGTAAATCCCCAGTGTCCCCTTCTTTGAGATCATCTACAGCCCAATTGCTGGAAGCGCTTCTGCTTTAGAAGTGACAATTCAGTCGTGGTTCTAGCAATGGTTGCTAGGAGTGGTTATTTCCCTTCATTCTCTCTTTTTTCCCTAGGGAACACAAGACGTGCTGGGGATGTCCATGATCATAGTTCCCATAAAGGAAATTAATTTAATTATTATAGAGTTCATATGTAACATTTTTGTCATCCTGATGAAATATGGTGAATTGTCACGCCCTTGTGTTGATATTATGCTTGGCGGATTGCTTTACATTCCATCATTCAACTTGCCTAGCCGAACTTGCTCAGTGGAAATGGATTTTTCAGGGGCAGTAGAAACTAATGTTGTGAACCACACCTGAAAAATGATTCACATTTTTGAGAGTTTCACGGCCATTTTGAAAGATCTCATTTCCTGCCAATTTCATCAAATTCAATCCATGCCACATGTATGATACCAATATAGTATAAACTTAGTGACATATTGTATATTTAGTAATTTAGTTGGAATCATCACGATTATTTCATGTACGTCAACATCTAACATTCCAATTGATGAACATATATATGCACCACGTTGTACATCAATTTGAATTAACATTTGTCACTGTAACTTTTCTCACTCACAAAGAAGTCGCAGTCTTTGCTCTTTCTTTGCTAATGTGCAATTAACATAGAAGAAAATGCAATTGCAATGAATAAGACGTGTAGGATGATGAACTGATGATGCCTAGAATGTCGCTCCGTTAAGGTGGCAAGCCATTTTAGGAATGGAAATGATTCCAATGTCTACGCCTCACAATCAAAATCGAAGGGCCACATGGGCGCATGGGCCAGGTTGGTGGGCTGGCCAGGGGCGGGGCGCGCGTGGGTGCTACAACTGCGGTTTTCACCATCAGGTCTTATAGATTTCAACGCTGTTTTTTGTCCGAACCGACGGTGAAAATGATTTTCGGCGGTGATATATTATCACCACCGGTTTTAATAATACCGTCAGGTGAAAATTCCGTTAGTAAAAACAATTTATGGAGCAGTGATTGAGTGTCATCCGTTGCTCATGCCGTGCTCTGTCTGATAGCCCTTCCGTGCTCAAAAGTTCACTTGTTAGTAGTGTGTTCCTTGCGTATGCGTACCAATACATACATTAGGTGTTGGAAAGAACTGCTTCTGTTTTGGTCAACTTAATATTTTTGTAATTTGCTTGGCCGGTAATTGTAACTTCATTTCTTATTGTTAGTATCATAGATCTGCTTTAGTACTGTATGTACATATTTAGATAAAATAGGATATATGATCAAGGTTCTCCTAGTATCCCATCAATTTACATATTACCTATATTTACATTTTCAGCTTTCCGTTGTTGGCCGTTGCTATGAAGAGCCTAGAAAAAGATTAGGAAGGACGTCATGCTTCTTGTAGCACCGTAGAGAAGACGTTGTAACGGCACACCGGGCATGTCGAGTGGTCGCGCAGCCACAAGTCAATGCACTGCTGGTGGAACATGTGCAGGCACCCCGGCAGCCGCTTCACCATTTCCCCCTTCTCCACCTCCCCTAGACACACCGCGCACTCCGACGGGCCGTCCGGCGCCCCCTTCACGTCCTCCTCCTGCTCGTACGCCGGGATGTCGTCCACGGCGACCACCCGCGCTCCACCCCGCACCGGCGGCTCCCGCGCGAGCACGTAGATGGTAGCATGGCCTTCTGGTCGTCCTTGCACCACGAACCGTGGCAAAGAACCAGAGGCGGCAGAAGCGCCGCCTCCGCTGCTCCGGTGCCGTAGCCGGGCTCGCGCCGTGCGCGCGCACCGGCACGGCAGGCAGAGCAGCCAGGCGAGGCCGCGCAGAGGCGAGCACAGGAACCGCCCCAGCGCGGACCACGGGAAGAGCGCGCCGCAGAAGACAGGGTAGACGCAGGCGCTGATGCTGACCCAGACGACGAAGAAGATGGAGAGCGTGACCACGTCGCTCGTGCTGTGGGGCTTCCGCGCGCGCCGGACGAGCGAGTTGATGAGGAGGCCCGTGCCGCCGATGCACACCGCGTTGGCGATGGCCAGCCCGAACAAGCGGACGAAGCAATCCATGGCTGGACAGCGTACACCCGAGATGCTGAAGCTCGCGACCAAGCTAGTACAGTTGCACTGGACTACTAGAGCGTGTGCGTAGGATGATAAGGGAGATGGGCTCAAAAGTATCTTACGGGGAATTTCCGAGTTCCTTACTCTCCGTGTGCTCGCGAAATGTTGAAAGAGATGGGTTAGACTTGAAACCGTGTCGTTTCTCCAAGTCAACTAACTGATTGGTTCGTGCAGGCGGAAACAAAGCGAACGAACCAAACACTTGACCTTCGATATTCTGTGTTGACTCGATTATTAGCGAGTCATTTTATATGGTCCCTCATCCAACAGATTGGTTTGCATCGATTTCAATTTCAAGAACTATCACCACGTCGATTTTCAATTTATCTTTCACAATCACCGTAGATTCCTTAGAAAATCGAGGAAATGGACAAAAAAAACTTGATCCTGTAACCCAATTGAGTCTTTTGCCGGCCATATGTACTGGATTTGGTTGTTGCATCCTATCACTGTGACTGAACAGGTAATAACTGTCGGTTGCCATAGAATCGGCGCTGATAAGTTTATAACTACCGTTTTGTGACTTCAACTGGCACTTATGGCACATGCAGTGATAGGTTGACTACCATCGTTGGTTCGTGGCTTCGACCGATAAAAAACCATAACCTTTTCATATAAGGTCGGATTAAGATAAATTTTATAGCAAAATTATAAAGTTCAAATCTAACACCTTGTAGTTGATAATTTTTTTTTAATTCGAGAGAACGTGAACATTGAGGTCTTAGATTTGAATCCTAGAAACACATATTTGCGCAATTTCAATAGTAACAATAACATGAGATCTTCCAAAGGCCTCGTGATGAAATGCGCTGCTCTTAGTTTTGCTTTAATTTTATAGCCGTAGGTACTGTGTACATCATGTTTCATAAGGATGAAATCTAACTCTTCTCTCAGTTTTATAAATTTCATTGTGTTTTATTTTCGAGTTAATAATGAGATCAAAAAACCCCACACGAGAATGTCTTTTTATCTCTGTTTCCACTTTCTTCCACCTAGGATGTGACTACCTGTCGCTTGCGCGACTGGAACGGATTAGTCGTGGCCGCGTCCTTTTGTTATATTGTGCTGCGCTATCGTTAGTGGGCTACCGCTTGTGTTTTGGCCAAACCAAGCGCACACGGCCATTAGAGAATGGGACAAATTCATTGACGTAGTCACGTAGCAGCTAAATTTAACGGTTCTCTCTCAGACACACACGTAAAAGGCAAAATTTAATAGAGATGAGAAAAAATAGCGACGTCATCTTTCCCACAAATTTTTTAAAAACATAGCTTCCAAATTGAGCATCAAAGTTAAATTTCAATTGCACTATTTTTTTTCTTGTAATAAAATCTTTTGAAAAAAAGGCCCTACTTGAATATACATGGATGACATTTTGTAAAGAATAATTTTGTTTTTTCTTTAGAGGAAGATGTTCTAGGTCGAAAGGAAAATATGTCTTATGTTTCGGAGAAAAAATGTTGTAGCTTCACAAGGAAATTGTCTTATCTTAAAAAGAAATGTTCTAGCATAAATGAAAAGCTTCATAAAAAAATCTTAGCTTATAATTAACTAAAATGTTAATAGCTTCACAAGAACCTTGGTCTAAGCATTAAAATAAAAGTTTTCTATCAAAAGTGAATAAATGTTTTGTGTTTATCACAAAAAGTGTTCTGGCTTAATAAAATAATAATGTTCCAGCTTCATAGGAAAAATATTTCTAACTTAAAGAAAAATGCTCTAGCTTTTAGTAACAAATGTTTCAATCATGACAAAAAAAAATATTCGTCATATTAGGTGCAAAGAACAAATAAAGAAACAAGAAATAATAAATAAATTAACTAGAAATCAAATGAAAACAGACTAGTAAAGTGAAGGAATTTTCAGTTCCTGCCAGGCTCTCGGCTGTGTGGAGGGAACAGGCTGGCGGGTGCCAGGTGACCATGACGACCGGCGGCTAGTCGACAGACAGCGCAACCGGCAGTCTGCTGGCACAGTCACACCTGCACATGTGCCGCCGTGGATAGGCTCGCGAATCGGTGGTCGAGTGTCATCTACTGATCTTCTTTCTTGAGACGCGCTGTGATTGTGAAACAGAGGTTCCAATCAGCAATGGTGGACGTCAGCCACTCAGCCGGGGATTCGAGGGGTATCCATGCTGGAGCTGACGTACGGCAAGCGCCATATCTTAGCCTTATCTTTCAAAAATACTGAGTCTCATATCGAATGTTTTCAGTATTATGAATTTAAAAACTAAGAGTTTAAATTGCAGATCCATGGAACACTATTTGCCAAATAAAAACGAACGTGCTACAGTAGCCCTAAAATCCAAATTCCTACAACTAAACACAGCCTTACTATACTGAGTCCTTCGTGCAGTATTATGAATTTAGGTAGAATCTAAACAGATGGGAGAGAGAGCGAGTCCTTCGTGCAGTACTAGCTATGGGTGTGCGGGTGTGTTTGGACCGGTTACAATCGGATGGTAGGCGAAGACAATCGAGAATCCCATTTAAACGTCCTTTATTGTTTTAGATTGTCTAGAAATCGAGCGGTCAAAACAATCATAATTGAATTGGGAGCCGCGTTTTCTGTACCGCAGACTTCCCTCACGTTTTCATCATGGGCCATGCTAACGCCGAGACGTCGGATGGGATACGCGCATCTGGACGCCCACGCGTGCTGCTGCGCCGCGCACGTCCTCCTCCTCCTGCTGTGCCCCATGCCTCCTCCCTGCCGCGCCTACCCGGGAGAGCATGTGCGTGTGCCCCCTAGCTACATGCGAGATAGAGGGGACATAGCACGTGTACCCCCGTGCGCGCGTGAGAGAGAGAGAGCAGCGTGTGTGCCCCAATACGAGAGAGATCCCAGCTGCATGCTAGAGAGATAGGGATCACAACACGCATACCCTCAATGCAAGAGTGAGAGAGCAGCGTGCGCGTGTCCCAATGTGAGAGAGAAAGGGAGGGAGCACAATGTGCATGCACATGTGTTGAGTCGGTTGCATGCTCCACCGTGGGAAGCCATGCCTGGTGGTGCAGGTGCGCTCTGATGCAACGTGTGCTTGCCCGGGAGTCAGAGCACGTGGGGAGCAACATCTATTGTAATATATTGAAACAAGGTGAAACAATTAAAACATACGTTTGTAACATATGTGTATAACCACTGCAACATATGCAAAATCCACATAAAACACTTACAACATATGTCTGAAATAGGTAAAACATTTGAAACATACACTTGCAACATACGTGTATAGCCACTGCAACATATACAACATCCAGATAAAACGGCTAAAACATTTGGAAAACACACTTGAAACATACATCTATAACCATTGCAACATATGCAACATCAAGATAAAACATATACAACTGCCAAAATAAAACATATGAAATACACACGAAACACATACGCCGACGTGGAGCTCGATGCCCACGGTCACCGGTCATGGGAGCAGCAAATAGTGCATACAAATGCGGGCCCTGCTCCTCTCACGAACTCTCAGGGCCAGTCACTCTCTCTCTCTTGTCACCGTGCACTCTCTAGTCACACCGTGCATGCACGGCCCCACGCGTCGCATGCATCCCACTCGAGCAAGTGGGCACACGTGCTCGATCCCAAGGCTCTGTTCGCTTGGCTTTTTCAGCCGTACTTTTTTAAAAAAAAATAGTATTTTTATCTCACGATAAATCGGTGAACCATATACTTTCAGCGAAGCACCGACCCGCGGAGAAAGGACGAGTGTGGTCCTTGTCTAACTGCAACTGTGCGCGCCTCTTTTTTCCTTGTTTATCACACCGCGCGGATCGGGGTCCGTCCGTTCGGACGGACGTCTTCAATCAAACATTACCGTTTCACCACCACCGCTAGTCATTTTTCGCCCATTGCCCCTCCGCGTCCGCTTCCCCACTGCTAATGCGCTAGACCGCTCCTCTGGTCCGCTTTCCCGCTGCCCCCGTCCGCACTCGTCTCGGTCGCTCCCCTGTCGAGGCGACGCGATCCCCATCCAGCGTCCGCTTCCCTGCCGCCCTGCACTGGGCTCAGTTGGAGCTGCCCTGCTCCCCGCTCCCTCGCTCAGGCTCAGTCCGAGGCAGCGTGATCCCCGTATTCCCCGCTGCCCCTCTCTAGACTCGGTTAGAACTGCTCTTCTCCCCGCTCCCTCGCTTGACCGAACAACACTGAGAGAAAGGCATGGAGTTAGGATTGAATATCTCGAGCGGTAGAAGATGGCGAGGAAAGTCGATGGCAACGGAGGGTGGACTAAGAGGAAAAAGGGCACGTGTCCTTTTACACTCCCGATTGCCATATAATTAGGATTGCTAAATATTTCTGATTCTCTACACAAGAGATTTGTTAGACTGCAGTTTATAAAAAATCATGATTAGATTAAGATCCATTCTGATAGTCCCAACAAGGCCTATGTATTTAGTTTAGAATCTAAACAGAGGAGAAAGGGTGCGCTCACAAAGATGAGAATTCCAAGGATAAGCTATTCTGGTGTCCCTCACATTTATGCATGAATTTCTTACACATATAGTGTCTCTTAAAGTTACTAGCTTATGCATGGACATATTTTGATGGACTAGTAATATCAGACCCTTTAATGTGCTGGCTATATGTACAGAGGAAAACAATATTCAGCTACTACAGTTTTTTCCCCTTGTGAAACCCTGTACGGACAGATGCTTATATACACAAGCACACACTCATATCTATGAACACATAGACTCTTTCCTATGAGCATCTCCGAAGAACTAAGTTAGACTTATAAATCAAGATAAATTCAAGAAAATACGAGCACCCGTATCAAAGTCAAAGATTGAACCTAGATGAAAAGGATCCACCACAACAAACCCAACCAGCTAAGCGATGCTTATAGTTTGCAGCTGCTGGTTATGCTCGGCTGCACTAGCAGCTACAACAGCCGCTAGTCTAATTCAGTGTAGAACTGATGTATGACAACCGCAATTGCAGCCATAAATAGCGCAGTCTAGCAGAGCGACTACACATTCATTGGTTCTAGCAAAATCCAACTACTATGGCCCCGTTTGATACAGCTTGGTTTCATTAGCAAAGCTGTTTTTTTTTTATTTAGCTCAATGAGTAGCTTCATTGGTTAAGCTAAAGCTTTTTTTAGACTTATGTTGCAAAATAGCTTCACATGATGGACAAAAAGAATAAAATAACTATAATACCTTTGCTTTTCTTATTATTATCTACTTTATTCCTCATGTCCATCCCCACGGTTCTTTTTCTTCCCGATGTTCTTGCGCATGCACCCGACGACCGTGCACCAGAAGCCCAGCGGCCCTCCACCCTGTCGCCCATGAGCCAAAGCAGTTGCGCCCTGGTGCTGGAGGCCACGCTCGCGCCCTCGCATCCGCGGCTCCGCGCCTCCCGGCTACGACACACACCCGATAGCCGCGCGCTCGAGGCCGCGACGGTGCTCACGCCTCTGGCCCATGCCCACGCCCCCGACGGGCCGAATTTTTTACTCTTTAGCTCCTTTTTTTTAAAAAAAAGTTTCTCATAAATAGATTTTTTGAGGAAAGATTTTAAAATCTGTACTCTCAGCTTGGCGCCGAGCTCTTGGATTATGGCGCACGTCGGCGCCGAGCTCGGCGTCAGGATGTACGGCGCCGAGCGTGGGGTGAGCGCGTCGCTGCCTGTGCCTGCGTGCACGCGTTGCACGGCTCGCCCAGCACGTCACCATGTGCTAGCTACACAGTGCTGCTAGCAGAGACTTGGATAGCAGTAAACGCAGCAAAGTCGTCGGGCACATAGCCTGCTATATATATAGTATAGTGCTATATGAAGTGCCGTGGCACAGCTGTGCTGCCCGGTGCCCCGTGCGTGGTGCGTGAGGGACATGTGGACACACGGGGTGCCAAGCGCGGAGCCGAGACGTGATGCCTGAGGTGACCTGTACCGTGTACGTGCGGCCGTGCTCTGCGCTGCGCCCGCGCGCTCTGAACGGATAACGTTAAAAGAAGAGAAGGTTTGGATAAGAACAAATAACAGTGAAGAGTTAAATATTTTTATGTGAGACACCATAGAGTTTTTCATCTTTTGACCAACAACAGATCCTACGTGCCAGAAACAATTAAAATGATAAATTTGATTTGTAATCACATAAATGTTGTTAAACTATATGTTAGCAAATTAATCTCTGCTACACATTACTATTCTGTTTTAGTCCTATCTTGCTAATCACGGCTGCTGTCCGTGCTTGTTTATTCCTGTCTTGCTCCCGCCGTGGAACAATCACATGTCTATTAATTATATTAAATTGTTACTATTTTTCTTTACTCCTTGCAAAAAAAACTTTACACATATATTTATTTGTTAATTAAAATTTGATGTTGTAATGACAAATATTTTAATAATAAAACAGGTATTCATCTCTTTTAATCATACCTCATGTTTTGAGAATCTTATGTTATAATTCCTATGTTCCAAACACCGCTATCTATATGTTTCGTGTGTTTTTTCATTTCTCTGTTTTCACACACCACATCTATATCATATTTCTACGTTTTCTTCTTTTCCTCTTTTTTTTTTTTCCGAACAGGCCCTCAGAAGAACCAAACATGATGTAAGAGCGAGGAGGAGATGGCCGGGGAGCATGCAAAGCACGGTGGGTGGTACGTGTGACTGACGTTCATGAGTACATATAGGCCGGATGGATGGAGGGACAGCGACGCCGAATTGAAGCAGCCACAGTGCCTTTACATAGAGGAGCAGGCCTGAGGTAGCCAGCCTAGGTGCATGCGTGGTAGCGGCGATCGACGAGCGAGCGCGGGGGCACAAGTGAATGCGCCAACAACCCAACAAAGAGGAGGTTGGAGAATTGAAGTGCCACATTGAATTGAACAGATTCGCGTGCTTATTGCAATGAACAAACGATTGCGTGATTATTGCGTTGCGTGTTTATTGCGTCTCCTAGAAAATGTATACAAATTTACTTCTGCTATGTACATTTCAGGCCTCGTTTAGATTGGGGTTAGGAATCAGTATTTGGCACTGTACCACTTTCGTTTGTATTTGACAATTATTGTCCAATCATGGCCTAACTAGACTCAAAAGATTCGTCTCGTAATTTACAATCAAACTATGTAATTAGTTATTTTTTTATCTATATTTAATACTCCATGCATGTGTTCAAAGATTTGATGTGATAAAGAGAGAGTGAAAAAACTTACCATCTAAACAAGGCCCCAATGAACAAACAATTTGCGTGCTAGTAGTAGTGGCCACACGCACTGACGCACGTCGCATATGGAGCCTACGTGTTTCGTAGCTGACATTCTGACAACACATGGAAAGTCAGGGCGCTAAGCTCGGCGCCGACGTCTATCACGCTGAGCTTGGCGTCAGCTTCTACGGTTCCGAGCTACCTGTCCAATCAGTGTTACGTTAGTGTCGAGTCTAAGAGCTCGGCACCAGAGACGCTAACGCCGAGACGTGTTAGGTTCAAATTCTAAAATATTTCTTCCGGCTATTTGTAAGAAACTTAAAAAAAAGACTAAAAAATAAAAAATTCGGTGCTCTAGGCCGCGGCGGCGCTCGTGCCCCTGGCCACGCCCACGACCCTAATGGCCACGCCCACGTGCACCCCTGCACAGGGGCAAATCCGCCTTCCACACAAGCCGGGGTACGGTGATGAAACTAGAAAAACTACTTTTTCGTCTTTGTCCTCTCCTCCCGTAATTTCCAAGTGAGAGTAGGTTTAAAGAGCTTCCTCTGTGAAGCTGTTTGCAAAATACCCGTTTGACTTGAAACAAGTTGAAACAAGTTACAAAGAAGAAGAAGCTACGACAAACCGAGACTGTATATAATCTGTGCTATGGGCATCTGAAATAAAAGAAAGAACAATTCACCCTCAAATATCACTAAATGCACAGTTAGCAAAACCCTGCAATTCAAGTTTTCAGTCTTTCCCCTTGGAGAAAAGGACGATCCCTTCTCGATCCCTCCTAGGCACACCGGGCACTCTGCCGACGTGCCGTCCGGCACCGCGCCGGCCTGCTGCTCGTACGCGTACGGAGGTATGTCGCCGGCAGCAACAACTCTACCAGGTCCGCCAGGAAGCGGCGGCGCCTCCCTACGAAACACGTTCCTGACCTGGCCCTGTCTCTGCACCACAATCTCCGGCAAATCAAAGCCACTATCGCCGTCGTCGCCGGCGGCGCTCCACGCCCGGGGTATGCGCCGCACGGCAGGCAGAGCAGCACACCCACGCCACGCAGGCAACGCCCTAGACTGGACCACGGGAAGAATGCGACGCAGAAGACGGGGTAGATGCTGGCGTTGACGCAGACAAGGAGCATGATGATGACGTGGGGTGCCTTCATGCCCCTGACGAGCGTGTAGGCGACGAAGGCAGTGCCGCCGATGCCCACCGTGTTGATGAAAACCAGTATCATCACGCGGCAGGTGCAGCAGGAGCAGCCGAAGCACGCCATGTCTGCGGCACGCGCGCGTTGGCTCACCTTGCAGCGGCTGACCTTAGGTGCCCGGAATGCTTATCAATTACCTGCTCCCCTTGATACACACACCGAGTGCTGGAGTGACAGGATTAAAGATGATCGAATTTCATTGGTGTCTTCGCCCGCGAAATGGGTACAAGAGATGTCCTAGTCGAAAGCTTTTTGTACTTTTGCCAATAATAATAATTCTCACTAATAGTGTAGCTCACCTGGTTCGGTTGTGGCTTGTTAATCCTGGTTCAAATCTTTAATTTGACTTGGTGCTCCTATTTTTCTGGATTTATTATAGAATTTAATGGTGTTATTCTTTTATTGCTATGCACTTTGTCAATCTCTCCTTGAATTTATTTAAGATTTAACAGCTTTAATGACATTATTCTTTCATTGGTAGATGACGTGACTATCGACAGTGATGTGCGCTTTTGATGACTAAATATTTGCTTTTTTGAGAGGATGACTAAATTTTTCGAAGGTGCTTATAGGGGTATTGCGAGGTGCATGTTGTGACTTGTATTTCAGAGGTAGGTCATATAGGGTATGTGCGCGTTGAGTGTGCATGCATGCATACATGAGTGTTTGTGTCTATACTGTCTTTTGCAACAACAAAAAAATCTCACATGCATGTTCTTGTTGGAATTATTCCCTCATATCATAAAAACATGTCATTTACAACAACACTCGGTAATCAAACTTGTAAAACTACAACATCAGTATTTTTAAAATATAAGTTATGTGTGTAGATTTATATTCAAAATACATGCAAAATATCATAAGTTTAAAGGATATTAAGATATACATTCCACAAGAAAGTAACTGAAACAATACGATTCCAGGATTGAGCAAAATCAAATGTAACAAATATTTTTATTAACTTGGGGGAGTATTATTGTTTTTCTTTTCTAATACACCAGTTCCTTGTTCTAACACAAGCTAGAATTTTATGAGACATCAACATTATTAATTGCTCTTTGATACCTCTGACCAATAAAAAGTACTTACATAAATTGTACATATTTTCTTTCTATTCATTTTCAAACACAATAAGACATAGGCATAATAATAGATACTATATAGTCTCTATATAGTTATAATAAACTTATCAATGACTGATTTGTAAGTGTTTTCATAGTAGTGACCAAACCTTAAATGCCGCTATAAACTATATATCAATGGCTTCAAAATTATTTAATTTACAAACTTGTAAATTATATGTGATGATTTGGATTCAAGAATATTAAAGTAAAAATCTTATAAATTCAAAAGGATTTGTTTTGAAAGAAAATAATGGTCAAATATTTGATCCGAACACTGTGCAAAGTCAAATATATGTGATGATAAAGTATTTCTAATCAAAGATTTATTTTCATGTACATGGAAGTAACGACGCGACCGGTGCCAAATTGACTTATGGGCAGTTGTTCATTAAGGGAGGATAACCTTGGACACAAAAAAATTTCCATCTATATCAGAGAACCATCTAAAATACTAACACGTCGACGGGTACAATTGTACAAATCGATGAAAACACACATGGAGTTCGATACACAGCAGAGCAACACTGAGGATCCTATGCTGTCTTGGAAAGAAATGTATAATCAATTCTTCTTTTATATACACCTTTTCTTTACATATGGGTGCCTATACTATACAGAACAACTTCACACTAATTGGTCATCTCAAAAAAAAAGTTCACACTAATTGGTCCGGCAGCGGTGCGAATACGTTGCACCGGCAGACTGGACATGTGGAATGGTTGCGTAGCCACAGGTCGATGCACTCCTGATGGAACTTGTGCAGGCACACCGGCAGCCGCTTGACCATCTCCCCCTTCTCCACTGCGCCAAGGCACACCGCGCAGTCCGGCGAGCCGTCACCGTCAGGCAGCTCGCCGTCCGGCTGCTCGTACGCCGGGATGTCGGCAGCTGTGGCTGTGGCAGCCACCCGCCGCGCTCTGCTGCTACCAACTGGTGGCTCCCGCGGAAGCACGCCGATGCTGTAGCCTTGGTGACACTGCGGCAAGGCGCCCTGGTCGTCGTTGCCGCCGCCACCGCGCATCAGGCGACGCCGCGCGGCGCGCGCGCACCTGCAGGGCAAGCAGAGCAGCCAGAGGACCGCGCTGAGCGGCGGCTCCAGGCACCGCCCCAGCGCGGACCACGGGAAGAGCGAGCCGCAGAAGGCCGGGTAGATGCTGGCGCCGACGCCCAGCCAGAAGACGAGGAAGATGGACACGACGACGATGCCGCCCGTGCTGTGCGGCGTCCTCGCGAGCTTCACGAGCGCGTAGACGAGGAAGCCCGTGCCGCCGACGCACACCATGTTGGCGATGGCCAGCCCGTACACGCGGAGGCAGCAGTCCATGGCGACCGCGAGATCGATCGACTTGCCTCTGGCCAATCGAGCTAGATGATTCACAGCTTGCGCGCGCGGCAGCCGCAACTTCAATTCGCCGATGGATCGGAGGGCGCATGGTATGATAAGATGACTGGATTAGTAAACAGCACAGAAGTTCATCGGGAATTTACGAGGTTATTGCTAGTTTGTGCCCGCGGAATGGCAACACGGAGAGATGATGATGATCGAAGCCGCGTGGTACTTCTGGGCTTTCACATGTGATAACTCACAACTCACAAGTCGAAAGTCGTCGGGCAAGAATTTTCGATAGTTGAGAACGAAACCGTAGACTTGAGAGGAAGGAACCATCACAGAACCAGAAACATTCTACACGCCGTATTATATTCTAACTGGGCCCATTGATTTCGTGTCTAGCGCCGGCCGACGGTATTTTCTATGGTTTACTCGGATCGCGATTTGTAGTTCGAGAATTGCCGCTGTTACCGTCTATAGAATAGAATCATTATATGATCGGTGTGTTTGATCTGAGAAACTGGACGTTTTCTCGCTTTTTATTTTTTTGTTTGGATAAATACACACAGACATCCACAAATGCACACGTATTCACTTGTCCCTATAAATACACACATGTAAACCAATCCTATAAGTACAGCCAAAAGATTAAGCTAACATATCTATATATATGTCTTTTTTTTTTACTTTTTTGTTTGTAGATTGAAATATGTTGATTGCTACCGCATTGTCCTTTACAAGCTAATAATTAGTATAGTTGTTTTGAATTAAGACATTCATCAAATTTTATTGGATGAATTCACGATGCACACTATATAATTTAGGATGGATGGTTTCTCAAACCAAATATAGTCTTGCAACAATAACACGTACGTACTTCCTCCGTTCCAAATTATAAGTCGCTTTGACTTTTTTTGTACATCTATTTTGATATGCATCTAGATACTCTCTCTGTCCCTGAAAGAATAAATTCCTAGCAACTTTAGGACAGATTAGCAACGAAAATAAAATACCATGCTGCCCCTCATTAAACCGCTGAACCTTAATACCTTTCTATTTACTGAGAAGCCTAATTAAATAGTGTCGTTTGGAGTATCCAATAGCAGCGCGGGAGAGAGAGGTTGTGTTAATGCGACCAGGACTACGAGAGAGATTAATGTGGATCTGTGCACCATTCACCTCTAGAAATCGATTATTTTGGAGACAAATTTTTGGGCTAGAAATTGATCTTTTCAGAGATGAAGGAGTATAATAATATGTCTAGACATAACAAAATGAATGAATCAAAAAAGTCAAAGCGACTTATAATTTGGAATTATCTTTCATAGTGGTATGTGGATAATTTGGAGGCAAGATTGAAAGGTTACTTTATGTATTCTTCATAATAGCAAATGTATTTTTTTATGAATTATAACAGATCCAATGCCCATTATCAACAATGACGACAAAAGTCTATCAAATTAAAGGTTAGATGTTTCTTATTGTTTTAAGAGTTTCTAGGATTTATTTTTTTTTGAGTCTATCTCTGTACCCGGTTCCCCACGTCTGGTGAGAATCAGGTCCTATAGTGCCTTTAATTAGTAATAGTAAGATTAGGTCTTGAGTCGGTTTTTTATAAAAAAAATGTTTACCAAGAGACGTTTGATTCATAATTTGGTCGTTAGTCCTCAAAGGGATAAAGCCGGACTCTTCTTTCCATTGTCTGAAAAAACAGAAGAGAGACCCACACACAAACACACACGGAGACTCGCTCATGCCCCTGTCCCGCGCCATGCGCATTTATTGTATACCCTTCAAAAAAAATTTAATTGTGAAATGCAATGCCGATGGGGTTGTTGGTGGGAGGAAGAAGGAGCGCAACTTCTACTTTTGGAGAGAATGCGCCACACATGCAGATCGGATTGCCGACATTTATAATAAACTTTTATAAAATCCTACTGAGCCAGTCAGACTGGCCAATATATATATATACAGGCTTGTGAATTTGATCATCAATTGCCGACATTCACATACTTACAGTTACATGTTAAGATCTTAGTTTTCCGTTTTCTCAGCCGAGTCGTGAAACGAGGGCACCAGGCAAAGGCTGAGATTCACACAAGTCACCAATTTACAGCTGTACATGTGTTCTCAGCCGCATCATGAAAAGAGAACTGGGAAACATATTAAGCTAAAGGTCACACCATTTGCGCCGGCAGCGGCGCGAAAACGTCGCACCTGCACACCGGGCACGTCGAGTTGTTGCTCAACCATTTGTCGACGCATTGCTGGTGGAACACGTGGAGGCACACCGGCAGCCGCTTCACCATGTCGCTCGTCTCCATCTCGCCAAGACACACCGCGCAATCAGACGCGCCATCTGCCTGCCCGGCGTCCCGCAGCTCGTACGCCGGGATGTCCGCCGTCGCTGCAGGCAAGGTGCTGCCGCCTCCGCCGCCGCTGGGGCGCCGCAGCCAGCCGATGCGACGGACGCAGCAGAGGAGCGCCTTGCCAAGCGCAGCCCACGGGACCAAGGCACCACAGGAGACGCAGCAGAAGAAGGCGCCGATGCTCACCCAGAAGACGAGGAAGACGGAGACCACGACGGTGCCGGTCGTGCTGCGGGAGTGATCTCGCGCGAGCACGTAGAAGATATATAGTCCCCGTTCTGCCCAGGAAGAACGAGTTGAGGAAGCCCAGCATGAACACGCGGACGCAGCCGTCGCACCAGTCCATGGCTGGGAACTGTTAGAAGTTTAGGCATTTTTATTATCAGTTTAATCTAGAAAAATAATATCAGTAGATTTGTGACGGCATATATATGCATGTATATATCTCTAATGAACGCTACAGCATGTAAAGATGACATATAGATAAATACAGTAAAAACGCATATTACAGTAATCAGAAAGATTAGAATGTACCCAACGGAGGGTCCCATGCTGAGGGCATTAGAGGCTCCTTCGTACTAGTCGACATAGTGCGTTGCTCAAAGTCGCGGACCACAGTCGATGCAGGACGATATTCGCAGTGCAGTCCCACGAACAGATCACCAAGAAGAAGACGTCTTGCTATTCCGCAGGCAATCACCGGGAAGAAAATGGGTTCCAAGAGCGATCACCACCAGAAAAAAGACGTATGAGCAGTCGCGAATCGCTCCCCAAAACCCTAATCGTCGCACACCCCGTGCAAGGTTCTCAAGCGGGCGAGGGTTCCGGTGGTACCTGTTCTCCCGCTGCTCCGTACACGCAGAGGTACGGGACGGGAAAGCCAGAAGGCTGCTGAGATATGGTTTCTCTCGGAAGCGGTTTTGGAAGACGGAGATCTGTACTGACGGAGGACTGCGGATATATATTTGCGACGGGAAGGGAGAGAGGCAGCGGAGAATACCAAGAGACGGAGAAACGGAAGCGGAAAGGACGATAACTGACGCAATCAGTTCGCCTCAACCATCAAAGGGAGTAACTCCCGTGATTATGTGGATTAAGTGGCAA
The DNA here is from genome assembly GCA_904845875.1 of Miscanthus lutarioriparius. Taxonomy (NCBI): domain Eukaryota; kingdom Viridiplantae; phylum Streptophyta; class Magnoliopsida; order Poales; family Poaceae; genus Miscanthus; species Miscanthus lutarioriparius. The sequence continues at coordinate 129,554,903 of CAJGYO010000007.1, read as the reverse complement.
AAGACTGGCCACGCCCGCCCGCTCGCCGCCCGCCTCGCCACGGCTTGGCCCGCGCCCGCGCCCACGGCCCGACCCGACCGGCGGCGGCGGCGGCGCGAGCGTGTGGCACGCCTTTATCCTTTTCTCAGCTTCTCAATTTAGATGAATAATTTTCAACCATATAAGCTGAGTCAACGTTCAGTCAAAATCCCGTATGGTTTAAACCGTACAACGCTTAATGTTACGTACCATAGAGTTTTATTTGATTTATTAAATATTATATGGGCCAAGCCCATATTATATCCAACAATTCCCACCAGACTCTAGGGTTTGTAACAAAGTAGTCTTAGAACCACATTTCTTTTATATACCAGTGTTTCGATGGAGACTTATAAGTTGAACATCCATCTAGAGCAATAGTTTCACTCAGTCACAACTGAACAATGAACTAGGTCTTAAATTGCCAGTTTTATGTTAGGTGAATGTAACTAAAGTCCTTAGCTGATACTTGGCTGTAAAAGATATTCCCTCTATTTGAAGCATATAAGTCATACTTCAGTGCCTTTCATGAGTATTTAGAGATCACCAAAATCTCATAGACTGTGATCAACAGCCTGACTCATATATGTGTGCTCCTCAAAAGATATTCTGTAGGACAACATCATTGCTTTAGCAAGCCATTTAGAACACATTAAGGTAAAAGCCAACCTGCCTTACAGATAGGAAAGATGTGCATCAAAAATAAGTCTTGCTAAGGATCTTTCCTCATAATTTACTACTAGTTTGTTTCATCATTCTACTTCACGGGATCTCCGATCACATAGAACAGGTTACCACTATAGTAAATTTCAAGTGGGTCTCAAACCCATCTCTCTCGATGCACTTTCTATCACATTGCGTGACAGACCCTTAGTGAACTGATCTGCCAGATTGTTAGACGTGTGAACATAGTCCAACGCTATTACTCCGGAGTTTCTTAATTTTCTGACAGATTTTAATCGTCTTTTAACATGCCTTGTGCACTTCATGTTATCCTTAGAACTGTTAACCTTCATAATCATAGTCTGGTTATCGCAGTTCATAGAAATAGTCGGTATGGGTTTTCAACAACCGGTAAATCTATAAGGAGATCACGAAGCCACTCGGCCTCAGAGCCAACAGTGTCTAATGTTGAGAGTTATGTTTTCATTGTAGACTTCGTTAAGATAGTCTGCTTGCAAGACTTCCAGGAAACAGCGCCACCTCCAAGCGAAAACACATATCCACTTGTGACATAAAGCTCATCAGCATCAGAGATCCAGTTGACATCACAATAGCCTTCCAACACTTTTGGATGTCCGGTATAATGAATACCGTAGCTCATGGTGCCTTTTAGATAGCGCATCACTCTCTCAAGAGCACGCTAGTGGTCATCTCTCAGATTTGACACAAACCGGCTCAGCTTGCACACAGCAAATGAGATGACAGGCCTTGTAGCACTAGCAAGATACATGAGCGAACCAATGATCTGGGAATATCTCAACTAATTCATTGCTATTCTTCGATTTTTTCTCAATAGCACACTAGAGTCATAAGGTGTAGGAGCAGGTGCACAGTCACTAAACCCAAAGCGACTCAGCACCTTTCCATATAGTGGGATTGTAACATAGTTACCCCACCATCACCTTCTCTCAGAAGCTTGATATTAAGAATAACATCAGCCTCTCCTAAATCTTTCATCTCAAAATTATTTGTTAAGAATTCCTTTACCTCCTCGATCACTATGAGGCTGGATTTAAAGATCAGTATGTCATCAACATATAAGCACAAAATGACTCCCTCACCCCACCGATAATACACATATTTGTCAGCTTCATTCACAACAAAGCCAGCAAATGTTAAAGTTCTGTCGAACTTCTCATGCCACTGCTTAGGAGATTGTTTCAGGCCATATAATGACTTTAATAATTTACACACATTGCCTTCTTGGTCATTTGCTACAAACCCATCCGGCTGATCCATATAGATCTTCTCCTCCAACTCTCTGTTTAGGAAAGCTGTCTTAACGTCTATTTGAAGAACGATAAGACAATAAGAAGCTGTCAGGAAAAGCAAAACTCGAATTATGGTCAATCGGACAACCGGTGAATAAGTATCAAAGAAATCCTCACATTTCTTTTGAGTATAACCCTTGGCCACAAGCCTTGCCTTGTACCTCTCGATAGTACCATCTGGTCTAAGCTTTTTTTTAAACACCCATTTGCACCCTATAAGCTTGCACCTATAGGGACGATCAACAGTTTCCCAAGTTCTATTAGACATAACATAATCCATTTCACTCCGTACTGCTTCCTTCCATAAGTCAGCATCAGGAGAGGAATATGCCTCTTCAATGATCGTTGGTGTGTCATCCACAAGGTACACAATATAGTCATCACCAAAAGACTTTGCAGTCCTTTGTCTCTTACTTTTTCTTATGACTGTAGTGTCATGCTCCTCAGAATTTTGCATATAGGGTTCCTCAGTTTGTTGTATCGGAATAAAATTTTTATGTTCATGGGAAATTATAAATTCATGACTAGTCATGCTAGGTGCATTTTTCATGAGAAACTCATTCTTAAAAATCGTAGCGTCTGTAGATTCCATGATTGTATCAATAGCCATCTCAGAAACACTAGAATTTATAATTAAAAATCTATAACCCACGCTGTGAATAGCATAACAAAGAAAGACACAATCAACAGTCTTTGGTCCAAGCTTTCGCTTTTTGTTTATTGGCACATTCACCTTTGCCAAACAACCCCAAGTTCGCAGGTAAGAGAGATTTAATCTCTTCTTCTGCCATTCCTCGAATGGTGTAATTTCTTTATTCTTTGTAGGCACTCTATTCAGGACATGACATGCTGTCAATATAGCTTCACCCCACCATTCCTTAGATACTCCCGCAGTCCCTAACATGGTATTAACCAAATCAGTTAGAGTGCGGTTCTTTCTCTCTACAATCCTATTGGACTGTGGTGAGTATGGTGGCGTCCTCTCATGAATAATTCCATGCACCGCGCAAAACTTAAAAAATTCATTTGAGAAATATTCTCCACCACGATCAGACCGCAAACGCTTGATTTTCTTCTTAAGTTGATTTTCTACCTCAGCTTTATAGATTTTAAAATCCTGCAACGCTTCCTCTTTAGTTTTTAATAAATACACGTAGCAAAATCTAGTACAATCATCTATAAATGTCATGAAGTATCGTCTATCGCCTTTAGTCAATTCGTCATTCATTTCACATAAATCAAAATATACGAGTTCTAATGGTGCCAAGTTCCTCGCCTCAACAGCCTTGTGAGGCTTGTGCGGTTGCTTCGATTGCACACACACCTGGCACTTAGAATCTTTGACTAAGTTAAATTTTGAGATTAAATTTAGATTTACAAGCCGCGTGAGACAGCCAAAGTTAATGTGACAGTCGTGAATGCCATATATTCGACTCAACCGAAACATTAACATTGTTCACCACTTTATTACACACATCATCAAGCAAATATAAGCCGAACAAGCCTCCGCAATTATAACCTTTTTCAATAAATATTCCATGTCTCGACACAACACACTTATTGGACTTAAGCACAATTTTAAAGCCATCGCGACACATTTGAAAAGCGCTAACAAGATTCTACTTGATGGAGGGGACATGTTGCACGTTCTTTAATAGCACCATCTTTCCTGAAGTAAACTTCAGAATGACCGTACCAGCACCAAGAACACGCGCATGCGAACCGTTTCCCATCAGCAAGGCTCCAATCCTACTAGCCTGATAGAAAGTAAACAAAGAAACATCAGCACACACATGGATATTAGCACCGCTGTCCATCCACCACTCAGGTGAAAAACAAACTGAGAGAACAAAAGGTAAAGAATTACCATACCCAGATGTTCCTCCTCCAGTCTCGTTAATCACCACGTTTGCTAATTTCTTTTCTTGCTTATATTTACGATCTGGGCACGCACTTGCCCAATGCTCATCACTCCCGCAAACGAAGCAACCTCCACCTTTCTTATTGTTTTTCTTCTTGAACTGTGCAGTTTGCTCATGCTTTGCATTGTTGTTCTTTTACATGTTCTTCTTCTTTTTATTACGAGATGCAAATGAGTTTTTTTTCTGCACCATATTGACAGCGGAAGACTCAACTCCTTTTCTACGGTTGTCTTTTGCTATCGCCCTCTCCTTAACATCAAGAAATCTAATAAGCTCAGCCACGCTAAACTTTTGTCTCTTGTGTTTTAGAGAAATAGCAAAATCCCTCCAAAAAAGTGGTAACTTAGCGATTATACCGTTGGCCACAAACTTATCAGGCAATAAACATGAAAAATGTTCTTGTTCGTCCGCTAGCGCCTGTATCTGGGATGCAGCGGTGGTGCTTCGCCTCGACCTGGTTTGTCAGGCCTAGCTGGCTAGCTGGATGCTTCTTCACGGCCGCCCGTGCCGACGGTGGCTCGTCTTGTCTGGCGATGCCGGCTGGGTTGCTGGACCTCTTGTCTTTCTTGTACGTATTCACTAGCGGAAAAGGCTAAAGACTACGGAAACTCCGAAGGTCCTCGCTTGCACCGCCGGTATCCAAGATCAGCAACCGTATGATTTTTCCATGTTCACTAGAACGCGTCTGAAAAGTCGTCGTCGTGTGGGTTCGAATTGTTTTTTTTTTCTATTTTTGTTTCTACAGAGAAAGCAACGATCAGGAATCCTAACACTGACGTGGGTCATCTCGGTTCAAGTCCTAAAATAATTGCATCCACCATTCATCATATGCATTTGCCTGGTAAGGGCTTGTTTGGATTTTCTGGTTCAAAGTTTAGTTGGCTAAAGTTAGCGAATAAATTTTTAGATCATTTTAACTTATTTGTATAGCCTAAAGTTTTTGTAGGGTTCACTAAACTGTAAGTAACACTTTAGATCTACCCGTTTGGAATCTTAAGAGCTAAAGTAATCTAACATTTTCATAAGTTTATAGGACACGTGATGTAATGGTTGTAGTGAGTCTCTTCAGTTTATAAGTTGTGGTTACTGAATTCAGTCCCAGCATATTGTATATTGCAAATAAACAATTCGGTCACAAGAACTGAAGAAACACTGTTTCTTCCTGAGACATGACTTTGTTTTTTATGGTTTACACCCTAACATGCACAAACTTCTGCTTCAGCAAGAATCGATGACCTTTAGAGTAACTCCAACAGGCTGCTTACACCCATTACCTATCCCCAATTTAGGTAGTGGAGGTTAAAAAACGCACTCTAACAGACTGTCTATCAGACTATCTACTTTTGTTGATCCAACAAATTCCTCCTCCCACTGCCTACTTCTATATTGGGCCAACAAATTAGGCTACCTAAATTTTTCACGGCAGTTTCCTATACCCCTGCATGCGGCGCCTCCCTCCCGATGTCGGCCGCATCTCCACGTGCGGCGTCTCCATGTTCCGATGCCGGCCTTATCTCCCACCTGGCCGGGCACGGCTCCTCCTCATCGGCACCGTCGCTCCACGCTGGCCGAGCGTGCCTCCTCCTCCGCAGCGGCCGAGCTGCCTTGTCTGTGACGGCCGGTCACGCAGGCGCTCTCCGGTGCGGCGTGCCTCCCGGCAAGGGCGCCTCCACGCCGGTCCCGCTTCTTCCCCGCCTCCAAGTCGCACCAACGGGCCATGCAGTCCGGATCCACAGTTGAGTCTCTCCCCGGTGGCTCCCTTCGCCGCAGAACCTTCTCCCGCTCCCAATTCTTCTCCGATGACTCCCCAGGCGACGGCCCACTCCCGATTCGCCGTCCCGATGGCCGAGTTTGTCGGCGGTGACAAGGAAGAGGATGACATGTGGGTTCCACATGTCATGGACTGCTAGAATGAATTTTGGAGCCATGGTTTAGGTAGTGCTGCTGGAGTTGGAAGCCAAAAATAGATAGTATTAAAATAGGTGGCCGCCTAAATAAGAAAAGGTAGTAGTAGTACTGCTGGAGATGCTCTTAGTTGCACCATAACAGGAGTACAGAACCCACTCCCGTGAGTATGATCTCAACAGCTCACACCAGTGGCAGCGCACCATCCAGTGGAACGAGTTGAACGTGGTTGAACGAGTTGCCTTGGGGTCTCGGTTGCATGTTAAGTAGGTACAGGGAAAAGCCCTTGGCGTGACGTGTACACCAATCAAGGATTATAACAGATAAACTTCAACAAGATCTATCCAAACAATCTTGGACAACAAAGTAGGAACAACCTAGCCGAACTATACATACGTCATATCTTGACACAATTTAGTTGTTAGCTACCGCTATAGCCAGCTATTTGTTGTTTCTTAAAGTCGAGGGCTAAATGACTTAGCTGGAGATTTAAAACACTGCTCCTAGCTCGCTCCCCTGAGCATCTCTCTCTCTCTCTCTCTCTCTCTCTCCACGTAGCAGTGGTGGCTGCGCTGCCTTGGCCAAGCATGCCCGAGGGCTGCCTTGGCCGTCGTGTGCGCCCCCTGGGTCGGGTTGTATGGAGATCGATGCTGAGGTACACAAAGCTAGGAACCTCCTCTTCCTCCTGTTTCCATTGCTCGACGCATCATGTGACAAGTCTCTGACCATCTCCCTCCACTACGCCAGAACAGAACAGACAATCACTATCTAACCTAAACCCTGCACCACCTGCAGGAATAGAGTTTGGCAGAGGGCAATCAACAGTAATGGGGGTGGCCTATCACGCTACCGGGTATTGAGCCAACAGTGGAATATGCATGTTATCACTGTTAGGTGAAAGCATCAACCAATAGTAATATAACAAGTGTCACTAACCAGCAGTGATACGGCGGTATAAAAAGATAGTGGTCCGTGGATTTGGGCTGGTGTCTATTTTCTCGGCCGCATCACGAGAAGAGAATAGGGAAATAGATCAAGGCAGCTGGGGTCTATTTTCTCAGCCACATCACGAAAAGAGAACAGGGAAATAGATCAAGGTCACACCATTTGCCCCGGCAGCGGCGCGAACACGTCGCACCTGCACACCGGGCACGTCGAGTTGTTGCTCAGCCATTTGTCGACGCAATGCTGGTGGAACACGTGGAGGCACACCGGCAGCCGCTTCACGATCTCGTCCGTCTCCATCTCGCCAAGACACACCGCGCAATCAGACACGCCATCTGCCTGCCCCTGCCCGGCGTCGCGCAGCTCGTACGCCGGGATGTCCGCCGTCGCTGCGGGCAAGGTGCTGCCGCCTCCGCCGCCGCTGGGGCGCCGCAGCCAGCCGATGCGACGGACGCAGCAGAGGAGCGCGTTGCCAAGCGCAGCCCACGGGACCAAGGCGCCACAGGAGACGCAGCAGAAGAAGACGCCGATGCTCCCCCAGAAGACGAGGAAGACGGAGAGCCCGACGGTGCCGGTCGTGCTGCCGGAGTGATCTCGCACGAGCACGTAGATGAAAGTCCCCGTGCTGCCCAGGAAGAACGAGTTGACGAAGGCCAGCATGAACACGCGGACGCAGCCGTCGCACCAATCCATGGCTGGGAACTGGGATGCAGCGTTGGTGCTTCGCCTCGACCTGGTTGTCAGGCCTAACTGGCTAGCTGGATGCTTCTTCACGGCCGCCCGTGCCGACGGTGGCTCGTCTTGTCTGGCGATGCCGGCTGGGTTGCTGGACCTCTTGTCTTTCTTGTACGTATTCACTAGCGGAAAAGGCTAAAGACTACGGAAATTCCGAAGGTCCTCGCTTGCACCGCCGGTATCCAAGATCAGCAACCGTATGATTTTTCCATGTTCACTAGAACGCGTCTGAAAAGCCGTCGTCGTGTGGGTTCGAATTGTTTTTTTTTCTATTTTTGTTTCTACAGAGAAAGCAACGATCAGGAATCCTAACAGTGACGTGGGTCATCTCGGTTCAAGTCCTAAAATAATTGCATCCACCATTCATCATATGCATTTGCCTGGTAAGGGCTTGTTTGGATTTTCTGGTTCAAAGTTTAGTTGGCTAAAGTTAGCGAATAAATTTTTAGATCACTTTAACTTATTTGTATAGCCTAAAGTTTTTGTAGGGTTGACTAAACTTTAAGTAACACTTTAGATCTACCCGTTTGGAATCTTAAGAGCTAAAGTAATCTAACATTTTCATAAGTTTATAGGACACGTGATGTAATGGTTGTAGTGAGTCTCTTCAGTTTATAACCCGCACCTGCACACCGGGCACGTCGAGTTGTTGCTCAGCCATTTGTCGACGCATTGCTGGTGGAACACGTGGAGGCACACCGGCAGCCGCTTCACCATCTCGCCCGTCTCCATCTCGCCAACACACACCGCGCAATCAGACGCGCCATCTGCCTGCCCCTGCCCGGCGTCGCGCTGCTCGTACGCCGGGATGTCAGCCGCTGCGGCTACACGTGCCCCGCCGGCGCGCGTCGTGGGCTCCCCCGGAAACTCGTTCATGACATGACTTCGACTCTGCACCACATACTCCGGCAAGGTGCTGCCTCCGCCGCTGCCGCCGCCGCCCCGTTAGGGAAGACAGAGCAGCCATCTGGTGCAACGCACGCAGCAGAGGAGCGCGTTCTCAAGCGCAGCCCACGGCAAGGTCCTCGATTGCACCGCCTGTGCTAGGGATAAATTTTAAACTCCTGAATTGTATTTTATTTTTTAGGATGGAAGGGAGTAATAAATAATACCGAAGGTATCCGAGATCAGAAAACGTGTGTTTTTTCCAAGTTCACTAGAACCCATCTGAAAAAGTCGTCGTCCTGTAGGTTCGTATTGTTTTTTCTATTTTTGTTTCTACAGAGGAAGCAACGACCAGGAAGCCCAACAGTGACGTGGGTCATCTGTTAAAGCCTAAAATAATTGCATCTAACCACTCATCGTATGCATTTGCAATGTAAGGGTATGTTTGGATTGTCTAATCTAAAGTTTAACTAAGTAAAAAAAAGTAACATTGATAGATAAATGTTTATACCACTTTACCTTATTTGTGTGATCTAAAGTTTTTATGAAGTTAGCTAAACTTTAGGCAACATTTTAGACCTCTTGTTTGAAACCTTTAAGAGCTAAAATGATCTAAAATTTAGATCATAGTTCATAGGAACACGTGATGTAATGGTTCCAGTGAGTCTCTTCAGTTTATCAGCTGTGGTTACTGAATTCTCAAGCCCCAGTATATAACAAACAGACAAATCGGTCACAAGAATTGAAGAATCATTGTCTCTTCCCGAAACAGGACCCACTCCCGGGCGTGAGTATGATGTCAGCGGCTCACACCGGCGGCAGCGCACCATCCCGTGGATCTGCAGCTGCCGTCAGCTTCACAGCAACTGGCTGCGGCGAGACGTCGCACCGGCACAGAGGGCACGTCGCATGCGAGTGCAGCCACATGTCGATGCACCCCACATGGAACAGGTGGCCGCACGCCGGCAGCTGCCGCACCATCTCGCCGGCCTCGACGTCCTCCAGGCATACCGAGCAGAGTGCGCATCTTCCGGACTTGCTGCTACTACCCTCCGCGCCACACGTGCCAGCATGGCGAGCGTACGCGAACGCCGGCAGCGCGTCGATCGCCGCGTCCACGAGGCCACACGCGGCGCGGGCGCGCGCGGCTGGCATCGCCACTGTCATGGGCCGGGCAGGAGCCGTTCCGTCCGCTGCGCATCGCCGGGAGACGCAGCCGGCGGCGATGAACACCACCGCGACCGCGCCGGCGAGGGCGCACGCCTTGACGATGCTGACCGTGGCGGCGAGGATGACAAGCAGGAGCAGCGACGCGGTGGCGACGACGATGCCATAGCAGACGAGGGAGCCGTCGTTGGGTCGGGCGCCGCTCGGCAGCGGCCGCTGGTGGTGCGGGTTGAGCATTAGAAAAACAAATCTAAGATGCCAAAAAGTGCTAAGCGTTGTGCGCGCGCACACGCGCGAGCGGTGTCGTCACGACTCACGACACGAGGTTGGCATGGCGCAGCGTCGCGGCCGCAAGAAATAGGCGGCTAGTGCTTGGACTCCGCGGCGTGCCGGCCGCGTTCGGCTTCCGATTCCAAGGCAGGTTTGGTTTCGCCCGAGGTATTGGCTTAGCCGCTGGTGGCCGCAGTTTTGGTTGTTTGATTTGGTTCCAGTTTTGGTTTTGATTCCGGCCGCTTTTGGCGGATCGTAAACGCATTTTTTTGGGCGAAAGATCTTATCTCCTCACTTTGGTCAGGGGGGCACGTTGATTAGACGTGAGAGATGTTCCTTTTCCCAGCCTGATCGAGACTTCAGATATCAAAATCGAAAACGACTGACAGACTGCCTTCAGTATTTCTTACATAGGAAAACTTTAGAGCTTGACATATACGTCAGTGGCTTCATTAGCTGCAACAAGTTTTTTTTTAATACTAATTTGCTAAATGCTTACCAGTGTTCGCTCATTCACCACATAGGAATATCGATCATCGAATAGTTTGGCCACCACCTTGGTAGGCTTGATGATGAACCTGTATCTATCTGAATTCTGAACATTCACCGTGGACCAAATTTACCCTACGAACAATGTACAACCCACATAGGAATATACAGATCACATGAGACAGACACTATGTCCCGCTATAATGTGCCGGACCAAGAAATGCGGCAAACAATCTGAAAAGGGGAAACTAAACCGGCGGCAGCGCGTCAGCCGACGACTGCGCCGCCACCGTCGTCACGATGGTTTTCGTGGTATGCCGCCGCGGCGAGAGGTCACACCTGCACAGCGGGCACGTCGTGTGCGAGTGCAGCCACATGTCGATGCACTCCTTGTGGAACAGGTGCCCACACGCCAGCAGCCGCCGCACCGTCTCGCCTTGCTGCACGTCCTCCAGGCACACCGCGCACAGCGCGCTGCCCTCGTCGTCGGCGGGACACTCGTAGGCAAACGCCGGCGGCACGTCGGTGCCACCGAGCGGGCAGGAGTAGCCGGCCCGCCGCAGCGCCATCACGACCCTGGCGCCTGTGTCATGATGAGTAGCTCGCCGCGCGCCCATGGCGTCTCTCCCGGTAGCCGTGGCGCCGTAGGGTACCAACCAGCCGACTATGCCAAAGAACACCACGGTGAATCCGGTGACGGCGCAGGCCTTAACAACGCCGGCGGTGGCCGCGAGAACGCAGAGCAGGAGCAGCGACACGCAGACCACGACGACGCCGTAGCAGGTGCGGCACTCGACATCGTCGTCATCGCTGCCGCCGGCCGAACTCGCGGCGGAGAGCATAATCGTGCTGGTACTGCCCATTATGAGTATGAGAACGCCTGACACTGAGGTTACAATTGCTTTACAAACTGCCAATACGACTGGCATAGCGCGCGCAGTTTGGGCACGTGGTTTTCAGGATTTGCTCTTACCAACTGCCTATGGCCGCAGTTTTGGTTTCGTGGCTGTCAATCCAGGACAAAGCATAAAGCCAGTGTCAATGATAGGTTTTATCTCACAATTTTCAAGACGTGACACTATTGAAAACTGAGTATGAAACAAGCCCTCTCAATGCAGTGTTATTTCACTGTTTCATAGGCTAGGTGTAGAATTTAATTCCTGCATTATGTAGTGATCAAGTATGCCATGTTAACTATGTAGCCATTTGATATTATTGTAGTATTATACTAGAACTGTCACATGGCAAATTAACGTTGTAAATGAAAATATTTTAATTATCTTGAATATTCATAGGATATGCAATGGAGTATATCAAACTAGAAAGCTTTCACGCGTGAACACATTTCAGACCTATTTGCACCACTGCATTATTCACATTTCAGAGTGCTACTTTCACCACTGCATTATTCACATTTCATAGAGCTGTTTTCACACAACATCATTCACATTTACGGAGCTATTTTCACACTGCATGATTCGCATTTAGATAGCTGTTATCCAATGGCAGCATTTACATTCAGTGAGGCAAACTGACATCCAGACAAATTTAGGACACAAGGAGAATAGCAAAAGACAAATGTACACCTAGGGTGCGTTTGCGAGGGTGGCCCAGGCCGGCCTTGCGCTCGTGGGCTGCAGGCTCCCGTGTTTGCGGCCTTGGCCCGCGAGCGAGCCCGGCTCCCAGGAGTCAAATACGCCGCCGCCGCCTGGCCCTGGAGAAACGCCGCTAGGGTTCGTTTCGTTTGGCGAAGCTCGGCTGCTGCATGCGCTTCATGGGCGATTCGAGCGGCGGCGGCGGGGGGTGGCTCATGGGAAGGTGAAACTTCCGCGCGCGCTTGCCGCCGCGCGGGAAGGCAAATCCGCCTGCCAATCCGCGCGCCTATAAGTGCGGCCGCTCCCCCTGCCTCTCCTTCTTCCTCTCCTCGCTTTGGTCACCTTCCACCTCCCTCCTGAGAGACCAACGGTGAGCTCGTGTGCGTGGTGGCGGCGGCGACCTCCGGCGTACTTTGCCTCCGTTCCGCACCTTTGGGGTTCTTCGCCGCGTTCCTGCTCCGGCTGCGCTGGTACTCGGTGGCGTGTTGGTGTTCCTCCTCTTCTCCGTCCCCGTCTACTTCGACTTTAGATCAATCTGCTTCCTCTACTTCCAGATCTGCCTCCTCTCCGGTTCTACGACCCCGAGCCCAAGGTGAAATGGACCACCCCTCCCCACCTCCATCTTGTGTTTTCCCTGGATGCGACATGTATTAGGGTTTGGTAGCTGATGATGTTTTTTATTTTTTGGTACCTGATGCTGCTGCTGCTTTGGTTCTGTTATGGTTTGGTACCTGATAAGCTATGGTTTGTTACTATTTTATGAGATGTGGTCGATGATGTGGTCCTTTTTGTGCACTGGGAGGCATCAATACATGATGCAGCTGTGCTATTTCCTTATTCATTCATTTCATGAGCATGTTGATGCCTAGCAGGGTCTGATGATCTGTATTCCTGTTTCAATTTTACATGGTTGTAGATGGATCCCTCATTGAGCCGTGAGATGCTGTGTAGGCAGGCCGTTGCCGTGAGATGCGGTTAGCCTCTCAGCCCGGCTGCCTCTTCGATGACAAACACAGCCTCGTCTGAGCCAGGCTCACTGGGTACACAGGCGCAAACAAGAGCTGTTGCACCACTTAGGGCAGACTGCCTAGGCCTGGGTCAGTTGGGCTGGCCAGGCCGGGCCAGTCTGCAGGTCGCAAACGCGCCTCTAGTTAATAGTTTGTTCGGCTGTTGCTTCTACGAAGAAATTCCCAGCCGAGCAGCGCTCCCACCTCCCCTTCCGATGCAGTATGTGTGGACACACTAAAGACTGGGCATTAAGAATTCTAAGATTCCAATCAGTTACTCTCTCCGTTCTAAATTATAAGTCATTCTAACTTTCTTAGAGAGTCAAAATATTTTAAGTTTAACTAAAATTATAGTGGGAATTATAAAGATTTATGACATCAAACAGATATACTATGAAAATATGATTAGTGAAGAATCTAATGTTACTAATTTAATATTATAAACATTATTGTTTTATTGTATGAATTTGGTCAAACTTGATATGTTTTGACTCTCTAAAAAGTTAGAATAACTTATAATTTGGGACAGGTGGGGGATTAGCCAGTGGATCCAAATAACCCAGCAGCTCTAGCCATTTGCCTCATTTGTTGTCCCCATCTGTGTATTTGATGGCTCTTTCAAACAAATAGAGGGACGATAAAAGTATAGTACCCAATGGTTTGTGCCGTCTATGCATCTTGTCTTTTCCTTTCTCTTTCATTCTACGACAACAGTCTAGTTCATGTGAACATTGCCGGCCATCACAAATATTTCATCGTATAACATTAAACAACAATTCAAATTCAAATATTCAAATGTTATGATTTGAATTTAAATTCAAATTTACCACATGGCATCATTATTTGAACATTAATGTATAGTCCATATGAGTCTTGAGTTATTTTGTTTGTCAAAAGAAATATGATCATTCACTTTATTTAAAGATTAGGTCCCAATTTTAAGAGTGAAAACCATTTGTTCTATCCAAAAGGGGAAACACAAATACACGACCGTCACGTTGGAGCGCGACGGCGCAACCCGCTCCCACACTCCATCTTCCCCTCCCTCTCCCACGCTCTTCCACCTGCCCGTGCCCCACCAGAGACGAAGAAGAAGACGCCTGCGGCTAGGGTTCTGGCGCGTTTGGGATCTGCTCTCCGGCGGGCTTAGAACACTACCACAGATAGCTTAATAGAGGTAGGCCTTTTTGGTTAATGGAGGCGAGCAACACAACCGTCTCCATTAATGCGGACCTACGAAGGTGGTTGCCTGGCCCGCCTCAGTTAATCTATTAACGGAGGCGGGCACATTAGGGCGCCCGCCTGTGAAAATCGATTAAAAACAAAAAAAGCCTAGACCTGACGCCGAGCCCACCCATAGGCCCAACGCCGAGCCCGCTTCAGGGAATACCGCCGCCACCGCTGGTGGCCAGATCCGCGTCTATGGTGGCCGGATCCACGCCCTCACCGCAGTTGGTGGCTGGATCCGCGCCCCTGCCGTCGCTGGTGGCCAGATCCATACGCTCGTCGCCGCTGGTGGCCGGATCCGCGCCCTCGCCGCCGCTGGTGGCCGGAGCCACGCCATCGCCGCCGTTGGTGGCCGTATCTGTGTCGGTGATGGCCGGATCCGTGCCCTCGCCATTGTGTCGCGTCTGTGGTGGCCGAATCAGAGGAGAGGAGCCACCGGACGAGGACCGCCGCTGGAGGGGCACCGTGCCGAGCCCTGCCACTAGCCGCCGTGGAGAAGACCCGCGCGGGCCGAGCTCCAGGCCATAGTTGGGGAAGGACGCACGACGAAGAGGAAGTAGAGAGAGAGAGAGACCAGAGAAGGAGAGGGAGACGGAGACGGAGACGGAGAGGGAGCAGAGGGAGAGAGAGAAGTGGGTGCGGCTTCTGTGCGCCGAGAGGGAGAGGGAGACGTCGTGCGGCTTTGGTGCGGCGGCTAGGTGGAGAGAACTGGATGTGGAGAGAGAGGGGGGCTACGTATATTTACTTAGGGTTTGGAGTGGGTTGTTGTGTTGGCCTCAGGCCTTCTAACCGAGGCGGGCCTCATAAGGCGTTCAGCTCTGAATATGACCTCCATTTTTGGAGAGGCCCGCCTCCATTAATCAATTTTAGGTGGCGGTTATTTTGCAACTGCCTCCGTTAATCGATTAATCGAGGCGGGCGACATAAGGCGTCCGCCTCGGTTAATGCTCTATTAACCGAGGCGGTTGGCTGACGGTGCCCGCCTCGGTTAATACATTAATGGAGCCTTCGTTAATCGAGCATTAATGGAGGTAGACACATAAAGCTGCCTACCTCCGTTAGTCTTTAACCGAGGCGGGTGCTCGGTCGGTAGCCCTGCCACCAATTAACGGAGGCGGCCACCCAGCTCGCCCGCCTCGGATAATAAAAGGTCACCGCCTTGTAAAATCTTTTATGTAGTAGTCGAAGGGGGATTGGGGGGAGGCGGCTATGACACGGCGGTGGTGGTGGGGCGGCGGTGGCGCCGCCCGCTGTGGTTGGGCAGGGCCGGTGGTCTAGGCGTCATGGCAGATCTTGCCGGCACCCTGCCCTTGGATTAGGGTCGACGGGGTCAAGGGGTGGGAGCGGGTTGAGGGTGGCACATCGAGGCAGCTCATCGTCGCCCGCCGATGGTGAGGGCGAGGGCGAGGATGACGCTGGCGAGGTTCCATGAGATTAGGGGAGGGTGAGGGCGAGGGTGGAGACGGGAGGTGGGCGGGGCAGCGGGAGCCACTAGCGACTGGTGGTGGAGGGTGGGGGAGGGGCGCGGGGAGGAAGAAGGGAGAAGGCATAGCGAGGAGGAAGATGGGTCGTTGCGCGTTAACGATGTCCATCAAAAAGTGTTGTGCAATGTAAAATTGCATGGATGGGAGTCTTCTTAAACCACCCAAATTTTTGAGAGAGGTGTGGAGTCCTCTTAAACCTCCCTTGTGTCCTCTTAATACTTCCAACCACATAATGGCTGTTTTGTACAGAAAGGGAGAGAAAGCAGAATCATAGATGGAGAGTACGTGCTTGGGGCTTCCCTTGCATATGCCATATATTTGTTATGGGGCCATTTGGGAGAGCTCTAGCTTTAGCTTCTCTGAAGAGAATCACTCCCAACCAGCCAAACGCCCAAAATGCCAATTGATTCAGGCGGGAATCAGGAGAGAATCACTTCAGCATTTACATTAGGAGCTAGAAGCTAAAAAAGCCTGCTTCACCCTGATCCGCAGAGAATCAATTCTCATTAGCTCCCCAGCTCCCTCCGAGGAATTCAGTGGAATCACTCCTATATGAGCTAGTCTACACTAAGCAACTAGCTATTAACTAATGATCAAAACAGACTTCTATAAAAAAAAGAACATTTGTTTATAATGTGTTTCACTGGTGGATAGTTTTCTTTTCTACACGTACCAATTACCAAAGGAGTTGATTTTGCCGGTTGTTTTTCTGAGTTGTTTTTACTCGGTTTTTATTGATGTTGTGTTATGTTTCATTTTTTTGTTTCTTTACTTTTCAGCCGCACTAGAATTGAAGTGGACCACGGCGCATGGCAGTCCAGCTGGTCAGCACGAGCCTTTGACCTCCTCCGGTGCTCCTGGGATGGTGTTAGCCTGTTAGGGTCCGGCCGGCAGGACGCTAACAGCGCGCCGACGATTTTATTCCGAGGCGGCAACGCGTTGCGCATGGGCTTTCGCTGCTTCCGCGCATGGGCCGGCCCTCTCCGCACGGAACTTCGCTAGACGCTAATTGTGGGAGCGTGTTATGCGCTTTTGAACCCATTTTTCACTATAGCAATGTGGCATGCATGAAAAATCCAAAATTACTGACATAAGCACGTGTCTAATACTTTTGAAGTAAACAAAAAATCATAGCTGCTAAACCAAGCATCAAAATTAAATTCGATTGCACCATCATATTTCTTGTAATAATCTCTTCAAAACAAGATCTCACATGGATACATTTAGATAAAATTTTATTAACAAACAATTATCTCATGATGATAGAACAATTGTTTTTTATTGAGTACAACGATGTTCTAGGTCCATGATTAAATGTTTCATCATCATAAAACAAATGTTCTAAGTTAAGGAGAATAATATTTAGATTTAGGATAAAAACAATATATGGTCATGTGAATGGTATTATAATATCGTGAAAATAGAGGAAAAATGAATGAGAAAATCTATAAAATATATAGAAATAATAAATAACTTAACATATCAAAAATAGGAAAAATTAATAAAGATAGAACAAGACATAAGGAAAATAAAAATAACAGAAAAAAGTCCAAGTAAAAAGAGGAAAAATAAAGAGAAGATATTCCTATGTTGCCAAAAGAGTAAAGTTCATGGCCGGTCCTCAAACTTGTACAGGTGTGTCATCCTAGTCTCTAGACTCAAAAGGTGTATCATTTGGGTCTCATATTTATCCAAACTGGTATGGTCCAAGCTCGAGTACCGAGATAACACTTGATTGCTTGAAATAGAAGATTAGCGGGGGTTATATACAAAATCGTGAAGACACAAAAATTACACAAATATTTATAAACTTCATGAGGGTTGTTTTGAAAACAGTTGTCTCCTTCCTCACTCTGCAGCTGCTCGCTCGCCTGTGCGTGGCAACGGCAGTGAGTTGCTCGCGCGCCCTATGCAGCGGCAGCAGCGGCGGCTAAGCTATGGAAGAAGGTCTGGTAGAGCTGGAGCTTGGATCAAGTGTTATCTCGGTTTTGTATATAACCTCTGCTAATTTTCTATTTCAAGCAATCAAGTGTTACATGGGCTTGGATCCATACCCGTTTGGATGAATATAGACCCAAATAGAGTTTAAGGACCGAAATGACACACTTTTTTGGTTTGGGGACCGGGATGACACACCCATACAAGTTCGAGGACCGGCCATGAACTTTACTCTTGCCAAAATAACACCCATGTTTGCCTTGCCTTATAAGATTATTGGTGCATCTGAACCATAGTCTAGACATTGACTGAAATTGGGAAATTTTGCTTGTTTGAGGCATATATGGCATATTACATATATAACCATATTATATGGCACATTGCAGGTGTTTTTTAGAAGTAGATGTTTGACACAATTTAATGCTATTTCTTTTACCTTTTAGACATATGAGGCACAGATCAGATTCTTGCTGAAACGATTTGAAGAGTGAATGATAATCATGCCATAAAATACAACACACCAGTCCAAATTTACAGCATACAATGGCATATGGGGTAAAAGGACACAGGACAGTAACAATTCATCAAGATAAAGTACATATAGAGCAAGATACAATCAAACATGTAGCATTGGGTCACCAATTGCAACAGAAAGTCTTCCCTCGAGCTGCTTTCCGTTCCAGAATTGACATTCAAGCATGCAGTGCAGTCAAAGAGCAACGGGGACAGCTGGTCTTACTCTAGGCATCAGTTTAATTTGTTTCCAAGATGGGGCAATTTGTGTTTGCTGCAATTGCTTGTTGCATCCTTTTGATGTTGAAGGTAACTGTAAGTTTGACCACTTTGAGGCTCAGAAGTTGCTCACTTCCAGTAAGATACTGTGCGACCCAGTGGAAATTCAAACTAGCTTCTTCAGCTTAGGAGTGGATTTATCGCCAAAGTTGATGACAGTCACACCTGAGCACTCAATGACAAGGAATTTGAGACATTGAAATTCATCTATGCCAGGGTAACCTTGGTTAGTTCCCTGAGCTTTTCAACCCTTGCTGGGAATCCACTTACCAGGCCACTGATTTATTGTGTATGAAGGTACTTTGGTGGTATGAGTAATGGCTATTCCTAAGTGGTCGTTTGATAGTTTCGCAATCTTAAGAAATCCCACATGCTACCAAGTATTGATGTTATGGGATAAGAGCCTTTATCAATCCTCAATGCTGCACTGAACAAGACAATAAGGATGTGTAGAATGCACACCACTTTATCAACTAACTAAGTAACGATGAAACGACCGGACAACAGAAACATGGGAAAACACTGAACGAACAGGCGTAAGAGTTGTGATCCTTGTACCAGCATGTCGTACTATTAACATTAGTAGCACATGCAACATTGGACAGGTCGATTGAAACGAGAGAATGCTCATGGTCGGGACTCATTTTCTTGATTTCTTCAAACCTACATTTCATCACGTCATCATTACTTTGAGTCTGGTAGATGAACTGGAATGATCCTGAAGTGGCCTTTGTGTGACGTTCTCAGGAGTTGATTTCTCATCTTGCAGAGGAGAATTCTCTGCAGCATCAATATCCATTGGATCAATGGTGCCCATAAGTTCAACATTGAGCCTGTTCGGATGATCCCTAGCTGCTTGTTGCCATTGATCCAGTTTTATAGTTTGATCAGGATGAAGTGTAACTTCCTTAAGGGATTTCAGGTGTGCAATATTGATGCCAGAAGGACCATTTAGACCTTCAAAAAGCAGCTGAAGTGCGACAAGCTTTGATAGAGCGCCCTCATTGATTACCAGGATATTATTGGTCGGATGTTGAAGCACAAGGCACAGGCGCAGCAGCTTCGGGAATGCCCCTGCTTCTATGAAGAATTCTTCAATCTGGTCTGCAATCAGCTTGAGATATTGCAAGTAGCATAATTTGCTCACTGTAGCCAGGATATCTGCTGTCAGGGTGCTTGTTGAAAGGCACAACTCACGGAGACCACGCAATAATGAAACAAACGGAGGCAATGCCGTCCCTAACATGCCATGCAATTTCAGTGAGCTAAGATAGCAGGGGCCTTTCAAAGAATGGAAGTCCAAAGAGGAAACCTTAAAATGAAGTGACATGGAGCGGTCATCCTGGTTAGTTTGCTCCTCCTCATCGTTATCTTGGATGTACTTTTGAACAGGCTCCACAAGATGAACTGTGCCATTGCTGCCGGAAATAGACTCACACCATGCTTTGATCTTTCGCAGATTGTTCATATGACTCAGTAGCTGCAGAAATCCTTCACTTTCACCAACGATAAATCCTGCCAATGTCTGCAAGTTGCTTTTCCCTGATGATAAAAACTGTTCTGCCTAACTCATTTGTTTGGCTTTACCAGTGAGCCTAAATTTTCCAAGCAGATGGACGAGAAAGGGAAGCGACATGACGTCTATGGGCAGTGTTCTGACATTTGTTCTCCTTATGTCGAGTGTCTGCAAAAATTCCAGATTTGCAATCTCTCTTGGAAGTTTTGTAATTGTTCCTCCCAGGCTAAGGTACTTCAGCAGCAGCAAGTTGCAAATTCCTCTGAGTTTTTCTTCACTCAAATTGTTGCATTCTTCAAGATCTAAAACACGTAGTAGCTGACAGTTCCCAAAATCCACCAAAGTTTCATCTGCCTCGTTGAAGATCGTCAGCGAACGGACAAGTGATACATTACCAAAACTCACATGGGCTGTACCACCACGATGGAGACAGAGCCGACGGACACATTTAGGTTGCGCCCCCTGATCACAGAGCAACTTTACTATGCCGTCACAACATAGGGTAATGAAATCTTGAGAGACGGACTTGAGTCTAATCCACTCGAGCATTATTCCACAAGTTCTGCATGCCTTCACCTTTTCATTGTAGCTCACATCAATGGGCCTGGTGATATTCCGGTCTATGAATTCCTGAAAATTCATCACTGCGAGGTCTTGTGTTTCTACAAGGCCTTCAGCTAACCAACGCCTTAACAACCTCTTCTTCCTGATTGGATGCTCACTTGGGAACAAACCCAAATATAGCAAACATGCTTTGAGCTCATGTCCATGTAGGCTTGCATAGTTCTTTGCTAGCACCCCTTGCATTCTTGCCAAGGTATCTTTGTCCATCTCCAAATAGTAGCCTAGCCTGTTGCACACATCTTTACAGCTTGTTCCATTTGGCACACACTTTTTGGACATGAACTGTGCTATGCTAACTAGGGCAAGTGGTAGACCATCACATTTCTTCAAAATCTGTGTTTGTTCGAGTTCAACTTTTGTCCCTTTCCTCTTGAACAGTTGTGCTGAATGTTTCTTATCAAGTCCTCTCATTTTGTAGATATAGAGGTCTTCAGAGCTGCAGGCATAAGCTATTGACTGAATAGGCGTTGTCACTATTATTCTGCAACTGAGACCCTTGTTATCAGGGAAGGCTGATCCTATAGTACTCCAGAGTTCAGTCCTCATGTCATCAATCACAATAAGGTACCTAACAGGAAAATTAATGACAATGAACAGTTATCAAACTGCTTTAAGGCCAGCGTAACCAATGGGGTTCTCTTACTGCAGGATAATTAACCGGCTCAACATTATTACATGACAGCATTAAACGATGGCATCAATTGGGTGTAATCATTTGTGGTATTGTATTTTTTAGTTTGTTCAATGCTAACTAAAATTTATTTCTAAACATGTACTGGGAAGAGAGAATTGATGCCTGATTTGAGAGAATTTTCTCAAAAATTAGTATGATTCTGTACCTCTTATCTTGCAAGTATCCTTCAAGTTTTGAGCTTAGGAGCTTGACGTTGCTGGTACCCTGTGGTTCATTGTGAAGACCAAGACTTGAGTGAAGGGATAACAGAACATCCTTGGCATCCTTCTCCTGTGCATCAATCCAAGCCTTCGGACTGAACTGGTTAGCAGCATCGTTTTCATACACCTGCTCAGCAAGAACGGTCTTGCCTACCCCATTGAACCCAACGATGGAGATAACCTTCCTCCTCCATTCAACCTCGTCATCTTCCAGGAGCTCCAAGAGCTCCTCTTGCGGCACGTCGATTCCGACGAGGTCGGCCTTCTTGGTGTGCGGATCATACGCAGGCGCTGGCGGCTCAACCGGAGTAGACCACTGGGAGTCGGATGTGTACCTCCGTATGCGCTCGTATGGTTCCTTGACTTTGTCCCGGAGCTTCCGGATCTCGTCGGCGAACTGCAAGCTGGCGAGTACCATGGTGGCCCGACGGATGGACGATGCTTGCTGCTTGTAGGTCAGACGATACACGTAGCGGTCTATGCAGTCCTCAATCTCATAGGCCAGTTGACGCAGCTCCTGGATCCACTGAGTTCGAGCTGAGCTAAGATGCTCTCCCCTGGAGATCTGGTCATCAATAGTTCTAGCAATCATCTCAAGCTCATGCTGCAGGAATTCGACATTACCCTTGACGCTCTTGTGCAGCTTGTACTTCTCACTTGAGAGAGAAAACAGCCTTGGCACAATAATTTTGATGAATCCACTCACCAGGGCAGCCTCCATCTCTCTTACCGGCGTGCAGGCCGATTGATCATGGAGTCAAGTCTCTCCCCCTTTGTGCTGGTTTCTCCTATGTGGTGGTTGACTTGGGAAGGGAAGAGGTAGTAGGTGAAGTGGCAAGACAACATGTAATGCGGGCTTCTCACTAGAGGGCTGGGTCTATGTGCTTGGCTTCAATGATTAAGAGCTGGACAAAAAACTCTACCTCTTTAGCTCAGCTTGTTGTGTGTTTTTTAAATGAGCCTAGCAAAATGTTCTAGAGCATCTCCATGTGATGGGAACGGTTTCCGATCTTCCATCAGACGGAGATAACTATCGATTCGGTGGAGATGCGACACACCAATCCGGTTTCATATCAAAAGACTCCAACCTTGCAACCTTAACACGATGTCTCCTCTAGTTATCAACCGCATCACAATCCGTTTGACCTCGCTGAGGAGGCTATCCTTGCATGCGAATTGAAGAACATAAGCAAGAACTCGAAAGAACGCAATTCAATTGAAGTGATAATTACAGATGTATGATTAAGCACTAGAATATGGGGTTTCACAAACCGAGAACACTGACTATTTGAAGACAGATTGATCTAAACCAAAATCCAAAACATAACGTGAGCAGTAGTGGCTCAATATAAAGTCTTTGGGGAAGTGCATAACCCCTGGACACGCCCCCTAATGGCCTCTAAGGTGATACATAACACAACAGACCAAAAGACGGTGTCACAACACCTTAGTAAATTTTGGACGCTGATTTGTTTTGACGATCCCCGTTGACTCCTGTGGAATTTTGACACAGACCAACGCCATTGGATAGGTTATCTTCTTAGATTTTCGTGCATAGTTAGGCGTCGAAAACCATCCTTAGCATTGATACCTTGCTAGAAATGAGTGAAGTTATATACCACGCAGATCAACAATGTAAACAAGGTTCTAGTTACCACTTGCAAGCTAAGTCTAGAACTCTAGATACCAACTAAACATTTCATCACTCAAGTCTTAGTTCCAGCAAACAATGCACACAAGCATGATACCACATGATAAAACTACTATGCATATGCAAGCAAGAAAACGTAATGCACAACCAAATGCATCAAACATGTATTCATGAGCTTGCTCCCCTTGTTTGTGTGCTTCTCTTTGTTCAAGAATTTTGATCCCCTTCTATTTTTCAATCTTACTTGTTTGGTTTTTGTGATCCTAGTTGTTATCTCAATTGATCAATAGCTTCACCTAAGTCCATGTCCATGTCGAACTCTGAAAGCTCTAGTTTGGTTTTGGTGAATTGATGAAACCCTAAGTGCTAACCTAGTTTACCAAGTGATCATGAGATAGGTAGCACATTCCAAGTGGTGAAGCAAATGAAGATCATGACATGACAATGGTGATGCCATGGTGATGATCAAGTGCTTGGACTTAAAAAGAAGAAAGAGAAAAACAAAAGGCTCAAGGCAAAGGTATAAATGGTAGGAGCTATTTTGTTTTGGTGATCAAGACACTTAGAGAGTGTGATAACATTTAGGTTTGATAGCCGTATTATTAAGAGGGGTGAATCTCGTATCGAAATGAGGTTATCAAAGTGCCACTAGATGCTCTAACTCATTGCATATGCATTTAGGATCTAGTGAAATGCTAACACCCTTGATAATGTTTGTGAAAATATGCTAACACATGTGCACAAGGTGATACACTTGGTGGTTGGCACATTTGATCAAGGGTGGTGAAGTTTGGGAGCAAGGGTAAGAAACTCCATCGACGGAGTGTCCGCCCGTAGAGTGCGGATAGTTCGACGGTGCCACCGGCGCCCTAGACAGAAAAGACAGAGGTAACTGTAAGTGACCGGACGCTGGCCTCGATTGGACCGGCGCGTCCGGTCAATAGCAGCAGTAAGCGCGTGGCATCGGTCAAACGACCGGACGTTGGGTCGCTCAGCGACCGGACGCTGGGAGGGTGCGTTTGGTTAGTGCTGACGTAGGGCATACAGAGGAGACGTTGATTGATCGGACGCTGGGTGAGTCCGGTCGGGCATGACCGGACGCATCCGGTCGGGAAAATCGCATTTGGAACCTTACTGGAAACGACCGGACGCTGAGGTCCAGCGTCGGTCACTTTCTAACTGACGCATTCGGTCAACAAACGACCGTTAAAATCTGACGAACAATATTTGAAGCAGGGGACACGTGGCGTGAATCACGTGACCGGACGCTAAGGGCCAGCGTCCGGTCAATCCGACCGAGCGTCCGGTCACCCCGCGTTGTGCCCAGTGAAGGGGTACAACGGCTCTATTTCGTGGGGGCTTCTATTTAAGCCCCATGGCTGGCTCAAGCTCACCCTCTTGGCCATTTACATTGACATAGCAACCTTGTGAGCTTAGCCAAAGGCCTCCCACTCATCTCCATCATTGATTCAACATCTTTGTGAGATTGGGAGTGAATCCAAGTGCATTGCTTGAGTGTTTGCATCTAGAGGCATTTGGTGTTCGTGTTTCGCTATAGGATTCGCCTATTACTTTTGGTGGTTGCCGCCACCTAGATGGCTTGGAGTAGTGAGGATCGTTGAGCGGAGAGTGGTGATTGTCTCCGGTTCCGATCGTGGTGATTGTGAGGGGTTCTTGACCTTTCCCCGCCGGAGCGCCAAAAGGTAGTCTAGTGGATTGCTCGTGGCTTGTGTGATCCTCATCTTGTGTTGGTTGTGTGGCACCCTATTGAGGGTTTGGCGTGTGATGTCAATTAGCGCGTGAACCTCCAAGTGAGTGAATCGCCACAACGAGGACTAGCTTGCCGGCAAGCAAGTGAACCTCGATAAAAATCATTGTGTTCATCCTTTGATTCTGAGGTGATTGGTCTTCAGTGTTATTCACTCTTGTGATTGATTGGTTCCTTCATCTATACGGCGGTATAACTTTCTTGATCACTCTCTTTATATTACCGCAAACTAGTTGTCAAGCTCTTTAGTGTAGCTAGTTGTGAGAGCTTGGTTGGTTGGTTGGTGTGGCTCTTTAGTTAGCCTTTGAGGGCACACTAACATAGACTAGTGTCATAGCTATTGTGTGAATAGATACTATCTAAACTAGAATTGTGGTAGGTGGCTTGCATTTTGAGTAGGCTAGCGCAACACTTGCTTAGCCTCATAATTGTCTAACCATTTGGTTAAGTGTTGTTGTAGAAATTTATTAGGCTATTCACCCGCCCTCTAGCCATTAGGACCTTTCAAGTGGTATCAGAGCCAAGGTCACCGTGATTTGAGGCTTAACAACCTTCGGTGTAAAAATGGCTCAAATCAACAACACCAAGAAGCCACCCCAATTTGATGGCACAAATTATCCATATGGGAAATCAAAGATGACCACACATATCAAGTCAATCAATAGAAGAGTGTGGAAGGTAGTAGAAACCAAAATTGAGATTGAAGATCCGGAAAATCCCATCGCCGCCGAAGAAGTGCTTCTCCAAAACAATGACATTGCTCTAAGTGCCATTTATGATGCAATTGATGAAAGAACATTTGAGCAAATCAAAAATATTGAGATGGCTCAAGAGACTTGGAAGAAGTTGTAAGAATCATTTGAGGGCACTCAAGCCGTGAAGGGTGCAAAGGCATACATTCTCAAAGAGAAGTTTGCAAGCTTCAAGATGAAGGAGGATGAGAGTGTGCCAGAGATGTTTCATAGTCTTCAAGTGCTTGTCAATGATCTCAAAGCACTTGGAGAAGAGGTGAAGGACAAGGACTTCTTCCACAAGTTCTTGAGATGCTTACCTTCAAGATTTGGTACATTGGTCACTATTCTAGTGAGGAGTGGTTTGGACACCATGACACCAAACCAAGTGTTGGGAGACATAATGACCGATGACACATATAGAGATGATGATGAGAAGGAAGAAAAGAAGGAGAAGAAAGATGAGAAGAAGGATGAGAAGAAGAAGAGCGTGGCATTCAAGGCCACATCATCCAAGGGCAAAGCCAAGCAAGAAACATCTAGTGAAGAAGATGATTCATGGGATGATGATGATGATGAGAAGATGGCTCTCTTTTTCAAGAGATTTGGCAAGTTTATGGTGAAGAAGGGCTACCGTGCTAGAAGAAAGAAGTATTCATCCAAGAACAAAGAAGAGTCAAGAAGGTGCTTCAAGTGTGGAAGCAAAGATCATCTTGTTGCTCAATGTCCATACAATAGCGACAATGATGATGACAAGAAGACAAGAAGGAAAAAAAAGAGAAGGACAAGATGACCTTCAAAAAGAAGAATGGTGGTTCATATATGGTCACTTGGGATAGTGATGCTTCCTCAAGTGATGATGATGATGATAGTGATGATCACAAGACCACCAAGAAGAAGGTTCTAGCAAGCATTGCTATCAATAAGAAGCCTTCTCTCTTTGATTCTTCATCATGCTTCATGGCTAAGGCCACTAAGGTACAAACTTGTGATGATTAAAGTGATGAAGAACATGATGATGATAATGAAAAAGAAAAAGAAAATGATAGTCATAGTGATGATGATGAACCTACTAAGGATGAATTGATTGACATGCTAGAAGATGTTAGAGAACACTTTGACATCAAGAGAAGGGAATGCAAAAGCTTGCGTAAGGAACTAAAAGCCCTTAAGCAAGCCTTTGATGAGCTCAATGCATCTCATGAGAGGCTAGAGGAAGCCAATGAGAAGCTTGGCAAAGCTCACAAAAAGCTTGAAAAGGCTCATTCCTCTTTGCTTGATGAGCAAAATAAAAAGAAGCATGTTGAAACTTGCAATGTAGGTTTAACTTATGATATAATTGATGAATCACTATCTATGCCTATCATTGTTCCTTCTACTAAGCCTTCTTGTAGTACTTCCACTTCCACCTCATTTAGTAGATGGTCTCACTTGTGATGCCTCAATAGTGGTTGAGAATGAGAATCTCAAGAAGTAGGTTAACAAGCTCATTCGCACTTTGGCTAAGGCCTATGGTGGTGAGGACCGTTTGCTTATATGCTTGGGTAGCCAAAGAGCTTCTCTCTACAAAGAGGGATTGGACTATACCCCCAAGAAAGGCAAGGCGGCATTTGCTTCTCACAAGACTAGTTTTGTGAAGAACAATGGTCGGTTTTGCATTAGTTGCAAGCAAATGGGTCATAAAGAGCATGAATGCACCAACAAGAGTAAAAATGCTAATGTATCCTCCATTAAGTTTGATTCTTCCTATATGCTTATCAAGGGTGCAAATGGTGTAAAGGCTAAGTTCATTGGTAAACCATGGATGGGCTCAAAGAAGAAAGCTATTTGGGTACCAAAGAGCTTAGTGACTAATCTTCAAGGACCCAAGCAAATTTGGGTACCTAAAAAGAATTGATCTTCTTTTGTAGGTCAATTATAAAGCCGGAGAAAGGCATTGGGTTCTTGATAGTGGGTGCACTCAACATATGACCGGTGATGCAAGAATGTTTAACTCAATCAACACCAATGACAATGATGGTTATAATAGTATCACTTTTGGTGACAATGGCAAAGGCAAGGTCAAAGAGCTTGGCAAGATTGCAATATCCAATGACATGAGCATATCAAATGTGTTGCTAGTAGAGAACTTGAATTTCAATTTGCTATCTGTGGCTCAATTGTGTGATCTTGGATTCAAATGCATATTTGGGGTAGATGATGTAGAGATCATAAGTGTAGATGGCTCTAACTTGATCTTCAAAGGCTTTAGATATGAGAATTTATACTTGGTTGATTTCAATGCTAGTGAAGCTAAATTATCTACATGCTTGTTCACTAAGTCTAGCATGGGTTGGTTATGGCATAGAAAGCTTGGTCATGTTGGAATGAAATAATTGAATAGATTGGTTAATCATAACTTAGTTAGAAGCTTGAAAGATGTTGTGTTTGAAAAGGATAAGCTTTGTAGCTCTTGTCAAGCTGGCAAACAAGTTGGAAACACCCATCCTAATAAAAGCATGATGAGCACTAGTAAAGCATTTGAGTTATTGCATATGGACTTATTTGGGCCAACACAATACACTAGCATTGGTGGAAACCAATATGGTTTTGTGATAGTGGATGATTATACTAGATACACATGGGTATTTTTTCTAGTGGATAAAAGTGATGTGTTTGCAACATTCAAATCATTTGTCAAGGGCATTCACAGTGAGTTTGAAACAACTATCAAGAGAGTTAGAAGTGACAATGGTAATGAGTTCAAGAACACTAGAATTGATGAGTTGTGTGATGAATTTGAAATTAGACATCAATTCTCGGCCAAGTACACTCCATAATCAAATGGCCTTGTTGAGAGGAAGAATAGAACACTCATTGATATGGCAAGGTCTATGCTTAGTGAGTACAATGTGAGTCAATCTTTTTGGGCCGAAGCTATCAACACGGCTTGCTATTGTAGCAACCGGCTCTATTGTCACCCATTGAAAGAGAAGACACCATATGAGTTCTTGAATGGTAGAAAGCCCAACATTGCATATTTTCGGGTCTTTGGTTGCAAATGCTATATCTTGAAGAAAGGCACTAGATTAGGCAAGTTTGATAAGAAATGTAATGAATGATTCCTACTTGGTTATTCCACTACAAGTAAAGCATATAGAATTTAGAATTTGGATAGTGGTACTCTTGAGGAAGTTCATGATGTTGAATTTGATGAAACCAAGGGTTCATAAGTAGAGAATGAGAACTTGGAAGATGTTAGAGAATGAGAACTTGAATTGAAGATGTTAGATGTCAAGTGATCTCAAATGTGCAAGATGATTCAAATGCCATGATAAAAACAAGATGGATGTTCATCTGAATTGAGGCAAACAATCAAGTTCCTATCCTCCAACCAACCAATATTGCAAGGGATCAGTGAATAATTGATGATAGAGGTGTACAAACAAGATCAAGATTGGCATAATTTTGTGAGCATTTCTCATTTGTGTCATCCATTGAACCAAAGAAGATAGCGAAGCATTGAAGGATGTTGATTGGGTGAATGCTATGCATGAAGAATTGAATAACTTCACAAGAAATCAAGTATGAGAATTAGTAGAGAGACCAAAGGGGTGATTGGAACCAAATGGGTCTTTAGAAACAAGCAAGATCAAGATGAGATAGCATAAGGAACAAAGCAAGATTGGTAGCACAAGGCTATACACAAGTTGAAGGTCTTGACTTTGAAGAAACATATGCCCCGGTTGCTAGATTAGAAGCAATTAGAAAATCTAGCGCTTTGGAACTCTATCAAATGGATGTTAAGAGTGCATTTCAATAGTTACATCAATGAAGAAGACTATGTTGAGCAACCTCCCGGTTTTGAAGATGACAAGAAGTCCATGTGTACAAGTTGAAGAAGGTTTATATGGCTTGAAGCAAAGCACCTAGAGTATGGTATGAGAGATTGAGGGACTTCCTACTCTCTAAAGGGTTCATGATGGGCAAGGTTGACACCACTCTTTTCATCAAGAAGATTGGAAAAGATTTATTTGTATTGCAAATCTATGTTGATGACAATATTTGGATCAACCAATAAAGACTTTTGTGATGAGTTTGGAAAGATGATGGCTAATGAGTTTTAGATGTCTATGATTGGAGAGTTGAGTTACTTCCTTGGTCTTCAAATCAAGCAAATGAAGAATGGTACATTTGTGAGTCAAGGCAAGTATATCAAGGACATGATCAAGCAAAGTCATTAGTACACCAATGGGAACAAATGGCAACTTGAATAGTGATGCAAGTGGAAATATGGTGGATCAAAATTGATCGGTCTATGATTGGAAGCCTACTCTATGTGACCGCATCAAGGCCGGATGTCATGTTTAGTGTATGCATGTGTGCAAGATTTCAAGCCTCACCAAGAGAAAGTCATTTGAAGGCTACAAAGAGAATATTGTCAGCATCATAAAATGTTGGTTTGTGGTATCCCAAAGGAGCAAAGTTTGAGCTAGTTGGTTACTCCAACTCGGATTATCTGAGGATGCAAAGTTGAAAGGAAGAGCACATCGGGCACATGTCAATTGTTGGGAAGATCACTTGTTTCATGGTCATCAAAGAAGGAAAATAGTGTTGCATTATCAATCAACCAATGGCTCTATTTACTTTGGTGAAGGCCACTTTGGGCTTTCTATTTGAGCCCCATGGCAATGAGAGTCAAGCTCACCCTCTTGGCCATTTACATTGACATAGCAACCTTGTGAGCTTAGCCAAATGCCTCAATATATCCACTCATCTCCATCATTGATTCAACATCTTTGTGAGATTGGGAGTGAATCCAAGTGCATTGCTTCCAGTGTTTGCATCTAGAGGCATTTGGTGTTCGTGTTTTGCTATAGGGATTTGCCTATTACTCTTGATAGTTGCAACGCCACCTAGATGGTTTGGAGTTAAATATCTTTAGCGAGGATCGATTGACTAAATTTGGGAAAATGATCCAGAGTGGTGATTGTCTCAACCTATCTATTTTTTGCTGTGGTCATTGATGACAAAGAGGTGAGTGATTGATGGGGGTTCTTGACCTTTCCCGATAGAGCACCAAAAGGTAGTCTAGTGGATTACTCATTTGTGGCATATGTTTGTGATCCTCATCTTGTGTTGGTTGTGAGGCACCCTATTGAGGGTTTGGCGATGTGATGCCAATTATCTTTTATACCTTAGCATCATTTGGTAGACATTGTGAACCTCCAAGTGAGTGAATTGCCTAACGAGGACTAGCTTGCACATATAGGTAGCACATTCCAAGTGGTGCTTGATGCTATGGTGATGATCAAGTGCTTGGGGGAAAGCTAGTGAACCTGGAGAATTGATGAAACCCTAAGTGCTAACCTAGTTTACCAAGTGATCAGTAAAAATCATTGTGTTCATCCTTTGATTTCGAGGTGATTTGTCTTGATAGCCGTACTATTAAGAGGGGTGAATCTCATATCAAAATTGTTATTCACTCTTGTGATTGATTGGTTCCTTCATCTGAAAATATGCACACATGTGCACAAGGTATAACTTTCATTTGATCACTCTCTTTACATTACACTGGAGTGCGTGAGAAACTAGTTGTCAAGCTCTTTAGTGTAGCTAGTTGTGAGAGCTTGCTTGCTTGGTTGGTGTGGCTCTTTAGTTAGCCTTTGAGAGCACACTAACATAGGCTAGTGTCATAGCTATTGTGTGAATAGATACTATCTAAACTAGAATTGTGGTAGGTGGCTTGCATTTTGAGTAGGCTAGCGCAACACTTGCTTAGCCTCATAATTGTCTAACCATTTGGTTAAGTGTTGTTGTAGAAATTTTATTAGGCTATTCACCCCCCTCTAGCCATTAGGACCTTTCAAACTCTCCCTTTGTTCATGTGCAATTTCTCCCCCTTGCATATATATTTGTACCAACTTCTCTCCCTTTGTCATTAATTACCACAAAAAGGTTGCATCAAAGCTTCGAGAATGTTGACACTACTTGAATCTTGTATTTTTTATGGACACCACCTATATGATGTATGTCTTGACACCACTTGATAACAATTTGAAGTCATGTAGGTGAGGGAAGTCTTCTCTTCATTTGGAGATCACTTAAAGTTGAGGACCACTTGTGGTTACCACCCATTGATATCATTTGATAGAATGATCTAGACATCAGTTGTGGAGGCATACCACTTGATGATAATCCAGATTCCACTGTTAAATCTTGATGGTGATGTGGATACCAATTGTTGGATTTTGCATTTGTAATCTTCCTTCTTGAACTTTTTTTATCTTCATGAGCTTCTCAATTTTGACTTGAACCAATTGATTTGCCTAAGCTTCTAGGTTTGGTTTGAACCCTCCCTAAGATTCTTTACACACCATTAGCAATTATCTTATTGAGGTTGTACTTTTCACTTGATTGCAATCCAATATAGATCAAGTACTTGTGTTCACTAGCTCATGAACAAACTCACATACTACCACTAGATCAATCAACCATTCAAGCAATAGTGGTAGAGTATGAATATAAACTTTTCATTTGTTATGCATGATCCTATTAAGCTTGTACTATATGCACTAACCACATACTAGAAAGGGATGAAATGATCATGCATATTTGAATTATACCTTTGATTTCTTAGAGAAGGGAAAAGTCATTAGATTCCAATGCATTTCTCCAATAGCAATCTGAAGTCCAATTAGTAGCTTGGTGAAGACCAATCAACAAAGATATAATCCATTCTTCACACATATGAATTGAAAACCACTTATGATCAAGTGTTTCTCTTATTGTGGTTGGCTTGCTTCATTTCTTTTCAATACCACTTGTTAAGAGAACCAATTCTAGATACCAATTGATAATTTCCACTTTGTGAGTTCTCAATGTTTGCTTTTATTTGGGGTGCTTTGCTTGCTCTTTGATCAATCCTTTGATGCTTCATCTTGACACCATTAATGTCCTTCTAGATCACCACTTCACTAACCTCATGGGCACAATGCACTCGCGGACAGTCCAAAAGTACCCTCGGACTGTTCCAATAATTCGCTCCCTACATTCTTGAGGCTCCACTTTCTAGAAGGTGTTCACACGGACAGTCCGCTTGTTCAGGCGAACAGTCTGGTAAACACACATTTAGTATCTAAAGTAGTCTTTCACCTAGATTGTTTTCACTATTTAGCCACACAAACCGTGTTTGTGCAGACAGTCCGGCAGCTCATCCAAACAGTCCGACATGACACTGACAGGACCTAATCAATTGCACTATAACATAAATGTTGTATATATTACTAGCCCATATGTTATACATCATTGCAAGCTTGACATCTACATTGATTAACATCATTGTACTAATTCGCATCATGCATCTATAGGTGAGGAATCAAACAAATAAGTTTCACCTAATGAGACCCCCCGTGACCGACATCGTTACCAAGCAGCCCTAAACCAAGAACCAGGGCAGGCAACTAAGCATTCTAACTCTTTTTTTTGCAAATTGTATAATGTGAACAAATGTTAAGTACATGCATGCTATGTTACAATATGACTAGTTACCTAACAAGTACCTAGTTGAGTTTTCATCCCTTGTGATTGATCCGCTACCTTGTATTATTGATTGTTTACTTTCATTTTCACATAATCAATGCTTAGTTTGCTTAGACAATAGAAGTCGAGAAGGTGATGGGTTTCTCATCTCCCACACACATAGGGCTTATTTGTCCACCAAGCAACACGAGATGGAGTAATGATCTAAAACTTGACCAAGATAACGAGAACGGAATCAAGGGCTAGCGAGGGATTGGGCCATCGCAAGATGGGAGATATCTTCAATGGTGTTGCTCGCTGGACCAATTAAGGTCGACCATTCAAGGGACCATGACGCCTAAGAGGGGGGTGAATTAGGCAACTTAAAACTACTTCTAAAACTATGGCCACTAAACTAGATGTGCAACTAAGGTTTTGCCAAGTGTGTTTGCTGTCCCTACCATAAAAGAGTTGTGCACCCTAGGTTCTAAACCTATCAACTAGCCTATCAAACTAAGCTATGAAAGTAAGCATGCAACCAATGTTATAATATAAATGTGGAAGGTAAAAGGGTGATAGAGATGCAAATTTCCATCCATGACTTCGGTATTGTTACCGAGGTATCGAGAAACTCACGCTTCCTCTAGTCCTCGTTGGAGTCCCTCGCAAGGATGCCCTCGCAAGAGCCAAGCTCCCGGTTAGGTAACTTCGTGGATAGCCCTCGGTCCTTCCCCATAAGCAAGTGGGTCTCCAAGATGGCCTCTCCAAGACCGCTCCCCGCCGTCTTCACTATCGAGCTTAGCCAAACTACTGCAGGCCTTGTTCCCTCTAGTACACAATGGCGGCCACACCACATACACGGTTGGTGTGGTCTCACAAGACTACAAGGCCCTCCGATGTACAAACATGGTGCACGCAAAGCCCCTAATAGCAAGAGGTATGGAAACCTCACTAATACTAGGTCTAAACCTATAGCAAGCACATTTAGAGGTGGTCTAACTAGCCTAAGCGCTTTGCAAAAGCACCTAAACTAATCACCATGTGTATCACTAAGCACTATGAAAATGGAGAGCTCTAAAATAGTGTAGCGACACCTTGGTATAGTTTCCCAACTCCTTCACACTTGTATTAGCCGGTTTGGGGGTAGATATAGTCCCACCCTCCAATATGGCCATTAGGCCCTTGCTGCCCTCTAGCAGACCCGATAGTCCCACCGTGAGCTAGGGCAATCTGACCGTGAGACAGCCAATGGTTGACTGCCACCTCCAACGGTCACCAACTTGCTTTTTGGTCCTACTTGTTGGCTAGTGTCGCCGGTGGTCCAACCGGTCCCTACCGGTCCAACCGTGGGGTGCACCAAAGGTCACCTCGATGCCTCCAATAGTCATTTTCAGTTGGGGTCCATCTGTTATTTCCCTACTCTTGGAGGTCACACCAGTGGACCTCATGGTCCCACCATGAGACGATGATGAACAGTATGTGTGTCTGATCCGATGCCCCTACTCCACATGCATTGGTATAATCCGATGTTGTCGGTCCCACCGTGAGACAAGGGAGAGCCTGTCCTTCTCCTTTCTTTGTGCCATTTTGTTCGTTCATCGCTCCAGCTTCTTTCCTTTGTGCCAAGAACTTGTGCCTTTATTTGTGAGTCTTCAACAAAGCTCCTAGGGTCTTCTTGAGGTGTTGTTATCTCCGCATTGGTCCAAGTTCACTTTGCATCCTGTTGAACTACAACACATATACTAGCACACGATATTAGTCCAATTGATCATGTTGATCATCAAGCACCAAAATGCAAACTTAATGGCCCATAGGGTCCATTTTCCTTACAACCATGTATTCCTGATAGACATGAACATACTTGTACAAACCACTTGTCATGTATGGTTGTGGCAAGCCAAGTACTTTCGGTGCAAGGAGTAGTGCGGGTAGCTAGACTAAGCTAGTACCTTGGCTCATGTTCAAACCATTCATGGGTGTCCTTGGCCAAACTTGGGAAAGGTTGTGTCGATAGAATATTGTTGGTAGTCCTCCGATGGATATCCCATGAAGGTAGATTGATCGGTAGAGGTGCGCATAATCAAGAACAAGAAGGCAACAGAGACAGAAGAGTTAGACAGGTTCGGGCCGTCTACACGACGTAACACCCTACTACTGTGGTCTGTTGGTTTGTATTAGCTATCATATGATATTGCATGTGTTTTGAGGGGTCCCCACCCGCCTTATATAGCCGGAGGGTAGGGTTACAAGTCGGTTAGATCTAGGAGATAACCGATAAGTAATAACAGATTACAGGAATCACGGAATCGAGCATATCCTAACAAATCTTGTAGCATCTTCAGGATATTGCCCTTGATGACTTGCGGTACACGCCAAGCAGTACCATGCATCGTAAGTCTTCGTCTTGTGGGCTGGACCACCTCGGCGGCGTAGCCCATGTAGTCTGCCATGGGTTTCTGGGGTCGTACCCCCCACAGTTAGTCCCTAAGCGCCTTGTATCCGCTGTGCAATGCCGTCTTGAGCTTATCTGAGCAGGTGTAAACAAAGCCGAGCAATCAGACTCATAGTCCGACCACCCTAATGAGTCATTGAGAAGTTGTGGACCGTAACCGACTAGCTTAACTATCCGGCCGAGCCCGGGCTTACCCATGTAAGGCTTGCCAGAAGGATGTAAGGAGCTCTAGTTCAAAATAAAAAATTTCCTCACTGAGAACCAAATGTGCCCACTTAGAGTCCAACCACGAGAAAGGGAGATAATCTTCTTTGACTTCGGGAGGCACAGAGTCTTCCAATGAACAGATTAAAGAAAAACACACTCACCGGAAGGTGAAGTGTGTCCACTTAGTACCCGAGCCTGATAGTAGGTGATGTAGTCATGTGGTGCCAGGGTCCAAAGTAGTAGTCTTCAGTTGCTGGCCTAGTCCCCAATGTCGCTAGAAACCAGTGTAGAAATAAATACAGTCATCACGAGATGACATGTACACACGTAGTCCCCGAGCCTGCTGGAAGATTTTGAAGATATCTTATAGCAGGGTCAAAGAATTTTTAATAAAGCTTGCCAACGTCATCTGCCATGTACTTCACAAGACCTTAGACGTGTTGCCCAAGATCAGCACCTTGATCCGAACAGCATGGAACAACTTGATAGCACACCAATGAGACATAGCAAGATTCGACCACCAAGGGAGTCCTCAGCTTAGCTGGCGACGCTTGCATGAAGAATCCGAACACCAAGAAGTCCCCAACATAGCTGGTGAGCCCCCAGCATAGCTGACGATGAAGCCCATGCGATGAGCAGTCCAACCAACTGGTCGACGGTGAAGTGAATGCCGAGCAAGAGTGAGTGCCGAGCAGTCGACCAATTGGTTAGCGGTGAAGTCCGTCCGATAGGTGGTCCGACCACCCAGACGATGATCATCTTGTCCAGTCCCTATGCGTAAGCTCATTGATTGAACCGCGTCCCTACAAAACAAATGTGTAGAATGGGTAGTACATAATGTAAAAATAAAATATATAAACTCCGGAGAAGAATCAGCAATGGTGATGAAATAGCATATGCAGCTCGACGATCAGTTAGTGTGAACGCTTAGTGTTATTCTAAAGATGTGTTTATATTTAATATAAACCATCCGATCAGTTAGTGTGTAGCTGAGTCTCCAGCCCTAGCTAGCATGTTAACCATAACATGGAGCGCGGAGCCCGTGTGCATGTAGGAAGAGCAGGGCGTCGCTAAGGAGCCGCTGCCGACCACCCCTAACTCAGAGGGCAGGCGCTCGTGCACGTGTATGGAGAAGCCGGAGACAGGGCCATCTCTAGAAACATCCAAACATCAACATGGTTGTTCGGGGATTTGCCTTAGGCTTAGCTATATGTCATCTTTAAGATGGTATACATGAAAGAAAATTGTTTGGAGAACAAACATGGAGAAAACAACTCAAAGAAACATCATGGCGATATATGAAGATTAGAGAATATTTAGAAGAATATTAAAGCGTGACTTAGCTTTAGACAGAACATCTGGTCGGCGTCGACGAAATCGCCCAGCTCTCGAGCTTTCTGGCTTGTCGTCATGGCGATGGTCGCGGCTGTCACGGCGCTGTTCTTCACAGCGATCATCGTTGCGACGCGGTAGGTGGTCGGAGTAAGTAGTTCGGGCGGCTTGCTTAGCGGTTCGCTTGGCGACTCATTTTGGTGGCTCGGGCGGCTCACTTGGTGGCTCATTTCTGATTCGGATGACTTGCTTAGCGGCTCGCTTCTGGCCGACCTGATCAATGGATGCG
The DNA here is from genome assembly GCA_904845875.1 of Miscanthus lutarioriparius. NCBI lineage: Eukaryota > Viridiplantae > Streptophyta > Magnoliopsida > Poales > Poaceae > Miscanthus > Miscanthus lutarioriparius. The sequence continues at coordinate 129,517,566 of CAJGYO010000007.1, read as the reverse complement.
ATCAGATTGTTGTCTTACCTGCTTCCTCGAGTAGTGGGGCAGCAGGCGGCAAGTTGTTGGTGAAGATGACCTCGGAGGTGGTTCCGAGATCGGATCTTCTGTTGCGGGCGTTGGTGTGGTCGGTGTAGAATCGATCCGCACCGGCTTGAAGATCTCTCCGTCTCTGTTAGCATTGATGACCCAAGAGATCGATCCGACCGTAAAGATCTGGCCGGGCTTTGGAGAGTACGAAGAGCTTGAAAAGTGTACCATCTTGTTCGTCATGGAAACAACATGCATGCCTCTACCTGGCGCGCCAATTGTCGATAGAATATCGTCGGCAGTCCTCCGAGGGGTATCCCATGAAGGTAGATTGATCGGTAGAGGTGCGCATAATTAAGAACAAGAAGGCAAACGAGACACAAGAGTTTGACAGGTTCGGGCCATCTACACGACGTAACACCCTACTCCTGTGGTCTATTGGTTTGTATTGGCTATTGTATGATATTGCATATGTTTTGAGGGGTCCCCTACCCGTCTTATATAGCCGGGGGTAGGGTTACAAGTCGGTTAGATCTAGGAGATAACCGGTAAGTAATAATATATTACATGAATCATGGGATCGAGCATATCCTAACAAATCTCGTAGCATCTTCAGGATATCGCCCTTGATGACTTGCGGTACACGCCGAGCAGTACCGTGCACCGTAAGTCTTCGTCTTGTGGGCTAGACTAGCCCTGGCGGCGTAGCCCATGTAGTCTGTCGTGGGTATCCGGGGTCGTACCCCCCAAGGTTGAGACATCGAGGTATCCCTTTATGTACCGATGGGTTAATGTTTACCCCTCTATAGAGTTTTGAATTTATGCTATAAGTTTGATGCTTCTAAATATGGACTAGTGAAGATCGAGGTCCACCTTTCTAATTGCTTCAAGTGCATCAACCATGCTATGCTTGTTTAGTTGATAAGGTCCTTTTATTTATGTATAAAATGCTTTTATGCAAAATCAATCGCATTCCTTGCTACTAACCAAATACATAATCCTTGTTATTATATGGGTAAGTCCTGTTAAGTACAACTGAGTACTCATGTTGTCATTGTTTAAGCTTTGCAGGTACCTCAACCCTCACGTATGGATTTTTCTACGCTCTTGAGTCTGCCGAGGATCAAGAGTGGTAGATGATCCACTTGCAACATAGAGTCCGTGGTGTTGGCACCCCCATGGGCTTGTATCAAAAACATATATTGTGTTGTTTAAAAGACTTCCGCTATGTACTCTATGTGTTGGTGTGGTGGACTAAATTTGGACAATGTGTTGTAATTTGTAAACTTAACTACTCTTTTAATGTTGTGTTGAACTTGATGTGAGTTGTAATAATTCTTTAGGTTAGTTTACTATATGGGTAGTGTATCGGGATAAATGGTTGAGTTTATTATGTAACTATTTATAGTTAATGGAAGACTATTTATTAATTAGGTAATCGACGCAGGAGGCGATCTTGATAATAAGCACCTCCGAAAATCGGGCTGGTAAATCTAAAGATTGATGAAGTCAGCACCTCGTTATCGACAGAAAAACTATGCCTATCACACAATGCTTTTAAATTCTTGAATAAATACCACGTTATTGATCGGAAGATCACGTATCACTGGAAGTACAATGCTTTTAAATCCTCAAATAAACATCTCGCTGCCGATGGTAAACGTTGGCTAGCACTAATAACACAATGCTTAGTGTTGACACATACCCTTAGACAGAGGTGGGCGAGCAACCACCCCTTAAAATAGTTTTTGTGGACCTCTCGAGAAACAACACAACATAAACCACGTCATGAAAAACACCTAATTAAACCACGCAATGCTGTCAAGTGCCATAAGAGATAAGGGGCAGCTCAGTTGAAGGCGATCTTATACATTAATTTGTATATCATTGAAGAAACTGTTCTTTCATGTAAATGCAACATGATATGATTGAGCGGGGTTAGGTGGTTTGGATTTACCAATAATCTAAAAACTGTTCTTTATGCACATGCAACATGAATGATTGAGCGGGGTTAGGTGGTCTGGATCTACGAATAATCTAATTGGGTACAGTGCCCGTCCTAGAATTTTGAAGGCCTCTTGCGAACTCCACGATGGCCCCTCTCAAATCTTACAATATATAGATGCTAATTTTACTTGCAAAGCAAAAATAATCTAAGAATATATTTTTAATCTAACACCTAAATTAGACTATATGAGTATAAAATACTAGAAGTCTGGAATACTATATAAATAATTAATTTGGATTAAAAAATAAACAAGGAGAAAAATACCTAGGGCCTGGACATGAACTGAAACAACTGATCGGCGATCGCAATTCGCAAGAAGGCAGGAACCAAGATGTCGTCGTTGTAGAGCCTTGTCTGGTCGCCGCCGTTGTGCACTGTGTCTATGTCTCCGGCAGTCCAGCTCTCCGTGGCAGCGCAGCTCGCCGGTCGCGCGCGTGCATCGGCGGGTCGCGAACTCGCGAGTCGCGATCAGAGTGTGCGGCGTGGCTCTCCTCGTCTCCTCTCTGTCTGGAAAAGAAAGTCCGACATTGTCTTCTTGGGCCACATCGCCAGTTCTCAGACTCTCTTCTGTCTTCTCATTAGTTTGCTGATGATGCCTAATAGACTATAGGGTCTGTGGGTTTGTATACCTGGGCTTGGGCCCCTCCCCCTCCCGGTCGCATCCCGTGCCCTCCCCCTAGGGCCAGCACTGAGATTTGGGTATGTATAGGACAACAATATTTGGTCAAACGCTAAAACCTACAAACGACAATAACTTTTGAATCTTTTTGTTTGGAAACATACAATGTATATTGGTATATTTGCATTGAAAAATATTCGTGGAATCTCATAGGTTTAGAGAATTTTAAGAACAAATTTGTACTGGAAGATACTAGTGGTAAAAAAATAGGTATTGAAGAGTGCGACAAATATTATTGACATGGTACAATACTAACTACTATGATTTTCATTAGATCCACCATTATGTGCTATTGTTGCTATGATGTTTTAGTTCCCTAAGTACCGGTATTTGGCTTGGACGCGAAATAATTTCAGCACAACTAATCTTGGCCGAGCTAAATATTCATTCCTTACTCTAGATTCCCTAAGTACCGGTATTTTGGCTTGACGGTGAAATAATTTAGCACAACTAACCATGGTTGAGCTAAATATTCAGTCCTTACTCTAGATGACTATAATCTATTGATATCTGTTATGTTATTTACTTAATAAATGACATAATAAACCACTTAATAATTGCTAAATTGTTGAATACTGAATGTTGAATAGTATGAATATTTGATCATAGCTATGAGTATGTTAGTGGATAGAATTAATATTAAGTAATGGTCACAGAGAAATATTCTCTGATAACCCTATACATGTATTTATGTTCTTTAAATTTTTCTTACTTAACTTTATTTGCAAAATTAAATAATAATTTCATATTTCTATTAAATTGCTAAATGAAATAGCTTCCGCAATATTTCACTATACTTTCTATAACATTCGGTGGAGGACACAGCTAGGTTCTGATTTGGATGTTGTGGTATTAAGGTGCAATAGTATTAAGAAAAGATAGATCAACTTAGAGACATGCAAAACCATGTTTTTCTTTTTTTTTAAAGATCTAGAGTGGAGTTTTTAAAACTATAAAAGACTACAATTTTAGCAATGCTATGTCTTCAAAATTGTAAAGTTTGTTTTAACTTCATGATGCTTCAAAATTAAAGTATTTTTCTAAAAATCTAAAAGTACTATACATCAAAAGTGGTTCTAAGTGTTTTAGGCTCTATTTGGAACGCAAGATTTTTAAATTTTATGGAAATCGATTTAATTTCACAGAAAAACATAAGAATAAGAATTATTTCCCTATTTCGAATAGACCCTTAGAGCAACTCCAAGAGAATCCCTATATCTTTCCTAATTGTTAAAAATATAGATTTTGGTGAAAAAATACGCTTCAACAGCTTCTTTAATTGGTTATCCAAGTATAATTATTTTTTATTTCGGATTTCTCGCTAGCTAAAGATAGAAAAATGAGAATTGCTCTCTAGAGCGGAAATGAAATATAGAAAAGCGGTTCGAGAGTGAAAGTTATATAAAACAATTTTTATGTAAATAGCTCTCTATGAATTTAAGTGCCTATTAATGTCTCTTTTCGCATAGCATTAACTGAACATAAATGGACGGCTTAGCTTAACCTAGTAGCTAAAATAACCAATGTTCAACTTTCAAATGAGAGGGATGTATTTAACTGGGGCCTACATAATCATGGTCAATTTGTACGGTCAATGTATGCGTACATGATAAACCAGGGTACCCTTTTCACTAATAAATTTATTTGGAAATTGAAGCTTCCTCTTAAGATAAAAATCTTCCTTTGGTACCTCCAAAGAGGTGTTATCTTAACAAAGGACAATTTAGCTAAGAGGAACTAAACCGGTAGGCAAAGGTATTGTTTCTGTGATCGCAATGAAACAACAAAGCACCTTTTTTTGATTGCTTCCATGCAAAAAATATTTGGAATATTATTCATATTTCTACTGGGTTAACCGCACCTACATCTCCTACTCACATGTTTTCTTAGATCTACTACTCAAGCTGGCTCACGGGCATTGGGAGGGAGGATAAAAAATAGATTTTTATGGGAGCTGGTCAATTTGGTGTACTCATAATGATATTGTTTTTGAGAAAAACAAAATATTTTTTTTATGCAGGTTATCTTTAGAGGAGCATATTGGTTGCGATTCTAGATGCACCTGCTGCGTGAAGATAAAAGGGAGATGTTTCGATGGTAAAGCGTCGGAGGTTATTGCTCTAGATGTGTTCACCAAGAATAGATGACAAACTAATAATAGACTTTGCTTATGATTTCCTCCTATTTAAGTATACTCTTTCTCTTTATCTTTGGCATCAAATAAGCTGACAACATTGTAAGACTTGTCTGTATACGGTCGCTAAGGTTGGAATTTTTCTTTTCTAAAAAACATAGCTCCCTAAACGATAATCTAGAGATTGAGTATCGAAAACGCTCTTGTACATGCTCTGTTATTTAAAAGAGCCAATTCCTTCAGTGCCACTGGAAATTTTGCCACTTCTGTGTGTGCCACTGAAATTGCTAAATTTCTTTACTAGCCATTGTAAAATAATTCTATCTCTTGTATGCCACTTTCGACGGATTGCTGTTAACCTGAAGTCAGGTTTCCCCAAAAAAGACAGATTTGCCACTCCAATGGAATGAAGTGAAATTTTGCTCTTCTCCTTAGTTGACATCGCTGGTTCATATTACATCAACATGACAACAACGTAAATCAAGCAAAATGAGAGCTGTAATGTCTTGTAATATATAAGCAAAATGACCTACAAAATAGGAGTTTACAAATTAATATGTCATCAACAAATAATATTTCATCAGACAAGCCACATAACATTATGAGTTCCAAGTTTCTCATCACACAGACCACATGAACATCAGTTTTTGATGACATTACATCAACCTAATATCACCACAGATACCTAGCAAAATATGAGCGGCCACATAGATGGCATGAGTACCAAGTTTCTCATGACAGGCCACATGAATGTCAGTTTTTTATGTCATACCAGGAACCTAATCTCATCACAGACATAGCAAAATAAGTGATCAGTATAGGTATTCATTCTAGGATTTTTCTTTTGCTCCTAGTAGACATTGCAGGGCTTTCAGGAGTCTTGCTTCTAGTGCACATTGCAGGACTATGTGCTGCCACCAAAGGTTTCTTCTTATTTGCTTGCATTCCCTTTGTCTTCTTTGTCTTTGCTTTCCCTTCTGCCTTGCCTTCTCTCTTTCTCTTGCCTTTAGGTTGGGAGGGGGCAGGTGGTGGTGTTTCACAAGAACTTGGCAAAGGATACTCAATGGATAATTGTTCTAGTTGATTTGACCCACATGCTGACCTATACATGCAAATTATTACTTTGAGCTGAGAAGAAAAGGTACTATACATTTGCAAATGGTACTTGATGCATTGAATTTCAACTTACTTATTACTTTTTCCAGAGCTCAAGGTAGTAGAGCAGCTTTGGCTGCATTAAAAACAGATTGATTTCAACTCAGGAACAGAAAAAAACTGAATCTAGGTTTTAGAAATAAAACATTTCAGAATTGATTTCAACTCACCTAGGTGGGAAATACATTTGTGTTGGTCCAGAGGAAGTAGATGCACCAGGAACAATGCTATTCTCAGTTGTTTCTTGTGCAAAATCATTTTTTTTCTTCTTCTTGCGAGGGCCCCTGCATAACATTACAAGTTATTAGTACAACAAAGTATTAGTATAAGTTATTAGTTTGCATTAGTGCAAGATAGGATACATTACCTCTCAGCTAATAGGGCTGCAATATCATCTGGGTTACCATTTTTGCATGCGCCAATGGTGTCCATATTGTTGGCACACTTCACACCTATGCTGCCCTCCTGTGTGTTGTGCTGCCATTGTTCTCTGTACACCCTTTGAACCTCTTGTTCTTCCTTCTACCAGCTATGGGCTTCAAAAGTGGAGGATACATGAAGAAGCCATGGGCTGATTGTGGCCATTGGGACTTGTCAGTAAGGGCAGGGATAAGGTTCTCATATGCACCTCTAAATTTTTGAACTGAATAGTATGGGTCAACATACATCTCCAAAGGATGTCCTAATGAAGTGATAAATGCAATAGCATGCATGCAAGGAATGCCAGAGACGTCAAATTTTCTACATGAATAAGTTTTTTGTTCAAGGTTCACCACACACTTGAAGCCATTGCTTCCCTTCACACACACTTCTGCAACTTTATTTGAGCATGAATCTACATCCATGTCCAAATTGAAGCTTTGTTCCTTCAACTTTTTAATTATATGTGGCAAAACAACTCCTCCAATTTTTGTTGACACTGTCCTCCTTGTGTGCCACTTTTTCATGAGAAGTTGTCTGATCTTGTCTAGGAAGTCATCCACATTCATGGCCTTGAAGGGCTTTACCCAGTTATTGAAACTCTCAACCAGATTATTTGTGACATAATCCACCTTGCAATGGGTTAAGAATTGACTTCTTGTCCAAATCTTTTTATGGTGCTCCCTTATGTAATTCATTGCCTCTGTATTAGCTTCATCCATTGCTTTCCAATGCATATCAAAAAAATATGAAGACCATGAATAAGCTGCTGCCCAAAGATGGTCATCAAACACTTTGCCTCGGTACCTTTTCTTGAAGTTGGACACCAAATGGAACATGCATTCACGATGCTCAGCTCTTGGGAACACTTGCTGCACTCCAGCCATCACAGCTTGTCCAGCATCAGTACAAATAGCCAGCCCACTAGGTACTCCTATGACATCTCTAAGTTTTTCCAGAAACCAGATCCAATTTTCATTTGTCTCAGAGTCAAATATTCCAATAGCAACTGGATACATCCAGTTGTGTCCATCCACAGCACATGCACATGCTAGCTGGCCCTTGTACTTTCCAGTAAAAAAAGTACTATCTATTGCTAGATATGGCCTGCAGCCCCTAAGAAAACCATCTATGCATGGTTTCAAGGCAAAAAAAGTCTATTGAACCTAATCTTGTCCTGGATTGTGTGATGATCAATTACTATAGCACTACCTAGGCATGACCTTTCAATCTCTGCCTTAAATTTAAATAAGTTATCAAAACTACTGTCCCAGTCACCAAAAAGTTGATCATGTGCTAGATCGTTACCATCATATACTCTCCTGTACGGTACCTCAACCTTGTACTTTGTCTTTATCTTAGCCCGTAATTCCTTTGCCCCCTGTGTTGGATCTTCAGTGAGCCAGTCCTTCACAACATCACACACCCAGAATTTGGTTGCATGTTTCACTACCTTACTTCTTCTTGCACTGGTACAGCTATGTCCATGAGGGTTTTTTTTACCTGACATGAAACCAAAATAAGTATGAGTTAATAGTATAAACAAAACAATGTGAAAACAAGCTTACAAAATCACAGAGCTACCTTTATTGAAACTTTGTCATCCATTGTAGAAGCATGCAACCTCCACCTACATCCATCTTGTACTTTCCTTGAACAATACACCCTATATCTTCCTGGATCACTTTTCTCAATGTTAAATTCAAACTCATGCTTAATTGCATAGTAAGACAATGCCAACTTAAATTCACTCATGTTCATATATGTGCTACCCACGTCCATTGGGGGGTCTTCTTTGTCATAAGCAACAATAGAAGGCGGTATAGGATCCTTTCCCACCAATCCATCCTCCTCCTCGTAGTCTTCATCAGAGTTAGATTCTGAATCAGACTTAGAGGTCATGCCCTCATGAGAAGCCCCAATTTTAGGTGCATTGGTTAAGTACAAGCCCTCCTCATCGACACCCACAAATTCATTCTCCGGTTCTGGATTTGTCAGGTAAGGGTCATCATCAGGAGTGGTGTCATCATCAGAAGAGGCATCAACATTAGTAGGCTGGCTTGTTTCATACATGCTGGACGAAGGTTCAGCATTAGGCCACTCAGGGATTTCAGAGGGTAGAGTGTATGCAATAGCCATGTGCACCACCTTGCTATCAACATGTTTGGCAAACATCGCAAGCAATTCTTGATGTGTTTTGACTTCTAAATGGTTTCTACTAGCAGCATCATAGTAGGCAACAGTCACAAGTTCTTCATAACCAGGAGGATACTTTTCCACAATTTCATCAACAAGATCCTTGAAATTGCAGGTGTCGGAGTCTACAACCATACTGATAATAAAGCAAGAGACTTCCTTCCTACATCTAGGGTTGCCAACGAGCTTTATCTCCAACAGATAGCTCGATTTAGGGTCCATCCTGTGAGTTCAGATGGCATCAAAAGTAGAGATCTACTGCATACTTGCCCCATCACCTAGATCAAGACAACATAGGAGAAGAACACGCATCACTTACCCTGCAAGAAGCCAGGAAGGACGTGGATCTGAGGTCCCCATTTCACCCTCCCGCTTTCGTGGCGCACCCGGGTCTGGCGGAGCTGCGGGGCTGCCTCTCGCCACGTACTCGCGCGCTCTCCGGCTGGTGGCGGCGGCCGCCAACCCGCTTCGACGGCGCTCGCCCTCTCCGGCTGGTGGCGTGGCCGCCTGACCCTGCCCTGACGGCCCCTTTCATCTGCTGCCTGCTCCGCTCTTCCCGGCTGGTGGCGCGGCGCGCTCGTCGCCCAGACGCAGCGATGTGCGGCGTCGTCGTCGCCCAGAACCGTGTAGCTATGTTCGTGAGAGGATAAGGAGCCTCCAGGATAAGGTTTCTGGTCTTGAGGGCAATAACGACATTTTGCCTTGCTACAGTGTTCGTGCAGGGACTGTTTCTGTCAACATTCTAACGGAAGCCGTCGACAGTGGCATAGAACGCATGAATTTTTTTTGCGGTGGCTGGTAACAAAATTTCGCGATTTCAATGGCACTAATGGAAGTCCTAAAATTTGTAATGGCACTGAGGGAATTCGCTCTATTTAAAACCTCGCTAACTACACATCCTGCGCAGTCAGGGAAGTCAACGGAGGAGGTGGAGGATTAGTCACGCCATAGTAGAGAGAAAAGGAACGCCGTACTCCACATCTTAAATTGCCCCCACTTCGTTGTTGACGATCGCGCGATGGATTCGAGTCCTCCAAAGTTCCATTAGGTGAGCTACTTGTTGCCTGTTCCCTTTTCCTTCGCATGAGGGGTAGTCTTTTCAGCTTATCGATCAGTTTTTTCTGATCCCCCATATGCTTCTTTCAAAATAGTTGGTTAATCATCCTGTTTGCTCCAATCCTTTCGCCTCAGGGGGACTGGAGATGGAGCCTCCGGTTAGTAGCTCCCGGGGCCCCATGGGCCCTCTTCTTTGGAAGCTCGATTGGCTTGAGTCCCAACACTTGCTGCGCAACCCAGTGAGAGAGAGTTTCGACCTTCTGAAAGAAGATCTGGAAGGCATAGACACCTTCCTCCTGGAGCTTTCAGATGAGGATGACCCTAACCTTATGAAGCAGTACTGGATGAAAGAAGTCCGTGAAATATGCTACGACACTGAGGACTACATTGACTGGCTGTTCCATTCTCAATTGAAGATTGGGTCTGTTGGCGTAGCTCCTCGTCTCAAGATCAGCCGGCTTCCCAGGACACTGAATCCGCGCCCAAATGTCGTCAGCCAAATCAAGGAACTAAGGGCTCGTCTGCAAGATGCTAGTGAACGGCACAAGCGGTATGTCCTTGATAACAGCACCTCCCCGAGTTCTAGTAACTTTATGCGTAGCCATTGGATTCCAGAGTGGTCAAGGGAGGCTGCTAGCCTTCTTGTGGGTATCGATGATTCTAAGGAAAAGCTTATCAAGCTGCTGAATAATGGAGAGAAGCAGATGAATGTCATATCTATTTCTGGGCTGGGAGGTATAGGGAAGACCACACTTGCGAAGCAAATTCTTCAAGAGCTTGGATGGCAGTTTGGATGCCATGCTTTTGTGAGAGCGTCAAGGAAGCCTGATACGAGGAGTCTACTCAGAAGCATCCTCTCACAAACTGGGTGGCGCCACCATTCTGAAGCTTGCAATTCACAGCAACTTACTGATCAACTCAGCGAACATCTGCGACATAGAAGGTATTTCTGATGTCTCCGGTCTCCATACTGCCTGTAGACTTGTCCAATTGATAATCTGTTTTTACAATAAAACTACACGTTCTGTATTTAAAGTTTGAACAACAATTTTGCTACAACCTAAAAATTTTATAAAGAGAGTGAGCATATGTGTTTGAGCCTGGGTTGGAGGATGGCTCAAAGGGCCCAAGTACCTAAGTTATCGCCCAATCCTCTAATTGGTACCTAATTACATACAGGGCAAAAGAATTTTATCAGATTCAGCAAAATGCATTCCCTAATTGTCAAATTTGCATAGCCTGCCCAATACTTCTGGAGCTCATCACTTTATAAGCAAATTAAATGATTGCTCTTGTGTATGCAAAAAAATTGTACCTCCGAAGATATAATCTAACCATACCTCCTGCTACTTGTACTTTGTAGTATGTAATTTTGGTTATTTTTTCTACCATTTATAAACTACTAGATATATAAATAATACATATAACATGTTGATATAGTGGTAGAAAACAACATCCAGAAAAAGAATCTAAGTCTAAGATTAAATAACAGGGATTTGCTCCTGTGGAACTTCCAAAATTGTTTGTGAATATCAAGGAAAAAGTGATTATCAATGACTGCATATAAATATATACTAGTTAGTGTAATTAGTTTGGTTTCCATGTGTAACTCTATTGGTATAATATCAGAACTAATTTGTGAGTTGTCAACTATCCATTGATGCCTTCTCCATATGGTCAAGGGCCAAAAAAACTAAATCTTTGATCAAGAATAATTAGTCCTTTCACAATTATGGATCAACAAACAGTGGCTCTTGTTCAATAGAACTTCACTACTAATACTATAGAAGTCCCTATTGCTGTTGGTAAAAAATGGTAGAAACCAACTGACATGGATACTTTGGTTGCTCAAAATTCATCTCCCGGTAAGGATAGGCACACAAGGACGATGTTTCTTTAGTAGTGGTCGAATGTTTGTTATTGTTGCTTCTAGCCTCCTTTCTTTCAGTTATTGAGGCTTTTCATCTTCATATGGATAATCATTTTCTATTCTAAGTCTAAAATGTGTTTGATTGGGATTAAACAGTATATGAGAGGAAAAGTGATAAAATTGTCAAATAAAACAATGGATGAAATTGACAAATTAACATCTCAAAGAACAAATCACCACGAAAAGAAGTAAACTATTTTGGGGTGCCATAGGATTATATAAAGGAGGATCCAGGTGACTTGATCAACTAGGAAATCATGACAGGTATTCGAGAAGTAGTGTAGTTCAAGACTACAATGGCATATGATATCATTATATTGTTAAATAGTGTTAGACTAGCGCCTATAGGGCTGGGCCATGGGCCTAGGCGCCCACGCCTGATAGCTGGGCTGCCTTTCGCATTATAGTAGTTGATCTCCCAGATTAGGCAAGGATCTCCGTTGATTGGGTGTGTTCTATAAACCCTACATCGATCCTTGCCAATATATGTTGCACCCCTTTGTACACATTGAATCAATCTACTATTCCTGTGCCATATTGACTCTCATGGTATCAGCCGCCTAGATCCTTTTCTTCCGCTGCCCTATTGCTCGCGCGCCGGCACTTAGCCGTGCAGCGCCCACCTGTGCGCTGGTCTCTTGCCGTGCAGCGCCGCCATGCCGGCGACTCCCCCTCTACCCCCAAGGCTGGGGATGACACTGTCGCCTCCTCTGCCGCAGTCCAGACCGACGAGGTTGCCCTGCTGCTCAGTGCCTCGAACGCGAACGCCAGGACGTGCACGATGCTGCCCTGGCGCGCGCCCTTCAGGCCGAGGAGGAGGCCGCGGCCGCCGTCAAAGAGTGCGACGCCGCTACCTAGCGCGCCAGCGACGCCCTGGTGCGCGCCGCCAAGGAGCGCGCGGCCGCTGCTGCCACTACCGCTCCGGAATCTTTCGGTGCCGCATCAGGTGCACCGGCGCCGACCACCGACCTCCATGCCGCCATGCTTCTTCACGAGGTTGTTGCCCTCCTACAGCTCCATGCCCAGGCGGTCGCCGTCAACAACATCCGGAATCACGTCACCATCATCCTTCACGTGGACTCCGGCAACTTCAGCCATTGGCGCGACCAGTTTATGCTCATCCTCGTCAAGTTCTCTCTTTAGGACCACGTCTGCCAGGCCCCTCCGGTCCCTGTCTCGCCTGACTGGGATTGGATGGACTGTGTTGTCAAGTCCTGGATCGTCGCCACACTCACCGACGATCTTGTCGAGATCATCTCCGCCCAGGGCTCCAATGCTCGGCATACTTGGTTCGCCGTCGAGTCTCAGTTCCTCGGCAACAGGGAGGCGCGCGCCATCCATCTTGAGACGCGGTTTTGCAACTTCGTCCAAGGCGAGCTCTCCATCATCGATTACTGCCGCCGGCTGAAGAAGATGGCCGACTATCTCACGGCCCTTGGTGAGGTCATCACTGATCGCACCCTCGTCCTCAACGTCATCTGCGGCCTCAACGAGTGCTTCAGCCACGTCGAGGCCCTCCTATGTCGCACCTGGCCCTTCCCTCCTTCTTGGATGCCCGTGACGATCTCATCCTTGAGGAGCTCACCTTGGAGAATCGGAAGGACGCCCTTGCCACTGTGCTCGCCGTCTCTAACACGTCTAGCTCTCCCAGGCCTGCCCCTACGTCATCCGACATGGGCTCTGGGGGCGCTGGTGGGGGTTCCAAGCCTTCCTACAATTGCCGCAGCTGGTGCGGCGGTGGCGGCAAGGGCGGTAGTGGTGGTGGCACCACTGGTGGACAGGAGCAGCGCCCCCCTTTTGGCACGCTGCAGCAGCAGGCTACCACATCGCAGCAGCAGGCCGGTACCAGGAGCTGGCCCACCCCCTACAATCCCTGGATGGGGTCGATCCAGATGTGGTCAGGTGGCCCTCGTCCCCCGTTGGCGCCCATCCCGCTGCATCCGCAGCAGCAGGCCCTCCTCGCCCAGCAGCACCAGGCCTTCGCTGCTCAGCAGCTGCAGGCTCTCATCGCCCAACAGCAGCCTGCTGCTGCACCTGCTGCCATCGATGGCATCGGTCAGTGGGTCGCGCTAGGCTACTACAACCCTGTAACCGGCCTCCCTTCATGGGATCCTTCGGCCCTCACCTCCGCCTTCAGCATGACATCATTGACTCCACCTTAGAACAACGAGTGATACTTCGACTCAGGTGCTACTTCACATATGACTTCTCAGTCCACCTCTCTTTCACATGTTCTTGTCCCGCGATATCCTACTCCTTCATTTATTGTTGTCGGTAATGGCTATTTTCTTCCTGACACTGCCACTGGATCCACAGAGTTGCCACATGCTTTACGTTTTAATAATGTCCTTGTGTCACCACACCTTATTAAGAATCTCATCTCTGTTCGCTAATTTACTACCGACTATAATTGCTCTGTTGAGTTTGACCCTGCTGGTTGTTCTGTGAAGGCTCTTCCGTCTCGGACCGAGATTGTCAGGTGCAATAGCTCCAGACCGCTGTACCCTCTGCGCCTTCCTCCAGCACACTCCCTTGTCGCTCGGGCTGCCTCTCCACTGTGGCATTGGCGTCTCGGCCACCCTGGTCATGAGGTGTTGTCCAATCTTGCGTCTAGCATTTCTTGTCAGATTGAGGATTGTTCAGATTTATGTCATGCTTGTCAGTTAGGGCGTCATGTTCGTCTGCCCTTTCATGCATCCACCTCTCGTGCGTCTAGCAAGTTTGATCTTATTCATTATGATTTGTGGACCTCCCCAGTTGTCAGCATTTCTGAATACAAATATTATTTGGTTATACTTGATGATTGCACTCACTATTTGTGGACTTTTCCTCTATGCCTTAAATCTGACACTTTCAGTACGCTTGCTCACTTCATCGCCTACGCCTCCACTCAATTTGGTGCCCAAGTCAAGGCTGTCCAGTGCGATAACGGGAAAGAGTTTGACAACTCTAGCACCCGTAACTTCTTTCTTACCCAAGGCATCCACCTTTGCATGTCTTGCCCCTACACTTCGCCTCATAACAGTAAAGCTGAACGTATTATTCGTTCTATAAATAATGTCGTTCGCTCCCTGCTCTTTCAGGCGTCCATGCCTTTCTCTTACTGGGTTGAGGCCCTCTCCACGACGCCCTTCTTGCTTAACATCTTGCCCACCAAGACTGTCCAACTTTCCACACCTCACCTTGCCCTCTTTGGCAAGCCTCCAGCCTATGATCACTTGCGAGTCTTCGGTTGCAAATGTTACCTAAACCTGTCCGCCATGGCTCCACATAAACTCGCTCCTAGGTCCGTCCTGTGCATTTTCCTTGGCTACTCCGCTCATCACAAAGGATACCGCTGCCTTGACCTCTCTTCCAATAGAGTCATCATCTCCAGGCATGTCATCTTTGATGAAAATGCCTTTCCTTTTGCCGAGCGCGATGGTCCTCGCATTCCAACGGACTTTGAGTTTCTTGAAGCTCTTACTGTGTGCCCGTTCCTATTGGACCGCCGCACAAGTTTCTGTCTATAGGTACCTCTCACGGAGCTACCACCAGCGCCCCTGCCGGCCCCTCAGCGGCTATGCCTGGGGCGCCCCCTACTGCTGCCACAAGCAGCGCCCCTGCCGATCGTTCAACGATTGTGCCTGGGGCGCCCTCGCCACCAGCAGTGCCTGCTGATCCCCGGTGCCCGCGCTCTACATCCCTCCTGCGCTGCGCTCATCGGGGATCCTGGCAGGCCCTCCGCTTGCTCCACGCGCGGCCACCGATGATTCTTCTGTGCCCAGCCCGCCTGCGCCCACCGCTCTGCTCGCCGAATGTACATCCCGCCAGCACTTCAAGCGACATCGATGTCTCCTATAGGTTTCCCGTCGCCGACGTCACCGCCCCGCGGGTCCCCACCAGGGTTCCCACCTCTCCGGCCAGAGCGTCTCTTCGCCCAGCACTACACGCGCCGGCCACAGCCTCCTGCACCGGCCCCCGCTCCTCCGCTTCCCAAGGGTGCTGTTGTGGTCCCTCCAGTGACCAATCAGCACACCATGGCCACGCGTTCGAAGAGTGGGTTTTAGATGCCTGCTGCGTACCACGCTGCACCTCTATCACCGGTGCCGAAGACCTTCTGTAGTGCTCTAGCCGACCCCAATTGGCGAGCAGCTATGGAAGAGGAACACGGTGCCCTTCTGCAGAATCACACTTGGGACCTTGTGCCTCGCCCTGTGGGCCAACATCGTCACTGGCAAGTGGATCTTCAAGCACAAGTTTAAGTCTGATGGCTCTCTGGAAAGGTACAAGACTCGCTGGGTTCTCCGCGGTTTCACCCAGCGGCCTGGTGTAGACTTTGATGAGACCTTCAGTCCCGTGGTGAAACCTACTACTGTTCACATGGTGCTCTCCCTCTCTCTCTCTCTAATGGCCTGTTCATCAACTTGATGTGAAGAACGCCTTTTGCATGGCAACCTATCAGAGACAGTGTATTGCTAGCAGCCGTCTGGGTTCGAGGATTTTGGTCATCCAGACTTTGTCTGTCGCCTGAACAAGTCCCTATATGGCCTCAAGCAGGCCTCTTGTGCCTGGTACAGTCGGATGGCCACGTACTTGCTGTCCCTTGGGTTTGTTGAAGCCAAGTCGGACACCTCGCTCTTCGTTATCAGCGCAGATCAGAACTGCCTACCTGTTGCTCTATGTTGATATCGTCCTCACAGCTTCCTCATCCGGTCTCCTTCGGCGGATCATCTCCGCTCTTTAGTAGGAGTTCGCCATGAAAGACCTTTGTGAATTGCATCACTTCCTTGGTATGCATGTTCAGCGATGATGTGATGGACTTCTACTTTCTCAGCCACAGTACATGCTTGATATTCTTGATCGCATCGGGATGGCAGAGTGCAAGCTGTGTTCCACTCCGGTCGACACCAACCCAAAGGTTGCTGCAACAGATGGCGCTCGTGTGTCTGACGCCCCAGATTTTCATAGTCTCGCTGGAGCCTTACAATACTTGACGTTCACCAGGCCAGATATTGCTTATGCTGTGCAGCAAGTTTGCCTCCATATGCACGACCCCTATGAGCCTCACCTTGCAGCTCTCAAGCCGATCCTTCACTTTGTTCGAGGCACTCTCCACCTTGGTCTCCTGCTGCGACCGTCTACTTCGACTGATCTTGTTGTCTACACTGACGCTGATTTGGCTGGTTGTCCGGACACTCGCAAGTCCACCTCGGGCTATGCTGTGTTTCTTGGCGACAACCTCATATCTTGGTCCTCCAAGCGCCAGAACACGGTGTCAAGATCCAGCGCTGAAGCTGAGTATCGCGCGGTGGCCAATGGGGTTGCTGAGGCCACCTGGCTACGCCAGCTTCTTCTGGAGCTCCATGCTCCTCTTAGGCGCACTACACTAGTGTATTGCGATAACATCAGTGCAGTTTACATGACCTCCAACTTGGTTCAGCATCAGCGAACTAAGCACATTGAGATCGATCTACACTTCATCCGGGAGGGCGTTGCCATTGGCGATATTCGTGTCCTGCATGTTCCCACCTCTTCACAGTATGCAGACATCTTCACCAAGAGGCTTCCCTCTTCAGTGTTCACGGAGTTCAGGTCCAGTCTGAACGCGCAGAGTGGCTGACGATCCAACTACGGGGGCGTGTTAGACTAGCGCCTATAGGGCTGGGCCATGGGCCTAGGCGCCCACGCCTGGTGGCTGGGCTGCCTTTGTTATTATAGTAGTTGATCTCCCAGATTAGGCAAGGATCTCCGTTGATTGGGTGTGTTCTATAAACCCTACACCGATCCTTGCCTATATATGTTATACCCCTTTGTACACATTGAATCAATCTACTATTCCTATGCCATATTGACTCTCAAATAGTGTTTAAGATGAAGATTTAGACTTCACTCCCATTTGGAGGCTATTTTGCGGCCTTCACCATGGCAAGACAGACACGGAGGGAGGGAGGGAGGGGGGGGGAGGGCAGAGATTGTGGTGGGGGTGTAGGATAGAAAGAGATAAGCATGTAGCGGAAAGAGAGGGAGAGGGTTAGGTTTAAGAAGGGCAAGCGATTAGGGTGGAATAACAGTTGTTTCCCAACCAATTCTTTTCTCTTTGCTATGGAAGAGATAGTCAGATTGCCTTTGTCTTTTTTGTTAATATAAGCACTGACATGACTAAGATTTTTTTCCCATGTCGGCGCTTGCTAACAATCAGTAGGGATAGGTACTATCTTTTGTTGGCTAAAGATGACCTCACCCATGTGAGGCCCACCTGTGATCTTTACTTAGTAATCGTACTCTATCCTTCTGGTTCTTTTTTGCTGATGGAACCCTCAGGTATAGGCCGCAGGGGTTTGTAGTTTTAGTAATGTTCGGACTATATATGCAAATCAGTATAATGTGAATAGAATGAACATGTGTACAAATTTAAATTACTTACTACTGCTAACATATCATAAAAGCTAATAGGTTAGTTTGGGGTCGAGGCTGTTTGGTGTTTGCAGTCTTTGGTGAGTTTTTTTCTTTTTCTTTTTGCGTGTGTGATCTGTCTTTGTGGTGGGGTTGTTTGTGTGATGTTGTTTGGGTGCTACTCCCTCCAGGTTGGTAAAAGAAGTCGTTTTGGATAGCGACACGGTCACCAAAGCATAACTTTGACTTCTTATTTTTATAAAACTATTTATTGAAAAGTGATATATGCATATTCTTATGAAAGTATTTTTCAAGACAAATCTATTCATATGGTTTTCATATTTCCAAACTCAACAACTTAAATGTTTTTCATGATTTATATTCCCAATGTTTGACCCAAGTCTTGTCTAAAACGACTTCTTTTAGCAACCTGGAGGGAGTATATCCTTTTCTTCTTCTTAATAAATATTGATATGCAGATCTGCTGCGTATTCGAGGGGAAAAACAAATAAATGGGGAAATCCTGGCATTCTTGCTTTTATGTCTCAAGTAACTCCTACTAATAGTCATGGGTATAATGAATCTACACTACTTGTATATCGTGAGTTCATGAATGATGATCCATGGGTGGAAGCAGAAAATCTCATGTTATTGGAGCCAGTTGGGTCAGTTGACCCCAATGATTCCATGTAGCAGAGCCCTTGCCATGGCAATATATATTTGTGACTCTCAATGAAGAGATCTTAAAATCATGGCTGCTCTTGATGAGGAGAAATGGCTAGAAGATATTCAGGGGGAAATATCAGTGCAAGCATTAATGGAATATCTTGAATTATGGGATATATTAGAAGGTATGGTACTACAGGAGGGGATCCCTGATAGGCATATCTGGAGGCTTTCAGCCTCAGGAGAATATACAGTTAAATCCGCCTATGATGCACTTTTGGAGGGAGCCCTCAGTTTTGCCCCATATGAGCGCATCTGGAAATCTTGGGCGCCCCCTAAGTGTCGCTTCTTCATGTGGCTGGTTGCTCACAATCGCTGTTGGACAGCAAACAGGTTGGCTCGGCGAGGTCTTCCTCACCCAGACCGGTGTCTGCTATGTGATCAAGAGGAAGAGAACATGTGTGTTTGCAAGACAATTCTGGTATGACATCCTACATAGCATCGGTCTTTCAGCACTTGCCCCGCAGCCAGTCGATTCCTCCTTTGATGCCTGGTGGGATAAGGCGGTCTTGACAGCAAGCGGAGATGCGCGAAAGGGATTGAATTCCCTCATCATCCTAGGCGCCTTGACCACCTGGAAGCATCGAAATGACTGTGTCTTCAATGGAGCTACCCCTAGACTGTCTAGGGCTTTGAACCTTGCTCGGGAGGAAGCCCTTTTATGGTCTATAGCTGGTGCTAAGGAACTGTCCCTGCACACAGCTCGGGATGATGGTTAGAGGGTCGTTGGTCAGGTCTTTCATCTCAGTCATGGGTGATTAGTTTCAGTCAGTAAGTGTGTGTGTGTGTGTTTAGGTCTCTGTATGACTCCTTTTTTTACTATTAATACAATGATACGCAGTTCTCCTTCGTATTCTAGAAAAAAAAATCATTTTTCACTGGGAGACCAATACATGCAGCAGACATTGAGACTTAATTTTATCCAGAAACCCATATTTTCTACTCACTGTAATTAATGGTTCTGCATTTTTGTATTCAAATTTTCTTTAATGTTGATAATGTGCAGGTACCTTATTGTAATTGATGATTTATGGGATACAGCAGTTTGGGATTTCCTTCTACGAGCTTTTCCAGATGGTACTCAGTCAAGTAGAATAATAACAACAACAACAAGTGAGAACGTAGCTATGACATGCTGTGGTAATCGTTCTGATTATATTCTAAAGATGGAACCTCTTAATGATGATGACTCAAGAAAAATATTTTTTGCGCGAGTTTTTGGCTCTGAAAACAAGTGCCCCAACAATTCAAAGATGCTTCATATGAAATCGTAAGAAAATGTGGTGGTGTTCCTCTAGCAGTAATTCATATAGCTGGACTTTTAACACGCCAACAAGAAAAATCAGAGGAATGGGATTATGTAGAAAGATCATTGGGTTCCAATTTAAACATAACTCCTACATATGAAGGGATGAGAAAGGTGATGAACCTTAGCTACAATGGTCTTCCCCAGTGTTTGAAGACATGCCTGCAATATGTTTGTATGTATCCTGAGAACTGCACAATTTGGAAGGACGATCTAGTGAGGAGATGGGTTGCTGAAGGTTTTATAGAGGGAGACAGGGAGAGAGACAATGAAGCAATTGCACAGAGCCACTTTGAAGAACTGGTCTACAGGGGAATGATCCAAGCTATAGACATAAACTACAATGATCAGGTTTTGTCCTGTATAGTGCACCCCATGGTACTTGATTTTGCAATAAGCATGTCTGCAGAAGACAATTTTATCACGACAGTAGACTACTCTAAGAATGCCAGAGAACTTGGTAGCATGGTTCGGCGGCTGTTGCTTTTCTACAGCAGTGCAAAGTATGCTGCAAAACTATCAGGTATGACACTGTCGCAAGTTCGATCCCTGGCCTTCTATCGGTTAGTCAAGTGTTTGCCTTCTATTCGGGAATTCAAATTTCTTCGAGTCCTAGTCCTTCATTTGTGGGGTGATCATGACGATTCGACAAGATTGAACCTCTCTGGAATTGACAGGTTATTTCAGTTGAAATACTTGAAGGTAACATGCAACTTTTGCGTACAACTACCAACCCAGATGTGGGGGCTAAACCTTTTGGAAACATTGGAAATAAACGCAAAAGAAACCTCTGTTCCTGAGGATATAGTTCACCTCAAGTACCTAGCACACCTCTGTCTACCTGCAGTGACAATGCTTCCATACGGGATGAGCCGCCTGAGATCTCTCCGTACCCTGAAACACTTTGATCTTTGTGGCAGCTCGGATGAGGAAGTAAAGAGCCTTAAGGAGCTATCGGTTTTGGAGGAACTTCAACTTGTCTTGACTACAGCATCAGCTGACAGTGTGGAAAGAAACCTGAATGTTTTGTTCTCTATCGTTTGGCTTCTTGATAACCTCAAATCTCTGGCTCTGGTTCGTGGTGCCTCAGTCACCAAAGATTCTGTTCCCATAATCATTGACTCGCGCTGCATGAGCTGTCCAACGGATGGTTTTGAGAGACTTGAATTGCATCGAGGTACTTGCATCTTACGCAGACTCCCTAGATGGATAGGACAACTGGGAAGAAGCCTCTGCATTCTCAAGCTCGGAGTCCTAGGGATCGTAAAGATAGATGTGGACAGTTTGGCAGGACTGCAAGTCCTCAAGTTTTTTTCTTTGTATGTACGGATACCCACCGTCCAACTCATCATCTTTACGAGTGATGCATTCCCAGCTCTTGAGTGTTTCAAGTTCAGAAGCGGTGTACTATGCATTGCCTTCCAGCCTCGCGCAATGCCAAAACTTCGCCGGCTAAAACTAAGTTTCAACGCCTACAGTGGAGTGGAGTATGGCCATAGTATGGTTGTTGGCATCGAGCACCTGCTAAACCTCCAGGAGGTTTCGGGACGAATTGGGGCAGCAGTTGGTGCTAAGGTATCTGATACGAGGAGCGCAGTTTCTACATTGAGGGGTGCCATTAGCAGGCACTCGATGATTCCTAGGTTAAACATGAAAACTGTTGATTGGATTGAGGATGACCGTGTGAGAGCAGGGGATATGCTTTCGAAGATGCAGATCAATACATTATCTGAAGATCACAGATTTCCAGGGGGCAAAATCGGAGGTCAATACAAATATAAAGGTTGATGAACGGTATGGATAATTCCTCTTTTACTACTAATACAGTTTCGGAAAGTATACATTTTATTTCGATATAAACCTCTTCACCACCATGTTCCCTCAATCGCTCCAGCTACACACACCGTTCCCTCCTGCTAAATGCTGATGCTGTGTTACATTTGTGTTCTTCTGCAGTTGTTTGCAATTCTTTACCAAGTATACATGCTTTGACACAACTTACTAGTGCGAGCTTTTTGATATACTTTCAATCTAATGTGTATCTATGCATCAAACATGTAGATGAATCTAATGCTGCAGTATTGTTCAATCCAAGCCAATACATGCAGCCAAATACTAAGTTGTTTTTCTGCTAAATTCTCCGTTTGATTTAGTTTTTTTTAGAAAGGGCGGCAAGAGCTTTGCCGGTAAATATATTAGACGAGGGAAAAACAAAAGGGGAACACCTAGGAAGTACTTATATGTGACCAATGTATGAAATACTTGTGGGACCTTAGGAGTACCCTAAACATGTTTAGAAGGTCATATGGAACAACTTTGGTACTCATGACTAAGGCTAGTTTGGTCTCTAAGTCATATCTATAGTGTAAATTATCATTTTTAATGATGTATGTTTGACCTAAGTTGAACTATAGCATAGAGTGTTTGTATGGCTGTGCACCCTTAAGCAAAGTTGTAGTACTTGAGTAGTGTAACAACTTTTATTTTTGGGTCATAGTCTAATTCAGCTCCTAACATGCTTGAATTTGGCCCACAAAAATTAATGCAATGTTGTTTGAAACTTGAATTTTTTTTCTAAGTCCTGCAATGCTTTTTAGTTTTCGTGTAGTGTACTTTGGTGCCTTATAGTTTGAAAACCGTGGAGATCTAGACTAAGTCGGTATTGACAAAGTTGGAGTTTACCTGTAGAGCTCCAACTTTTATTAATGGATCTCTTGCTAACTCGCCACGGTTATAGATTTAGAAGGGGGAGAAAACGAGCTGTCAGTCGAATGATGCTGGACCTGATGGCCATTTTGACCGGGCCGTCATGGCCGACCACCGTCAGGCCGCTCGCGCCAGGTGGAAGCCGTACGCCGGCATCGTCCCCACCAGTCAGGCCGTCGCGGACACCTCGTCACCCCGCGCCTGCTGATTCAATTGCTGGCCTCGCCTGCTTCCCCTCGCCTCGCTCAAGCCACGCAAAAGCGTAGCGCCGTGCTCGCCATCGCGTCCGAGTGCTGCCGCGCGTAGCTCCTCCGCCGTCCAGCCTTTTCTCAATTGCTCGCGCACGTAGACGCACCCTACGCTCGCTCTATGCCCTCGACCCGTTTACAGCCCCGTTCGAGCCTAGGTGAGGGCCTATTGGCCATTTCCGTCACCGCCGCCATGACTGGAACTTCGCCGGACTTCGAGCTCGTCGTGGCCCTAGCTAACCGACGTGCCTCCGTTCTTCCTTTCCTTCGCATCATCTTCCCCGCATCTCGTAGATGCTCTAACCCTAACTTGCTTGGACCTGCCGTGGCCGGAGACGGCCGGCGCACCTCCACGCAGCGCCGCCGTGCCGCCATGGCCGGCGATGAGCTCTCTCTAGTGCGTCCGCGCTCCAACCACCTACACCTATCGACGTGGGAGAGGGAGAGGATCACGATGGTGGGGTCGGTTTCGCCGTCGGTGAGCTAGCGCCGGTCAAATCCTTCCCCTGCCGTTGTGTGTCTATCGCGTGGGCCTGTTGACTGCTGGGTTCCGCGTGTCAGAGTCTGTAGTTCTAGGTTTTGTTTTATTCTTTTCTAGAATTTTGTGCTAACTTTGGAAAATTATATATAGAGCTAGGAGTGTCCAAATTGAGTGAACCCAATTTTGTTGGATTCCTCATGAAGTGTAGTATTTGATAAAAATATGAAATGCACTATTTCTGGTATTTTTCTAGGAGAATAAAATAGAGATAGATAAATGCTTTTTGAATGTTTTCAATCTTGTAAAATGTATAACTTGAGCTAGTAAAGTTCTAAAAATATGACTCCAATTTTGTTGGTCTTGTCTTGTCTTGTACTACCTGGAAAAATATTGGTTGCATAGTACTCTTGCTGGAAATAGTTGTTTGCTATTTATCTTAAATAAATGCTAGATTCTTGTGCTATTTCTCATGGTAAAAATATGTATCCAATGAACATGAAATTTATTGCAGAGTGTTCTTATGCTATGATGAAGCTAAGAAAAATATGAGTTCTGTTGTTTCACACTTTTCAATAGGATTTCCTATTTATGGTATTTTAAGCCCTGTTGGCTTGTCATTTTTGTGTAGGATGTCTTACTTGTTAAAATGCTATGAAATTTATATAGTAGCCTATTGGGGACATGTATAAGCTATTATATTTATTGTGGAATTTACTGTACAATTTTGCTATATGTTTATTATCTCACCTAATTATCTAAATAAATTAATAAATGCATGAAAAGAATTTATTTAGGAATGGCCACTATATTTTCTAGTACTCATTTGGTGTATGTTAACTGTTGGTAACATTGATAGTGCTCAAAGCACCATTCTTGTATGTAATGAAATATTATTTTCCTAAAATTCACTTATAGTGACTTTCTGGAAAGATTTTAGAGTTAAGCAAATTACATATTGAAGATGATGTTTTCTATGAATCTTGTCTATAACAAAGTTGTAGATAACTCACTTATCTAGTTTGTGTTAAATTTTCATGGCATTTAGCCAAATGGTTTGTGAGTTATGACTGTTCAAAGTTGGTCTTTAGAACTTGTGGTTCTCTAGAATTTCTGGACCAGGTTTGATAAATGTACCTGTTTTGCCTTCTTAACTTAGGAATCATGCTGAGATGATTAAATACGAATTATAGATAATTTCATAAGCTTTTCAGATTGTCTTGTTGCTTGTCTTTTGGATTAGTACAACTCCAGTTATGAGTTAAACTAGAAGCTGCTGTCTACAACACTGAATCTGTTGAATGCAGTGAATGACTTGACTGCTTTATATGAGTTGATGTGATGATTTAGATGCTTAGGCTGATTAAGATAAATTGTTAGTTGCAGGTGCTAGACCTCTTACTAAAGATAAACAACTTTATCTTAAGTTGCTAGAGCTTGATGAGTGTGTAGTTTTTGTTTTCATGAAGAGATATGCACCTACTCAGTAAAGTAAATATTAATCTTGTATAATCATGACATTCGTGTGTCCACCTATACATGGCTGTACATTTCATCATCATCTTCCATCTCTTTTGCATTCATGACTCTTATGCTGTGCATATGCATGCAATAGGTGTTCTGGAGGGAGTCACTCTTTTGGAATTCGAACAAGGACTTCCGGAGGAGCAGCAGCAAGTTCAGGAGCAGGAGGTGCAGGCCTCAGAAGGAGGAGTCAAGGAAGAAGAAGTTCTTGAGTGTCCCGATCACCAACCTTCCTTTTTTCTGAAAGGCAAGCCCTGGAGCATTCTAAGTCTCCTATGTTTTAAAAATGTTACTTTGAATATCTTTACATGTTTGATGCATTAAGTGATAGGAGATGGATGCAAACACTTGTTGCATATCTATCTCATGCTTGTCCAGTAAATGTACCATGAATCCTATTTAGGTCCAGGAGCGAATCAATGCTTAGCCATGCTTAGACCGATAAAGTCAGGTGATTTTCTGTCACCTGCAAGATAGGATGATATTTGGTCATGCTCGGCTGTATTTGCTATCGTGGAAATAACCATATGTTAATAATGAATAGAGATTGGGCGGGATGTCGATAGGGAAACAACAAGGCATGAAGGTCTTGGGTGTGGATCTATCCCCGTCTGTGTCGGTTAAGGACCATTCGCTGTATGTCCTCATGTCATGTTGAACGCATGCCTATCACTTAGTTGGCCGGATAACTCGTTTCGACCACGAAGCTGAGTAGCTCAACTCAGGCTGGAAGCCGAGAAGTGAAAGTGCGCACTCTGGTGGTAGTAAGGATGTGCAGGGAGCCATTGGCGTAAGTCCGAGGGCAGATTGACGTCCTGGCAGAGTGGATTCCCTAAGAGTGCGGCACTGCTTGGGCCCGTGAATTTGTTTCTGAGCTGTACCAAAGGTGATCCTTGGCGACCACTGATCAGGTTGCTTGGGTGTGTGTTAGGAATAATTCCCCAGCTGGGTAGGAATCGATTTGAGTCGCCGTCTCTCCCGGATAGTGAGAACTTGACTGAGCAGCGGCAACATAGGGACACTTAATGGAACTTGATGGTTATAATGATGATGATGATGTCACAACATTACACCGGATATGGTTACTAATGTTTGGATTCTAATTAAGTGCTTGCTCTAGTACAGATGCTAATCTAGATGATAGGTTAATATTGGTAACTTGCTGCTTTACTCAAAATCTAAATTATGCTCTTGTATCATTAAAGCTTTTATGCAAAATAGTTGTCAAGCGAGATCCACCGATAAAGCCTTGCATACTCCTTGGTGTCATTTATTTTTGGTTTACGACGGGTAAGTCTAGCTGAGTACATTCTCGCATACACAGGGTTTATTCTCTCTTGTTGTAGATGACGTGCTTTATAACGGTTACTGTAAGTATTGTCTCCACTCTGCTGGTGATGAAGACTAGATCATGGGCATGATCTTCTATGTTATCTTATCATGATGCTTTTGCTGGATATGTCTATGAAACTAGCTTGTATTTGAACTAAGTGTGTGTGAAGGTTTCGAACTACTTTGCTTTCGCTATTTGTGAACTCGTGTTGTAATAACTATGTGAACTCCGATGTATGTGAGATACTTGTGAACTACTTGTGAAATTGGTGTAACATGTGGCTTGTTATGTTGAATCATGTACGATCTTGGTTGTATGCAAGTTGGTTTGAAATTCTTCGTGGTTTCAACGGACTACCGAGTTTATATGAATTCAAGTATGGCGGTTTGATCACTCCGATGATTGCTTTTGTACTTGTGCTCTTATAAATTGGTTGGTTCTGTTACAGAGCTCGCCTCTGATGGGCGCACATCCCCCTCTAGGGTGGCGCGCCTGGGCTGGTCAGGCCCCTTTGGGGACGTTCTATCGGACGTGTTACATACGGCAAAGGGGCGCAGAACTAGGGTGACAACTAAAAACAACCCAAAAACAAATCACCTGCAACAAAACAACCGGGGCTAGGGAAAGAGAAAACAACTGACACAGGAGGAAAACGTAAAATATTATGGATTTCTGACATTCGATCCCGACGCCAACAAATTTATTTAGCTTCTTTTTTCATGTGCATATTTTGCTTTAAAATGGCTAAATGGAAGAACAAAACCTTGCTAGGTGACGACATTATTGGCTTTCATTTCATTTTCTTACCCGGTTTTCACTGAATATTAATTTAGTACTGCTTGAATGAACGCAGGATTTTCTACCTTTCCTAATGTGTTTCCAAAGGATGCTGTTCCGAGTTCAGGTACTTCTATTTCTTTTCTTACACAAAAAAATCCTTTGTTTTTTTAACAGAAGAGTAAATTTGTTGGATTATGTTAACTGGTTATTACGGATATTGAAAACAAATTTTCTATCATATCAGTATTTTTTGTAATTTTGAACAGTTATTTTTAGTCATACGATTCTGTTAACCTGTGCTAGAAATTCATGGACAACACCCACCAAATTACTTCCTCCGCTCACATTCTAACATAGTACTTATATAAAATTTTTGTCAAGTTGTAATAGACGTTACCACTTACTATACACTACCATAAAAAGATTTCAAGAGACAACCTCTATGAATAATAGAGACGGGTAGATCCAGAGACCGCATCTATATATAGCCAGACATCACTGTTAACAAAGACAGCCATTCTAAGCGTCCTCCTCTAAAGATTGTTTTTTCGGAGGCAGGCATCAAAATTGTAGCTTTCGACGTGATTTACAACTTTGTAGTTGAGAAATTTTTTATTTTAAATTGTTTAGAGTCCCAAAATATTGCTTTAAGTTCACGAATTTTAAATTTTAAAATTTAAAATTTCAAACAACTTCAGATGTTGACATGCTTTGTACCAAAATTGTAGTTCTCAATACAATCTACAACTCTATAGTTGAAAAGTTTTTTAATTTGAAGTCATTTAGAGTCCCAAATATGTGTTTTTAAGTTCATAGATTTTGAGATTAAAAAATTAGAATTTCTAGACGACTTTGAATATTTACGTAGTTAATACCAAAGCTATCGGGGCTGACCTAATCTAAATGTTTGTTGTTGATAATTTTTTTATTTATTTTTTAGTATCTCAAATATTTGTTTTAAAATCACATCTTTTGATATTCAAAAATTTGAATTTTTCAAACAATCTCAATTGGAGACTGTCGACAAAAGATGCTCGACAGTCCACCGAGGGGCATCCCGCGATGGTAGATTTGTTGGTGGGGTGCGTGTGATCAGGAACCGGATGGTGACACAAGGCGCAGAGACAACGATTTAGACAGGTTCGGGCCGTCTGATCGACGTAATACCCTACGTCGTGTGTCTTTGGTGTATTGTATTGAATATGAGGTGTATGGATCGTGTCCACAAGGGGACCCCTGCCTCTCCTTATATACTCTGGAGGGGTAGGGTTACAAGGTAAGTATCATATTTGGTACTATACAATATCGTGTGGTACACGCCGAGCAGCGCCGTGCACGTCTTAATCTTGTGGGCTGGGGCACCTCTGATGGTGCGGCCCATGTCTTTTCTTGTGGATTCCGGGGGCCGTCTCTCCATAACTAGTCCCCGAGCCTGACAGTAGGTGACATAATCACGTGGTGCCAGGGTCAGAAAGTAGAAGACCAGCTGAGCAGGCAGCCAGTCCTCGGGCGTAGCCTCGAGATGAGAAAATCGTACATTCACGGCAAGGTGAAGTGTGCCCACTTAGTCCCCGAGCCTGCTAGAAGATGAAGAATGAATCTTGTAGCAGGGTCAAAGAAAAAGAAGTCCGAAAGCTTGCCGATGTCGTCTGACATGCGCGTATCAAAACCCTAGACGTGCTGCCCAAAATCAGCACCCTGATCCAAACAGCATGGAGCAACTTGATAGCACACCGATGAGACATAGCAAGATCCGACCACTAAGGGAGCAGCGAGGAGTCCCCGACGTCACTGGCGATGTCCGAGCATCGAGGAGCGAGGAGTCCCCGGTGTTGCTGACGATGTCGGAGCACTGAGGAGCGAGAATCTCCGGCGTCGCTGGCGATGTCCGAGCACCGAGGAGCGAGGAGTCCCCGGCGTCGCTGGCGATGTCCAAGCACCGAGGAGCGAGAGTCCCCGGTGTCTCTGACGATGTCCGAGCACCGAGGAGCGAGGAGTCCCCGACGTCACTGGTGAGGTCCGAGCACCAAGGAGCGAGGAGTTCCCGACGTCGCTGGAGATGTCCGAGCACCGAGGAGTCCCCGGCGTCGCTGGCGATGTCCGAGCACCGAGGAGCGAGGAATCCCCGACGTCGCTGGCGATGTCCGAGCACCGAGGAGTGAGGAGTCCTCGACATTGCTGGCAATGTTCGAGCACCGAGGAGCGAGAGTCCCCGGCGTCGCTCGCAATGTCTGAGCACCGAGGAGCGAGGAGTTCCCGACGTCGCTGGCGATGTCCGAGCACCGAAGACCGAGGAGTCCCCAGCGTCGTTGGCGATGTCCGAGCACTGAAGAGCGAGGAGTCCCCGGCGTCGCTGGCGATGTTTGAGTACCAAGGAGTCTCGGCGTCGCTGGCGATGTCCGCAAGGTGAAGTGTGCCCACTTAGTTCTCGAGCACGAAGAATCCGAGCTCCGAGGAGTCCCCGGCATAGATGGCGATGTCCGAGCACCGAGGAGCCCCGGCGTAGTGGCGAATAGTCCGATCAACTGGTCGGCGACGAAGTCCATGAACCTAGCAGTCCGACCAGTTGATCGGTGGAAAAGTCCGAGCACCAGGTGGTCCGATCACCTGGACGATGATCCTGCAATACAAATATGGAGAACGGGTAGTACATGATGTAAAAATATATGAACTCCGGAGAAAAATCAGCAATGGTGATGAAACGGCGTATGCAGCTCGGCGATCAGTTGGTGTGAAGATATATTTATATTAATATAAACCGCCCGGCCAGGTAGTGTGTAGCTGAGTCTCCAGCCCTAGCTAGTCCGTTAACCATAACATCGAGCGCGGAGCCCGTGCACGTGTAGGAAGAACAGGCGTGACTAAGGAGCCGTTATCGACCACCCATAACGCAGAGGGCAGACGCTTATGCACGTGTAGGGAGGAGCCAGAGACAGGGCCATCTCTGGGGACATTCGAGCGTCAACATGACTGTTCGGGGGTTCGGAAAATCGTTTGGAGAGCAAACATGGAGAAAACAGCTCGGAGAAACATTACGGCGATATATGGAGGTTGGAGAATATTTAGAAAAATATTAAAGCGTGACTTAGCTTTAGACAGAATGTCTGGTCGGCGGCGTATGACATTATTTGGTCAGCGTTGACGAAGTTGCCCGGCGCTCGAGCTTCATTGCGACGTGGCAGGTGGTCGGAGTAAGTAGTCCGGGCGACGTTGTCCTTATATTAGTGGTCGGCGACTCAGGCAGCTCGCGATCGGTGATGGCGTAGGAGCAGTAGGAGCAGCCTCTGTCGCTGCTGGAGTACTCGTCGTCGTCGTTGGCTTGTGTGGTGATCATCTAGCTTAGACTTGTACGGAGTATCGCTGGACAGACATATGTCCCTGTCTTGATCGGCGTAGATGTCGGGTCTTTGAGGACGTAGATAAGCAGGGAATCGGTTTATCCATGCTATGCTAGAAACGGTGACATATACATGTATATGCACTCCATTGATGCATGGCCCTGTATACCACATAAATGCTTCCTTGGTTGCATGGGCTTGGTTCGATCGTTGATGTGGCCTCTGATCCTTCTGGTGATGATGCACGTAATGACCAGCACCGCCCGCGATGTCTGATCAAGGGTCTCATGGACCCCATCACGTGGCAGCGGTTCCATCGCTAGATTCGTTGAAGTGTAGACACCGCTATACGTTGCGATGCTGATCGTCGAGGCCGCCTGTTGATCCCACGACAAGTTGCCTGGAGACGCCGCAGTCCCACGACAGGAAGAGTGCCGCCGCCGGATATCGTAGTGGGACGACGCTCGCAGGTCGTCGAAGGTTGTCGCCGTGATCTGACGAATTCCCACGGACTATGTTGATGATCTTGAGGTCCATCTGGTTCGCCATAGATCAGCGCGCACGGGCCCCTACCTAGCGCGCCAATTGTCGACAAAAGATGCTCGGCAATCCATCGAGGAGTATCCCGCGATGGTAGATTTGTCGGTGGGGGTGCGCGTGATCAGGAACCGGATGATGACACAAGGCGCAGAGACAGCGATTTAGATAGGTTCGGGCCGTCTGATCGACGTAATACCCTACGTCCTGTGTCTTTGGTGTATTGTATTGAATATGAGGTGTATGGATCGTGTCCACTAGGGGACCCCTGCCTCTCCTTATATACTCTGGAGGGTTAGGGTTACAAGGAAAGTAGTCTATTTGGTACTATACAATATCTTGCGGTGCACGCCGAGCAGCGCCGTGCACGCCTTGATCTTGTGGGCTGGACCACCTCTGATGGTGCGGTCCATGTCTTGTCTTATGGATACCGGGGGCCGTACCCCCACAGAGACGCATCCTATACCAAAATTGTAATTCTTGACAAGATTTAAACTTTATAGTTGAAACTTTTTACATTTGAGTTCATTTAGTAGCCAAAATATTCATATAAAATTACATAATATCACGGCTATTAAAAACTACTCCCTCTCGCCCGAACCACAGCAATCGGAGCATTGGTGGCTCCTTCGTGAGCTGACACGTGTCTTCACACCTTTTGCAAAAAGATGCTTTTACTTTTAGATAACCAACCCGCCGTCCAACATGTCATCTATGAACAGGGATCGGGTCTGGATATTTTATTTATAGGGCCTTTATGTAAATTTATTTCAACACAAAGAAGGGAAAATTCAGTAGCCTCATCGTTTTACAAAACCCCCTTGAAAGCATTGCGGAGAGCCCGCAGCCAACCCTACCGCGTCCTTAATCCCTATCTGTTTCTCAATCTCCCTCCCCTCTCTCCCTCATTAGGGCAACTCCAACCAAACTCCTACTTGAGCCCTCATCCCATTTTAAGAGCTCAAATTCATGAAAAAACTCTCCAACCGAGCTCCTTTTCAAGCCCCGATGGATGAGGGACTCTCATTTCTTTCTCCTAGACCCCCAGATGTAGGAGCCCCTCATCATTCCCCTATTCCTCATTTCTCTCTTCTCACAAAGTTGACAAGTGGGACCGATAAACAGGGCACCTGACAATACAATGTAAAGTAGGGCATGAAATATGGATGAGGGACTCTCATTTGAAGGAATAGGGGGGCAAATTTTGAGGGTTTGGTTGGAGTTGCCCTTACCGCCGCCTCCGCCTCAGCCTCCATGCCCTCTCCTATGTACGCTGCCTCTATGCCTCTCCCCTCCTTGCCCTCTCCTCCCCGCGTGGCATGAGAAGACCTTCGCGCGACGACTTGACGAGGAGCGGGGAGAAATCGGAGAGGAGGAGGCATCCACGGATAAGACCCCCCGTGCACTCTCCGGATCTGGGCGCCCACCGAATAATCCGGCCCCGATGACCATCGGCCAGCCTCTAGAAGCTACTCTCTAATACGATGTCCGTGGTGCGCGCACAGCGAGCTCCAACAAGTGCATGGGGGACTGAGCTCGAGCTCCTTGATTTGCCTTGTTGTAGATTTCTGTTTTATGTGTACGCTGGGACCTGTGGCAACTAGATATAATTAGCAGTTTGCACATATATGATGACATAGTATTCTGCAATTTATTTCACGCTGCTTGATTTTGTTTCTCTTTGGTTTGTTGTTGCTCTGAATGGGATCATGTGCGTGCTCTTGAACTGGATATGTGGATTGACCCCCAATTTGCTGGAGCAGTCGTCATGAATAAAACCAATGAGCACTGCAGTTTAAAAAACAGAATCACCTTCTACAGCACTCTGAGACACATTTTTTCTTAGCAAGGAGAAGTATGATTAACGGGGTGATAGGGGGTCCCGTGATAAGATGAAATCACTTGGGTAATTATTCAGTTCTTTTTTTTTGCAGCATTTGCTAAACGCATGGGTTATCCTTGAGAAGAAGAATGTGCCGAAGAAGTTTCAGGTAAACAAAAGTAAATGATTTCTTGAATGGAGAATGCATTAGTGGTATGATTCTGAATGATTTCTGCATTGGCAACAACAAAGAGGACGTTTATAAAAAAAAACAACAAAGAGGACGTTAGAGGTACTATTTCTGGCCTGGCAGATTTCTACTACCTCCTAGAACACATTGCTTTTCTTTTACATAGGCATATTTGTGGACTGTGATAACAAGCAAGAAAATGTAAGGTGTGTGTTTTCATCTTCGTCATGTTTGTGCTAAATAAAATTAGCACAAAAAGGGTCATGTGGATAGACAGATCTCTATTCTTCAGATAAACTCACTTTAAATTTTATTTCCAGGATGGATAGGCAACCTGAGCATTCTCTCCACTTGAAGGGCAGCAAAGGTTGGTGACAATCTTCGAAGCTTATATTCCGGTGTATGACATTCCTGGTTTCTCAAAGACATTACTTCTAGCATGTGGAAATAACATTCATGGAGTCTGGGAAGAATATTTTTCCTAAGGTGTATTGCATTTTTGAAGATGTGGCTGCGAGCTGGTTAGTGTGATTGTGACCTATAGGAGTATGAATTGGTCTACAGAAGTTCTTTATGCATTTGTTAGCTGGTGGTGGCTGTTATTATCAGATTAGTAACTCACTGACTTGATGAGGATTCAAGCAAAAAGTAACTTCAGGAATATGATATTATTCTGCAGACAATAATCTCATATGTGATCTCTAATGCATGATTTCGGTGTTGATAGTAGCAACTGTAGAAAGATATGGAAATCACACCACACACCCAATGTGTGGGGAGGTGCCTGTCATTATATAGCCGTAGTCAACAAGTGGTACAAGGAAGGTATTACAACACAAGAAAGCTAGGCTATGATTGATCCTGATGGATCCTATCCTGATATACAAATGATCCCGATGGATCATTTCCTAATGCGAATGATCCTAATGGATCCTTTCCTAATACCTGCCTGTAGTCGTAGCGGTAGTAGGATCACGGACGCATAGGCTGGACCAAAAGTCTATATAGGGAGACCCTTGGTCATGATATCCGCGAACTGGTGTGCCGAAGGAACATGGAGGACGCGAACCTATCCCTAGGGATCGAGAACGAAGTGGATGTTGATCTCGATATGCTTGGTGCGGGGGTGGTGGATGGGTTAGTGGTCATGTAGATGGCGCTAACATTGTCGTAGTAGACCACTGTGGCCAGGGGGACCGAGACATGAAGTTCCTGAAGAAGTTGCCGCACCCAGCAGCACTCAGCGACGACATGCGTGACGGTGTGGTATTCGGCCTCAGTGCTGGAGCGGGAGACCATGGTCTAGCATTTGGAGGATCAAGACACTGGTCAGATTATCGTCGAGGAAGACACAGAAGCCGGAGGTGGAGTGATGGGTGTCATGGCAATCCACCCAGTCAACATCTAAATTAGGCAAGCCTTATGATTTAGGGTCAAAAAGAAAACCAATGTGCCGAGTGAAATTGGCGGAGACGGAATAAGCGTGCCCTTCACAAAAGAATGCGCTATGAACGCAAATTGATCTAGCGCACAATACTATATGTGGCTCACGGTGGTCATGCATAAACAAGTAAGACCCGCTAAAAAATGGAAAAGTCAAGTATAAAGCCATGTCGTTATGTGATCTTATTTGATACGGGCTGGTGAAACATAATACCGGTGAGGCTCCGAGATAATCTAGAGGGGGTCGGTGACAGTTCATCCCGTATATAAAAAGGACAATTTTCCTTAGCATACAGCTTGGTCCGTGCATCAAAGAATAGAATGGTGTTAATCCTATAAAGAATATAGGGTGGCACTTTGACATGCCACCCATGCTTGGAGGAGGTCAATGGCAATCTTGGCAAAAGTGGTAGTAACTTGGCGGCTAACTTCCAGGAATAGGCCGCAAGCTAAGTACCCCGTCACAATGATCTCGAGGAAGTGGTGAAGGTCGCTGAGATCCGTCATGGCAAACTCCGAGTGGAGACGTGCCATGATGTGCCAGAGCAGCTCAGCAGACGGTGCCATGAGGATGATGTCATTGACGTAGAGGAGTAGATAGGCGACACGGTTTTCATCTTTGTAGACAAAGAGAGAGGCGTCGGACTTGGACGCAGCGAAGCCAATGGTTCGGATGTAGTTGGCGAAGCGCTGGTTTCCAAGCTTGGGGTGCCTGCTTGAGTTCGGATAGGGACTTCTGTAGCAGGCAGACGTAGTCAGGAGTAGCCGGGTCGATGAAGTTGGCGAACTGCTAATAGTAGACCGTCTCCTCCAGGTTACCATGGAGGAAGGTGTTCTTCACATCCAGCTGATGAATGGGCCAGGAGCATGAGGCGGTGATGCTGAGGACGGTGCGGATCATCACCGGTTTGACAACCGGGCTGAAGCTCGTCATAGTCGATGCCAGCTTGCTAGGAGAAGCCGCGAATGACCTAGCGCGCCTTATGCCGAGCCAGAGTCATGAACAACCACTTATCGCTAACGATATTGGCACCAGGCGGTTGAGGTACTAGGCGCCATGTGCCGTTGGCGATCAGAGCATCATATTCCATTGACATCGTAGCACGCCAGTTGGGGTTGGCAAGATGGATAGAATAGTTGGCTGAATCAGGAGGAATTTGCATGTGGTGGAGAAGAAGCGGTTGTGATATCGAGAACCATCGATGCTGCACAAAGAACCCTCACTACAATCGTGTCACCAGCGCATAGGGTGGAGCCGAGGTGTCGCAGAGGCTCTAACAATAGAGGAGGCACGACAGGGGAACCCATATTACGGAGAAGTTGAACCCAGGAGACTCCATGGGCGCCGGAGGGGGGGCCTAAAGGGGCCGCCGTG
This sequence comes from Miscanthus lutarioriparius, assembly GCA_904845875.1. Taxonomy (NCBI): domain Eukaryota; kingdom Viridiplantae; phylum Streptophyta; class Magnoliopsida; order Poales; family Poaceae; genus Miscanthus; species Miscanthus lutarioriparius. The sequence goes on along the minus strand of CAJGYO010000007.1, from coordinate 129,481,786 downwards.
GTACAAATATATTGGAGGCGCATGCTCCAAATAATTAGTGCGAGGAGGCACCATGGCGGCAAAGGGCAGATCATACTAGCCGATGATAGCTCAAAATAATAAAGAAGAGGCCGTGGACGCCATGCGGTAGGTGACTCAAATTAGGACCCACTTCCACCAAAGTCTCAATCTTGAGCCGGGTCCACGTGAGATTAGCACGAAGGCCCACCCGAGGCGTGGCACGACGAGCAGAGGTAGGTGCAATAATAAGATGACTATCGAAGATGATTGCAGGGTCCTGGAGATCGGGTTACTTAGCCTCGCTGCTGGAGGGAGTAGCCGAAGGCGCACGCGGTCGCTTGACACCTGGAGGTAGAGCTGCCGATAGTGGAGAGAGACCCTGCGTCAAGAAATCAAGTTGATGATTTCCATATACTCAATCATAGGAGGCCACCGAAAGCAAATGTAAACATGTAGATCAACAAAAATGTCTCCCAGATCTAAGTATCTAAGAAGGAAACACGGTCTCGTTGAACACGACATGATGGGACATGATGACACGCTGAGTGGCAATGTCCAGGTAGTGGTACCTTTGTGGGAGGAAGGGTAGTGGAGAAACACGCAGGGAGTCAAACGAGGGGAGAGTTTGTGGGCTGTCGTGGCACTAAGGTTGGGGTAGCGGAGGCCGCCGAACACACGGAGGGAAGAGTAATCCGGGAGCTGCTCACGTAGAAGTTGATAGGTGATGGCATGTTGTATGGACGAGGAGGGACGTTGGTTGAGCAGAAAGGTAGCGGTTGCTAGGGCTTCCTCCCAGTATGGGAGTGTCATGGAGGCGTGGAGTAGCAAGGTGCGGATGGCGGTGTTGTTGATGGTGTGGAGTATGTGTTCAGCTTTGCCATTTTGTTGAGAGGTGTAAGGGCATGAGAGGTGCAAGGTGTTGCCGTGCTTGCGACTAGGGGAACCTTGCGCGCTTCTTGATAACTCAGTAAAAATACCAGAGTCATCAATGGGAGTTTGCATCTCTACCTCATCTTTAACTTCCATATTTATTTTGCAATCTTGGTTGTGTGCTTTACCTTTTCTAACTTAGTTGATGGGCTAGTTGATATGATTAGAATTTAGGTTGCATAACTATTTTGTGGTAGAGATAGCAACACACTAGCAAAACCATAGTTGCACATTTAGATAGTTTATTTATTGGATAGGTTTTGCTAAGGTTTATAAGAGGCCATAGTTAGAAGTAGAATTTTAAGTTGCATAAGTCACCCCCTCTTAGGCGTCATGGTCCTGTAAAGGGTAAGTGTAATAGATATAACAAGAAAACTAATTAATAATATTTATTTAAAATACATGTAGACCTCGAAATAGCCTTTGATGCGTGTGAAACTTTAGTTTCCTTCGTTTGACTCGCATATGCAACATGGAAAACATCTGAGTACGAAATATGTTTGGCCATTTGAAATTACAGAAGCACTTATTTTTGACCGTTCAAGGCCCATAACAAAATTTTCTCTAACATATGCTCAATAGTCTCATAGAGAGCCCGTTCGCTTGAGCTTATCAGCACTACTTTTCGGCCATGGAATATTGTTTTTCTCACAACAAATCAGCATCAGCAGCAGTTGCTGAAACCATCAGCCGAACAACCTCACAGTAGTTTAGAAAGAGAAAACGAGGCACTAATAATTGAAGCAATATGAGTACGGACTACGGAGTAACCGCTAGTTTGTATAAGGCCTCTACCTGCAAGCACCACTAGTGCGATGAACAAGAGAGATGCCGGTGCGCCTCCATGACTATAGGCAGCAAGCTGCAGCCAGATTCAGATGGAGGACTAGCGGCTGCATGCCTAGGGCATGTGCTTGGTCGGCTGGTTGGTCAGCCGGCCGGTGAGCATCGGCTAGTGGCGGATCTGCTGGGGCACTGGTCGCCTAAGGGTGCCAAGAGCACGAACATATGTCACGATGGGGACTGGAGAGCACCCGCCGGAAGCCCGAAGGACGAAGCGGGGCTTCTGAGGCTGGAATGGTGCGAGTTTGGCTAGTGTTGGGCCAAGTTTACTGTGTATAACCTGGCTAGACCTCGTTGGCTTCTTCTATGGGCTAGTATTGCTACATGGTGGTTTTGGTTTATACTTGGGTTGGACCCGGGCTGTAGCCCCCCGTTCTAATACTACTTGAACAATCTAAAATATATCACAAAGCATCTTATGGGTACTATGTGAATATTTTCTCACCACTATACAATGTATATGATGTCTCGATTAGAAAATATTTATACTATTATAAACCATATCAGACCATCATAGAACATCACAAAAATACATCATAGAGCATCACATGTGTATCACATGAACATTAAAAAAACATCATAAAACATCACATGTGTATTACGTGAACATCACAAAATATATTATGGAACATCATTGTATACTACGTGAACATCACAAATATATCATAGAACATTACATGTATACTACATGAATATTACAGAAAAATACGTTGAACATCATATGCATAAAATGTGAACATTACAAAAATACATCATAGAACATCACATGTATATGTATAAACATCGTAAAATACATCATAAAACATCACATGTATATACCACGTGAACATCACAAAAACATCATAGAACATCACAGGTATACTACGTGCACAAAATACATCGTAGAACATCATTATATACTACACAAACATCACAAAATATATCATAGAACATTATTCTATACTACGTGAACATCACAACATATCATAGAATATAGAAAAATAAAAAGTAAACACGAAAACAAAATAATTAGTTAGATTAAAAAAAAATAAAAAGAAAAAAAAACTATAGAGAAAACATAATGGAAAAAGAGAAAAAGAAAAGGTAGAAAAACAAAAAACAAAATGAAAAGAAAGGTAAAAAATATATAAAATGAAAATAATAATAATAATTCACATAAAACAAAAATAAAAAAAATAAAAAATTGAAGCATGAAAAAAGAATAAGAAAAAATAAAATAAAAAATAAAAAATAAAAGAAAGATAATATGGAGAATGAAAAGGATAATAAAAAATCACATAAAATAAAAATAAAATAAAAAATTGAAGCTGAAAAAATAAGAAAAAAGAAAAAAAAGAAAAGAAGACAAGAAAAGAAAAGGAAAAAGGAAAAGGAAAAAAGAAAAAAGAAAAAAAATGAAAAATGAAAACATACAACGGAGATGTGGAGAGAACAGACTCATAACATGGTTTTGGATCTTCCTCCAGCAACTTATAACTATTGGGCGTTGCTAAAAAAAATTATAACTATTGGGCCAGAATAAATAATAAAAAGTCCATAAAGATAGAGCGCTCCGCACGCATAGAGCACCGGGAGCTTCCGGTCCAGCTGATCGGACCGGAAGATTCCTAGTGCTCCTGGTGCACCCAGGGACGGATCCAAAGGGGGGCTGGGGAGGGGGGGGGGAGCTCCAGCCCCCCCTACAGCTAGTGCATCAATGGAAAATGGGGAGGGTGAGGGAGAAGAAGAGGTGTAGGAAAGAAGAAAAATGGAGAGAGGGGAAGAAGAAGAGACCAGCCCCCCCTTCAATCCTGTTCTGCATCCACCACTGGGTGCACCTGATCGTTAACACTAGAAAACTGGCGCGGCTTTGCCATGTCCTACTTGGAGCATGCTAGTAGATCATTACTTTGGGGTGCAGGATGAAGAAACTCACCATTGTTTTACCGACATTATATAGCGAGCCAAAATAAAGTGTGGCATTAGAACATACTTAATCAGTTCAACGAATCAATCACTATTTATGGAATATTAGTAAACACCATACATCAAAGCCTAGAAGTAAATAGGAGCACATAACAAGGAAGATAGCTATTCTAGGAAGCTTGGAGTACCAAAATAAAGGGAATAGTGTAGAACCAGATGAAACAAATAGAACGCTCTTGTGGTGGCTGAGTTGGCTGAGTGGTGGCTCCGGAGCAGATTGGTGCTGCATCCTGACACGCGGCCTCCGTTTGACACCATGTTGCTGCTCACCGCTTGGTGCGTTTGGAAGGAAAGGAACAACTGGACCTTCCATAGGTCATCGGCAGGACTGCAGCATATCTTCCTTGCCGTGCTACGGGAGGCCGAGGACTGGATCAGCGCGGGGATCTCGACGCTGAGTGCTGTGTTCCCCTCTTGGTCGCAAAAATCGTTTTATCATGTAATAATTGCTAGAGGATCCAGTAGATAGGTGGCAGCGGTGTGGGAGTGCTGGCCCCTCGCCACCATTGCCCAACGCTCTTGTATCGTTTGCAAACTCCTTTTTCTCTTAATGAAAAACGGATACAACGCCCCATCGAGAAAAAAAAACAAATAGAGCAAGGTACTCTAAGCTGCGTGCCATGCTGCACCTGTGCACCGTATATAAGGAAGATATGTTTGATACCTGAAGGCCTTCCTGTGTGCCATGCTACAACTGTGCACCGTATCGTTTCATCTACACCGATTCATTAGAACAATTCTAATTTATTGTCTACTTCAAGTGAAAATAGTAGCTCTATTATCTGAATTTGTGTTCGTCTGGGTTTTTTTTGTCACATTAAGGACAAGCATACTACGTAGATACTACTCATTGTGCAAATAGGTAAAGTTCAGTGTAAAAAACAATGGTAATGTTCACAAATTTCCAACAGAGAACACATGGGTCTGCTTAACTGAAGACTGAACATGCTTTAGCAAATGCAAAATTCACTGCCGGAAACAAGAGGTAAGCCTGAGTGCAAAAGGGTTTGCCAAGTGCAATTCATCGGGCACTTGACATACAAGCTCTTTGCCGAATGCCGACAAAAAAACATTCGGCAAAATAATTGCACTCAACAAACAAGGAAAAAAACACTCGGCAAACTAGAAAAAAAAACACTCGGCAAAACTAGACACTCGGCAAAGCAATATGTTTATCGAGTGTAATTGTCTGGCACTCGGCAAACACTACACCACAACACCACTTCACCGTCAGACATCTGACGCTAAAAATTATATTTGGCGATGGATGATCTGACGCTAAAGATAACTCAGAGACCATCTGACGCTAAATCCTCATTTAGCGATTTGTTGTCTGTCACTATAGATGTTCATATTTAGCGTTAGCCCGTCTGTTGCTAAAACCAGATATAGCATTGATCTATTTGACGCTAAAAAAAAGGGCCCCACGCCCACCTCACACGCCCTATCTCCATAAGCAGTTCATGCGCAAATTTTTACCTAGCCCACAGTACAGCAACAAACCCTAGACTCTTCCCCCAGATTCCAAATCCAAGAGCGCCGCCGCCTGTTCTTTACCCTCTCCCGTAGGCCACCGCCCAATCTTTTCACTCTCCCGCCATGCTCCGCACTCTCCCTGCCCTTCAGATTCCAACTCGTGCCGCCAGTCTTCATCCAGCTCGATCGACCGCGCGCCTATCCCTCCCAAATCCATCGACACCCACCCAAATCCCCTCGCGCCCGCCCCATCCCCCAGTCCCCATGCCGCTCGCCCTCATTGCTCCCCGCGCCGCCTGTTACGCGCGACAGAGCACCGCCCAACCCTCCGCCCCGACAGCGCCTCGCGCACCCCCAAATCCCCCGCCCCAGCTCGCCCGCCCCACCCACCTCCTGTTTCGCTGCGGCCTGGGCGCACCGACCAGCGGCTTCGCCGGCGCGGACCCCGCGCGGTGGCACGCCAAGTACTGCCTGGTCAGTCCCCTGCCCACACCGTCCTTCCCCTCCGTCCGATGCTGGCGGATCGAGAATCCCCGTCCCTGGAGTACGCGATGGTGGACAACGCCGCCCCCTGGAGCACGTCGCCCCCAAAGCTGACCATGCCACCTGGAGCACGCAAGCAGGAGCGCTTCGACGGTGGAGCGACAGCGCCCACAGGCAGTGCGCCGATGCCTGGTTCAAGATCAGAGGCAACAAGTAAGTCCTAGTCCATGAAACTCTCGGCGATTCAGTCGGATTCAATTAGTTCATTAGGAGCAATGTGCAAATTCGTCATTTTCTTTTCCTTTTGAAATTGCCCTCCTAATTTCTAAGTAGGAGATACACAATGCAGACGTAATAAATTAAGCGCACGCTAACCAACGCCCACCAGCCCTGCCGGCCTACACCCTACGAACGCAACACAGATTTTCAGGGATTACTGACGGCAGATATAGGTTTTATCTGAAAGGTAATGCATTTGGTGGTGCATGAACACATGGTTAAGGAATCTTAGCAGGTGGCAGTTGTTTTCGTTCGCTTTAGGTGGCCAAAGGTAAAGGCAGCAGATGGGGGAGGAAAAGGCTAAGTAAATGATTAATTAGTAGGCTTGTATGATTCTAGAATGTTGAGTTGTTGAAAAGGATAAAGTTAGCATTTGTTCTTTCAGTCTGCTTTCTCACAGATTGTGTGCATTATCTGTTTGCTCTTGGAGTGGTCTGTTTTTTCTTTAAAAATCTGTAGAGCTTATGGAGTGTTGTGTTGACCAAGTGTGCTCTTGATAGATTGACGTGATCTGGTTTGAGTACTTATGACATGGGTTTTTTGTTTGGTGCCATAGGGGGTAGTGTAGTTGTGTCACTTTGCACAACAGAAGGTATATGCTTTCATGAAATTGTTGTGGGCAGCAGTCAGCAGTCAGCAATCATAAAGTGTTGCTAAGTGCTGAAAAATAAGCTTCTTTAATTTCTTTTGGTGGCGATTGGTGATTCTGTGCAGCGGTTATGTTCCTAGCTATTTATTAGAGATTGCTAGTTCTGAAATGTATGTATGTATGGTAGCAATTATGAGGCAGCATCACACGTGCAGCTATGTGCAGCTTTGGCTGGAATCAGTAGCTAGTTTGTGCGTTCTTTTGTTAAAAAATTCTTGTTGAAAACGTAATGATCACCAACTTTAGTTGGCTGCTATCTGTTTCTGTCAAGTTCAGTTCGGTCACTCTATGCAGCTAGAGTCAAGAGTCAGACATGAGTTTTGTTACTTTGTCCTTCATTGCTGAGGCTTTTCTCTTCCTATATGTTGTTTGTGCTATCCTTACATGGTTTTCAGTTTATGCTAATGTTGAGTTATGCTTCCGCTTTCCAATGCAGGTGGCATGGAGTTTTTCGCTGCCAATGCTGTCGACCTTGACCTGAACTCAGAAGCTCCTGATTACCCACACCTATAAACCTACCAAGACATTACTCAGAAGCTGTTGACCTTCTGAATTTTTAGCAAGTCTTGATCTGAATTATACTAGTCTGTATTTTTAGAAAGTCATTTTTTTAGTACTGAAAATTAGCAAACTTGTGGTTTTGCATAATCATTTAATTACAAGATAGACCTTTGTTACATATCGGCCACCATTAATTCCATAATCATTTAATTAATACTAGCTGTTTATTTTGAACTCATGTTGCTTGTCTCTGTTTTGCATTGAATTGGCTTCTTTGTTGGTAGCAGTATGTTCTTTTGCATATGTAGTCTGTATTCACACATGAGTATTTAATTCACTGAAATTTTATAAACCTGACAGATGCTTGATCTGAAATTTTTTAAACCCCAAGTGGAGGCTAGTTTGTCATACTGCGAGGTAATTGCATGTCCTCAGCCCTCCCTTGAAGCCTCCCCTTTCTTCTTGCGTGGATCTTTCTTCTTGCATGGATCTGATGACCTCCCCTTTGGCTGAATCAACATACTTTTTAGTGATTAAATAGGAAACCTGAAAAGAGAAGGCTGTGAAGATATAATTAGTGTTGCTCTTGGGTTTATTTTTCCACATGTTAACTAGCTTTCATTAGCTAGTTAATTAGTTAGCATTCATTTCCTTAGCTATCAGAAGATTAGCACTAGTCCTTTCATTAGCTTACCAACATGTTTATGCTTCCTTCAGTGATCAAAAGGCTTACAATGTTCAGTCTCTAAACCATGTGAGCTGTAACTGAACATTATTAGTGGGCTGAATTTTGCTTTATTGTCTTTATAATTTTTTCTATTTAATTTTCTAGTCCAATGAGTGAATTCAAAGATGAGAAACATTATCCTGCAGATGTCTTGTACCAAGTAAATAGACCAAAAAGTTTGATAAGATAGTCTCGAAACCATTTTGTGCTTTACAGGCAGCCTGGACATGAAGATATAGTTAGTGTTGTTCGTGGCATGTATAAAAAGGATGGATTATCTGTTCTAGCTAGGAAGTAGATTATAATCCAATCCAATATAAAAAAGCTTCTACATTGAACAGGAGAATGATAGAAAATAATCTGAACTATTGTAGTTTTTTGTTGGAAGTCTATGTGCAGTCAATTTATACCCTGTAGTTTTTTGGTGCAGGTTCTTGCACTTGTGCAGTCCTGCTTGACTTTAGTTGTGATAAGCTTTTCACTGCAAACGAACCGCTACTAGATAAGTAGTTCCAATAAGCTATTCAACTGCTACTAGATAAGCTATTCAACTGCAAACGAACCACTACTAGATAAGTAGTTCCAATAAGCTTTTCACTGCAACTGAAGCAGGGTTCTGCTGAACCCCATGCCCAAATTTAAGTCCAGCCCGATTTGTAAGTCATGCAGTTCGATGAGGACCGGGTCGCTGGTGTGGGTGGCGGCAACGGTGAAGTTGATGACAGAGTGGATGAGCCTGCCAGGTGAGGAAATGATACTATCTTTAACATCCAGTAGTCAAATTTAGCAATATGATTTAATTTCTGCAATGAATTTTGGGGTGAGTAACTATTTGGAACTCAGGATCCGGCAGGAGCCAGTAAAGCTGTTCCAAATTTTCTATCGAGTTTGTTCCTTAAGGACAGGTCTAAACTTGATGTGGAGTCCAATTTAGCTAGTGCTTGCTGTGTTTTGTGCGGTTAATGCGCAATGCTAGATAGCTAAGTAGTGTATATGTAGCTATTGAATGCCATGGAAGAACTGGTGGTGCATTTCTTGTGCAGCTAAAGGTTGTTCTGTGTTTTCGGTTTATCATGTTTAGTAGAATTGTTTGGATCTTAGGTTCCCAAAAAGGGTCATGGCCTGTCTAGCCTTTTTAGGCTTGGATTATGTGGTAGTGGGACCTGAATTCAGATAGACCAAATGATCTATGACCATATTTAGTGTATTTTGTCTGAAAGGATTGTCAAAACAATAAATTTTCAATGACCGCTGTATTCCTATGCATAAAGCAGCGCAATAGTTGACTTGCTATTTTGGCTTTTATGTTATTTATTATCTTTTAATAGATGAACTGAAAGGTATATCACTATTTCAATGATTGCCAGTTGTATTGAACTTCAACAGCATGCCTGGGTGATCCGAAAGTAATGCTGCTTTTTGTTTATTTATTCAAATAAATATTGCACTGTGCAGCAGTAAGATAATTTCTAAGCTCTGTGTTATAGCTGTTAGATGCCTACGCTGTGGCATCAGCGCAAATGCGACGCCTCATATGCGTCGTGGACCAGAGGGTCGTAGGACTTTATGCAATGCGTGCGGCATAGCTTGGGCAAAGGTAGGTGCCAACTGTTCTTCACCACTCACTTCTGTATTACAATTTTTTTTACATCAGTGGTGGCTGCACTTTTGTTCATAACTCTGTTCTTGTTTTTTCATGGTTTATATAGGACCAATTGCAACACATGTTAATAGCCTCTATATCAGATTTAAGCATATGGCCACTTACTTTAGTTATGACTATCATGAGTACTTGTTTGAAAGTTTTAGTGTTCGAGCAAACTGAATATGTGAATTATATTTGTGAAACTATGTCATCTCATTCTCTCATTGTAAGTTGAAAGTTGCAATTTGTAACCGAGTTATATTTATCATTCTGTTATTGCACTGTAGTAAATCAATTGAAATAGCAGCAGCTCATCTCGTTCTGTTCGGCAACTTGGTCTTGGCTTGTTTCAGTTCAGCAACAGCTCAACCATGTGTTTCAGGTTCTTAATTTTTGAGTAGCAGGAGAAATGACAAGCCATCCTAGCTTTTCATCTAGTCAACTACTTAGACGAAATCAATAATATTTATATCCTGTAGTGAAAGAGTATAGACTTATTGATTGTGCAGCTTTACAATTTTTACAGGCATGTAACTTTGCTTCTTTTGAAAGCAGTGTTTATATGCATCTAAAATGAAGTGATTCCTACTTTTGTAATAATACATCATACTGAAGCATAGTAACTTTATCTGATCATGGATCTATGTTTTAGGTTCATGAATGAATCTATTTGTATGAGAAATGTGCACAATGATGTTATTTTTGTATTAATTTGCAACCAAATGGTCTTTTATTTTTTTTTAAATGCATTTAAATGATCTCGTCAAACCATCCGTCGCTAAAAACATTTGTAACTTCAAATTGTCTGTCGCTATAGAGTACTGGCAAGCTATTTGTCGCTAAAGAGTAGCAGCAAACTATCTGTCGCTAAAAAAATTCAGGGCAACGGACTGTCTGACGCTAAAGATTTTTAGCAACAGGACTTACATCGTCTACAGAAGTCTGTCGCTATAACTTTTTAGTATCAGATTGTCTGTCGCTGTAGCTGCTTTTAGCGTCAGATCGTCCATCGTTAATATTGGTGTTGTGGTGTAGTGAAAGAAATATGTTTGCCGAGTGTAATTATTTGGCACTCGGCAAATAATTTGTCACGTACGCTGTGAAAAAGAAGGAAAATAAAGAAAATAAAAAAAATGGTTTGCCGAGTGCTCCGATCTGGCACTCGGCAAAGCTCTGGCACTCGACAAATTCACAACCTTATAAACTTGCCTGGCCACCCCCTCCCTCCCATGGGCCTCCCCTCCCTCTCCCGGTGCCGTCGCCCCCTCCCCTCCCTCCGTCTCCCGCCCGCGCCCCTCCCTCTCCCGCCGGCGCCGTCCCCTCCCAACCCTCTCCCGGCGCCCCCTCTCTCCCTCTCCTAGCGCCGCCCCCTCCCCTCCTCTAACGACGGGCGCGGCCAGCGCGACCACGGCCAAGGGCAGCCAAGCGCGGTCGATGGGTGGATCTGCACGGTGGCGGAGGAGACGCGCGGCGAGGCGTAACTCGTGGGCGGCAGTGCGCCCTCCTCCCACATTGCGACGCTCACGTCGGAGTCGGCATCGACTAGGAGCAGGCCTACCCTAAACCCTATGGCGAGCGCGCGCGTCTGCTCTGGGACGGAGCTGCCGCCACCACCAGGAAGCCAACCCGCCTTGACGTTAGCAGCCGCCGTCGCGCCTGGAGATCCGTAGCCACGCCGTCATCTCCTCCCTATTCTCTTCTTCGGGTCCGGCAGCGGCCGCTCCTCCCGGACGCAGAAGCCGCTGCTCCTCCCAGACCTGCAGAAGCCGCCGGCGCAAGCTGCTGCTCCCTCCCCCTCTGCGTCGGACACGTACAGGCAGCGAGCTAGCCACTGCCACGGTGGGTAAGCTACGAGCGGGCCAGGACCGCGCCCTGCCGGCCGGCTCCTTGCCTCGGCCGCAGGCGGCGGGCGTGGTGGTGGTGGCGGCGGCGGTGGTTTTTTTTTATATTTTCAAAAAGTCTTTGCCGAGTTTCGGTTTTAGCACTCGGCAAAGTCTTTGTCGAGTGCCCGATAAAAAACACTCGGCAAAGAAACGTTTGCTGACTCTGTGTACGTCAAGTGCCGTTTGCCGAGTGTAACACTCGGCAAAGACTTTGCCGAGTGTTTTTTGGGTTTCGCTGTGTGCCGTTGACACACGGCAAACCTGGGCATTCCGGTAGTGATTAGAAACATTATGTTGTCAATAAAGATGATATGACTATTTGATATAAGTAGAATGAACTTCTAATCAAATTTGGGCAGCCCTTCTTTGTGCATTCGTAAGTATTACCATTTGGTTTCAGCCGTGGCACTGTCGTCGCCGCGGCACCTGCCCTGCTCTAGGTTTGCCAGTGCCCCTGTGCGTTGAAGGGAGGTGGGATCCCCAGGATCAGCTCTTGCTGCGCAGGAACCAAGGTTCTAGAAAGGGTAGCTGCATTGCCCGCTTTTTGACGGTCCGATAAAGAATTAGACAGTGAAAAACAACATGCCACGTGGCAAAATGAGAGGCCAAAGTGGTTGGTGCAAAATTCGTGTTCTAAAAGACGGTACGATCACCGAATTGATGGACATGAAGCACGATAAGAACTCTGCTAACTAATGACTGCAATTTTATCACAAATCATGAAAATTTGTCATGATATGAAGTTATTACCATGACATGACAAAAATGACTCTGTAACTAGCTAGTTGTCTCTAATTACCACCAACTACAAATCGTAATTTTTTCATCTATACATAATAATAAAGAGCCAAAATTTTAGCCAATTTTTTTTGTCTGGTCATATTTTGGTCTGCCATATCCGTATTTTTTTCCTATCCGGATCCGGATGTGTTTCCATAAGGAGTACTTTCCGCAGTTTCACGACATTTCCCATCGCTGGTCGCCTGGGCCCTCTGCGTGCAGCGTCCGACTCCAGGGCTCCTCCACCTCGAATCCCTCAACGGCGCATGAGGACTACTACGTCTAGGGCGAGGCAGAGCGCGCGCGACGTGGTAAGAATAGGGCCGAGATTGGCTCCTCTGTTCCGTGGTTTGGGGAAGAGGATGAGAAAAAGAATTAGAAGAGAAGGAAGGGTTTCAGGTGGAAAAGTGCAAGAAAGAAAGAAAAAGTGAGAGGATCTAAATTGAATTCAAGAAACTCTGAGATTCCTGATGTCAAAGTTCACCCCAAATTGGGCCTCCTGCTGCTGGGCTGTAATCCGCCATGTGGATCTTTTGTGCCAGTGGACTGGGCCGAGCCATGGCCCAAGTGCTGGCCCCTTTTTTTTTTTTTTGTTTTTCTCTTTTTCTCGTAAAACAGTAAACTTGTAAATTACGTGTAAAATCACATAAAAATAGCAAAATTATTTTTTAACTCCCCTTAACTATTGATGCATATTGACCAAGTGAAAATTTAAAAGAAAAAATGTCCAAATGAAATACAACGAAGGAGCACAGAGCACTCAAGGCCACTCCACCATAGGTGACAGGTCTATTTTCCGCAAATAGTGATGCAAACCGGCTTAATACTCCTACAGGCGGCCTAGACGATGCTGCATCAGCCGCTTACAATAAAACTTGTGTATCTGCATGGCTCGGCCCTACGCTTGGTCTTGCCGCCACTGCATAGAAGAGCTTCATTGCATCGACGTCAGATTCACGCATTGATGTTAAGATGAGGATTCTATGGCTCGAAGGCCACATCAGCGAGGCGACCGTGTGGTGTTCACGGAGTGCGATGCCATGGAGCAGAGCCAAGCTTGTCAACTGGGGCTCCAATCTCTGGAAGCTTAGTGGTCCTGCTACTTGTGAAGCATCCCGCCCACGATGAGGCTCTATCTGGGACACTGCTCATCGGCGGTGCACTAGGCGCGGTGCTGGAGTTCCGACCACATAGCATCCTGTTATCACGCATTATGCTGAAAGCAGCAACGCTGTGGCGCGGTGGGAGTGCACACTTCAAAAGGTACGGAGGAAGGACATTGCGCACTGCATGGGCGAGTTAGAGGAGATTGTAGCGGTGTTTGAGGAGATCGACGAGGTGAAGGAGATGAACCACAACTGCCATGGGTGTTCGCACACTAAACAAAATTCGACCATTTAACATAAACAATCATTTCTTATACATCTAAATCTTTAGTCGAATAAAAATTAGTATATGTTTTTATTAACCCCGTTGCAACGCACAAGTAATTTTGCTAGTCATAATAAAATCTGTAACAACATTGTATAGAATTTGTACTATACATGACGTGTATATGTACACGGCTACTACGTACGCTAGTTAATTACACCGGCGGCAACTCGTCATCATCAGCTGACAACTCTGGTGCCTCAGCCGCATCTCTCGATGTTGTCACTGCTTTGAACGGCGGCGAGACCACGCAGCGGCACATCGGGCACGTCCCGTGCGAGTGCAGCCACATGTCGATACACCCCACGTGGAATATGTGTCTGCACGCCGGCACCTGCCGCACCATCTCGCCGCCGCGCACGTCCTCCAGGCACACCGAGCACACGACGCCGCTGCTTGCAGCCGCCGCTGCCGGCTCAGACCTGCCGTCGTCGGCCTTTAGCGGGCTGCACTGGAACGCGAACGCCAGCGGCGCGTCCACTACTTGAGCGCACGCGTAGCCTGGCCGCGCGGGGCCGGCTGTTGCCCTGACCGTGACAACCAGCTCCGCGCCCTGCCCTGTTGCTGGCCGACGGAGCCACCCCTTGGGCGCGAAGCAGCCGCCGATGCCGAGCAGCAGCGCGGCCAGAGCGGCGATGGCGAGCGCCTTCCAGACGGTGACCGAGGCGGCGAGCACGCAGAAGAGGAAGATGGACAGGCACACGACCGCAATGCCGTACAAGGGGTTGTAGCCGCCGTCGACCTCATCGACGACGCCGGCGTCGGCGTTCCTCGCCTGGAGCTGGTGCCTTGGGTACAAGTTGAGCATGGTGATATCGGTGAGCGCGTCGTCAGAAGCTGATTGCCGTGCTTAGCTTGCGTGCACTAGCTCGTTAGCTTCAATCGTGTGCATTGCCGCCATGAACGAACGTTTTCTCGGCAATTTATAGTGTTCGCCATGGGGGTTTGGCACCAGGCGAGCCAGGTGGCTTTAGCGTGTCACTGCTGCTGTTTGGTCAATATTTTCATGGCGAATTTTAATAAATGAACATTCAGCTACCTGTCCTGTTCATACTACACATGTGTTACTTTATCCGGATGAACAATTAATAATTAATGGACTATACGAGTATACGTATTACTAATGACCACCGCACGGCGGAATTGAGAGCTTAGGCTTGTTCTACCTTGGAGGCGCCGTAGGAGTTTCTGTTCGTCAGGGGCAGGCTGGGGTCGAACGTCCTGCCCGTGTGCTTCTGCGTTGTTGGCGTCTACTGATATCAATATCCTTCCTAAAGCCATCATTGAGCACTTCTGCAGCCCATCTCCTGCTACTCTCGCAGGAGTCTCCACCCCAGATATGGACATCACTGTTGGTTCAAAAACCCACTTCACTGTCGGATTTTGAACCGTCAGTAGCATACCGACAGTGATGATGGGGGGTTGACATCACCGTCGGTCCTTAAAAACTGACACTGATCTACAGGAAACAGTGTCGGTTGCTGACTCCACCCGGCAGTGTCCAGCTGAACAACACTGCCGGTTTGTAGTGGCAACCGACAGTGACGGTTACTTCAAGAGTGTCGGTTCTTGGCTCAAACCAGCAGTGTTGAACAAGCCTACACTGTCGGTTCATGGATCAAACCGACAGTGTTGTAGTAAATATCAGTGTCGGTTCATGGATCAAACCGGCAGTGTTGTCGTAACCATCAGTGTCGGTTCATGGTTCAATCCGGCAGTGTTGAGCAAACCAACACTGTCGGTTTGTTTCTAACCGGCAGTGATGGTTACGACAACACTGTCGGTTTGTTGCTAACCGGCGGTGTCCGTTCGTATTTTATTGTTTTATAATTTATTTTAATTTATATTTTTTTTCGTGGAATCGGGTTTCGCTTTATATACGCTACGTAGATGACAGGTCCATCAATATTAAACATTACAAATGTCACGGTTACGGTTTAAATATTCTTATCAAGATCTCGATAACTCAAAATAAAAAAAATATTCTCGGACTTCACAGATTGTGCAATGCTTCTCGGACTTCTTACAATAATCTGGCGAGCCGCTCTAGGCCATACTGGTCCTTGTACTTCACGGATTGTGCAATGGAAAATACTCCATCTTTTTCCAATACCTCGGCTAAGATGAATTTTGCCAGCTCCGATTGTAGTGCGACGATCTCCATGTCTAGCAGCCTTTCGTGCTTATATTTCTTGCACCGTCGTTCAAAAAAGATGATATCCAAAGAGGAACAGTAAATCATTTTGTTGAATTATTAATAGACATAAATGAAATGGGGATTATACACACCAACTTATCGGCTTCTTCCGATTTTCCGCCGATGTAGCGAAGCATTGCCCACATTACATAAAACACGCATTCATTGTTTTCCGCCGGCTGTGATAGGTACTTCTCCTCCATTTCGACAACCTTGAATGGGACCGGCATCCCACCGATATGTCTTCTTCGGACACTGAGCAACATTAAAAAGACACATTAGAAAGCGGTATATGTGATTAGAAAATAATATGTTATTAGGATCGTTTACTAATTAACACTGCCACCAGTGCATCCAGATGATGAAATAGTTTTTTCTTCGAGTCCCACACCTCGAGCAGATTTTTGGCAAGATTAACACAAATGAAAATGAAATGGTTGCTACAATCACAGAATCCTAATTATCGAACAATCTTAACGAAAAAAGAAGTATAAAATTAAAAATCGAGAACACATACTCGCAGTTGTAGGCTCGAAGTATATGGGTTTTCTTCTTCATCGTGAATTCGTCGAAAACAGCAATCACTCTCTATTTTAGGTCTTCCATATCACATTCATAGATGCCTAGACATGTCCTCTCATTGACTCGCATGGGGTCCAAAAAGCCTATGTAATCCTATTTGCTTTTTAGAATGTAAAATTTTGCTATACACCTACATAAAATCATGGGAAGTGTTCAAAAGTTAACAATTTGTGTCTTGAGAGAGTAGTTAATTGTAAAATCGTGCATGTGGGGTACTTACATAGTCCACAGCGTCAACATTTGAACATCGAGAGAGCGTTTCTGATATAGCTGGAACAAGCACTCTCACTCAACATCGAACTTCTCTTCTTTAGGATAATGGAAAACATGTGGCGAACGGATAATAACCTCAAAACCAAAGTCGTTCGTTTTTGTTGCTTGAGCCATGTAAAATTCATGTAACTGGCGCATATATGTTGTCAGATTTTTATACTCATGATTGGGAACCAAAAGATTGCCCCTTTCATACTTCATTGCCGGTGTTGCCGTCCCTTGCACATCATAATAGATGGTCGCGGCCTCTTCCATGGTTAATCCTGGGTTGTCTTCGACGTACTTCTGTATGTTCCTTAAATCTTTATTGTGTATTTCTTTGTCTCTTGTTGTAGCGTATTTATTCTATGTTTGCCTTTTGAATTCGGACTTCAACAAAAACGAAGGCAGTGAGGCACAGAGATTGAAGAAACTAACACAATCTTCCTTCGAGATGTGTGATGTAAATTTTTCTTTCATCAAGGTGGTAACGCTGCCACTGAATGGCCTTTTTTCTGTTGGTCCACTTTGGGAGCATTAGCGACCGAATCCAAGGACCTTTTCTGTGACTGCGAGGATGTCCTTGATCTTGTTTTGGGCTGAGGTGGTGGAGGAGGATGACGATGAGAATTCTGTTTTTCCGACGCTGATGAAGATGGAGGAGGAGGAGGAGGAGTCTCTTTTCTCGGGGCTGATGAAGATGGAGTCGGACGAGGAGGAATAGAAGGAGACCTCTGTCTTCTCGGGAGTGATGGATCCGGATGAGGAGGGGAGTGATCTCTGTTGGGAGATGGTGAGTGATCATCGCGGATGGGCGAAGACTCGCAGTCGTCCTCATCATCAGAGGACAATTGATGGTCAAGCTTAATGAAGCGCTTGCGCCAGGCCACTTGAGAGCCCTTGTTTTGACCAAGTTTTGGCATGTCTTCCGCTACGGGGTACTCAATGGGTATCTTGTTATACTTCTTATCAAATATTATATCAATGGTGACGCGAGCGTACCCCAGTAGAATTGGGCGGCCATTAATTGTCCCGTCTCCCATAGGTCAGGCCTGGCCGAGCGCCACCTTGTCCTTTGTCCATTCCAGATGGATGTACAACCTGACATTGACGGGTTCAGTGATGTCATCCACCGGATGAGGCACATTCGCCTCTTCTTCGTCGAGCAGGGTCAATCCACAGCTGCTGTGACCCCTAAACTGTGGGCTAAAGGCAGTAGGAGTAGGGTTTTATGGTACTACTGACCCCTTGGACAACAAAATTTGCTCGACTCGTGCTTTAACGATCGCCTCAATCTATGCTTTCATTCTATCTTCCATCTCTTTTAGTCTCCTCAAATACTCTACCTTCTGTTCCGCTCTACCCCTCGAGTGGCTCCGGTAAGTGTTAGATTCTTGGGGAATGCTAGTTTCCAAGGAACAACACCGGTTCCTCTAGTGCGACTAGGGTGCTCCTTGGTTCCGAGTGCTTGGGTGAGCACGTTTTTCTCCCTATTAGAAGTGTGAGTCCCTTGCCTCACCTCCTTAGTTACCTGGGAGATCCTCTAGATGAGTTCGCTCATGGGTTGATTTGAGGAGCAAAAGCTCCCGTCCTCGTCGTGCCATACATTTCTCCCCATACAGTATAATACCGATCTAGGCTCCCAATCGGCGGTCTCAACCTGAACGCCTTCCTCAGCAAGGTGATCCATCTTTTGAAGTTCTGCTTCAAATTCTGGCATCTTTTTGGCATAGCCACGAGAGCCGAGATGATGAGGATTCGTCGCTTTCTGTGAATTCTCCTTATTCTTCCTGCTCAGTTCTAAGTACTACTTGGATAACCTGTATTCCTTGAAATCCTGCCATAAGTCCTTCTGCTTGCTAAACTATCCACCATCAACATCTGGCTCTTTATTTTGGAGGATAAAATTCTTGTACAATGTCCCCTTGAAATTCTTGAAGCATGTCCCCATGATTTCTTTTGCTTTTTTCTTCACTAACTCCCTATCATACTCGGCTAGGAAAGTGAAATACTCTGGGATCTTGATATCCCATATGTAATCCTTCTTGCTTTCGAGAACCCTCCATCGGTTATCATCTTTCACAATCCACTTCCTGTACTTAATCGGGATGAAATCCCTAACAAGTAACCCAAGCATAGTCTTGTATTTGGTCAAAGCTATAGGCGGTGAGAGTGGATCCCCAAATTCATCGAACTCAGTAATGTGCCAGTGTGCATTCCTACCAACCGGAATCTTTGACACGCCTCGCTTGGATCTGGCCTTCCTGCTACCCGAACCCTCTGGCGCCTTGGCCGACGGAGGCTCCTGCTAGAGACACCAAGTAAGCTATGACCCTCTCAATTGATTAGCGTGTGTGGCTACATAGTCACATGATACCAAAGTTACCTGGCCATCTTGATCATTTTGACCCAGATAGAGTAGGCCAGACGGGGTCCATGGCTGCTCGTTCTCACCGACCTGATTGACACCATCACCGTTTGTCGGATCATGCGGCTCTCCAGTCCTAGTAATATCAGCCGCTTTTTGTTGCCAATCTGTTCTTCGGCGACGGGGTAACAGGCGACGATGAGTCATGGCTATGATACGATCGTGGTTAGTTTTGGCCGTGGACAACTACTAATAGCATATGTTCATATATATATAATATGTTTAGTGCAAAGTCTAATAATAAGTCCACATACAACAAAGTCAAATAATAGCATATGTTCACCTAGAACAAATTCATTGTTTGATTGACCACATACAACAAAGTCCACCTACTGTTCTACGAAACTAAGCCTACATCAACTTCCAAATAAGAAAAGCGATGACCATAGCCATAAATAAAAGCATGACATCTTTTCAAGACCAAGGAGCAATTCTCCTAATCTTCACATCTCCGGCGGGTGGCTTCTCTTCGATCTCCAGTGCCAGCGGATGGCCATGGTTTGCATTTATTGGACCATAGTAGGCCGATTGCCCATGGTTTGCAAGATAGGCCGGATGACTATAGTAGGCCCTCAAAGCTTCAACTTTTGTGTTGTATTTTTTGTGCAAATTACCAGGGTAGCAATTGACTTGAGCATAACAATCTTTCCAGGTTCGATAAATCCTAGGTATGTGACCAACATGCACTACATATCATGCCATGGTTGCCTATACATTTAAGTAAATTAGGCATGTGGTAAGTGGTAATGGTAACTCACCGAACAAGAGTTATTATTCAAGTTATATGGCCAAACTAAATCTATTTAATGTTCTTTATCCTTGACATGATAAAAAATTACCTCAATAATTGGACTGTTTATTATTCGGTGATCAATGTGGTTTAGTAATCATACTTGTTGCTGCTGCCGAGCCAATTTTAAAAGTTGTTTTTAACTTTTTTCTGGAACTAACATCTATAGATGCCTTTTTTTAAGCATACTATACATTCCATCAAAATTAATTGATACTCTACCTATAGCGATTATACCTGTACACATTTGACAAAAATCCATCATTGCTTAAGCAAGAGCAGAAATTCTTATCTAACTCTTACACAAACAAACACACTCCCTACCATTACAAATAAGACGTCCACAGTCATTAACGTGTACCTTTGACTGCTAGTTTCCATTGCTTGCAATAATTACAAAGTACAGAGATATCATAACATTATGCAACTACTATTTGAGACAGATATGCTCATATCATTGTCACATATTCAATCTAACTATGTCAAGAGGTGTTGATGATCAATGTTTAAATACTTAGATCGCACATTAACGCAAAAGGTCTTTAGTTTGTGACTCGAGGGAATAACTTGTTGCGACAACATGCAAATAACACCAATAGTTCTTAAACAGTTTAGGGCCATGATTACTAGGTCCTCAACAAATCAGTACGTAGCATAATCTCTTTAGGGAAAAACTAACTTGGTTTATGTAACAACATGTACATATAAGGAGTAACAGCATGTAACTCAATTGAATAGGAATCGATTGCTATTGGGAAAACAACAACCGTGGGGCATTTCATCAAACACTTAGCGGGCAGTGAGCCACGCACTCACCGTGGGGGTGGGAAAGCTGCTGTGTCCCTGCGCTCCTGAAGGCCTCGGCGGTGCTCCGGCGTGGGGCGGTGCACGGGCGTCGGCGTCAAAGAAGAGGAGCGTGGGGCTAGAAACGGTTGACGTGGGGGCGGTGGATGGGTGCTCTGACGTGGGGCGGTGCACGAGCGTCGGCGTTGAAGAAGAGGAGCGCGGGGCCAGAAACGGCGGAGCGGGGGGCGGTGGATGGGTGCTCCAACGTGGGGTGGTGCACGGGCGTCGGTATAGAAGAAGAGGAGCGCGGGGTTGGGAACGGTTGGCGCGGGGTTGAAATTTGGATAATTTTAACCCGCGCTGGGCTTTTATACCAGACCTCATCACTGCCGATTCTAATTATAAACCGACAGTGATGGGGTACATCACTGCCGGTTGTAAGTCTAAACCGACAATGATGTAGAAATATCACTGCCGGGTCATTCTTTAAACCAGCAGTGATTGCCGTGTAGTGGTTACAGCATAAGTAAGTTATCTTTTCCACTTCCTTCAAATACCTCCTACTGGCTCAACGGTTAAGACCCCGTAACTTAGCCCCCGATACCCGTGTTCGAATCCCGGGCGGCCCAATTTTTTTGTTTAATTTTATAATTTATTAAGTGGTCTAAAGGTCAAAAAGAAAAAATAAATAAACCTTGGCACACATCCTATACTAGCACAGCGGTTAAGTCTCTGAACTCTACAGCCCGAGACCCGAGCTCAAACCCAAGGGCTGGCACATTTTTTTTAATTTTTTATATCACTGTCGGTTTTCAAAATAAATCGACAGTGATAACCAGTATCACTGTCGGTTTCTTCTCATCATTGTCGGTTTTTTGAAACCGACAGTGATGTTTATATATATTAAATTTTTTTTATATACTGAATAAATAGAAGCATATGTATTCCTTTGTCGAAATGGCTTGAAATTTTATTGGTAAGCTTGTACACCCAAATTAAGATCCCACAAAGGATCTTAGGTTTTTCTAATCATTTTTTCTTTATTATATTTTTCTATGTGCTGAATGAGATAAAAGAGGGTGAATTTCATCTTGGACTCAATAGATTTTTTCATCCACCTCCACAAAATTCTTATCCCAAGGGCACATTAGAGCCTATATAAAAGTTTGGCACCATTTCAGATCTTTTCATGGGTAGACTCAGTTCAACCTATAATTAATCGGTGTCGTCGCGCGAAAATTCAATTAAACCTCAGAAAGTAGCAAACCATCTTCGAAAAATCCCAAACTAGGTGTTTCCTTCGCACATGGCACATGCAAGCCTAAGAAAAAGTTTGAGACCAATACGACACCGGAATGTGTATGAACCATAGAAACCTTGATAACATATGCATATAGTCATGGTTCGATGAAAGGGCACATGTACCTCTGTGAAGCGTGTATACTCCGCCTATTTCGAAATGGCTTGAATTTTTTTACAAGCATATACACCCAAATTAAGACTCTACATAGGATCTGAGGTTTTTTTTATCATTTTTTTATTTATTATATTTTTCTCTATGCCAAATGAGATAAAAGAGGGTGAATTTCATCTTGGATCCAATAGATTTTTTCATCCACCTCCACAAAATTCTTATTCCTAGGGCACATTAGAGCCTGTGTAAAAGTTTGACACCATTCCAGATCTTTTCGTGGGTAGACTCAGTTCAACCTATAATAAAACGGTGTCATCGCGTAAAATTCAATTAAACCTCAGAAAGTAGCAAACCATCTCCGAACAATCCCAAACTTGGTGTTTCCTTCACACGTGGCACGTGCAAGGCTGAGAATAATTTTGAGACCAATACGACACCAAAATGCCTATGAACCACAGAAACCTTGATAACCTATGTGTATAGTCATGGTTCGATGAAAAGGTAAATGTACCTCTGTGAAGCATGTATACTTCGCCTATGTCAAAATGGCTTAAATTTTTTTTGGCAAGCATGTACACCCAAATTAAGACCCCACACAGGATCTTAAGTTTTTCTGATCATTTTTTATTTATTATATTTTTCTCTGTGCCAAATGAGACAAAAGAGGGAGAATTTCATCTTGGACCTAATAGATTTTTTCATCCACCTCCACAAAATTCTTATCCCTAGGGCACATTAGAGCCTATGTAAAAGTTTGGCACCATTCCGGATCTTTTCGTTGGTAGACTCAGTTCAACCTATAATTAATAGGTGTCATCGCAGGAAATTCAATTAAACCTCGGAAAGTAGTAAACCATCTCCGGAAAATCCCAAACTTGGTGTTTCCTTCACACGTGGCACATGTAAACCTGAGAATAATTTTGAGACCAATACGACACCGGAATGTATATTTCTAGTTGCCCAACAAATGTTACACGAATTACATACATGACAATAATTAAACACACAAAGCCGTACATATTAAAATTAAAACCCAATTAAGCTATGACCTTGAAAACCTAGCTAAATAAACATTAATTACTATCAGAATCACTGCAGGGATCGATCAGGCCATGCACACTAACATGCCTCTATAGCCATATATGGTAATTGATGTCACGGATTATGTATCCGCTTGTATCGATGAAGTCCAATGCCCGTATGAGTGCACTCTCTCATGCCTCACAATACTAAAAGAATGGTCGGCCATAGATGTAACCTACTGAACGATCACTGCCCATATTAGTAATCCTTATGCAGTACTGACGTCCTTCTATAGTGAGCTGGCTGAGGTTTCTATTACAGAAGTCCCAATCGTACCCGAGTTGCTCCGTAGCTTGGTCTAGAACGGCCCACAAGCCACATGCTGCATAGGTAAGGTCCTGTAGCGCAATCTTCATGCGGAGAAAAAAAATTAGAGAATGTTATTACAATAATAAACAACAAATAACCATGACTCAGGTATAAGTGACTATTTTACCACATCCGCATGGTTGTAGCTCGCAAATCATTCGCTTGCTTGTGGGACGGGGATATCACCAGCATTCAAAGCAAGTGCCTTGAAGTGCGAGAAATCAGGCACATCATAGCAAATACGTCGAAGTGCTTCTAAACAGATGCACACGGCACTTAATTAGGCGCTTATAATGTTCGGGCTCTGTATTCCCGTCCTGTGGATATGGTTTCGATGATTTGAACCCCTCACAGGAATGAAAAAACTGAGTTCACACGTCCATAGCCGACCACTTGCATTAGATGCCGTGTTCTCGACGATGTCTGAGATAAAGAACCAGCTAAGTGCTGTTTGCAGCCAATCTATTGGGGATATAGTCTGTGAAATATATGCATGCAACAATGATATTAAACTAATTACACTTATTTGTTAGCATAAAAAAACAAAAGATGTTGAAAAATATTTCATACAATAGCTGGAACAGGGAACCGTGGAATGGCCATATTAGGAGCGAATGGCTCATCGCCAAGGTGGAAACCTGATTCTTGTGGTGGGGGAGGTCCGTTGTTCATACCACCTGACCGATAAAATGCAAAAAAAATGAACATAAAATATATGCACAAAAAAAATTCTTCCAAGTAAAATGTGGCAACATAATTAAATATAGATCGAATGCAAAGAATAAAAATATATATAAATGTAGAATGCAAAGAAACATGAATATAAATATAGATCAAATGAATATAGATAGAATATTAGAGAAGACAACATATCAATACAATTGAAAAATGCAGGAGCCATGACCAAATCACGTAGAGAGAGAGAGAGAGTGGATGTCTTGAGAAGTGAGAGTGAAACGTGAGAAATGAGACTGAGTGAGTTCGTGGGTGGGTGGGATCGATGTATGTGGCCGGCAGTTTGTTTTATATAGGGGGCATGGACATCACTGCCGATTTTTAAATAGAACCGACAGTGAAGGTGGCTATCACTGTCGGTTTCTAAATAGAACCGACAGTGAAGGTGCATATATGTAAAGGATATATTTATTTATATACTATAGTGGGAAAGTTTTAACAAGAATGATATATTTATTTAGATAGTAATGAAATACATTAAAAAATTACAAAAAATTAGAAATAAGTTACATATACGATAACAAAGACCTTACACCAAAATTCCATATACAATAACAAAGACCTATTTACGTACAGGTCAATGTTACCATCAATGTGTATCAACACATTATAATTTATCCACCTCAGTAGCATTCTTCTTGCACCAACTAGGTTTCAAACAACAGCACCGAGGTGGTCTACGAGCTATACCGGTTGGAGATGATAAGGTGGCATCGATGAATCCATGCCTCTGTTGTACATGGCCTTTTTCTCGGTACAGTCCAGAGCACATCGAATTTAGTTCAGCACCACAGCGGATGGCTCTGTGAACCTCGTGGCATCTCCAATCTTCGGCGTTGCTCTATCTTCAGTAGCATTCTTCTAGTACCTCGTGTGTACACCATTTTGGTGGACTACGATGCATAACGATATCTGTGGTTTGTTGTGAGAGGAAAACATTGTATCATGGCTGATAAGGCCTGGCTGAAACCAACATACATGGAGAGGCTAGCTCCTGGACGAGGGCCATTTTATAGGGGCTAGCAGTCGTGGTACATTTTTATTTCTGAACTAAAGTTGTCAGGGTAGGTGAGAGCAGTGTTCCAACTATTGTGGTCATGGGAGCACTGTTGGCATGTGAGGAACATCTACACATCACTGTCGGTTTTAGTTTAAAAACTGACAGTGAATTGGGCCTTCTGTCTCGGTTTGAGCAACCGACTGTGATAGAAGCTATCACTACCGGTTTTAAAACCAAAACCGATAATGAAGGGCATTGCCGCCATCTTTTAGTAAAAAAAATATAAAAAAATATTGTCGGTTTGGAGCCTGCCATCGTAGCCTTTTTGTCAAAAATATACAAAAGTTTTGCCCGCCTGAGATTTGAGCGTGGGTCGCGGGGTCGAGAGTGAGCGGCCTTAACCACTGAGTTAGGATAGGGAGTTCGGTTAGAATGATTTTATTTTTTTTCTTTTGTCCTATCGTAATGCACTACTAAATAATAAATGCAAAATCAATAAAGTTTGGTCCGCCTGAGATTCGAGCGTGGGTCTCAGAGTACAGAGTGCGCGGCCTTAACCGCTGAACTAGGATAGGGAGTTCGCTTAGTTTGTTTTTCTTTATTTATTTATTAATAGAAATAATGCAGTTAGTTTATATTCTAAAATAACATAAAAAATTGTGTCTTGATTATTTAATTCTATGATAATTAATTAATGGTCTATAATTATCAAATAATAGTGTTTGTGAACATCATCTTAATATTTAATTACATAGTCAATAATTAAATTGTATAGATGCGCATAAAATATAAATTAAATATTCAGTGTGAATTACTAATACAACGTCTGCATAATGATTACATAGTTAACAATAATCTAACTATCTTTAGGTGCATCAACAATGAGGGCCTCATTGTGATCAATTCGTATGTAAGCAGGTTCATCACCCTTTTAAAGGATAGGTAGGGGTACGTTCGCCCCGAATGGAGGCATTTCCTGATAGGCCATATAGTCTTCTTCGTCCGTCACTCCATCGATACCGATAATCTTCCTTTTCCCTTCTAGGACTACTTTTAGCCTTCTTTTTGTCTTGTTGTCCCTTGCATAGAAGACTTGCATAACATCTCTTGCAAGGACGAAGGGGTCATCTCTGTATGCGGTCTTAGTGAGATCAACGGTAGTGAACCCTTCGCTGTCAGTGTTGATTTCCTCGAGCCGGACCCACTGGCAGCGAAAAAGAGCTACCTTCAATGGACCGTAGGCTACCTCCCATATCTCCTCTATAAAACCATAGTATGTCGCCTGCACGTTGCTGTTTTCGTCATGAGCATCAAAACGAACACCACAATTTTGGTATGTGCTCTTTTCATCTTGCTTTTTTGTGTAAAATGTGAATCCATTGATCTCATACCCTTGGTACTTAAGATATATACTCGAAGGTCCCTTGGCTAAGGCATCCAGTTGATTACCCAACTTTATTCCAAGCAAGCGACGCCGCAACTAGCTGACAAATTCCTCCTTATGTTTTTTTATCCAGCCAAGCCTATGACCTGCTCGGATAGAGTTTGCAGCGATTGCCTGTGCTCGTCAATGTATGCCATCACACCCTCGGCTTGCTGGAGAACAACGAACTGTGCCTGTCTGAAAGAAACAGGGTCGTCTACTGTAACAGATTTCTCCCCGATCATTCCTTTGCCACGTAGTCTTCCCTTGTGATGAGATTCTAGAACTCCGACCCTTTTGATGTCCAGATAATATGTGCAGAACTCAATGTACTCCTCCGTTGACCATCCTTCAACCATGCCCCTTCTGGCCTGAATCTATTCCTAACATACCTCCTGAAAACTTTCATCAATCTTTTAAAATGGAACATCTGATGTAGGTACATTGGGCAAAGGGCTCTAATTTGGTCAACAAGATGAATGAGCAGATGCAATGAGATATCAAAGTAAGTCAGCGGAAAATGGATCTCAAGACTAACGAGAGTTTTTGCTATGTCCCACTGCAGCTGCTCTAGCGTGGACACATCAATGACCTTTTTTGAGATCGTGTTGAAGAACGAGCAAAGCTTTATGATTGGGGCGCGGCCCTTTGGGGGGAGGATACCACGCAGGGCGACAGGGAGCAGCTGAGTCATAATGACATGACAGTCATGGGCCTTCATAGGGCCATAGTTGAACTTGAGTTCTCTCATGTTCACTAGCCTCTTCGGGTTTGCACAGTAGCCCGTCGGGACTTTGAGTTCATTGAAGAAAGAAATAAGCGCACGCTTTTCTTCCTTCTTCAATGTCCATGATGCAACCAGAAGTTCGAACTGGCCATTCTCTAGCTCCATGGGATGCAGCTCCTTCCTGATTCCCATGTGTTGCATGTCCAGGCATGTGGCTAGTGAATCCTTCGATGTCCCCTCGGTGTCCATCAAAGTGTTAAGAGTGTTAGTGCACATATTTTTAGTGATGTGCATGGGATCACGACAGTGGTGTACACTCAGAAATGGCTAGTAAGGTAGTTTCTAGAAAACCGATTTTTTCTTCCAAACGCTCCCATCAGGCGCTGCTACTGCATTGTCCCCCTTCCCAAGGACAACCTCTAGTTTGTTGAGTTCTCGAAGTATCGTAGGCCTGTCTCGATATTTTAGAGCTAAGCGTTTCTCAATAGTACCATTGAAATCTTTTCTGTTCCTGCGGTAAGGGTGATCCTTAGGTAGGAACCTACGGTGTCCCATATAAACTATCTTTGAGTTATTTGGCAGATTTACCGCATTGGTGTCGTCCAAGCACTCGACACATCCAGTATAGCCTTTTGTCTTCTCTTCGAACAACGAACCTCGACCTGGTAGGTCGGTGATTGTAGCGATAAGTACTCCCTTAATTGTGACATGTTCCTTTTTGTACTCGTCCCAAACATCCGACACACCCTTTTCAAACATCTCCACTAGTTCATCGATCACTGGTTCCAGAAACACATCGATGTCATTCCTAGGTTGTCTTGGCCCTTGGATCAGTAGTGGCATCTGGATGTACGACCACTTCATATAGACCCAAGGTGGAAGGTTGTATATACAGAGCGTCACTGGCCAGGTGCTATGATTGCTTCTAACCTGGTCGAAAGGATTCATCCTATCTGTGCTCAAAGCAAACCAAAGGTGCCTTACCTCTCCACCGATGTTCTTATAGAACATAGTATTGACAGTCCTCCAGTCATGCCCATCGGCGGGGTTCCTCATCATTGTATCTTTCTTACGCTCTTCGTCATGCCAGCGCAATAGCTTGGCTGACTTTGTACATGCAAACAGCCTATGCATCCGAGAAGCTATAGGGAAATACCAAATGATCTTTACGGGACCTCCTCTAGTCTTGGTACCCTCATCTGATGGCCCTTCCTTGTACCGTGGAGCTTCACACTTGGGGCACTTGTCTAAGTCTTTGTATTTTTCTCCATGGTACAATATGCAATCATTGGAACATGCGTGGATTTTTTCAACCTCGAGGCCGATGGGGCAGATCATTTGCTTGGCCAAGTATGTCTTTTCTGGCAACTCATTTTTTCTAGGAGCATTTTCCTTATTATACCTAACAACTGATCGAAGCCTTTATCACTCAATCCGTTTGTCGATTTTAACTCTAACAGCATGATGTTGGCTTCCAGTTTGCTCATTGGACAATTCCTATACAATGGTGTTTTGCCATCTTGTCTCATTTTCTCTAGTTTTTT
This sequence comes from Miscanthus lutarioriparius, assembly GCA_904845875.1. Taxonomy (NCBI): domain Eukaryota; kingdom Viridiplantae; phylum Streptophyta; class Magnoliopsida; order Poales; family Poaceae; genus Miscanthus; species Miscanthus lutarioriparius. The sequence continues at coordinate 129,452,924 of CAJGYO010000007.1, read as the reverse complement.
CAGCTGTCTTTCACTAAGACATCCGGTCTCTACATTATGTAGCAGTTGAGAAATGCCATCGTTATCCTCGGTGTCGTCAGCTAGCGTGTTCCTAAACACATTATTAACAGTGGCCATAGGTTCCGTGTTGACACCAGGTTCCACGTCAGCATCGTGGATGGTTACGTCAGGCATGTCCACATCATCATCATTTCCCTACAGAATATTCACACCAACCTCGCCGTGCATAGTCCATATCGTATAGTTTGGCATGAACCCCCTGGTAATCAAGTGCGATCGTATGGACTCAATTTGACGAAAGTTCCTATGATTCTTACAATCTTTGCATGGGCAGAAGACAGGGTTTCCATTCCCAGCATGGGCTTTGGCATCGGTGATAAACTGGCTGACACCATGCATGTACCGCTTGTCCGTTCGGGATAGATGCATCCACTCTCGATCCATCTCTGCACAAAAAAAATACTAAGACAATAATTACAAAGAATTAATAAGAAATCGAGCTTTATGAACAACAATTGTAGCTCGAAAGTACCATTTTGGAAAATATTATTGTACACTAATTATTAAAAAATTGAAATTGATAGCCCCGACCCTATAAATTAAAAATCGTAGTAAAAAATAATTATTGCACAATATTGAAGAACAACTATTCTACTCTACTTCTAAGAACTAATTATAGCATCACATGCTAACAATGATGATCTTGACCACCATGGAATAATTAGCTAGGAATTTAAATGTGTTCATAGACACCAACCTTTTGGATGATAGATTCACCATAATTTGAGCCTTGCACAAATGTCCAATTGAAAAAGTGCTCTCTAGAATGGAGAAAGAACTAGAATAAGAATCAAGCAATGTAGCCATCAAAACAAAGCTAATTAAGCAACAAAATCAATGGAGTGGATGTTTGTTACTAACCTTAAAGCAAAAAGATCAAGCCATTCTTCAAAATCCAAGCACTAGCTTCATGGTGAAGAGCAGCCGCAACAATGGAGGGAAGGGTCCAAATGCGCGCCTCTGTTCTCACGATGGAAGAGAGGAGGAAGGAGAGGATGGCTGCAGCCTTTTTGTGTTGTAGGCTTATCACCGTCGGTTCTTGGCTAGAACCGACAGTGATAGTGCCCAATCACTGTCGGCTCTTGGCTTAAATCGGCAGTGATGAGTGCCCGCCAAAACACTGCTGGTTCAAGCCAAAAACCGGCAGTGATGTGGTCCTTCACTGCCGGTTTTAGCCCAACTCTAATCATTTTTTCATTTTCAAGCTCATAACCGGCAGTGAAGGTACATCACTGCCGATTCTCACAAATTCGGCAGTGATGAGGCCGGCAGTGATGTGCAAATCTGGCGTAGTGAGTTGCTCCTTCCTGTTCTATGCCGTGCATGCTTCAAGCTCCTCCAATGGTCTGTCCAGCCTGCTTGGTGTTGCTGTAGTCGATTAGTTCTTCGCAATGAATTCTTTGCCACTGTCCCTCGGATGCTTTGTCATCGTCGCTGCTCGGCCGAATACTTTGCCGCTGACGTCGCTTCAGGCTGCCCTCTCATGCAGATGCTGCTGAGTGTTCGATTTGTAGTGGTGATTCTCTAGAAGATGCTTGTGAAGTTCACGACTTTCACTGGCCTTTCACACTGGCAGTTGATAAAAACGCTAGTGAAAATAGGTTTAGAATCGTCGGTCCTCATGTTCTGTGTACTAGAGCATGTACTCGACTGGCACAAAGGACAACCATGTCGATGAGGATCTTGTTGTGCCACTATCAAGGCTAGGAGGCAATGGTGTAAGGATATGAGCGGTTAATACCTAAGAGGAGGGGATAAATTGGCTCTTTAAAAACTAGCCTAGGGATATACATGATGTCTACCTATGTTTTTGTAGTGCTCTCTGTTTAAAAAAACCCACAAAAGTTTAGGGGAGCCACATAAGTAAACTAGCATATGCTAATCTAGGAAAAGTAAAGAGCACAGGCCTTGCTTAGGTACAACCTTTACCTCATAGGATGAGGTAAGATCTCAAACAAATCTTAGCCCTTGATTTTTGAGTTGCATACAACAATTAAATAATTATAAATTAACTAAAATGTTTAGAAAAAGAAAAATAAAAGGCAACAAACTAAACAAATGTATATAAGATATAAAATATCCAAGAATAATTTGTTTGTTGCATAGAAAGCGATGGAGTGCACCAACATGCAACAGCGACAAGCAATGCAGGTGGAGCCCGCAAGGCGAAGGGTGCCTAGCACCATACCAGACCTGCCAAAGTAGAGCTGTAGAGGTACATCATATACATGAACATATTATGTGAATATATTGATGGTTTGAGCCTAATCAACGTCAAAAGCTGCATTTTGATTACTGAATACTAATGTTGAATTATAAAAATAAATATTTAATTTACATACCAACATAGATTAATTTAAATAAATAACTAAAATGCACCTCTACGTTTGTCACATTGTAGAAAAAAATACAACTAACGTTTATGTACAATTAATGTTTATGTACATCTAACGTTGAGACAAATTACAACTCCATGTAGATTAATTAATGAAAAAATGTTACATGTCACGTTGGGAATCATCCAATACAAACCCACGGTCACATGTTTGCATGCATGTTAGATCTCTAATTGATAGATATGTTACCTCAAATTTAATTATTTTCCTATTTCTCAAAAAATAAAAAAAAAAATTTCTCCTATTACCTCTTAGGAGGTAATATCTGATTATAGCCAACTAGATCGACGGTCTGCAGTTATTTAGAGGTACCTAGCAAAACCGACTAGCACACCGTCAAGCACAATGAGAAAGTGTAGATCTAGTAAGTAAAGGATCAAACAAGAGTGTAAACTCCCAATCATCACACGTTTATGTATCCCCTAATGTTGAATGCCAAAACACAACCTCTCGCCACGTTGGAACTCCATTGAGATACGCTCGTGACCACCAAGCCCTCCCCGATCAAGGTGTTAGGTTCTTCATAATTAAAGAATTGCACCAGCCAAAACAAGTTGGGGTTTAGGAGTGCATGTAAGTCTGAATGTTATAGTCTAGGGGTGGGAGTGGGAGTGAGCGAGGCCGGTGATGCATATTATTAGGCCTTGGTGAGTTGCTAGACTAGGAGATTGGGGGAGGGGGCCGCCAGGCAGGCCGCAGGGGGTTTGCTGGTGTTCATCGATTGTTGTCTTAATTAGTTCGTTGGATCGGTTCTTTAGTTCGGTTTGAATAAAAAACCGAAGCTGTAGCCGAAGATCAAACTTCCGGGTTAAAATATTGAAAACCAAAACAAACAACCGAACAAACCGATTCATCGCTTGCCTCTGCTCGGTTTGGTTTTCGGTTTTTGTTAGTTGAAAAACTGCACAGCTCTACAAACATGCCCTCAATTATCACAAGCCTATTGATTGCCACAGTGCTAGTAGTTGTTCTGGCTTCACATTTCCCACCTTGCACAACTGATCAAAACGTACGCTACTATTCGAAAACATTTCTAACTCTTTATTACAGCCCGCACTACAATAGCGCTACTGCGGCGACCACGAACCAGCCTGCGATCCTACCGGCGCGGCCGTCGTAACCCGTCGCCGCGGCGAGAGATCAGACCTGCACAGCGGGCACGTGACGTGCATCTGCAGCCACGCGTCGATGCAGCCGACGTGGAACAGGTGCCGGCACTCGGGCAGGCTCCGCACCATCTCGCCGCCGCGAAGGTCCTCCAGGCACACGGCGCACGTCACTCCGTCTCCTCCGCCCGCGGGGCCGCCGCCGAGGCGGTGGTGCTGGTACGGGGACTTGGGCAGCGCGCTGATGTCTATTTCGGCAAGCCCGCACCCTACTCCGCTGGCTCTGCTGCCTGGCGTGGCGGTGGGACGAAACACCGTGCCGGCAGCACGACCCGCGGCTGCGAGGCTCAGGCACCAGGTGACGCCGGCGACGAGCATCGCGGCCAAGGCAGCGAAGGCGCACGCCTCCCAGATGATGACGGACGCGGCGAGCACGCAGGAGGCGACAAGCAGCGAGCAGGACTCGCCCGCCACGGTTGCCAAGACGCCGTAGCCGTCGCCGACGTCGTCGACAGACTCGCCGGAGAGCACCGCCACCGAGGGCCTCGTGTACAACCTTGGCATCTTCGGTAGAAACGTACTTTGTGCTATGCTGCTTACTTGGAACTTAGCTTGCGGCCAAAGCTTTTAGCGCGCGGCATTAAGTAGTCCGTCATCGCTTCATCAGGAGACAGCGTCGAACCAACGCAGTAACCAGAGAGTATTTATATTAATCAAAAAATTCTGGAGTGCATCAGGTTCAGATTACGGCGGAAACGGCAGTAACCATGTGTTCCTTGGCATGTTTATCACCGCGTCGAGTCTGAAGTCTGAACACCGGTTACAGCACGTTCAAGTTCTTGTGGGCTTCTAGAACTTGTTGTGTTAATGGCATGGACAGCTAGGGCGGATACTGAAAATTGTATATACGCAACAACGAAAAAAAAATCAGTTCTGTTTGTTGGATCTCTCCCGCCGGTTATTCCTTTTGTGATAGACAGGGCCCAAGTGAACAATTTGCTTATCCACCAATGCGTAGTTGAAAATTTGTAGAAGCACACAACAAGTTCTAGAACAGCCTGCCGAAACGGGCGCCATTCCTGCCGGCGTCATATAGCGCCTACTCGACTTGGTAATCAAAATGGGCGCCATTCCTGCCGGCGTCACATCTCAGCAGCTCAGCTACCTTCACGCAAGAGCAGGAGGATAGGTTTGAGTGACGTGGCAGCTTGAGGATTGAGTTTTAAAAGAATTTATTGCTTAGTGTGATATGAACTATATAGAATATAGTAACAGATTAGTTTCTTAGGCCCATTTGCATAGCTCAACTTCACTAATGAAGTTGTTTTGTTTTGTTTCAGCTCATTGAGCAGCTTATATCGATGAAGCTGAGTTGTTTTCATGACCCTGTTTAACAAAAGAGCTTCACATGATGACAAAAGGAACAAAATTAAAATGATGCCCTTAGCTTTTCATTCCTTCTCTATTATATTTTTTCTCATCTTCTTCCCATGGTATTTCTTTCCGACACATACGCCCATAAGCCCGTCAGCCGGCCATGCCTCTCACGGTAGCGCCTCTCGGCCACCGGCGCCTGACGGCACCGCCTCTAATCCCGGTCGCGCGTGCTCGACGGCAGTGGCTCCTAGGCGTGTGAGCCTAATGGCGCCTCCCGGCCGCCCGTGCCCCATGGTGGCCCTCCTCGTCGCGTCGCTGCATCTCTTGTGCGCCCGGCAACCGCGAGCCCCAATGGCCATTCCCTGGAGGGCCCTCGATCCCCGGTGGCAGCAACCGCACCCCGGCAAGAATGACGCCCGTGCCCCCATGCGGCGGTGGCCGCAGTCCCGGCGGCGCCCGTGCTGTGGCAGCCGTGTCCGCGCGTGGGTAAATCTGGCATCGGTACGAAATAGGCCCACAAGTGTGAGATGAAGCCATGAAAAGTTACTATTTGCAGCTTCATCCTACCACATTCCGATGTGAACGAAAGATTTAAGAAGCCTCATGTGTGAATCTGTTTTCAAAAGACCCATTTGGCAAAAAAAAAAAAGAAGCCCACAACAGCATATTATGAAGTTGTTGGCTGTGCCAAACAAAGCCTTATTGGATAGGCAACAGAGTTTGCCTCAAAAAAAAAATCGTTGTCACTGTGGTGTATGTGCACGGTTACTTTAATTGATCTACCAAAGGGAAACAATGATGTCATCGGGGATATGTAATCATGTTTGGACGTTGAAATACTACTCGCCAAACGGCGAGATGATAGGAAAAGGTGTATGATTGAGTTGACTTTTTTTTGAGAAAAAACATGTATGATTGAGTTGACTTGAGGATGATTTTGTCCATATTGTATCATTTGTCAATCTCAAGAACCAATCAGACAGTGGCGACCGATTTCTTGCTACCAGGTCCATCGTATCTTTTAGACAAAAAAAAGCATTGTCCCACGATACTTAAGCATACGTATAGGTATATAGGAATCATAAATAGACAAATGCAGTCTGTACAAAACTAGTTCAAGTGGATAACTCAGTCATATTTGTCCAACGTTATCGTCCTGATGAACTATATATAATTGCAACCTTCTCCATATAAAAATAAGTTACATTATACTCAAATATTAGCATTGATTGTAATCAAGGGTATAGTGTCGGTGTCTTGGAAACCGACCAGTAAATTTATCGTCGTGCTAAGGGATTCGATGGCTAGCACTTAGGACACAAATGATTTATATTGGTTCGGGACGAAGCCCTACGTTCAGTGCCAGAGATCTGTGAGTACGTGTTCCGTGTTCCTCAATGCCAAAGTGCTCCAAAAGGCTTACAACAGCGGGTATGAAAGCTATAGTCCTACTGGTAGAAAGTTTTCGAGGAAGGGGAAATCGATCATTTGGAAGAAGGCCTGACTCCCCTTATATAGTGGCAAGGGCCAAGTTACATGTAGAGAAGTAGGCTTCTCCTAGCCCGAGTGGCCAGGAGCCTGAGGAAGAAGCTTGCGTGCTTGTTAAGTAGTCCATCTGGTCTTGTCGCCGTGTCGGGGTATGATCGTCATGAGCTTGCTCCTTAAGCCAAAGCGTGGCGTACGGCAACAGTACTGTTCCGGCCATAGCCGCACAATGAGAGCGGTGGTTGCTCACCAACTCCCCTCTCCGGTATGGCTTGCTTGCTGGCGTCGTGGCTTCCGTCCTAGCGCTCTGTTTCTTCAGGGAGAAGTCAGTGATGTCACTTTACAGGGAGAGTGACTGTCCCATTGCGGGCTGCCTGCTCTCGAAATCGCGGCCCTGCTGCCCTGGCCTCTCATAGCCGGGTCGAGGGCTTTGGATCCGGTTAGAACGGGAGAGCTGGCTCCCGGTCATGATCTCCATGCTGTGGTGGTTAGGATCGTACTCCTGTCCATCAGGCTTGACGGGGTTTGGGCAGTGCCGAGCCACGCGGGGTGACGTTGTCGTGCCCTGGTGTTGTCTTGTCTATCAGCGGGGTGCTGATCGAGGTAACGCTTTACCCCAGGGCAGGATGGTCAGACAGAACGGCCGTCCTCCCTGTACTCGATGGAGTGGGCGAGTGCATGTCCCGTATGGACAGGCGTATTGAATGTGCCCTCCCATCTCTCCTCCTTTCCTTAGCAGCTAAGGCTGGGGCGGTTGAGGGCACTGTGCGGTGCATGGTCGAGAGGTGAGAGAGGTTGAGGATGGGCCTCGTATGACTTGGGGCGAGAGGTCATGGACGGGCGTGTTTAGCTGGGCTATGGCCAGCCGGGCCGTCATGAGCAACTCTTATGTCCGCGCTTTGGGGTATCCCATTTACATAACCCTGACATATAGGTAGCAACTCTATAAAAATATTATGTGACAGTTGAACTCTCACAAACTATGTTATAAATATATAAGTAAAAATCTATCATATATAATTTATATATATAGCTATATACTATATACATCAACGTAGATTAAATTACATTTTATAATGCGTTACACCGGAGGCTGATCGTCTTTTGTAGGGACCTCCTTAATAGGCAAAACCGTGGCCCTACAGAGAGGACACGTGGAGTGAGAGTGCAGCCACATGTCGATGCAGCAGACATGGAACAGGTGCATGCACGCCGGCAGCCGCCTGACCACCTCACCTTCCTGCACAAGGCTCAGGCACACCGCACACTGCGCCCACCCGCGCCCGCTGCCGCTGCCCTCGCCACTGCCGGAGCCGCCGCCAACCGACAGGTCCCCGCCCCTATGGAACACGAACGACGGCAGCGTGGACACCGCGGAGGGGCTCAGCCCACCATCGCCGTCGGTGGTGCCGCCATGTAGGAAGAACGGCCGGGCCGCCACGTACACGACGGTCCCCCCCGCGCCGCGGCGGCGGCGGCGGCAGCACAGGCACTCGCAGATGACGATGATGAGGACGGAGACGGCGGTGGCGCAGAAGCCGATGCCGAGGAGCACAAGTGTGTCGTGCGTGTTGTAGCCGCCCTTGTCCGTCGAGTAGGGCAACGAGTTGGTGTTCGACGACAGCGACATGGCTCAAGGCTGATTTTGCAGTGCAGAACTGCAGGCAGCTAGTTCTGTTTGAGAGCTACGGTAGTATGGTCGCCTATGATCTATGAATATGAATGGTGCCGGTATCTTTATATTCTTGGAGGGGTGACCTTGCCTTGGAGCTGGCTATATATAAAGTTGTGCAAGTTGAGCGTAAATTTTTTATTTTAGCGTTGAGATTCATAGATGTGAGTATATGACAATAGCAGATTAGTTATAGAACACAAGTAAATTTTATTTGTTGGTTGAGAATATACCTTGGGGCACGGCTTGTTTGCCCACGGTATTGGAAATTTGGAATTGGTCTCAGAGTTTGTAATCCACTGAATTGTGGTTTTTGAAATGGATTATATAAAAAATTAGTAGTTTTTATTCAGTCAAAAAATTAGTGATCGCGAGATGAACAAAATTTGTTATGTAGTTAGATCATTTCAGGTGTATTTCGCTTTCCATTCAAAGAGGTAGCTAGCAATAAAAAATGTCCCTGAACGGACTATCATTGCCGGTTCAAAAACCGACAACCGGCACAACCAAAGCGGCGGTGATGAGGGGGCTGATCAATGCCCGACTGTGATAAGGTTTTCAGAAAACACAAAAACGAGACAAAAAGGAGATGAAAAGTAGCATTTTTTAATACTAGAAAAGACCCCACCAGCTAGCCACACAATCACTTGATTTTTTTAATACAAGTCACGAGAATTTTCGCGCACTTTTGGCCGGCAACGCTTTAACACCATGACCTCAGGCTTCACGCGTTCATCTGTAACCACTCCACAAAGACACTTGTGTCCATTTGGGATATTCATCCTCCTCGTTCTATCTTCATCTGGTTTTAAAATGAATATTTGGGACCATAAACGAATTCAAATGAAAAAATTGTCAACTACAAAGTTTTATAAATTTTTGAGATTTACAACTTTGGTTTTCGTCATTTCTCCATCCAAGTTTTATAAACGAATTCAGCCATAATTTTCTTTTGATAAATGATTTCAAATAAAAAAATTGTCAACAACAAAGATGCATAACTTTTCAAGATTTATGATTTTTGTTTTGGTCGTTTCTCCATCCGAGATCGTTTGAAAATTTTGAATTTTAAATGTGAGAATTCAAATGTAATTTTCGTTGGATAAACGATTTTAAATAAAAAATTGTCAACTACATTGTTGCATAACTTTTCGATATCTATAACTTTTGTTTTGTTCGCTTCTCCATCCGAGATCCTTAACTACAACTACACACTCGCTTATGACTATAGATGATATGAATTCGTTTGGTATTAACTTTTATAAAATCTTGTAAAACAAATAACTCAGCATCAAAACAAATTTAAGTAAAAAACTTATGAACTATAAAGTTTCATAAGGTTTCGAGATCTATAACTTTTATTTTGGTTGTTTCTCTATTCGAGATCCTCTTCTACCACTACACACTCACTTGTGACTTTAGAGCATATGAACTCATTTGATATTAACTCTATAAAATCTTATGATACATATTTGGATATCCAAAGGATTTCAAATAAAAATTTAAACTATAAAGTTGTAGACCTCGAAAAGTACTACAACGTTGGTATAAAGTTCGTCTTCGTTGGACATCATATGACAAAGTTATGAAGTTTTTCGTGCAGCCTATCACTGCTAGTTCAAACCATGAACCGGCAGTTTTAGCCAAAAACCGGCAATGATGACAAAATATCGCTGCCGGTTCATGTCTAAAACCGACAACGATATGAACCGGTAGTGATGACCCGGATATCATTGCCGGTTTTAGCCAAAAATGGGCTGTGATGGGCCGTCAACCACTGTCACTGTCGGTTTCTCAATAGTGATGTGGCCACAGTGAAAGTCAATTATGTAGTAGTTATATGTTTATCTAATCTATTTTTACATGAAAACAAACATGACCACCCACTATTCAGTTTGTCCACATAAATTGCGATCATGGCGTGTGCCTAGGCCACTATATATAAATCTCATCATAGCAACATCTAATTGATCCGAGCTTATAGAATCATAAGAAAAGCTTCCCACAAGTGCACAACGGGAAGGTCAAATTCACTTTCCATTGCATGTATCTGGCCTGTTCTTGCACCATTGCTCTAGTTTGTGCGTCATCGATAACTCAGTCATCAACTGGAATGATATATGACATATGTGCAGTGCCTTGGAAATCTCGCGAGATAAGTTCCACAACGACTGCATTGTTTAAAGGTCTGGCTCTTCTTCCTGTTAGATAGCCATCTTCCATCCGGTTCATTAATAAATAATATATAATATGTATAATATATGCATCTTGCTAAGCTTTGACAAAAACAGCGACAGAGACTAATGTGGATGCACAGTTATTTCAATGTGCGAGATTCCCACCCTCGTCGTCTACGCATGTTCCTCCACACCACGCTAAGGGTGTGTTTGATAGGAGAAACGTTTAAGTTTCTGATGAGAATCACCTGAATAACTTTCAAACGGTCTTTCTAGCAAGTTATTCAAAACCGAAACATTTGTACACTTCTACATACACATGCGACGCCTGGAGGCTAGTTTCGCACTTATTCTCATTTCATTAATTGCTTATTACTTTTTTGGATCATTTTTTCAGTTAATTCTTTTTTAGTGCAACAAGTCAAAATAGTTTTTATTTAACTTGTTCTCCATCCACAGAATTTTTTGAACATATTTTTATTTAAATGATTTTTTTAAATCAGAATCCAGTTTACCAGCCAAACGATTGCATAAAGTGATCCCGATTCATCATCAGAAATGTTTTTTTGAAAAAATCTGGATCCGAAACATTTCTGTGATATTCTAGAGCCCTACTAAATGCACCCTAAGTTATGTTACGGGGAGAGAAGGCAATGTTGAGAAAATAGATAATTTCGAGATTAAAACTAGAACATAAATCATGACAATCTCAAATACTAGTATGTAAAGATCTAACGTACTAGTTGAACGGAATAGCAGCATGGCGAGCAACATCATGACTGAACCAGAGACATGTTGAAGTAATAGATCAGATCATGGAGTTCGTACCTCTCGTTTATAGATAGGGACATCCTGGCTGGTGGTGGTACAAAGTCGATGATGAGACGTGGAGGAAGAGCTCGATGCAGTTGTGTTGACGAACACGACAGTATGCGGCACATCCTGACTTGTATGGAAGACGACCTATTGTGGAGATTATGAGCAGTCACGCGAAGAGAGCTTCTGTAAAGCCTTTTAGGCTAGTGTGCGGGGCCACCATCTTTTGGTTCGTTGGGCCGTGTATCGTCTTAGAGATCATTAAGGGGGCACGTCCAGGGGTATCACACCCCCAAACACTTCATATTGAGTCATGGTCGCCCAAATTAGGGCTTGGGGGTTCTGCTTTTGATTAATCTATTTTCGAACAGTCACCATGAGTGCTTAATTATTTGCAATTATCACTTCAATTGAGTTGCGTACTTTCGAGTTCTCGCTTGTCTTCTTCAATTCATAGGCAGGGATTATCCTTCTTGGCGAGGTCAACCGGATTTGTGATAGGTCGATAACCAGAGGAGTTCTGGTGCTAAGGTTGTAGGGTTTGGGACTTTTGATCTGAAGCCAGATCGGTGTGTCCTGCTCTAACCAAAACGATAGTTATCTCTACATGACGGAAGATTGGGAATCTTGTCCCCATCAAAATTTGTGTTGCTCAAGCAATCTACAACTTTGTAGCTGGCAAGATTTTTATTTGAAGTCGTATAAAGTCTCAAATATTGATTTTAAATTTTCATTTTTTAAAACTTAAAATTTAGAATTTTCAAACGACCTTTATGTTGACATGATGTATAGTTGTAGTGCTCACACGATCTATAACTTTATAGTTGACAGGTGTTTTAAGTATGTAGTGTAGTGGTAGGGGGTCAAGCAAAGCAAAAATTCATGGGTTTGAGTTATTTTGCATAAAACATTATATTCTTTTAGGCTTTTTATTTTTGGATAACATTTACGAAAACGATCCTCTTAAATGTTTAAATATTATTTATAAAGATGTTAATCGATTTATAGATAGTCAGGTTGTTGGCCTGTGCAAGCCACTAGCAAAGACTATTTGATAGAAGCTGTTGGGCCCATAAATATGAGGATGATCGCCTCTAAAAACATCTTTTGTAGTTGTAACAACAAATTTATATTTTGCAAATTAGTATAGCTCAACTGGTTGGGTTCGTTGTGGTATAACCAGTCCACCTGAGTGCTCGTATTTTTGTGGATTTATTATAGGATTTGACGACGCTATTTTTTCAGTGGTAGACGACACGTGCTGTCAACAGTGAAGCGCCTGTGGTGACGACTTTGTCAATCTCAAAATATACCAATCCAACTCATGAAGCTCGTAGGAATAGGGTGTGCGTCCATAGGAGTGAGTATGCGCTCGTATATATGAGCGTCTGTGTTTATACCAAATCTGGCAAAAAAAAATCTATTTTTAATAAGTGTCCATATTGAATTTTGGACTATCCAAATTCACTCCCACACCTATGTGCGACTCATATCAAATATAGCCCGTTTTTCATTAAGAGGAGTGAATTATACGATACAGCCATATGAGAACCCTCATAGAACATATTAGAAATCACCAAGCTAGTGGTGAGTGACCTGGAATAAATATAACAGAAAAGAAAGGAAGAAAGAGCAACTGCCCTCAAGACCCAAGACCTACAACTGTGCCTGCAACAAAAGGAAACAACGCAAAGGTTGCCTACAAGATAGACTAGGCCATGGCGGCAAAGTATCCGCCTAGAGAAGGCACAAGAGCATCAGCAGCAACAACGACAAAGAATCCACCAGCGAAGACCAAGCGACCACGGCGGCCAAGTATCCACCAAGAAGTGTGCCCGCACACTCTCAGCAGTAATGCAAGTACTAGAGAGGGGACTAGAGAGCCAATGACGGCAAAACATCTGCCAAGGATTCCACTTATGGCCAAGTATCCACCGGGGAAGTGAAGACGCCCCGTACGACCAAGTATCCGCGGAGGGGAGTGTTGACGGTCTCTAATGCAAGAACAAACCATCAATATCACTTGCATTTATCCTTGAAATCAAACATCAACCATATATAGGTGTAGAGGTTTAAACTAATGAATTTCACAAGTGTTGGTGAATATTTATATGCAGGTTGATTTATCAAGAAAACAGGTTAAAAGGCCCATTGTCAAACACATCAAGAAAATGTACCGACGTCAACAAATGTGCAATCACGCGAATAACCACTCAAGATAGAGTGTAGACCCACATGCCAGAAGGGGAGGACCACCGAACATGAGAGAGGTTGGCTGACCCCCTATGTAGGTCGATAGACCTACCCTGGTGGCCCCACGGTGTCAGCCGCCTCGTGCATGTTTCTAAGATCTACATTGTTGATTCTAAGGCGGTTTAAGGTCGGTTCAACCAACGGTGGTCGAGAGAGTTGACACAGATTGATGACGTGGCATTGCCTTGCCCCTTACTCCATCTCCCCCTATAGAAGGACCCCCTAATCTCCTCTAGAAGGCGATCCTAATCCTTTATCCCTCTAGGATCATAGATCGCAATTGAAGAGAAGAGTAGTCCTCTAGTTTATGATCTACTCTTGTACATAGAAAATAGTGAGTTAGAGAGGGTGGGAAGAGTTTGAAGGAAGTGTTGGGTTTGTCGGTGCTACTTCTATGACTTGTACCTTGGCGAATTCGGGTTCTTCGAGCCTGCATTTGAGATAACTTTGGTAATTGAATTCTGATTTAAAGTAGTTTTGTGCTTTGGTGTTTATCAGGATCACAACTCTTTTGAGTGCTTTAATCCTTGTTAAGCTCTCTTGGATTAGAGTAGTAATTGTTAGTGTAAGCGTGGTGCCTAGACTAGTGGTTACTTGTGGATGCACCCTGCAGGCTGGATCGTGTGGTAGACCGCGTGAGTGACGGTTATGTTGGTCCTTCGTAATCTATCTCCTGTCTATAGGACTAGTAGGACCTAGTTGTGATGGAGGAAGTATATTTTTCTATTCTCTTCCTGAGTAATGTCCCTTGGTGAACACTAGAATACAATGCTAACTTTGGTTGGACGTTGAAAGCCATATAAGTCCTCTCTACACTCCTATTTATTATAACCTAGTTGCTATCTCCAGTTAAGTTAGATAGTAGTTAGTCTCACACATTTCCCTGCTCTAGGTGAAAAGCTACTATGATGTCCGTGCGCTTGAAGATCTTTTTTCTGCGAGCACCCACAGGTGTCAACAAGCTTTTTTAGCACCGTTGCTGGGGAAACGGTTGCTGAATTAACTACAAACCTAGCTTAACCTTGTACCTTTTTATTTAGTTGTAGCATGGATAATACACCTATATATAAATACGCTGCACCTATGAGCGTAAGCCTAGAGCCACCAAAATCTGCAAAGCCTATCCTATCACCTAGCTATGAGCTACGTCCGTGTTTAATAAAAATGATTCGGGAACAATCCTTCTCGGAAGAAGGCAAGAAAAACCCCTACTTACACCTATGAGATTTGAACGGACCTGTGCATGCTTACATATCGCTAGCATGTCTGACGAGACCTTAATATGGAAGTTATTTCCATTCTCTTTGGCGAAAATAGCTAAACAATGGTATAGTCAAACCGTAGGAAGTATGCAATGAAATTGGAAAACTTTATGTTCTAAATTTGGTTTATCTTTCTTTCCCATCTCTAGAGTAGTCAGCCTTCGAATAGAAGTTTTAATTTTTAAACAAAAAGAAAAAGAGTCTCTTGGCACGTCTTGGGCATGTTTTAATAGCCTAATAACCACTAGCCCAGACCTCACTATTCCAGACCTAGTGCCGCTTCAACATTTTTATATGGGTCTTAATAAGAAAACCACACAGTTTCTTGACATGGCTTCGGAAGGTTCATTTTCGCATGTATCTGCTAGTAATGGGAGAAACATTCTTGATAAAATTTTAGAGAACACCCCTTATACCGGTGTACACGACGAATTCCCTAAAGAAGTAGAAGAGACGCTACTCGAGATAGAGCCTAAGATAGTTGAGCTTAAACCCAAGTCTATACAAAGTCTAATACAAACCTCAATTATCCCAACTCCTGAACCATCGAAGGAGGAAGAAATTCCACTTGCAGATTTCATGCTGGAAATCAAGGATGGCATTTTTATGCTAATTTTGGAAACACCTTAAAATTCCAACTACATAAGAGACCTTCAAGAGAACATAATTCAAATCCTTTCAACGAAGAATCTTTTAGAAAGCCTCCTAAATCAAATTCCCATATAGTACATCGGAAAAGTCCAAGAATGGAGTGTCAAGTGAGCCCATAGAAGGAGAGCCAAGCCATGTAGAAGCCATTCCTATCCTCTCCCCTTTTATGCCACAGTAGATGTCTCATCCGAACCCATCTCTAAACCTATCCTTTACCCCGATGATTCCCCTTATGCTCTTTCTCCTGAGTCTCATGATGATCCTAGAAATCCACCAAAATACCAAAAGCATAGGAGTCATGAAGGCCACAAGGATGACCAAGAAGAGCAACGACAACGGCTAGAGGATATCAAGAATTCATGTGCCGTTGTAAGTAAAGAATGGTTGGACAAGGCCGAAACTTTAAGTGTAGAACCTAAACATAATTTAGATCCAAACGGTGATCTTAAGTCAATCTCTTTAATAAACATAACTCATCCAAGTTTGGAGGAAGCATTGGATAGGATCAACTCGAGACTCACCAATCCAAGTGAAACTTTGGACATTCATGAAAAATCAACCTTGGAGCTTGAAAAGGAAGATGACATCAAGGGGCATGGAAGCTACTTCATGAACACCTCATTAAATCCAAGCGCACATAAGAAATCTCCTGAATTAATTGGTCCCTCTACTACCACACACGATATCTTCAACCCTCTCATACTTCCTGTTCACAAAAATTTTGAAACAGTGGTTGTAGATGCGTTTGTTTATCATAAATATTGCAAATCTCGTTGTGTGTTGGCATGAATCTTGAAATAGGTACATGAAGATTGGTGTTGGAGGAGGAATCACTTCACAAACATAAGATGCAATTCGAAGGTTTCTCAAGGACATGCTTTTGTCTTAAAAGTTGTTTTCCTAAACGGTAAACGGTCTTTACACGGTCGCCCTTCGTTTATCGTTTAGGCTGTTTACATAGTGTTTAAACAAAGTTAAACGGTCTAAACGGTTTTGTACTTAAAAAAACATATAATTATATATGTGCATGTAAAAAATCAAGTATTCTAGCATTTATACATATTTATCCGAGTAAAAATCAATTATTTTGATATGTATATATATTTATGCATGTGAAAAGAACCAAATATAGATATTTATGCATGTAACATATCAAGTGTTAAGTATACAAATTTATCCATACAAAATTAAACTAGATTTACGTCGTGTTCGCCTAAACAGCCGTTTAAACAGCTGTTTAGCCCGTTTAATGCTGTTTATCTCCGTTCCGTTTAGGCCGTTTAGACCGTTTTTTTCTGTTTTTTGACCGTTTAACAGTCAACCGTTTAATTTCCGTTTACCCCCTAAACAAACAGTTTACCACCGTTTACCGTTTACTGGCCGTTTAAATGGCCATTTAATCCGTTTAGGCGAACACTTCTTAAAACAAGCACTTCTGGGAGATAACTCGAGCTTTTATAATTTTGCTCCAAAATTTGTTCTTTCCAAAAAAATGATGCCTTTCTGGAATGATCTTAGAGATATAATTGTGAAATTATTCCTTCGGATATTTTTGGCACTAACCATTTTAGGTTTGAAGCAAAAAGAGAATGAAGGATGAAAATGTAAGGTACAACCAACTAATCATCATGCAACATTGAATCACTTTCATGGGAGAATACTATCATCCAAACTTGATTTTACATATTGCAAAATTCAAGTGTGGGGGATGGACTTCTCTAAAAAATCTTATGCTATGTTGCTAATTTCTCTTAAGTTGTCTCTACCTTTAGGCTATGCTCAACTTGCTAAGTCATAATCATGCAAATAAAAACTTAATAACTAAAATGATTGTGCTCCTTTGATTCACCATATATGTTCTTATTTCTTTTTGAATGAATCTCTTTATTCTTTCATGCTTCCTTTTCTACACTAGTATCTTTTGATTTTGAGTTATTTGAACATGATTATTGGATCAAAACATGCTTGTATAGAATTTGGCTATATATATAGACTAACCCATGCAGGACAACTTCCAAATTTTGTTGTGAAAGTCATGAGATCATTCATGGAAACAAATCAGGGTTTGAGGTATTCTTTAAAACAATTTTACACATCTTTACCTCAACCTTGTTTAAAGATTTGATGTTTTGGTGAGCAATAAAGACACATCATTTAAAACATGAGATAAATGTTCTATGCTAATTAAAATGTTAAAACCAACTTTTCTATAGCATCAAGCAAACATACCGACGTCAACAAATTTGTATGCAGGTTGATTTATCAAGAAAATAGGTTTACGGCCCATTGTCATACACACAAGCAAACGTACCGACGTCAACAAATGTGCAATCACGTGAATACCCACTCAAGATGGAGTGTAGATCCACATGTCAGAAGGGGAGGCCCACCTAACATGAGAGGGGGTCGGCCGACCCCGTATGTAGGTCGGCCGACCTGCCCTGGTGGCCCCACATTATTGGTGGACAAAATGTGTATCCCAGTCGGCCCAGCTTTTCATGCGACGGAGCAAATGCGACCGCAATACCACTACCGTATCTATCGTTAACCTATCATGGTAGAAGTCTGAACTGCTGGTTTCATTCTTGGGAGGCCTCGCTGTCGTTCCAACCGACGGCGGAAGTATTAGACCGTCACTTCTATCGCTACGACAGCGAAAGTGGCGATAGTGAGATATCAATCTGTAGTAGTGAATAACTTACTAAACACACACCATACAGATATAATCATTACACATCATTCATCATGTCCACAATGAAGAGTACTTGTTATAATTACAATCGACACTAACATAACAACTATGTCAACTAATGAATTAACACAAGTGGTACATAGATAGTATAATAAAGGTTCTGCTCCCTACAGACTTACTAACAAAAATGAGGTAGATGTGCTTCGCTCCTTCAAATTGGCACTCCTACTTGCAAGGCAAAGTTTCCATTAGCTTGGTAGCCAATGCACCATGGAACCCCTCTTCTTCCTACCTTACCCATTGTAGGAAAATCGTTTAATAGCACTCAGATTCCAAAACCTGCATAAAGCAGCAGAACTAATGATACCATTGATTTAGTTACCAAGCCAAAATTGGACTACATATAGACTCAAAACAAATTCCTACCTAAACAAAGATATATCCTAACAACAAAATACATCATATGCACCTTTATTGCTATGCTAATGACTCCATGAACAAAGCAACATAAAGCAGATAGTGAGGTCCATTCAAATAAATACTCCAGGTACTTCTAGGATAGCGGATGACCCAGACAAGGTGGACATGAATTTTTCTGTGGCTCATGTCATATGCCATCAGTGTTCTGTCCTCCCCAGCAAGGAAAATCAAATTCCATTCTAAGTGAACTTCAATCACTCTGTAGTCCGCAATGGAAGCCTCGGAACCGAATCAAATTTTGTTCCATCCAAATAGCTGCAGCATGTTCACCGTATGCTTCAATGTCCATTTATTAAGTACCATAGTGTAACACCCAAAATTCTTACTACAAATTAGCAATTAATTCTTAGCATTTATTAAAATTTCTAGGTATTTTTAACTTAGGCCAAATAATAAACATTGGTTAAATAAAATAAACTATAAGGTTTAGAAACATGTTTGTTACATTCATGCCGGAGCATATTGTTTTTGGTTGAGTGTAGGGCTAGTTGATTTGAAGTTGAATTCAAATTCTATTTGAATTTGGCTTAGAAATAAAAACAAATAGATTTAGAAAAGGATTTGATTTTGAAAAAAAGTTCATCTTCTTCCCTTTTCAGCCCAACCGAATTAGCCTAGCCCTTTTCTCTCCTTCCCGCGTTGGCCCACTGGCGGCCCAGCCGTGCCCATCCTTCCTCCTTTCAATTTTTCCCCACACCGACCTGCTTCCCCATGGCCTTTTGTTCTCCCACGCACGCACCGCATGCGGCCCAGCCAGGCGCACTAGTCACTCGGCGGCCTGCCCCGCACGCCAGCGCGCGGCCCGCATCGTCACCCCGGCCCACAGCACCCGCCAGCCAGCCGCGCCGTGAGCCGTTTCCTTCTCCCACTACGCCTCCGGCCCCACCTGTCAGCGCCCTTTTCTTTCTTTCCTTTCTTTTTCCCCGCGTTTCCTTTCTCTGCCCGGCACTTCCCTTCCTCCAGTCGCCGCCGAAGGCGCTGCCCGGCATGAAATCTCACCGCCGTCACCACTTATGGAAAGCGGCCAATCCCGCCCAAATCCGCCTGCTCTCCTTCCTTCTAGCGCTCACCGCCCGGCCTATAAATCCCTGCGCCATCCCTTCTCCCTCTCCCATCCTTTGTTTCCGTCTTCCCGCAGCCGCCGCCGTAGCTCTCCCTCGCCCGCGCCTCAAAGCTCGATGCCGACGCCACCCGGAGATTCACCGCGACCTCCCGCACCCTTAGGTACCCCCGGTTTCACGATTTGGTCACGAAATTCTCGGATTCAACGTTACCCGCACGCTCTCTCTCTCTCCAGTGCACTGCTGCCATTGTCCTCGCCTCTGGAGCCCGTCCCGAACGCCGAGAATGCCTCCACCGGACTCGCGGTGAGCTCCCGACCTTTCCCGTGCTCTTTCTTCAATTTTTTTGCGCATTGGAGCACCATTTAGGGAATCTCTAGTTGATGCCGACCATGGCGCCGCTGTGGGAGACATCATCGCCGGTGACCCCCTGTTCCTTCGCAAGCAGCGCCGTCGGTCTTTTGATGGACGACCGAGATTGCGTACCCCTTCGGGGTTTATAATCGGTCCACCAGTTGGGCCATGGACCCGGTCCACCCCGCCACATCAGCACGCCCACGCCCACGTGGTGCACCGAACCAACCCCAGAGCGCCACGTGTCCGCCCAGTCAACCAGTGACGTGGTCAACCATGACCCGCCGAGCACTTTTGCGATTTAGCTCTTCGGTTTTCTCAGAATCAACCCACAGTCCATTTTAATTCAAAGTAATTATTTTTTAGTCCTGTTTTTATTTGATTAGGCCCCTATATTTTCTAGAATTAGTACCCGCAGTCCTATAACCGTGAGTATTTATATTTTTAATTGTTTTAATTCAAAAATAGGTTCAGTTTATTTACAAAAATGCCATTACATCTTATTTAATGCATAACTTTCGCGTTTTAAGTTCGATTTGAGTGATTCTTTCGGTCACGTGTTCGTAGCAATGCGTAGAATAGATTTATAAGCTTTTCAACTTATGTTTTTACTGTTTGGTGTACTGTTCTAATGGAAGTCTATCTTGTATGCATGTAATGATTGATATGATGCTTGATTGGTGA
Source organism: Miscanthus lutarioriparius (assembly GCA_904845875.1). NCBI lineage: Eukaryota > Viridiplantae > Streptophyta > Magnoliopsida > Poales > Poaceae > Miscanthus > Miscanthus lutarioriparius. The sequence continues at coordinate 129,432,398 of CAJGYO010000007.1, read as the reverse complement.
TTGGATCACGATTAGAGGGTGAGCCATTTGAGGTGACTAAGGACCCACAGCAGGATCAGCAGTACTTCCAGGACAACTTTGAGGAAGGAAAGTATACCAAAGGCCCCTTGTTACCTATGAACTATTATCATACATATTCATGCATGTGTTTAATTTGAAATGCCTTTAAGGACTTTACCTACATGATTACTTCTACCACATATCCTTGATACCTAGGGTCATTGGGTAGGCATTTTGGATAGATGCTGCAGTGCTAAACATAAAATAATTGTTAAACTTGATTAAAGGCTATATGCAATATGATAAAATAGAGCTTTTTAGTAACAGATAGGGGGTTGGAGTACGGGGTTGAGTACTCTAGTGCCTCTCCATAAGGACTTAATCCTGAAGCGGCAACCCAGGAGGGACCGTACAACCCTGAGTGTCACATGGCTCTGACTTTAACCTGTTAACTAGATTGTACTAGCTCATCTGTAGCTCCAGTAAGGGTAAGAGGGTATCTTTCCTTTTTCTGTTAGGGTGTGTACCGTGCTGTGATGCCCACGTGTGCCATTCCTTTGAAGCTACGACTTGTTAGTGCAACTAGCTAAGGGTTTTATAGTGAAACCTTGCCACACTTCCTGGGAAGAGGTGTAGTGGGTCTCGTGAACCCCGGCATTGGGAATCACGGCTCGGTGGGTAAAGATGTACAATTTCTGCAGAAATAATTAACCTGTTATAATAGCCGTGCTCACGGATACGAGCGGTCTGGATCCTTCAAGATTAGTGGTTACTGGGAATGGTGGATGGTTGGGAATTGAGATAAAATTGATGATACTTTAATATCACTTGGGGTTTGGGACTGTTCATTAAAGTAGTGATTCAGGATGCTAAAATTTGATCAACTAAAATTGCGAACCGCAGTCAAACAGTGTCAAGCCTTTTTGAGCCTCATAGATCCCTTTGATATACTTGCTAAACATGGTGAGCTTACACTTGCTTTACATCCAATGAAAATCCCGGATGGGTAACAGATAATGGATATGAAGAGTTCCTAGAGGATGTCCAGGACTACTAGGGAGACGTTCACCAGTTGGAGTCCCTGTGGCAGTTGGGTTAGTTATTCCGCTGTGATTGTAATAATATTGCCATTGAGCAAACTTTGTATTAACTTTGTGATGAAATATGCGATGCAATAAGTACTTTACTTTGATACTATTGCAATTTGTGATATATGTGTGTGTCTGGACATCCTGGGCGCACATATATGAGTACTTGGTTTTGCTATGCAAAATTGGGTGCGACAAATTGGTATCAGAGCTATAACTGACTGTAGGACGAACAACCTAGTTAGAAATGGATGTTTCTAGGATCACATTATCTTTATTTTACTACCTTTAATTTGCTATAAAATTTTTGCTTATATTCTGTTCTTTATCTGTTGCCAAAAATTATTTTGTTCTAATACTCAACCTTTTCATTCTTATAGATGGCCCATACCAAGCAGACCCCGTGCAAGAGGACCATCGTGATGCCCACCAGGAGGACCAGGTTCACATTGGGCAAGAGTGTCCCGGCACATCTGGTGGAAGCTCTGAGGAACCAGGAAGAGGAACCGCCTGTGGAGGTGCCCATGGGGGAACCTCTGGAGGACATGCTGGAAGATCCAATGGATGAAGAAACAGAAGAGGGGCCTATGTTCGAGGAGCCCATTGAGATAGAGGAGTCTGAGGAGGATCCTATGGAGGAGCATGAACAAGGTGGCCAGGAGGGAGCTGGTGACCCCGATGATGGAGATGACTTTGATGATTCTGATGCTGATGGAGATGATGATGGTGGAGATGGTGGTGATGGAGGTGATGATGGAGGAGATAGTGGAAATGGGGGTGATGACAGTGATGATGATCACAATGCACTGTTGGCTCAGGGATGGACCGCGGAGATCCACTACGACTTTGAGGGTGATGCCTACTACCACCCCAAGCTTCTCGCACTTGTACATCGCTACCACCCCGGAGGCACTGTTCAGTACAGGACGGAGCATTGGACCCACCCCGACTACATTGGCTTCTGGGAGACAGAAGTGTACATCCGGGAGGGGACTCGGGTGCGCTACATCCACCGCGCCATCACTGCATGGCTCACACATGCGACCGTCATCAGGGACGCAGCTCGACAGGCGTTGGTGGTCAACCGCGACCGCCATTTCGATGACATCGCCTGGGAGGACGACCGATATCTTCCCCGCCGTCGGAGCGGCCGGTCTACATGCAACATCGCTACACCACTTGGAGAGGCGAACCTGAGGCTGAGGCCTACCTTGTTGTGCTTGGCTAAGACCAACACCGACTTGGATCAGACCCTAGACGAGCTCGATGTCATGGGGAAGGCCTATCTGTAGCTTGCCCGTGAGAACGCTACACTGAAGCAGCAGCTAGAAGGTCCAGATGTGGAAGAGCTAGGAGTACCTGCTCAGTCGCCCCTGAGGAACAGAGGAGAGTTTGGAGACCCCAGCACCAGCACCAACGTCGACCCGTACCCATAGGAGAGGCTTAAAAATATGTAATAAACACGCGTAGATGCGCGAGAGAGTGTTTAGTTTCTTTCTTTTAATGGTTGAACAAGTGTTACTTTCATGGTTGGATGTTTATCATTATGAACAATGTTTGATTTGGATCTTTGATATGATTGTAATGACTTGTGGGCATGTCCACGGTTATTTAGTTAAAGCTAAGGTTTATGGATATTATGAATAAATAGTTGGGTTTCGTTTTATCATGCTGTCCATTCTGTATCATTCTGAGCATTCTGTCTTTATCAGTTAATATCTCATAATCTAGTTGTCCAATGGTCATGAAAATTTTATGGAGATAAGTAGACTTCAACATATTTCTTTTGGATCTGGAATCACCTTAATACCTATTATAAATTGTGAGATACAGCTGTTGTAAGTTGAGGTTTCTGTGCTGTCGGAATTCTGGAACAGTACTGCTTGTCGTCTGTATTTTACTAAGTAAACGTCAGAATCTGGAAAAGTGTTCTAAATGAAAGTTGTAGAGAATTTCATAATCTTTCCAGAAAGGTAAAATACGCAATCATATGATAAACATAGAGTGAGATATGCTCGATTTACTGCACTGCTATTGTCCAACTCGCCGGAAAAGTTCAGAACAAATATTTTCTTGTATACCCTACATATAACTCTTGTCTTCATCTTGTGACACCTACTCTTGTTACACCATTAACTTTTAAGAGTTATATGCTTGGACATGTGAGACTTCTATGATGCATCTACAGATGGTGAACACCAGGAGGAACAACCAGGGGGGCGAGGACCTGCCACCACCTCCCCCAGTCACCATGGAGCAGCTGATGATGATGCAGACACAGTTGCTTCAGCAGATGCCCTAGAACATGCAGAACATGGGGCAAGGGAATGGGAATGCACCCCCTCATGCCAGAGATAAGAGGGGAGAGTTCCTGAAAGGACACCCACCTGTATTCAAGCACTCTGCCGACCCACTCTAGGCTAACGACTGGCTACGTGCCATTGAGAGGCAACTGGAGATTGCCCAGTGTGATAATAAGGAGAAGGTTTTATATGCTTCTGGACAGTTGCAAGGAGCTGCACTGGATTGGTGGGACTCATTCTGCTTCGGCCGTACCAAAGCTAATCCCATCACTTGGGCCGAGTTCCGTAGTGCCTTCCGCTCTCACCACGTGCCTGTGGGACTAATGAAGCTAAAGAAGAAGGTGTTCTTGGCTCTCAAGCAGGGGAGCATGACTGTTGCTGAATATCGTGACAAGTTCATACAATTGTCATGGTATGCACTGACTGAGGTAGATGAGGACGGAAAGAGGCATGAGCTATTTATGGAGGGCTTAAATGATGGTCTCCAGTACCAGTTGTTGTCTCATACTTTTGCTACCTTCCAGCAGTTGGTGGATAAGGCTTTAGTGATCGAGAACAAGCATCGCCAGATGGAGGACAAAAAGAGGAAGTTTCAAGGACAACAATCCGGGAGCAACTCTCGCTTCCGTGCCAACCCTCAACAAGCTCAACCTAAGCAGCGCTATCAAGGTCAGACAGGTCTCAACCGCAGCCAACAACCCCAGCATGCACAGCAGCAGCAGTAGCAGTACAAAGCACCAGCTCAGCGCCAGCAACAGCCCAACAATGTACCTATGAGGAACAATGCCCCCAATGCTCTACAGAGGAATGGCGCACCAAAAGCGCTAAATGCAGTTAATGATAATAAATGCTTCAATTGTGGAGAGCCAGGACATTACTCCAACAGATGCCCCAAGAGGACGGCTAACTCATAGCAGAATTATGTTTGGGGGAAGGTGAACCATGTGACTACTAAAACAGCTCAGGAGGCACCAGATGTGGTGATCGGTACGTTTCCGATCAACTCAAACTCAGCTACAATACTTTTTGATTCTGGTGCTTCGCATTCCTTCATAGCATATACATTCATAAAGAAGCATGGTATTCCTATAAGTGTTATGAAGAAACACATGTTAGTAAGCTCACCTGGAGGGGTAATGAAAGCAGAGTGGATATGCTTAGCTGCTAGTCTCAGCATAAGGGGGGTAGAATTTCAAGCAAACCTTGTAGTCATAAACTCATCTGGTATTGATGTCATCTTGGGTATGGATTGGTTAAGCTTGCAGAAGGCAGTTATTAATTGTGGCAATAGTTCTATGAATCTTACCACTTCATCCGGAGAGGAAGTTGTGTATGTGGCAACTCAGTCCGCTGCAGAAATCTGCCGGGTTAATCAGTTGGAGGGCACAACCTTAGAAGATATAATGATAGTAAACGAGTACCCAGATGTCTTCCCTGAGGAATTGCTAGGTATGCCACCTGAACGAGACATTGAGTTTATAATTGAACTTTTACCTGGAACTACACCCATAGCTAAGAGACCCTATAGAATGGGAGTGAATGAATTAGCAGAACTTAAGAAACAATTAAGAGAATTGTTAGATAAGGGTTATGTCAACCTAGTTCTTCACCTTGGGGTGCACCAGTACTGTTTGTAGAGAAGAAGGATGGTACACAAAGGATGTGCATAGATTACATGTCACTTAATGAGGTCACAATTAAGAACAAGTACCCACTGCCTAGAATTGATGACCTGTTTGACCAGTTGAAAGGGGCTTGTGTGTTTTCCAAGATCAACCTTCGATCTGGATACCATCAGTTGAGAATAAGGCGTACTGACATCCCCAAGACTGCTTTTGTGACCCGATATGGACTGTATGAGTTCACAGTCATGTCTTTTGGTCTGACAAATGCACCTGCTTACTTCATGTATCTGATGAACAAAGTGTTCATGGAGTACCTTGACAAGTTTGTTGTTGTGTTCATTGATGACATATTAGTGTACTCTAAGAATGAAGAACATGAAGGACATTTGAGGTTGGTGTTGCAGAAGCTTAGAGAACATCAGCTTTATGCCAAGTTTAGCAAATGTGAGTTATGGCTAAAAGAAGTATCTTTCCTTGGTCACATAATCTCTAATGGAGGAGTAGCAGTGGATCCCAAGAAGGTTAGAGATGTGTTGAGTTGGAAGCCACCCAAGGATGTTAGTGAGATTTGGAGTTTTCTGGGTATGGCTGGGTATTATAGGAGATTCATCGAGGGATTCTCTAAGTTAGCAAAGCCCATGACTGCTTTGTTAGAGAAGAATGCCAAATTTGTATGGACTAAGCAATGTCAGGATAGTTTTGAGGAGTTGAAGAAGAGACTGACTTCTGCCCCAGTGCTCATCTTACCTGATCTCACCAAAAGCTTCTCCATCTATTGTGATCCCTCACGGCATGGTCTAGGTGGCGTTCTTATGCAAGAAGGAAGAGTTGTTGCCTATGCATCTAGACAGCTGAGGAAACATGAGTTAAATTATCCGACTCATGATCTGGAGTTAGCAGCTGTGGTACATGCTCTCAAGATCTAGAGGCATTACCTGATTGGTCATAAGTGTAAGATTTATACGAACCATAAAAGTTTGAAGTACATATTCACACAGCCAGATCTAAATCTGAGGCAGCATAGATGGCTAGAGTTAATCAAGGATTATGATTTGGATATACACTATCACCCGGGAAAGGCTAATGTTGTAGCAGACACCTTGAGTAGAAGGAGTTATGTGAACATGGCCTATACAACTCAACTACCTGAAGAGTTGTGTGAGGAGTTCAAATACCTGAATTTGGGTATTGTGGCCAACACCATGGAGTTAGAGGTAGAACCTACTCTGGAACAAGAGATTCGTAAGGGTCAGCTGAATGATGAGAGGATCAAGGATATTGCGGAGCGTATAGTGATTGGTAAAGCCCCAGGATTCCACATGGATGATCAAGGGATAGTATGGTTTGGCAAAAGGATTTGTGTGCCAGAAGTGAAATCTATTAGGGACTCTATCTTGAGGGAAGCTCATGACTCAGCCTATTCCATACACCCAGGGAGTACTAAAATGTATCTTGATCTTAAAGAAAGATACTGGTGGTATGGACTAAAGAGATGTAGCTGAACATGTGGCCATATGTGACATGTGCCAAAGAGTAAAAGCAGAACATCAGAGGCCAGCAGGTTTGCTACAACCTATGAAGATACCCGAGTGGAAATGGGAAGAAGTTGGAATGGACTTTATAGTTGGATTACCCCGTACACAGAGAGGATTTGACTCTATCTGGGTAATTGTGGACCGTCTGACAAAAGTGGCACATTTCATTCCAGTCAAGATAACTTATTCGGGTGCAAAGTTGGTAGAGTTATATATGGAAAGGATTGTATGTTTACATGGAGTACCAAAGAAGATCGTTTCTGATAGGGGTACACAGTTCACATCACATTTTTGGCAGAAATTGCATGAGTCCATGGATACGAAGTTGAACTTTAGCTCAGCTTACCATCCACAGATAGATGAATAGACCGAGATAACAAATCAGATCTTAGAGGATATGCTAAGAGCTTGTGCTCTGCAGTATGGGACAAGTTGGGATAAGAGTTTACCTTATGCCGAATTCTCCTATAATAATAGCTACCAAAAGAGTCTCAAGATGGCACCGTTTGAGGCATTGTATGGCAGAAAGTGTAGAACCCCATTGTTTTGGAATCAAACAGGGGAAAGTCAAGTCTTTGGACCAGATGTTTTGCAACTGGTAGAAAAACAGGTACAAACAATAAGGCAAAACTTGAAGGTTGCATAGTCTCGTCAGAAAAGCTATGCGGACACGAGAAGAAGAGATTTGGTGTTTGAAATCAGTGACTTTGTTTATCTCAAAGTTTCACCTATGAAAGGAGTTAAGAGATTTCATACCAAGGGAAAGTTGTTACCCAGGTATGTGAGACCATTCAAGATCATCAACAGGAGAGGAGAAGTTGCTTACCAGCTAGAATTACCGGAGCAGCTCTCAGGGGTTCATGATGTCTTCCATGTGTCGGAACTTATGAAATGTTTGAGAGTACCTGAGGAACAACTACCTTAGGAAGAACTGGATATCCGAGGGGATCTATCATACAAAGAATATCCAGTGAGAATCTTGGAAACAGTGGAGAGAATCACAAGGAGCAAGATAATAAGAATGTGCAAGGATCAGTGGAACAGACACTCTGTGGATGAGGCAACTTGGAAAAGAGAGGAAGATCAGAAGAACTGACTATCCCAATCTCTTTGAACCATCCAAATCTCGAGGACGAGATTCATCTTAAGGGGGTTAGGTTTGTAACACCCAAAATTCTTACTACAAATTAGCAATTAATTCTTAGCATTTATTAAATTTTCTAGGTATTTTTTATCTTAGGCCAAATAATAAACATTGGTTAAATAAAATAAACTATAAGGTTTAGAAACATGTTTGTTGCATTCATGCCGGAGCATATTGTTTTTGGTTGAGTGTAGGGCTAGTAGATTTGAAGTTGAATTCAAATTCTATTTGAATTTGGCTTAGAAATAAAAACATAGATTTGGAAAAGGATTTGATTTTGAAAAAAAAGTTCATCTTCTTCCCTTTTTAGCCCAACTGAATCAGCCCAGCCCTTTTCTCTCCTTCCCGCGCTGGACCACTGGCAGCCCAGCCGCGCCCATCCTTCCTCCTTTCTATTTTTCCCCGCACCGGCCTGCTTCCCTGCGGCCTTTTCTTCTCCTGCGCACACACTGCACGCGGCCTAGCCAGGCGCACCAGTTCACTCGACGGCCTACCCCGCACGCCAGCGCGCGGCCCACATTGGCACCCCGACCCACAGCGCCCGCCAGCCAGCCGCGCCGTGAGCCGTTTCCTTCTCCCACTGCGCCTCCGGACCCACCTGTCAGCGCCCTTTTCTTTTTTCCTTTCTTCTTCCCCGCGTTTCCTTTCTCTGCCCGACACTTTCCTTCCTCCAGTCGCCGTCGAAGGCGCTGCCCAGCATGATATCTCACCGCCGTCGCCACTTATGGAAAGCGGCCAATCCCGCCCAAATCCGTCTGCTCTCCTTCCTTCTAGCGCTCACCGCCTGGCCTATAAATCCCTGCGTCATCCCTTCTCCCTCTCCCATCCTTTGTTTCCATCTTCCAGCAGCCGCCGCTACAGCTCTCCCTCGCCCGCGCCTCGAAGCTCGACGCCGACGCCACCCAGAGATTCGCTGCGACCTCCCGCGCCCTTAGGTACCCCCGGTTTCACGATTTGGTCATGAAGTTCTCGGATTCAACCTCACTCGCATGCTCTCTCTCTCTTTCTCTAGTGCACCGCCACCGTCGACCTCGCCTCTAGAGCTCGTCTCGAACGTCGAGAACGCCTCCACCGGACTCGCGGTGAGCTCCCGACCTTTCCCGTGCTCTTTCTTCAATTTTTTGCGCATTGGAGCACCGTTTATGGAATCTCCAGTTGATGCCGTCCATGGCGCCACCGTGGGAGCTGTCATCGCCGATGACCCCCTGTTCCTTCGCAAGCAACGCCGTCGGTCTTTTGATGGACGGCCGAGATTGCGTACCCCTTCGGGGTTTATAATCGGTCCACCAGTTGGGCCATGGACCCGGTCCACCCCGCCACATCAGCGCGCCCACGCCCACGTGGTGCACCGAACCAACCCAGAGCGCCACGCGTCCGCCCAGTCAGCCGATGACGCGGTCAACCGTGACCCGCCGGGCACTTTTGTGATTTAGCCCTTCGGTTTTCTCAGAATCTACCCACAGTCCATTTTAATTCAAAATAATTATTTTTCAGTCCTGTTTTTATTTGGTTAGGCCCCTGTATTTTCTAGAATTAGTACCCGTAGTTCTATAACCATGAGTATTTATATTTTTAATTGTTTTAATTCAAAAATAGGTTCAGTTTATTTACAGAAATGCCATTGCATCTTATTTCATGCATAACTTTCACGTTTTAAGTCCGATTTGAGTGATTCTTTCGGTCACGTGTTCGTAGCAATGCATAGAATAGATTTATAAGCTTTTCAACTTATGTTTTTACTGTTTGGTGTACTATTCTAATAGAAGTCTATCTTGTATGCATGTAATGATTGGTATGATGCTTGATTGGTGATTGGATCACGATTAGAGGGTGAGCCATTTGAGGTGACTGAGGACCCACAGCAGGATCAGCAGTACTTCCAGGACAACTTTGAGGAAGGCAAGTATGCCAAAGGCCCCTTGTTACCTATGAACTATTATCATACATATTCATGCATGTGTTTAATTTGAAATGCCTTTAAGGACTTTACCTAGATGATTACTTGTACCACATATCCTTGATACCTGGGGTTATTGGGTAGGCATTTTGGATAGATGCTGCAGCGCTAAACATAAAATAATTATTAAACTTGATTAAAGGCTATATGCAATGTGATAAAATAGAGCTTTTTAGTAACAGATAGGGGGTTGGAGTACGGGGTTGAGTACTCTAGTGCCTCTCCATAAGGACTTAATCCTAAAGCGGCAACCCAGGAGGGGCCGTACAACCCCGAGTGTCACATGGCTCTAACTTTAACCTGTTAACTAGATTGTACTAGCTCGTTTGTAGCTCCAATAAGGGTAAGAGGGTATCTTTCCTTTTTCTGTTAGGGTGTGTACCGTGCTGCGATGCCCACGTGTGCCATTCCTTTGAAGCTATGACTTGTTAGTGCAACTAGCTAAGGGTTTTATAGTGAAACCTTGCCACACTTCCTGGGAAGAGGTGTAGTGGGTCTCGCGAACCCTGGCATTGGGAATCATGGCTCGGTGGGTAAAGATGTACAATTTCTGCAGAAATAATTAACCTGGTATAATAGTCGTGCTCACGGATACGAGCGGTCTGGATCCTTCAAGATTAGTGGTTACTGGGAATGGTGGATGGTTGCGAATTGAGATAAAATTGATGATACTTTAATATCACTTGGAGTTTGGGACTGTTCATTAAAGTAGTGATTCAGGATGCTAAAATTTGATCAACTAAAATTGCGAACCGCAGTCAAACAGTGTCAAGCCTTTTTGAGCCTCATAGATCCCTTTGATATACTTGCTAAGTATGGTGAGCTTACACTTGCTTTACATCCAATGAAAATCCTGGGTGGGTAACATATAATGGATATGAAGAGTTCCCGAGGATGTCCAGGACTACTAGGGAGACGTTCACTAGTTGGAGTCCCTGTGGCAGTTGGGCTAGTTATTCCGCTGTGATTGTAATAATATTGCCATTGAGCAAACTTTGTATTAACTTTGTGATGAGATATGCGATGTAATAAGTACTTTACTTTGATACTATTGCAATTTGTGATATATTTGTGTGTTTGGACATCCTGGGCGAACATATATGAGTACTTGGTTTTGCTATGCAAAATTGGGTGCGACACATAGTCTTCAAGGATCCAGATTGAAAGGTCAGAACTATTGATAATGTTAGCAACACATATACACAACTGCCCCGATATCCATGGATGGACATGGCATGACCTTGTGGCATAAGGATTTTCCTCGATGTCTTTCCCTCCATATCAATAGCAACTATCTAGGACAACTCCAACATGTGCATAAAACCATTACGAAATATAGTTCCTAAATATTTGGATACTAGAATGCCGTCTCCCCATTCAGATTCTTTACACATCCATGCTCTAGTTTTAGATGAGTAGATGCTAACAACTAACACCCCAGGCGACCTTAACCATAGTTCTACCATATGGAAGTGCGAGGAGACTATCGGATCAAACCCAAACAAGCTAACCCATAACAAAGGTTGCTATACGGTAGTAGCACTGATTTGCTAGTCATCGGATTGTCATTGGCGGTCCTTAACTCCAATTTCTAACCGCCAACTTTAATTTAAAAACTGCTAAAATAAACACCAAGCTTAGACATAGGGCTTTAGAACTAACAATTTTCACAAGTTTTGTTTGACCATTTGTAGGAGGGCATTCATGGAATACATAGAAAATACATTCAAAATGTGCCAAGAAATAAAGTATAACACCGTATTGTGCAAAGCAAAAGAGACCAAGGGGAGAAGGCCCACTTACCGGCAGAATCAGGGCTTGAAAGAGAGGAGAACAAGGACAAACCCAACTCAAATCACCTCATCTCAGCGAAAGCACTACATAGGCCCACTCTAGAAGACCAAAGGAGTTCAACCACCGAAGATGGGCCCGTTTGGGCTAACTGGTGGTGCGGCTGTTCTAGTGGTGGGGCTGCACCCCCACTGGCCCCGTTCACCCTGAACTTTGGTCTGTTGGTTCTTACCGCCTCTCCAAACATCGGTTGCATGTGCATCGCAGAAGACTTGGTACAAAGGATGGTGGATTGCTCAAGATCGGAGGGCATGCAAAGAAGCATAGCTCCACTCCATCTCCACCATTGATTTTATGATAGTTTGATCCAAGGGCCATGGTGAAGAAGCACACGGATCACTGACATGGCACATTGAGTGGCCTCCATTCCTCCTCTCAAACTATAAATACCCCCTCACTCCCTCTCTTACAACATACAACACCTCAAGGAGCAAGAGCAGTACCAAGGGCATCATTTCAAGGCTTAGGCCATATCTTTCTAGAGTTGTAAGGGAGAGATTTTAGGGAAAGCTTGGGGAAGTGCCAAACTTGTCGGTGTCTCCGCATCTTGTACCTCAACGAACACCTGCGTGATACTTCATTGGGTTTTCCCACGAAGTGAGTGTTCGTGATACATCTCGGTGTCTGTCCTTTGTAATCCCCCATGTTCAGGTTTGGTATAGAGCTACAGGTTGGCCTCACTTGGCAGACCAAGTGTGATCCGGTGCCCGAAGTAAGCAAGTAAAAGTAGAGTTTATCTGTCCTGAGACCCTAATACCATAGGAATCCTTATCTACCCTTTCTAACTCTATCCATGTGTTGTCCTTGGATGAATTAGCTAGAAGAGTACCTCCGTTCCCTGTGGAAAATATGATACCCTAAATACTTCCAGGTGAAGTGCTACAATGGTACTTCCGTGCGCTTGCAGATTATTTCTGTTTGCATTAAGAAATACCAACAAGCATTTCTAGCACCGTTGTTGGGGAACGGTTGCTGTATTTCCTTCAAACCTAGTTCGTCCTCATATTTGTATAATTTCTTTTTGTGAAAAAACAAAAATATTTTCTTTTATTTTTATCACCATGAAATCCACTCCTATCCAATACCGGTCCGCTTCAAAGGGTGAGTTCACTGAGCCACCACCAAAACCAAACCATTCATCTGGCAGTAGACTCCACCCAAGTTTTATAGCTATGGTTCGGGCACAACCCTTCTTTCCCTAAAATCTCGTATGAAAACCCCTGCCATCACTTGCACGAGTTCGAGGAGATGTGTATGTGCCTGAGTATCTCGTATCGTCAAAGGTACACTCAAGCTATAGAGAGCACAAATGGAGATTAGGATGAACTTAAGGATAGGTTCTGTCTTGCATTCTTCCCTATATCTCGTATCGTCTCTCTACCAAGAGCAATCCATGACTTCGAGCAATATGAGAAGGAGTCTATAGGTGCAGCCTAGGCTAGGTTTTCAATGTTAATACATGCTGGCCTAGACCGATCTTTACCCGATGGCATATTGTTGCATCTCTTTTGTTCGGGTATTAACATAGATGCAGACCTATACCTAGACATGACTGCCAAAGGCCGGTTTACACACAAACCCATGACAGAACAAGTGAAATACCTTGAAAACCTCCTAGAAAGTCATACTTCCTCCATCATGAGAAATAGAACCCTCTAGGCGAAAGTCATGTCAAGCATTGAGTACTGCTCATCAATCGAATCCAAACCCATAGCCTCCTTAGATTCGACTCATGAGCCCTCACCCGAACCACGAACATCGAAGAAAAGATTAATTCATCCATCAGAGTTCCTGATCGAAATCAGAGATTATGGTAATACCTCGAAATACCTTGGGCACGAAAAGCTTATGCTTCTAAGGAAGATTCCCCCATGATAAAACCATCAAAGGAATGGTTAATGGAAGTGGAACGCTCTTCCGAAGCAATTCAGATTCTTTCACCTTCCACGACCATTTCTTGTTCATTAAGGGGAACTGTTGTAGAAACCCTGCATAATCCTACAATCGAGACTAATATCATGTTAGAATTCCTAGTGAAAAACCTTTTGGGTAACATGCCACTAGTGCCAACCAACAAACTTTTCAAAAGTCCCTCGGGACTCATCTTTGAATGTAGTGGGATTGTTTGGGCCATGCCTATTGAAATTCATGGAACCGAGGTTCATCTAGATTTCCACATCTATGCCATCCTCGACTTTGATCTTCTTATAGGCTACCTGTTTGAAAAACTTTTCCAAGAAAAACCCTCCCAAGGGAGCCTTAACGAACAGTTGGGAAAAACTGCTTTCACCACTCCTATCCTTTGCGTAGAAAATCCAATGGTGAAGCATCATTCCAACCATGACCTGTTCAAGGAGGTGAAGTTTGTATCTTCATTCGTTTCACCTGAGCTTTCTTGTGAAACAGAATGTCTATCATCACCCTCTTGCTTGAACCCAAGTCATGTCCCTCTGGCCATCCAGACATTGTTCTCGATAGTGGTCGAGATTCAACATTGATCCTACACAAAAAATTTTGTGCCATGGACAATCCTTCAACACCAACTCTGAGAGCGAGAAGAAGGATTCCGCTGTTGAGCATGAAAGTTTCTCTTTTGAGACTCCTCATGTTTCATGCTCACTTTTGGAGTCTCTAGATTTGATCACACTTAGTGCCACACGCCTCTACATGGACCATAATCATCTCTTAGTTATTGTTTGCAAACTTTTTAAGAGGATGGTTGTGGATGCTTTTATTTATCATAAATATTGCAAATCTTGTAGTATCACTATGGCACTAGCCTTGCAGCTTGAACATTAATGCTGGTGAAGCTAGGAACTAAACCACCATAGATAGCTACAAGATGAAGTTCCCAAGGTCAAGCTTATGACCATAAACAAAGAACTGCCGAAAGATACCCCGGATTATCATAAAAAAATATACAATAATGATAATGAAAAAAAAGCTTTCTTGTCAATAAAAGCAAGAACATGCTATCAAGTTAGTATGCACTTCGGGTATTCTTGTCGCTAACCATTTCAGGTTGAGACTAAGAAGAACAAGGGACATACGATGCACGAGAACATGAGAGCTACATCAACTAAACACCGTGATGCCCTTTGGTGATGGAACACACTCAAAAGGAGGCCCTGACTTTGCACACTTGACTTTTACACAAAAGTCCAAGTGTGGGGTAGGATGGTGAAAATCTCACCACAAGTTCCATACACAAAGGCCATCTTGGTTAAAAAGAAAAAAATGAATGATGCCAAGTTCTACCTTGCTATATATAAAAAAAAAGAAAAAAAGAGCAATAATATAAAAAAAAGAGAGAAAAAAAGAAAAAAGGGAGAAGGAGCCATAAGACGGGTGCTCCCCTCTCATACCTTTGATGCTTATCACCAAGGCCCATGTAGCCTAGCCTTGTTGATCACCTGAATAATTCTATCAAGCCACCGTGCAGCAGGCTCGAAGCTTCGATCCACAGATGCTATTGGTAAGAACATTTAGGTATGCAAGGGTAAATAAAATGCTCTCCAACTCCCTTACTCATATTTGTCTCCATAAGAATTAGTTTGCTCATACAAGATTCATGCTTTCCTTGTTTATGTTGTATGCTCTGGTTTAGGTGTATTCTATATAGGCACACCCATAGGCTTTTTGAATTAAGCATGGTGCTTTGGTTAAAATGGCCTTCTTTAATCAAAATTTTGACATGGTGTTGAAATTTGTTAATGAACTTGAGTTATTATTTTCATAAACATTGGAAGTAATCTAAAATGGAGATAAACCAAGGCTAGGAATACATTGCAATTTCACCGTGAGCCTTACTTATGCTAAAAGATAAAAAGTTGGTGAACAAATAAATAAAAAAAATACATAGACTAAAAAAATATAATAATCATAAATAATAAATAATATAAGAAGAATTAGGCCCCCTTGTTTGTTTCCACTTTTATTTCTTTTTGTTGAATAAATAGGTACAAGAATAAGTATGGGGGAGACAATCCACACAAGCATCCAAAACCTCTCCCATGAATGATGCACAATAGATCAACAGTTCCAAACTCGGTTTGTGCATCCTCACTCCCTACAATCTTGAGTTTAAAACAAACATAATCTTGATCACTAGAATTAAACTCAATAAACCAACTATGCCTCCATGCAATTTTATAAACCACACTTCATTCAAATTTTCAAAAGTGACATGTTCATAATATCTTTAAGATAGAAGCATGCATAAAGTTTGTTCCATATATATACACTTATACTTGTGAGAAAATATTCTAATAGGACAATCATTATGACTAAGTTGTGAGGTGTGATATAGTTCTGACTTAGAAATCCTACTATTTCTATTCGAAGTACTTGGAGAATTTGTTTTGATAAAAATGTTATAAAACCATAGTATCACATACACCTCAATTGGTGAGCAATTCCTACCAAAGCAAAATATGACATCTTGCAAGTTTCAAGCCTACTAGATATGCTGCTTGCTATTGTATTGAGTTTGGTCAAGTCTTGTTGACCCTTGTTGAGAGATTTATCATGCTGCCAAGATCAAGATCACGTACACTCCACATACACATGCTACTCCTACACTGGGAGTACGCACAAACATGCTTCCATTTAGATCCACCAAAAACTCTGCTCCTACACTGGGAATAGACAAAAAAAATGTTTGTTAGGAAAATATTCCATGTTCTAAAAAGATAATGATCTCTCTCTAAATATGTGGTTTAGAAGAAGAGACATGGGCTATGCAAAAAGTTAAAAAATATGGCACATGAAGGTCCAAGAGAAAAAAAATATGAACACATGAAGGTCCAAGTAAAAAAATGATGAGCAAATGAAGGCTCATGTATTAAAAAAGGAAGAAAGATAGCCATGTTTCAAAATAATAAGTTATAGATGGAGATCATATCTACAAAAGGAGTTTAGTTTTAGTACACCCTATTTCACACACATGCATATCTTGATCTAAGAGTATGACACTTCTCTCCTTGGATCCTCGATTTGACTTTACAACATATGCAATACAAGTATGCTATATTATTTATCCCTACCTAAAGCTCCACATAAACCTTTCTAGAAGTAGGAGAAAACAAAAGAAGGCAAAACATTGTTATGCCTTGGTAAGGATTTATACACCATTGAGTGATTTGAGAGTGCCATTTGAGGAGTATAAAGTGAACTATGCCTAGAAATACTTTCAAAAACTCCAAGTTACTAAGATGCGATTTGGGAAGATGACTTTGTTTCAAGAACTGTTCCGCTTTTCAACAACCCAAGGAAACATGTTAGCTAACGCCACATATCCCACTTGTGTAAGGAATGTGTTGGAATAACTTTTATGTAAGCCATATATCTTAGGATGTTATGCTCATGATTGTTTTTATCTCTAAGCTTTGCTCGAGGATGAGCAAAGGGCTAAGTGTGGGGGAGCTTGTTGGCGGTCCTTAACTCCAATTTCTAATCGCCAACTTTCATATAAAAACTGCTAAAATAAACACCAACCTTAGACATAGGGTTTTAGAACTAACAATTTCCATAAGTTTTGTTGTTTGATCATTTGTAGGAGGGTATTCATGGAATACATAGAAAATACATTCAAAATGCACAAAGAAACAAAGTATAACACCATATTGCGCAAAGCAAAAGATCCCAAGGGGAGAAGGCCCACTTACCAGCAGAATCAGGGCCTGAAAGAGAGGAGAACAAGGATAAACCCAACTCAAATCACCTCATCTACGCGAAAGCACTACATAGGCCCACTCTAGAAGCCCAAAGGAGTTCAACCGCCGAAGATGGGCCCGTTTGGGCTGATTGGTGGTACGGCCACACCAGTGGTGGGGTTGCACCCCCACTAGTCCCGTTCAGCATGAACTTTGGTCGGTTGGTTCTTACCACCTCTCCAAATGTCAGTTGCATGTGCATCACAGAAGACATGGTACGGAGGATGGCGGACTGCTCAAGATAGGAGGGCATGCAAAGAATTACAACTCCACTCCATCTCCACCATTGATCTTATGACGTTTTGATCCAAGGGCCATGGTGAAGAAGCACATGGATCGCTGACATGGCACATTGAGTGGCCTCCATTCCTCCTCTCAAACTATAAATATCCCCTCACTCCCTCTCTTACAACACACAACACCTCAAGGAGCAAGAGCAATACCAAGAGCATCATTCCAAGGCTTAGGCCATAGCTTTATAGAGTTATAAGGGAGAGATGTGAGGGAAAGCTCGGGGAAGTGCCAGACTTGTTGATGTCTCCCCATCTTGTACCTCAACGAACACCTGCGCTATACTTCTTCAGGTTTTCCCACTAAGTGAGTGTTCGTGATTCTTGTTGTATAAAATCTTTTGATTAGTTAAGCTTTATTCTTACTAGTTTGCGGGTTTGTCGTTCGTCCCTGTGACTGATACTCTAGTATGAGGACTCCTAATAAAGACGGAAGTTCCTGGCCGATGCTAGAGTAGTAACCAATAGCATAGACGTGGTGTCTAAGCTTGAAGTTACCTTCGTTTGCCTCATTCCCCATGGATGAGGGGTAAGCGGTAGGTGGTGACAACCATGTTCGTCCTTTGTAATCCCCCACATTTGGGTTCGGTGTAGAGTTATAGGCCGGCCTCGCTTGGCAGACTAGGTGTGATCTAGTGCCCAAAGTTAGCAAGTAGAAGTAGAGTTTATCTATCCTTAGACCCTAATACCATAGGAATCCTTCTCTACCCTTTCTAACTCTATTCTTGTGCTGTCCTTGGACAAATTAGCTAGAAGAGTACCTCCGTTCCCTATGGAAAATACGATACCCTGAATACTTCCGTGCGCTTGTGGATTATTTCTGTTTGCGTTAAGAAATACCAACAATTGCAGACAACATAGCGAAGCCCAATACACTAGTAGAGGATGAGGCCTCTGTAGCAATCTGAGATGATTAAATCTTGAATGGCAAAGGGCAAGAAGGAAAAGGAGTGGTATTCACCGGTGAAGCTGGCAAATCGACGTTTGCCTTTCCATGTGCCATACATGAATCCGGCGACAATTTGGGGCAGCTCCTTATGGTACTCGGATTCCAAGATGAGGCGGTTCCAGGAGTGACACACACATTTATAGCTGCACAAGGTGTGGGCAGTGAGGTGGAGGATAAGGACCAAGACATCGTCTATGAGGATATCTACTTCGTTCCTCTTGTTGGGGACCTCCTCCTCCATCTTGACTAGGATCTGGTGGAGCAGGGCCAGCGATGGAAGCGGTGTTGTTGTTGCCTGAATCAGAGTAGGAGCACCTACGGGGATGTGCTCATGAGCTCCTTAATAATCAGATGGAAGCTTGATTCATACTCAGATGAGATAAGAGGGGAATAAAAAGCCAAGAAACATGGATAAGGGAAGTGCTAAAGCATTACCCTTACGTTTGGATCTTGCGGCAGTGAGCTCGAGTGACCACACCAGTGATGAGTACCAGCCTGGTCACTAGTGGATCTATGCAGGCCTGCCGATGAGCTATACCAGCGCGGAGCAATAGCTTGTTGGCAGTGAGTGGTGACTTGCACGCCGATGAATAGGTGCTGTCACGTCGTTCAGCACTGGAGAGAAGGAGCGGCGATGAAGAATAGCAGCACTAAGGAATAGGGTGGGTAGCGGTCTTTGTAAGCTAACTACAAAGTAGGACTTGCGGGAATAGAAATTTCCACCAAAATTTCTAAAAACGCATGGGAGTCTCGCGCTGGCTTGCAGATTGACGACATTGGCGATGAAGGCTACCAGCGGTGGTGGTTGGGTCTTAAAGAAGATGTTAGAACCTAACGATGGACGTGTCATATGGAAATTTAATGTTGGCAGCACAAGAAAAACATAGCAAGAAGATGTTAGCACCTAACGGCGGACGTGTCATACAGAAATTGAACGTTAGAAAGGAACTAAATATTATAAACATTATTTTTGCAAGATGCAGAGATAGGTCACAATCCAACTACTTGCAGGGAGCATGGTCCCCACTGAGCACTAAGCGGCAACCAAAGCCCTAGCGGCCCCTTGACATTGATGAATGCGAATAGCGGTGGTGATATAATTTTTTTTAACAACGCTTATATCCGACGGTTTAAAAGAATTGTACGATGTTAATACTAATTCAGTTGGGCCTTAATACCTTACTGAACACACAGCATATATAGATATAATCCATAAATTACATCTGTAAGGGACTGTGACGCCTAAGAGGGGGGTGAATTAGGCAAATTAAAAATCTACTTCTAACTATGGCCTCTAATTTTCACCTTAGCAAAACCTATGCAAGAAAGTAATCTATCCAAGTGTGCAACTACGGTTTTACTAATGTGTTGCTATCTCTACCGCAAAAGAGTTATGCAACCAAGGTTCCAATCCTATCAACTAGCCCATCAACTAAGCTGGGAAAGAAAAGCACACAACCAAGGTAGCAATATAAATTCGGAAGGTAAAGATGAGGTAGAGATGCAAACTCCCGTCGACGACTCCGGTATATTTACCAAGGTATCGAGAAGTGCGCAAGCTTCCCTCTAGTCCTTGTTGGAGCCCCTCACAAGGAATCCCTTGCAAGGGCCAAGATCCTAGTCGGGTAACTCCGTGGATAGCCCCAGACCTTCCCCACAGGCAAGTGGGTCTCCGGTGTGCCTTCCGGCAAGCCTCTCTCGGACCACTCCTCGCCGTCTTCACTATCAAGCTTCTGGCCAAAACACCGCGGGCCTTGTTCCCTTCGGTACACGGTGGCAGCCACACCACAAACGCGATTAGTGTGGTCTCACAAGACTACAAGCCCAGCCGAGTACAAACATGGTGCACGCAAGCACCTTTGATCAAGAGGTAGGCAGACCTCACTAGCAACTAGACCTAAGCCTAGAGCAAGCGCATATGAGCGTGGTCTAACTAACCTAAGCACTTCGTAAAGCACCTACGCTAATCACCAAGTGATCTTTAAGCCCTATGCATGTGGAGAGCACAAATGTTGTGTAGCAACACCCCTCTACCTTTCCCTTGCTACCTCACACCTAGTTTGTCCGGTTGGAGCAATTTATAGCCCCAAGCAAAGATATGGCCAGGACAACATCACCCTTTCTATGGACCGTCGGACCATATGCGTCAGAGTTTGATGCTTTCTGTAGGTTACCGTTGAAACTATCCATTTTTCTATGAGCGTTGGACCAAACGGTGAGCGTCGGACCATTAGCGTCGGACCGTCCGGCGCTCCATTTTCAGCACAGGCACACCTCCGTATTTTGGGCGTAACTTTTAGCTCCGAACTCCGATTTTGATGATCTTGGACTTTTCGAAAAGTTAATGAAAAGTTCTACAGCTTTGAGCTGGTGTCACGTCAATTTGAGCAGATCCAAAATCATTAGACAATTCCAATTCATTCACGTCTTTGTCTCGGATTGAGTGGCTTCAACTTGGTTTGTGTATTTGTATTTGCGCTTCTACTTCTTGGTGGCTTTGACTTCTAGCATGTCTTGCAGGTCTTAAAAAACCTTCTAATGTCTTGCTTGAGGTGTTGATCATACGGATCACCTCATTGCCTAAGTCAAAGTCCACCTTGCATCCATTTGAACTATACCTTGTATACTAGCAACCAACATTAGTCCAAATGGTCATGTTGTTCATCAAACACCAAAATCCAAATTAATTGGGCCAAAGGGTCCATTTTCCTTATAATCTCCCCCTTTTTGATGATTGATGACAACATGACCAAAGCAAGCAAATAATAATAAATGCTGAAAGAAAAACTATCTACTTGCTAGGATGCAATGCAAAAGCAAGTTTATACGATGCTAACGATAACACTTGTATGGATCTTTGTAAACTTATCTTGCCCTTGCAATTTGTCCCCAAGTGGCATTATGGACTTAAGCCTCCCCTAACTTCATAATCCACTATCCTCCCTTCCTCGGACAATTACCACTTGTATTTTGTAATGGTCGGGCTTGCTTTTGGTCCTACAATTTCTCTCCTTTTGGAATCAAACACCAAAAAGGAAGACATTAATAGCATAAGGGAGGGTGAAGTATATGTGGAGTGGAATAGATCACAAAACTTGACTCTCACATTACATATAGACTAAGCTCCCCCTAAATATATGCATACATATGGTGGGGGTGAAGTATATGCATAATTATTTGGCAAAATAATGCACAAGGAAATTTAATCTATATAATGTATGGAGAAATCATATAAATACCAAAGTGAGATCAACATAATGATATCGCTTTAGAAATACCACATGTAGAGACCACTTGGATCATCACCACTTGTAATGATATTACTTGTAAATGGTGGTAGATTTTAGAGCATGAAGCTTATCTCTAGGGACTCCATTTTCCTTACAATGAGACTACTATACACATGATAAGCTTAAAATGGTGTTAGTCTCAAAGCATCCAACTTGTAGAATAACCTCCCCCTAAATTTGTGCACACAAGCATGGAATACTTGTAGGAGACATGCACATTGAATTTTGAGGTAAAAAATATCACTTGAAAGATAACATCACATGATTGTGAAAAATCATTTTTAAAGATGATATTTGGGGAAAATTATCTACAATTTGGACTTTAGCACATATTAGATACAAACTTGTAAAAAGAAATAAACTACTTGTAAGACGAGCTATGTGTCGTGCTCTTAAACATTTTAAGCCCTTGTAGGTTTGCTCCAAGGGCAAGAGTGATACCGAGCAAGCCTACCATATGATATACCTAGTGTATGCAAGACAAAAGATTAAACATACAAATGCAAACCTAGGCATGAAAAAGGAACTAGATGCTAAATAAAATTGCACAAGAAATTAAATCTAGTTACCTAACATGGGAAGGGGAATTTGGGTCCATAGTGTTCACTAACCCACTTGGCAATACCCTTGTAAAATGTGATGCACCCCATGAAATGCACCCGAACTTTGCCAAGCCTCCAAATTCCCCGAAGTCCATTGGACTTCTCACTTCCCCTTCGGGATCCAAACCTTCTTGGTGCTCTTCATGTTGGAAATGATCTCTTTTGGCACCCAAATATATTTGGCCCCATTGTTAGCTTGCTTGTTCACCTTGACGGCCACTACGTCTTCATTCTTCTTCTTCTTCAAAAGATAAGGTGTGGAGGCCTTCTTGTCCACCTTGTTGGTGTAGGTGTTGGAGAGCTTGCTTGTTTGCTTTTTTGTTTTTCTCTTTCTTCTTAGCTCCTCCCCCATTCTTCACCGTGCACTCATAGGACTTGTGGCCTTCCTTGTGGCACACGTAGCAAACCACGATTTGTCCTTCATCAAGCTTTTTCACTCCATTGATGGTGTTATCTTGATGAAGTTGGGTCTGGTCCGTCCTGCCTTTCACTTAAGTCAAGTCCTTGGTGAGGCGAGCCACTTCTTGCTTGAGTTGCTCATTCTCCATTACGACCTCTTGTGTGCATGTTTCTACAACTTTCTCAAAATGAACTTGGTTGCAAAAGGGTGAGTCAAAACATAAATCATTGCAAGAAGTAAAGGCATCCTTTTTAGGCATGTCAAAGATTGAACTTTTCTTTTTAGGTGCCTCGGTGGGGGACGTACCGATGGCTTCAAGATTATCAACTTTATTAGTTAGCTCATCACAATGTTTGCACATGGTTTCCATTTTAGCAAGCAAACTTTTATAAGCATCTTGTGAGCTAGCTAACTTTTCCTTTAATTTTTCATTTTTCTTTACATGTTGCTCATCATTGATTGTGCATTCATGTTTGTTTGCACTAGCCTCAATTTGCTCAATTTTAGTAGATAGCTCAACATTAAGGTTTGCAAAAGTTTCATATTGTTCAAGCAAGGCATTATAAGTTTCTTGTGAGCTATCTAACTTTTCTTTTAGCAATTTTAGCTTCTTTTGTTGGCTAGTACTACTTTTAGCATATTTAAGATTTTCTTGCACAAGTTGCTCATAAGAAGGTAGCTCATCATCACTATCACTATAATTCTCACTAGAGTAGGATGAACTTTCGTTACCTTGTGCCATTAGGCACGTGTGAGAAGATCTTGATGATGATTGCTTTTGCCCACGCCTCTTGTGATGGTCTTCTTCTTCACTTCAAGAATCATCCCATGACCTTATTGATGTGAGGGCTTTGTCCTTGAATGCCTTCTTCTTTATCTTGGGTGTGGGCTTGTTTGGACAAACTTCTACAAAGTGCCCCAACTCGCCGCATCCATAGCATCCCTTCTTTCTTTGCTCTCTTCTTTGACCTGTGAAGATGAAATCTTGAACTTGGATGGGCACACCCTTGACATTGAGCTTTTGGATCATCTTCTCCACCTTGTTGATAAGCTTGATAGATTCTTCATCAAGGTCAAAGGTGGAGGAGGAAGATTAATCATCATCACTTGATTCTTCATCATCATCATCCTCATCATCTTCTTCTTCTTCACTTGAGGAGCTTGAGCTTGAGCTTATCTCAACTTGCTTGCCCTTCATCTTTTTGTGCTCACTCAAGCAAGAGCTTTGCCTTTACTTGATGAAGAGGCTTCTTCTTGACCCATCTTACGTTACATCTCAAATGCCACTATCTTGCCAATCACAATGGCCGGGGTCATGTTGCTCAAGTCCTCCATGTTGTGAAGGATGGTGATGATGCTTGCATACTTATCTTGTGGTAGCATGGAGATGTTCTTCCTTATGATGTCCGCATCACCTAGCTTTGTTAATCTAATAGAATTGAGCCAATAGAATAATATCATGAACAAGCACATCTTCATTCATTTTAAAGGAATCAAAGCTTTGTTTAGCTAGGCAATGTTTTTGCTCACGGACATTACTTGTGCCGTCATGGAGCTCTTGTAATTTTAACCAAATTTCATGTGCTATATTTAGGGTGAACACTTGGTTAAAGACATCCATGCTAAAAGATTCAAATAAGAAATTTTTAGCTCTAGCATTGAAATGCATTTCCTTTTTATCACTCTTGGTTGGTTTTTGGGATTCTTAATGGGTTTCATCCCGTCACGAGTGACTCTCCAAACATCTAAATCAACCGCATCAAGGTAACAAGCCATTCTAGCTTTATAGTAGGGGAAATTCATGCCGTCAAAGTACGGAGGCCTAGAGGTATCCATCCCAACCACTCTAACAGCGTCAGCTCAACGACGGTGAAGCCAAAGGTCCAAATTGAGTCAACCGGCTCCGATACCACTTGTAAGGGACCATGACGCCTAAGAGGGGGGGTGAATTAGGCAACTTAAAAATCTACTTCTAACTATGGCCTCTAATTTTCACCTTAACAAAACCTATGTAAGAAAGTAATCTATCCAAGTGTACAACTATGGTTTTGCTAATGTGTTGCTATCTCTACCGCAAAAGAGTTATGCAACCTAGGTTCTAATCCTATCAACTAAGCTAGGAAAGTAAAGGACACAACCAAGGTAGCAATATAAATGTGGAAGGTAAAGATGAGGTAGAGATGCAAACTCCCGTCGATGACTCTGGTATTTTACCGTGGTATTGAGAAGCGCGCAAGCTTCCCCCTAGTCCACATTGGTGCCCCTCGCAAGGAATCCCTTGCAAGGGCCAAGCTCCCGGTCAGGTAACTCCAAGGATAGCAATGGCAGAACCACCCGAAATAACATGCTTTCGAAGGCGCTCGTCTTCTACTAGACTCTAAGCACCTCGAAAGTAAGCTACATCGGACAGTTCCGTCGAGCACACCCCAAGAGAGAACTCAAAACAATACATGTTTTACATCCAGAATCCAATAATGAGTATGAGCTTACGATACTTAGTCCATTTCATACAACAAAAGTTCTTGGAAATTATTTATTACAATACCAGAGTTCAGAGTACGATAATTAAACAACGGAATGAAAATAAACATCTTGTGGAAACGATACAAGGATCCATCTATGCCCACCAGAAGAATCCTCCACACAAGAGCTACTCCTCAAGCTGCACCTGCAACAGGGTAAAATAAACCTTGAGTACAGAATGTACTCACAAGACTTACCCGACTAGTGGGAATAGTTTCCCGACTCCAAGGGGTATGATAGGCAATATGGGTTTGTTGTTTTCTTTTTGTTTGCGGAAAGCATTACTAATAGTGCATCCTTATAGTCAAGTTTTATTAGCAGTCATGATTACTTCATTAGCTAACCATTCTAGGTAAGCACATGTTCTACTTTCAAGCAAGGGTTGAGCAATCAGAACCATTTCATCATCTTTCATCTTCTAGTTCTTACTACGGTGCTAGACCATAGCCAAGTCATACCGTCTCACAAAAATGGCTATTCACGAACCAATGTACCCCAGCAAGGTACCCCAAAACACATGCTCCGTTTGTATCCTAGGCACAAACAAGACCAACCGATTCCACTCCTATCACGGGGTCCAGGTCCCCGTCCAAACTTGGACTCCAAGCCCTCACACTTGAGACCCAGTCTCAGTATGGTGCTTAGACCTCCACCTTTCTCCGCCTCCAATCAGTTATTCCAAAAAGAGCCAGAACCCGCGACAAGAGCGTAACGAGCCTTCCCGCTCCCATAAGCAAGTATGTGCTCAAGATAATAAGTCTGTGACCTGACTATCATCCACAGCAACAGACGGTCCTCAATCGACACGAACGAGGAAAATAGTGTAACCAAGCTAAGCCCCATTGGCTGTGGGACACAACCTGTTACACACACCAATACCCATACCATATCGCTGCCCTGTCTCCATTTTTCCTTTCATCATTTTATTATGAGAGTAATAATAATCCCCTGTTGTGAGCAACGACAGGTTACTCACACTACCGATGACCTAAGCATAGCATCTACTTGAACCTACACTAGTAAGACTCTTAGGACAGGTGTATCTATGAATGTGGTTTCCATAAAATTCTTGTAACATAAATGCACAACACACATATATATATGGTGAACTATAAAATAGAGGTTATGCACCGGGGCTTGCCTTGGGTAGGCTTGGTGTCAGCTGAGTCAGTCAGCGGCGGCTCCGAGACCTCCTCCTACACAAGAATCTCCTCGTACTCCTCGACAATCACCTCAAACTCATGATCGCCAGTGGTCATGATCTCAGTCATGATCTCAGCCAACTCCGGCATGAAGACTGAATTCATGAGATACATGAAGAATGCAGAAGCATTGGTGAGACCAAAAGACATGACTAGGTATTCATAGAGCCCATACCTAGTAGAGAAAGCTGTCTTTGGTATATCTTGTGGCCAGATCTTAATTTTGGTGATACCCACGAAGATCAATCTTTGAAAACACCTTGGCACCAACCAACTAATCGAACAAAGTATCAATACGAGGTAAAGGATACTTGTTCTTAATGGTTACCGCATTGAGAGGGCGATAATGCACACACATCCAAAGAGTGATGTCCTTCTTCTTCACAAAAATAGTGAACAACCCCATGGTGAAGAACTAGGACGGATGAATCCTTCTCCAACAATTCTTCTAACTGTTTCTTCATCTCACCAATTCCTTTGGAGCCATGCGATAAGGACGCCCACGAAATAGGAGCAGTACTAGGTTCTAACTCAATGTCAAACTCCACATCCCTGGTCTGGTGGTAACCAGGTAGATCTTTGGGAAAGACATCCAGAAACTCACAGACCACAGGAATAGAGGGAAGGTTAGGAGATGCTTCAAAGATGAGCAATAACGGTAGGGTGGAAACTAAAGACATAAGGAGAGACATTCAATCCTCGAAGAAGGAAGCTTCAACTCAACAATTCTTTGCCTAAGGTTCAAGACTACCCCATAGTTTCTCAACAGTTTATTCCCCAAATTGCATGTATGCCTTGCCCAGCAAAGCACCATGAACGGAGACAATAAGAATGAATTGCTAGTACTAGTCTCACTGTGTGTCCGTGAAGTTTTAATGCACAACTGCACACCCAGTGTTCTAATTCTATAGGCAATAGGAAAAGTCATAGTAGATATATTGTACCTTTGTGCAAACCCCATACTCATGAATGAATGTGATGCACTAGAATCAAATAATACATATGCTGGGTGGGAATAAATGGTGAACATACCAGCCATCACAGGCTCTCCTTGCCGAATCTCCTCAGCCTCAGTGAAGTTAACCTGTCCTAAGTGGCTCATGGGCACCTTCTTCCTGATGATAGTCCTCTTGACCAAACAGGAATTGGCTGAAGGCTGAGAAGACTGAGCAAGCTAGTTCTGGGGGTACTCATGAGCATAGTGAGCTTCCTTGCCACACTTGAAACAAGCACCTAGCTTGTTCCCCTGTCCCTGACGAGGTGGAACCTACTATCCCTGAGGCTGCTGCACCTGCTGAGTAGGTGCACGATATTGAGTGGGAGGTGCCTAGTGAGTCTGTTGAGTCTGGCGAGACCACTGTCCACCCGTAGAGTGATAGGACACCCTCCTCACAACCTATACCTTTCTAAGACTGTGGGTGACTAGAAGACCTAGTGAGCACCCTCTTGCGCTTCCACTCAGCCTAAGAGTCACGCTGAAGTCCCTCCATAGCAATAGCAGCATTCATCAAAGCACCAAAGGTCTGATAGCTCCCTGTATATAACTTCTCTTGTAAGATGCAAGAGAGACCATGATTGAAATGGTCCATCTTCTTCTCATCAGTATCCATATGAGTCCCCGTATACTGTGCAAGATGGTTGAACTTGTTCACATACTCCATCACAGTCATGTTTCCTTGCTTCAGCTCTAGAAACTCGGACAGCTTCCTGTTCAGCAAACCAGCAAGAATATAGTACTAACAAAAAGCAGTGGTAAACTCCCGCCAAATCACATGGTGGTCCACAGGCTGTAGGCGTTGAAAGTGTCCCACCAACCACTGGCAAATCCCAGAAGCTATTGTGCGGCAAAACGCACCTTCTGCTCATCAGTCACATTGAGCAGCTAAACTTCTGCTCCAGAATATAAAGCTAATGCTCCACGTCCAGAGGCTCAGCTGTCGGCATGAACGTGGGCGGGTGTGTCCCCAAAAAGTCCTAATAGGAACAAGGCCTCTTGGGACTATGAGCACCACCCCCGTTCCCGCCATTGCCACCGGGGCCTCCACAAGCGAAGCCACCAATAGCTTGTGCCAGCATCTCCAGGGCACGGGCTGACTCACGATGACCAGCCATCATCTCAGCATAGGTCATCGAAGGCGATGGTGGTGGCGGAGGAGGAGGACCAAGGAGTGGGGACTCGTGGCTCTCCCCGTTGGCGTTGCCATAATCATCGCCATGACCATTTTCACCATGGTCTTCACCAAGACCACAGCCCATCCCAGCACTGGTGCTCCCGCGACTAGACTTGAGGTTCATCTATAAACAGATAGGAACCCACCATTAGGGATTAGGCCTCCATACGTAGAAACAAACGGCTAGAGAGATGATAAGGTCCGATAAATGGTTACAAGTGAGAACTTTTCCTTAAGAGTTAAAGCATTTCTCTTTATTTATTATCCTATCAATTTACTATCCAAAAATTATATGTGTGGGGGAGTTTAGTTTAAGCAAGATTCTCTTTTCATGATGCATGGATCGACCTATTTGTTCGCTCAAGCCAGAATATAGCGGCATTCGTATATAATTTTTGGCACAGCGCACACTCTCTACTTGTACGCTAAATGATTCTTACGCAGCATAAGTTAGTGTACCTATAGAAGATTGATTAGATAAAACTAGTGCCACTATCCTAGATAGACCGTATTACTAGGTCTTATACTTATTTATGTAATTTATCGTATCCTACTTTTCGCAAAGCTTTTGTTGGTCAAATTTTAGGTTTTGAAAAGAGTTTTTAAACTCGTAGACTCATTATTGGCTCTGATACCACCTATGGCAGAACTGTCCAAAATAACACGCTTTCGAAGGCGCTCGTCTTCCACTAGACACTAAGCACCTCGAAAGTAAGCTACATCGAACAGTTCCATCGAGGACACCCCAAGGGAGAACTCGAAACAATCCATGTTTTACATCCAGAATCCAATAATGAGTATGAGCTTATGATACTTAGTCTATTTCATACAACAAGAGTTCTTGGAAATTATTTATTATAATACCAGAGTTCAGAGTGCAATAATTAAATAGCGGAATGAAAATAAATATCTAGCGGAAACGATACAAGGATCCATCTATGCCCACTAGAAGAATCCTCCACACAAGAGCTACTACTTAAGCTGCACCTGCAATAGGGTAAAATAAACCGTGAGTACACAATGTACTCGCAAGACTTACCTAACTAGTGGGAATAGTTTTTTGACTCTAAGGGGTATGATAGGCAATATGGGTTTGTTGTTTTCTTTTTGTTTGCGGAAAGCATTACTAATAGTGCATCCTTATAGTCAAGTTTTATTAGCAGTCATGATTACTTCATTAGCTAACCATTCTAGGTAAGCACCTGTTCTACTTTCAAGCAAGGGTTGAGCAATCAGAACCATTTCATCATCTTTCATCTTCTAGTTCTTACTACGGTGCTAGACCATAGCCAAGTCATACCGTCTCACAAAAATGGCTATTCACGAACCAATGTACCCCAGCAAGGTACCCCAAAACACATGCTCCGTTTGTATCCTAGGCACAAACAAGACCAACCGATTCCACTCCTGTCACGGGGTCCAGGTCCCCGTCCAAACTTGGACTCCGAGCCCTCACACTTGAGACCCAGTCTCAGTATGGTGCTTAGACCTCCACCTTTCTCTGCCTCCAATCAGTTATTCCAAAAAGAGCCAGAACCCGCGACAAGAGCGTAACGAGCCTTCCCGCTCCCATAAGCAAGTATGTGCTCAAGATAATAAGTCTGTGACCTGACTATCATCCACAGCAACAGACGGTCCTCAATCGACACGAACGAGGAAAATAGTGTAACCAAGCTAAGCCCCATTGGCTGTGGGACACAACCTGTTACACACACCAATACCCATACCATATCGCTGCCCTGTCTCCATTTTTCCTTTCATTATTTTATTATGAGAGTAATAATAATCCCCTGTTGTGAGCAACGACAGGTTACTCACACTACCGATGACCTAAGCATAGCATCTACTTGAACCTACACTAGTAAGACTCTTAGGACAGGTGTATCTATGAATGTGGTTTCCATAAAATTCTTGTAACATAAATGCACAACACACATATATATATGGTGAACTATAAAATAGAGGTTATGCACCGGGGCTTGCCTTGGGTAGGCTTGGTGTCAGCTGAGTCAGTCAGCGGCGGCTCCGAGACCTCCTCCTACACAAGAATCTCCTCGTACTCCTCGACAATCACCTCAAACTCATGATCGCCAGTGGTCATGATCTCAGTCATGATCTCAGCCAACTCCGGCATGAAGACTGAATTCATGAGATACATGAAGAATGCAGAAGCATTGGTGAGACCAAAAGACATGACTAGGTATTCATAGAGCCCATACCTAGTAGAGAAAGCTGTCTTTGGTATATCTTGTGGCCAGATCTTAATTTTGGTGATACCCACGAAGATCAATCTTTGAAAACACCTTGGCACCAACCAACTAATCGAACAAAGTATCAATACGAGGTAAAGGATACTTGTTCTTAATGGTTACCGCATTGAGAGGGCGATAATGCACACACATCCAAAGAGTGATGTCCTTCTTCTTCACAAAAATAGCTGAACAACCCCATGGTGAAGAACTAGGACGGATGAATCCCTTCTCCAACAATTCTTCTAACTGTTTCTTCATCTCAGCCAATTCCTTTGGAGCCATGCGATAAGGACGCCACGAAATAGGAGCAGTACTAGGTTCTAACTCAATGTCAAACTCCACATCCTGGTCTGGTGGTAACCCAGGTAGATCTTTGGGAAAGACATCCAGAAACTCACAGACCACAGGAATAGAGGGAAGGTTAGGAGATGCTTCAGTATGAGCAATAACTGGTAGGGTGGAAACTAAAGACATAAGGAGAGACATTCAATCCTCAGAAGAAGGAAGCTTCAACTCAACAATTCTTTGCCTAAGGTTCAAGACTACCCCATAGTTTCTCAACCAGTTTATTCCCCAAATTGCATGTATGCCTTGCCCAGGCAGCACCATGAACTGGAGACAATAAGAATGAATTGCTAGTACTAGTCTCACTGTGTCCGTCCGAGTTTTAATGCACAACTGCACACCCAGTGTTCTAATTCTATAGGCAATAGGAAAAGTCATAGTAGATATATTGTACCTTTGTGCAAACCCCATACTCATGAATGAATGTGATGCACTAGAATCAAATAATACATATGCTGGGTGGGAATAAATGGTGAACATACCAGCCATCACAGGCTCTCCTTGCCGAATCTCCTCAGCCTCAGTGAAGTTAACCTGTCCTAAGTGGCTCATGGGCACCTTCTTCCTGATGATAGTCCTCTTGACCAAACAGGAATTGGCTGAAGGCTGAGAAGACTGAGCAAGCTAGTTCTGGGGGTACTCATGAGCATAGTGAGCTTCCTTGCCACACTTGAAACAAGCACCTAGCTTGTTCCCCTGTCCCTGACGAGGTGGAACCTACTATCCCTGAGGCTGCTGCACCTGCTGAGTAGGTGCACGATATTGAGTGGGAGGTGCCTAGTGAGTCTGTTGAGTCTGGCGAGACCACTGTCCACCCGTAGAGTGATAGGACACCCTCCTCACAACCTATACCTTTCTAAGACTGTGGGTGACTAGAAGACCTAGTGAGCACCCTCTTGCGCTTCCACTCAGCCTAAGAGTCACGCTGAAGTCCCTCCATAGCAATAGCAGCATTCATCAAAGCACCAAAGGTCTGATAGCTCCCTGTATATAACTTCTCTTGTAAGATGCAAGAGAGACCATGATTGAAATGGTCCATCTTCTTCTCATCAGTATCCATATGAGTCCCCGTATACTGTGCAAGATGGTTGAACTTGTTCACATACTCCATCACAGTCATGTTTCCTTGCTTCAGCTCTAGAAACTCGGACAGCTTCCTGTTCAGCAAACCAGCAAGAATATAGTACTAACAAAAAGCAGTGGTAAACTCCCGCCAAATCACATGGTGGTCCACAGGCTGTAGGCGTTGAAAGTGTCCCACCAACCACTGGCAAATCCCAGAAGCTATTGTGCGGCAAAACGCACCTTCTGCTCATCAGTCACATTGAGCAGCTAAACTTCTGCTCCAGAATATAAAGCTAATGCTCCACGTCCAGAGGCTCAGCTGTCGGCATGAACGTGGGCGGGTGTGTCCCCAAAAAGTCCTAATAGGAACAAGGCCTCTTGGGACTATGAGCACCACCCCCGTTCCCGCCATTGCCACCGGGGCCTCCACAAGCGAAGCCACCAATAGCTTGTGCCAGCATCTCCAGGGCACGGGCTGACTCACGATGACCAGCCATCATCTCAGCATAGGTCATCGAAGGCGATGGTGGTGGCGGAGGAGGAGGACCAAGGAGTGGGGACTCGTGGCTCTCCCCGTTGGCGTTGCCATAATCATCGCCATGACCATTTTCACCATGGTCTTCACCAAGACCACAGCCCATCCCAGCACTGGTGCTCCCGCGACTAGACTTGAGGTTCATCTATAAACAGATAGGAACCCACCATTAGGGATTAGGCCTCCATACGTAGAAACAAACGGCTAGAGAGATGATAAGGTCCGATAAATGGTTACAAGTGAGAACTTTTCCTTAAGAGTTAAAGCATTTCTCTTTATTTATTATCCTATCAATTTACTATCCAAAAATTATATGTGTGGGGGAGTTTAGTTTAAGCAAGATTCTCTTTTCATGATGCATGGATCGACCTATTTGTTCGCTCAAGCCAGAATATAGCGGCATTCGTATATAATTTTTGGCACAGCGCACACTCTCTACTTGTACGCTAAATGATTCTTACGCAGCATAAGTTAGTGTACCTATAGAAGATTGATTAGATAAAACTAGTGCCACTATCCTAGATAGACCGTATTACTAGGTCTTATACTTATTTATGTAATTTATCGTATCCTACTTTTCGCAAAGCTTTTGTTGGTCAAATTTTAGGTTTTGAAAAGAGTTTTTAAACTCGTAGACTCATTATTGGCTCTGATACCACCTATGGCAGAACTGTCCAAAATAACACGCTTTCGAAGGCGCTCGTCTTCCACTAGACACTAAGCACCTCGAAAGTAAGCTACATCGAACAGTTCCATCGAGGACACCCCAAGGGAGAACTCGAAACAATCCATGTTTTACATCCAGAATCCAATAATGAGTATGAGCTTATGATACTTAGTCTATTTCATACAACAAGAGTTCTTGGAAATTATTTATTATAATACCAGAGTTCAGAGTGCAATAATTAAATAGCGGAATGAAAATAAATATCTAGCGGAAACGATACAAGGATCCATCTATGCCCACTAGAAGAATCCTCCACACAAGAGCTACTACTTAAGCTGCACCTGCAATAGGGTAAAATAAACCGTGAGTACACAATGTACTCGCAAGACTTACCTAACTAGTGGGAATAGTTTTTTGACTCTAAGGGGTATGATAGGCAATATGGGTTTGTTGTTTTCTTTTTGTTTGCGGAAAGCATTACTAATAGTGCATCCTTATAGTCAAGTTTTATTAGCAGTCATGATTACTTCATTAGCAAACCATTCTAGGTAAGCACCTGTTCTACTTTCAGGCAAGGGTTGAGAACTCAGAACCATTTCACCATCTTTCATCTTCCAGTTCTTACTACGGTGCTAGACCATAGCCTAGTCGTACCGTCTCATGGAAATGACGATTCACGAACCAATGTATCCCAGCTGGTACCCCAAAACACACGCCCCGTTTGTACCCTAGGCACAAACAAGACTAACCCATTCCACTCTTATCATGGGGTCTAGGTCCCCGTCCTAACTTAGACTCCAAGCCCCCACACTTGAGACCCACTCTCAGTATGGTGCTTAGACCTCCACCTTTCCCCGCCTCCAATCAGTCGGTCTAGAAAGAGCTGAAACCCATGACAAGAGCGTAACGAGCCTTCCTGCTCCCATAAGCAAGTATCTGCTCAGGATAATAAGTCGGTGACCTGACTACCATCCACAGCAACAGACGGTCTTCAATCGACATGAACAGGAAAAACAGTGTAACCAAGCTAAGCCCCGTTGGTTGTGGGACACAACCTGTTACACCCGCCAATACCCATACCATATCCCTGCCCTATCTCCATTTTTCCTTTCATCATTTTATTATGAGAGTAATCATATCCATACCACCAGAGGCTCATGTTGGCCCATCAGTCGGGCAGACCTTCAACTATGGTCCAACCGCCTACACCAAGCAGCAACGCAGGGCGGCGAGACACGCTGGAGCGAGCTGCATCGACGCGTGGCCATCCACAGCGGCGGCGCAGCTGCCCCGGTGATCCAAAGCACATAAGAACCTAACTAGATAGCGAGGGAGCATCAGTAGACTACCGTGGACCTAGCCGAGGTGACGGTTTGGGTGGAGGATGGCGGAGGAGGTGTGGCCATGTGCGGCCAAGCCATGTGGTGGTGTACCACGGTGGCGCAGTCTTATCAGCGGCAACGGGGAGGCGGTTGCGGTTCCACTGGCATGCACAAGGTGGAGAGGGAGGCAAGGAGAAACTAGTGGTGTAGGTGAATTGGCTCAGAAGGGACAGTAGGAGGGCTGCTCTCGTCCATGGCTGGACGTGGCCTTATCGGCACGGAGGTGAGAAAAATGCCAAATTGGAGCTCGACTGGGCGCCATTCAAGGTGGGGTGGGGTCGGGCAGCAAGAAGACTTCATGGCGGAGACACAGGCGCGTGGAATTGAAAGGAGATGACCACTCACTGATCAATTGCATGGGGCGCGACTCCGACGGTGGCAGTAGAGAGAGAGAGATAGGCTGATAGGTGGCACCGCACGGCCTCGCCTTGGCGGGATGTGCTCGACGCGACTGGGAAGTCATGCGCGTAGATGCAAAGGACAAGCGCGCACGTCCTCGACCGGCCATGGCCTGCGCGGCGCAGCACCATAAAAGGCAAGGCGACGGCAAGCACAGTCACGTGCGCGCGACAGTGGCGGCCTCGAATAGGGCCAGTAGAGGTGTAGAGAGAAGAGCGAACATGACAGTGAGGCAACAGCACCGACAACGACTGCATCACGGCGCGGGGCAGGTCGGCTGTGTGGCAGCGTAGCAAGACAACTAGCAGCGCCGCACGGCCACGCAAGTAGTAGCAGCGATTCCACGCGGTAGAGGCCAGTGGTGACCAGGCCAGAGGCAGCCGTGGCCGGCCATGCGTGGCAGCGTGCACACGCACGAGCGACCAGTGCGGCGACAGCGTGCGCCCGAGCATGGTGACCGCGTCCACCCAGCCAAACCAAAAATGTGTCGTGCACGCATTTTAAAGCACCTATAACAACTAAACGGTTGCTTCTAGACCTAAACCATCTTCACCATGCTCAAGATGGCATATGAGGCTGCCAAACCGAACTAAAACATAACACCTATTCTTAACCCAATTTTGCAAAATAAATTGCCAAACATGGCATTGTCTAGCTGTCTATATACTTAAAAATCTTCTAAGTCTATGAGCTGAATTTTATTCCAAGTTGCATTTCTAGGCTATTAGAAATGTTGGATAGCAATGTTATTTTTCTATAGCAAGTATTTCATTATCATCTACAAAGTTCATATTCCAAACTTTATTTAAGCGCCACATATATGTTCTATAGTATTTTGTTCAATAAAAAATAGTTTTAAACCCTACTTGATACATATGAGTTATGGAATAGCTTATCATTTAACATTTTATTGATCCTCTGAAGTTGCCAAAATGTTATCTACACCTTTCATCACATGCATTATCACATAAACATGATGCTCACGATATGGTTTGGTAATTTGATTAGGTCGTAACACCGAGGGTGTTACAATAGCATCGGGCCTTCCCCACGTGTAAGTGGGTCTCCAGTGTGCCTTCCGGCAAGCCTCTCTCGGACCACTCCTCGCCGTCTTCACTATCAAGCTTCTAGCCAAGATGCCACAGGCCTTGTTCCCTTCGGTACACGGTGGTGGCCACACCACAAACACGGTTGGTGTGGTCCCACAAGACTACAAGCCCCGCCGAGTACAAACACAGTGCACACAAGCACCTTTGATCAAGAGGTATACAAACCTCACTAGCAACAAGACCTAAGCGTAGAGCAAGCACATATGAGCATGGTCTAACTAACCTAAGCACTTCACAAAGCACCTACGCTAATCACCAAGTGATCTTTAAGCCATGTGCATGTGGAGAGTACAAATGTGTTGTAGCAACACCCCTCTACCTTTCCCTTGCTCCCTCACACCTTGTTTGGCCGGTTGGAGCACATATTTATAGCCCCAAGCAAAGATATGGCCGTTGGGGACAACATCACCCTTTCTATTATAGCCCCAAGCAAAGATATGCACATTCATGATTCCCGTTGATTCCTTTGTAGTCCACTCCCTGAATATAGGACAAGTAGGATCTAGTTACGAAGTAAGACATGCTATGTTCTTGATCTTCCTTAGTAATATCCCTTATGTGCCTAGATATGATGTTGATCTTAGCCATGACTACTAAGTGTAATTGCACTAATCAACGTATACTTTGACTTGTAATTAAGAATGACTTAGGAATTATTTCTCTAATTTCGACTTAGCAATGCTAATGCCATAGAAAGGAGTACTCTGAGTGACCATTTATCATTTATCATTACTTATCATATTTATCTCTTGACTTACCCCTGTTGTGAGTAGAAGTTTGGTTATGGTTTACTTCTCTATCATACGTATAAGTTATCAATATATTCCAACTGTCTGTCCTTCCCTGTGGTAAAAATATAAAAAACGATACCTGGAATACTCCTGAATGAAATGCTACAATGGTAAATTATCTATGCGCTTGCATATCCCTTCATATATATTTATTTATATTCTTTCTAGTCACATGAAATACTAAAGTACTTCTTAGTGTCATTCTAGAAGTGACGCTAGAAAGTACCAACAAGCATTTCTGGCATCATAGCTAGGGATGACAACTTAGCAAAAGTGACGCTAAGAAATGTCAACAAACATTAGGTGGCTATTTAAACAAGTGACAAGTTAATAAATACCAACAAGCATTTCTGGTGCCGTTGTCGGGGAAGGTAGCTAGGCAGAAGGAATATTGATAAACTTTTACTTATTGATGTGATCGAGAAAACAATAGACCCCTGCTCAAACAGGATTACCTTTGTTCTGTCTACTTTTGTATCTTACGCAGGGTAACATATGATCGGTTTTGAACTTTCGACAAACTACGTTGAAAATCCAGAAGCATTAATCAGGAGGACTAGAGCTAAACTCAAAAAGTTCTAGCTTTAGAATCGGAAGACAACTAGACCAGGCGTAGCTTAACACCGGTTTTTGAAGCCATGGCTAACAAGACTCTCTGTGAATTCTTTGCTCCAACTACGGCCAACATCCGTATTGGACCGGCGATCAACATTGGAGACAATGCTTTTGAGCTCAAGCCAACTCTCATCAATATGGTGCAAGTTAACTAGTTTTGTTGAAAGGCACATGAAGATGCGAGTGCTCATCTCCAACACTTCCTGGAGATTTGCAGCACTTTCACCATCAAAGGAGTTACCAGAGACACCATTTTACTTTGCCTCTTCCCATTCTCACTATTGGGGAAGGCGAAGCAATGGTTCTACGCCAACAAAGATAGAAATACTACATGAGAGAACTGCTCCACTGCCTTCCTAGCAAAGTTCTTTCCCATAGGCAAGACCAATGCTCTGCGTGGAAGAATTTCAAGTTTTCAACAGCAACATGACAAATCTGTCCCTGAGGCATTTGAATGCTTTCAAGACTACATATAAGAATGTCCTCATCATGGGATGGAGGATTGGCTACTCATGCAGACTTTCTACCATGGGTTGACAAATAGCACCCGTGAGAATATGGATACCGTTGCTGGAAGTGCATTTTTATCACTCACAATTGCACAAGCAACAACTCTTGTGGAAAATATGGTCTCCAACCAAGGTTGGAATGAAGAACGTCTTCAAACCCACAAGAGAGGTGGAGGTATGCATCAACTCAAAGAGGTAGACATGATGTCTACCAAGACGGATCTACTCATGAAGAAACTTGAAGACCGAGCCAATGAGAAGTAAGAAGTCATGCACATTCATGATTCCCGCATGACATATGAAGAATGTGGAAACATTGGGCATTCAGGGAACAAGTGTCCTGAAATCCATGAGGATGTGAACTTCATCATCAACAACAACTATCGTCCTCAACAAAATTAAGGATGGAATCAGCAACAGAGGTCGAACTACTAAGATAGTTATCAAGGTAATAATTATAATAATTTCAATAATCAACCACCCTTGAGAGAATTAAATTCTGACCGAGCTAAAATAATGGAGGGCTTATCTAGAAAAGTAGTTTCCAATGATAAAATCTTAGAAAACATAAATAATAGAATGGATAGTTTCTCCTCTACTATTAAAAACCAGCATAGCTTCAATAAAATGATAGAATCATAAATAGCTCAGTTGATAGCTGCTTTGCTCCTATCGATAAAGGTAAGATTCTGCAGCAACCAGAAGATCTCGAAATTGCAAATCTCGTTGATATTCATAATGCTGCAGGATGCTACATAGAACAATCGATAGGAAGATAGGAGGATTATTCTATGCCCGTCAAGAAAGGAGATCCAGGAAGACCTATCATCTCCATAGCCATTAGACCTCACATTTTCTAAGAAGTTGTCTGTGACTATGGAGCAAGTGTCAACATCATGCCAAAGGTAATTTACGATAAGATTAATGGAGATACTCTATTGTACACAAATATGCGTTGCAGCTTGCAGATCAGTCTCTCTGCTACCCCAAGGGAATTCTTGAACATGCCATTGTTCGAGTTGGATAGTCCTATATACCCGTAGACTTTGTGGTTTTAGAAATAGGAGGAAATGTAAGGGCACCCATTATCTTGGGCCGACCTTTCCTAAGCACCACAAAAGCCATCATCTACGCGGATAGTGCTAAGATCTGCTTCACAATAAAGGATAGGAAGGAGAAGTTTACTTTCAAGAATCGTATACATCACTCTCCTAGTCATCCATAGATGGCGTATCTACCCGAAGAAACAATAGTGACCAAGAAGAGAAACAACCGAAGAAGGAAGAACAAGGCCAGGCAGTCACAAGAAGAATCTATCAAGATGATCAACACACTCCGATCAGAGTACGACCACCTCCTCACTTCACCATTCCTCACCAAGAAGGAAGATCCAAGCGTACCGACGATTGAGTGCACAATAGGACAAAGAATCTTCCGCAACACCTTCTACGATAATGGATTGGGTGTCAACATAATGTCCAAGGCAATGTATAACTACTTATTCGATGATGAACCTTTGTTCCCTACATATATGCGATTGCAGATGGCAAACCAATCAATCTGATTTTCAGAGGAAATAGCAAAAGACATCATGGTAAAAATACAAGATCACTATGTCCCTGCCGATTTCATGATTCATGACATGGGAGATGAAGAAGAAGACGTACCTATCATCCTTGAAAGACCATTCCTCAACACCACCAACGCGGTCATCTATGTCAGATCCGGACAATTCCACTTCCAATTCCCTTAACAAAAGGTACGTTCCTATTTTAATAGTTATATAACTTATGAACAGCCGAAGATGATCCATCCCAAGAGGAGACATCGATCATCCCAACACCGAAAGCATCAACTCCCCAAAATGAAGAAGTAGAAGTTGTGAAGAACGAATCTACTACGCTAAAATCAAGTCCACAGACCAAGCATGTCTAGAAGGAAAAGGTGGCATCATCATCGGAGTCACCGTCATAAGAGGTGCAACCATCAAGGTCTCCATCTCTAGGACCAGTAGATGCACCCAAAGAATAAATAACATTGGAGAAAAGTCCTGTCCGGAGGACTTAAAAATCTGAACCCTCACCGGGAGGTAAATCAGTAGTTATCCATATTTACTTTTTTGCATTGCATGAATTATTTTTACGTTAGCATATTTACTTTTCTACATAGCACTGCATTTAGAAAGAAAACAAAAATTGCATTATTGCATTATAAAATCTTAAGCCCCATGTGAATAATTCTACGTTGTGTAAAAACCCCCAAGAATATTTGCTGTGGCGGCATAAAAATAAAAATACCATGCATGCATTATGTCAGAAAATCCAAAAAATATGAGATAGACATCCTATTAATATCCTGCCAAATCAAAAATCTTTCTAACTCCAAGAATGACTAACCCCTGAACGGCTGACCGCTAACCCTTTTATTCTAATCTATTCCACGAGTTTTGTTGTTCTTGTTGAAGTTTTTTGCAAGATGGTCACGAGCAAGATCACCCAGTCGTCTTCATCTGGCTCCACCAGGAGTGCATCCTCTAGAAGAACCCGACCTCCTAATGGACGAGAAGGACGTTCGAGGGTGAACCCGCTCTAAGAAGTACAAGTTTAAACAACCAGGCCAACAACTAGCTTGGGGGAAGGGCATCTCCCATGTATCTAGATAAGTATTTCTTTCTCTTTGTTTTACTATTTCTAAGTCATAAAAAGATGCATAACTAAAAACAAAATAAAAATTTATTTTTGTGTTAGATATATATATATTAGTATGGTGTGGTCTAAAAATGGAAACAAAATAAAAAGTGTGTCTAGTTTTCTTTAAGTTTGATTTTTAAGAGCTAAATAAAATAAAATGGATTCTCTTAAAATAGAAATGATGAATAGTTGCTCTATTGTAATTCCTTTCAAGTACCTAGTTTTCAGCCTTGAATTCTCTCGAGTTTTGGATAAAACTATTTTGATATAAGAATTTAGTCTGAACTTGAAACTCGTGGGTAGCATATGCTTGATCTAAGTCTAGGTAATTGACGGATAGGATATGAGAAGGTCTGAGCTGCTGTTTATCTTGTTTCAAGTGATACTAAAGTTCTGGAGATTTCTTTTGAGACATAAAAAAGCTACATGATGAGTTCCTGTATGACAAAGCTTGAATTCCTACCAGAGCCAAATATGTTATTTAGGCTAGGAAAACTTCCACTCTTATATGCTGCTTGTTTTGCATTGAGTTTAATCAAGCTTTGTTGACCCTTATGAGAGGTTTGTCATGCTTTTAAAATCAAGATCACGTACACATCACCCACATATACACTACTCCTACACTGGGGGTAGATGCAAAACATGCCATTCCATCTAGATCCACCCAAAAATGTTTTACTCCTACACTGGGAGTAAACACCAAAAATATGCTTGATAGGGCATCCACCAAATAAATGTTCCAAGTTCTTGTTGCTATCTCTCAAAAAGTTTTATTGCAAAAAAGAGGCATGGGGCTATGTAAAAGTTATTCATGAAAAAAAGAAAAAAAGAGTTGAAAAAAATGGACAAGTGTCCGAGATATCAAAAACAATGGGTACTTAGATGCTCGGTTAAAAAAAGAAGAGAGATGAATAAGATAGCCCATGTTTTCTTGCAAAAGTGTTTCCAAGTTTCAAAAGAGAGATATGTTTTAAAGGAGCATAGTAGAATTAGGTTAGCCACCATATATATCCACCATATATATCCACACACATGCACATCTTGATTTGATTGTATGA
The DNA here is from genome assembly GCA_904845875.1 of Miscanthus lutarioriparius. Lineage (NCBI taxonomy): Eukaryota > Viridiplantae > Streptophyta > Magnoliopsida > Poales > Poaceae > Miscanthus > Miscanthus lutarioriparius. The sequence continues at coordinate 129,390,337 of CAJGYO010000007.1, read as the reverse complement.
CTCAACTCTCTTTGGATTCGAGGTTTGACTTTACAATACATGTATTGCAAGTATGCTCTTTCATGCTATTTCCACTCCTATGAGCTCCACATAAGCCTTACTTATAGGAAAGGAAAGGCATAAAATCACTATTTCCTTGGTGAGGATCCACAAATACCACATATATTGAGATACTTGAGAATGTTATACAATGGAAGCTCTGAGTTTTATTTTGAAAACCTACAAAAACTCCAGAATAATGGTTGAGCAAAGAATTTGAGACATAGTGCTTGACTTGATTGTTCTGTCTTTCAATTGCTCAAGACCCAAGTGAAAGCTAGGAAGCCCCAAGGTTGAAGGTAATACAGGTAAGTTTGAAAGTCAGATCAGTTTATTCTAATCTAGAGGAGAATTCTTATTTAAACACATGTGTACTATTGAGAAATCAGTGGTACTGCCACATAGCAACCTTTGTTATGGTTTAGCTCGCTTGGGATTTGATCCCACAATCTCCTCGCACTTCCATGTGGTAGAACTATAGGTAAGGTCACCTGGGGTGTTAGTTGTTAGCATCAACTCATCCAAAACTGGAGTATGGATGTATAAAGAATCTGAATGGGAAGATGATATTCTAGTATGCAAATTTTTAGGAACTGTATTTCTTAATGGTTTTATGCACATGTTGGAGGTGTCCCAGATAGTTACTGTTGATATGGAGGAAAGACATGGAGGAAAATTCTTAGGCCACTAAGTTCTGCAATGTCCATCCATGGAGATCAGGGTTAGTTGTGTCTATATATTGCTGATATTTTCAATAGGTCTGACTTTTCAATCTAGATCCTTGAAGACTATGGTACTAGTAAATGGACATTGAAGCATACGATGAGCATGCTGCAACTATTTAGACTGAACAATATTCCACTTAGTTCTAAGGCTGCCAATGCGGACTACAGAGTGATTGCAGTTCACCTAGAATAGAATTTGATTTTCTTTGCTGGGGAGGATAGAACATTAATGGCATATGACATGAGTCGCAGAAAAGTTCATGTCCTCCCTGCCCAGGTCATCCGCTATCCAAGAAGTACCTAGAGTATTTATTTGAACGGACCGCACTATTTGCCTTATGTTCCCTTGTTCATGGAGTTATTAGCAGAGCAGTAAAGGTGTATATGCTGTATTTTGTTAATAGGACATGTCTTTATTTAGGTAGGGAGTTGTTTTGAGTCTATATATATAGTCAAATTTTGTCTAGAGCAGTAAAGCTTTGCATTGTGCAGGTTTTAGAGTGTAAGTGCTTTTGAACGATTTTCCTACAATGGCTATTGGAGGAAGAAGAGGGGTTCCTTGGTGCATTGGGTGCCAAGCTGATCAAGGAGTTCCAATCTAAAGGAGCGGAGCACATCTACCTCATTTTAGTTATGTAAGTCTGTAGGGAGTAGAACCTTTATTATGCTATCTATGTACCTCTTGTATTAATTCATCAGTTGACACAGTTATTATGTTAGTGTCGAGCATTGTTATTATAACTAGTACTCTTCGTTGTGGACACGATGAATGATGTGTAATGATTATATTTGTATGATGTGTGTTCAGTAAGTTATTAAGGCCCAGCTGAATTAGTAAATACAATGTGAAAATTGGATGCAATTCTGTCACCGTCGAATGTATGGGTTGTTGGTTGTTATGTCATCACTGTCGTACCACTCGCCGTTGGTGAAGCAGACAGCTATCACCGCCGCTGTTTGTCTGATGCTGCAGGGGTCAATAGTGTATCACCGTCGCATCATTTAGTAACCCAACACTGACCAAAGGATCATCACGGGCGGATCATACTACAACACAACGGTGATCATGCCCTAAGACCAGACAATTCATACGCTGAAGTGATGGTGATGTTCACCTCGACATAGGCGGGTCATGCTCCAATGCATCAGAATAAGGATCTAATCATGGATGGATCATAAGCCATACAGAGGTGTTAGTGCATACCCACACAGGTGGGTCATGCTCCAATTTGACAGAAGTAAGGACCTTATCACGGATGGATGATAAGCCAATACGGCGGTGTAGTGGGCACCCCAGTCGGTCTCAGATACCGACGGTGATGGCTATGACTATCACTACCGACAACTTACTGCTGAGGCCAAAATTGGACTACGATGGGGTTACGACGTGGCTGTGAAAGATCCGAGTGTACTAGTGAATAACAATGGACGCTAACATGACAAGCATACAAAGCAACACTCCACCAGCATCTCAGTGATGTGCTGCACCTTCCATCTTGTACCTCTCATAGTCGAGGGATGTAGATCTTCTTCTTGACTATGAGAGATTCAAGATGGAATATAAAGCACGACCCAATCTTGAAGAACAAGCACCTCGCAAACTTGAAGCACCCAATCAAGTATTGCTAGATGATGGTTGAACCCCATGCCGCATTGTCAGTTTGTATCATAAGGCATGACACATACGGCACGAATCCAAGTCTTTGTAATCTCCCCAAAACAATATGCAATCATTGGGACAAGCATGTCTTTCGATTTTTTTCATCAAGGAAATCTAGCTTCCTAGCATGAATCATCTGGTCTAGAGCATCTACCACTTTTTAGAATAAAAATGGATGCTAACATGACAAGTTTGTCAGCTAATGTTGCATAATAAAGGTACTGATGTCTACAATAACAATGGACGCGATAACAAAGCCATACCATATAGCAGTTTGCACAAAACAAAGCAATACTCTACTAGCATCTCAGTGAGGTAACAGTGTTTAAAATCAACAAAATACATTTTTTTATTAACTCTGTTACACTTTTCATTCACCAAGCATACAATAACAAGGATCTATCAGCAACTACAGCTATGATAACAAAAACATTGTGAGCGTAGGTTTATCTTCGTGCTCAGCAATGGACATCTCATGAAGCATAGAAGCTAGATGAAGGTGTAACTAAACCTTTACCACGCCTCCAAATCTTCGCCATGAGCAGGGACGACGCCTGGAAGAAGCCTAGGGAAGAACCACCTCGCAGAACTCCCTCTAACATCCGAGAGGATGAGACCCACGAGGAGCCTTGCCCACACCATCTTCTTCAACATTAGGGAGGAACGCATGGCGATGACTCGACAGTTCCAAGCCGCCAAATCGATAAGTGGGGGGTTCCTAGGTTGAGATCTGTGGGCTCAAAGGCTTTCCTACAATAGCAAGCAGCTATAGGATGCCATTGTCCTCTAGGATTTCCTACAGATATTCTCACCTAGAAACCCTGAGCGTGCCAACCATGTATAGGTCCAGCCACTACGCTGCTGACGATTCGGGCCACTGATGGTATTGTTCCTCCCTATCTTCACAGAACTTCCTATAACACCCAAGACGAATGGCCACCAGCAGGCCGCTGTAGAACCCGATCTTGAAAGCCTTCTCCTAGCAACGGTGGAGCCACCGAAGTACGCCATGAACCATGGTGGACGTATGGAGTTGCCACTCTCTCACTCAGTCTAATGCTAAGGGATTTGGGGGCGAGGAGGGGCGAGACTCTGTGCACCCAGACCCCGCTTAAATAAGCCAACCTTGAAGATGGAAATGCCAAAAGGAGCAGTTAAGATGCGTGATCTAGGGAGTAAGCATAAGGGAAGACGAGGTATACGACGGTTCCTGGCTTAATAAATGGTGGGGATGGTGTTGGAAGTTGGGACATTCAACACTCATGCTTCCCTAAGTTTTGGGCTACCTATGCATCTTTTCAAATTTCGGTGTAAACACACGCCCCCAATTTTGGAATAAAATATACTTTTGTCCCAAAATTCTCATTCCAAGCCATCTTTATTCCTATCCTTTCATGGTGCTCTTGGTCGGTTGGCATTCCATGTTAATTGCAATAATCTCACGCATAACTCGATGAACCCACTATAGATGTCCCCTAGGGCTATAAATTTGGAGGCAAGACGGAGTAGAAGGAATACTGCTTGTGTTCATTTGTTGTGTTGTGACACATATCTTTTCTTCTTCCTTTCCTCCTTCAAGTCTTCTTCTAAATAATGGCTCATGGCAAGCATCCAAGGGAGGAAACTCTAGAAGCCATGGATCCGCCTTCATGCCTTTGTGTCCCTCTTCATCGCCATGGGTGAGAGGGAATGATTCCTTATCTCTATGGCTGCCTTGCATTAATCCTTTGAATATGCAGGGCTATCTCTCATGCTACAGTACATTAGCCAACTCTGGTGGAGGTTGGAGAACCCTCGAATGTGTGTGCTATCAAAGCACATCTTGTTGGGTCCATGGTATCTTCATCTTCATCCTTTGAGTCATATGATATTTAGGATGTCTAGAATCTTATCTGTGAAAGGAGGGAGGCCGAAAACCTATATTCTGAAGCGATGCATGAGGTAGGTCAGCTCGAGCTATGCCTCAATGCTGTTAAAACAACCCTCTCTGCATTTGAAGAAGAGACCAATGTTGCTCGGATGAGGGCTGATGAAGCTCATGCTAGGCCAGCAGGTAAAATTTCTTTGAAGAGCCTTTGCTTTTATATTCATGACTTTATCTGATAACCCTTCATTTTCATTAGATCTTGAGGAACAACTAGCTGCTTCTCATCGCGAGATTGAGGAGGCTTGTCGCCGGGAGATTAACTTGGAGAATCGCCATGAGATCCTCCAACGGGCAGCAATTGGCGTAGTTGGAGCAGTCAATGCCAGGGGTGTTTCTCTTGAAGATCGCTTGTAGGATATCACGGTTCATGCCAAAGAAGTGGCAACTCATGAGGTCCGCTATGGTGTTGGTGCCACTCTGGCTGCAGTGCAATAGCATTCAGCGTACGAGCTCCGTCACCTCAAACCGGGTTTTCAGACACTGATCGGCTGGAAGATCAAGAGGACCTGATTGAAGACTTCATTAATGCTGCTGAGGCTATCGCAGTGATCATCCATGCATAATATGTTGTAAACAATGTTTTCTTAGGACCACAGATTATATCTAGGTTCATATAAGTAAAGAATCTGATGTTTGAATGTCACTTTTGATCCTATGTCTTTTATTGTTCTTTTTTGTTCTAAAAGCGATATTGGTGTCGGCTATTTTGAGCCAATGAGACTCAGATATCAAGCATCGACCCGAATACTTGGGTAGTACTTCTTTAGGTATTTTGCATTGAGTGTTCTAGGAAACTCTTATTTAGGTATTTTCCATCGAGAAAGCTGGCGTAACTGGCATATATACCAGAACAAGACATGTAATTATTTTATGTTTTGTTAATTATTATGACAGTGAAACTTTGCTTAATTATCATGACTGTCCATTGCATGTTAATTATTAGTTCTTTGTTCTTGTGGGAGGAACACCACCAAGGCGCTGCCAGGTTCTGATCTTAGAGTTAGGGAACGGGCCGAGCGATTCTAGGTTTATGGCTCTATGCGATAACAAATCCGTATCATACGGTGGTTTGCACATACAAAGCAACACTGCACCAGCATGTCAGTGAGGTGGTGCACCTTCCATCTTGAACCTCTCATGGTCGAGGGTTTGACGTCTGCTTCAAGATGGAATATAAAGCACCAAATCTTGAAGAACGAGCACCTCACAAACGTGAAGCACCCCTAGTCGAGTATGAAGCCCCCGAATAGGATAGAACTAGATGATTGCAGATTTTCTGTTAACATAAGATCTGTAAGAAGATCTATAATCATCAAGGTCAAGCTCCTTTTCAACGGTAGCACCTCGCAAAGAAAGGAGAAGGAGCACCTCACAAAACTTGCACCAGCATCTCAGTGAGATGCTTTATATTCCATAATCTTGCTACCTCTCAGGGTCGATGACTCGAGGGTACTACCTCTGAGGGTCAAGGGATGCAGATCTGCATATTGACCCACTAAGGGGTAGCAAGGTTATGGAATCTAAAGCATCCAATCTTGAAGGCTTTCTCCAAACACTACCATCCCTGTGAGGTACTTTATCTCCATCTTGCACCTCTCATGGAGGCGGCCTCCATGAGAGGTGCAAGGAGGAAGACAAAGCACCTCTAGGCGATGAAGAAAGATGATTGGCTCATGAGTGTGTGGATTCAAGAGTGTGGATTGAGCCCAAGAGGTGCATCTAGACCCAGGTTAAATAGGCCAGCCTTGAAGATGGATAAGTGGAAATAATAATGGTGATGCAACAGTGTTGTGGGTAGTTGGGACATTGAACACTCACACTAAATTACCACCGGTAGACCCAATGCTAGTTTAGGGGCGGCAGCCAAAATGCATATCCTAGTCGGCTCTCCTTTTCATATGATGGTGCAATTCAACTCTAGTAGCACCGCCACATTGATGGTCAACCCTAGAAGTTTCAACTGTCGGTTTCATTCCTTATGAAGCCATCCTATCGATCCATCCGATGGTGAAAGTGTCACACCATCACTTATGTCTGCTACAGCAATGAAAGTGGCGATAATGGTATCTCAATCTGTAGTAGCACCACTCCAGCCATAGCCCACCGCCGCAGCTTTGCTATGGGTGTCGGCGCTTGTGGCCATGCCACTAGGGGCATCCATGCCCCCTATGTCGGGGTGTCCGTCTTGATCCTGGTGCGACCTGTGGCCACGCACATCCTCGACCTGTTCTGCACCCTGCTAGTCGACGTGGCCCACGAGCTCGCCATGCTAGCATAGCCCGGAGTAGACCATAGGGCATCAGCATGGACACCATGGCCCGCATCATGGCCTCAACACGAAAATGTCGGATCCAGAGCAGAGGCAGGTAGATTCGGTGCCCACACATCACATCTGGCCATAGCCACCGCAGCGACAGCCTCTGCCGGACCCGATGACGACTACCCCATGGAGTAGATGACGCAGGTCATGAAGCCAACATAGGTTCTTGAGGGCTAGGCATGGAGGCAACAGTGGGGTGGGAGGGGCTCGAGCCCCCCTACCACTCCTAGGATAGTGGAACCCCCCTTGAAGCCCCCCTTCAAATTTTAGGCATACATGTATAAGGTTGGGTGGGCTGAGCTTTCCTGGAGGTAGAAGTTGCTAATTGACCCACAGATATAGAGGATTTTCCAAACAAGGCCCAAGGCCCAACAGGTAGTGTCGGTGCAGAATGTGACCAACTAGTAAATATTTGTAGTTTTATCGTACGTTATGATCGGATGTGGCCTAGCACTCAATGACACAGGGTTTATACTAGTTTAGGCAACGTGCCCTACATCTAGTTTGGGTCAGTCAGTGACTTTATTCCTGAGCCTAGGTGCTCGAAGTTCGCAGTGGGGTTACAAACGAGAAGGAGAAAGATGGGGTGTACAAGAGGTCCGGTCGGAAGGGCCGAGAGCGACTAGAGCTACGCTATGAGCTAAGTGTTCAAGCATGTGCTTGAGGTCTGAACCTGGTGGTTCTGTGGTTGTCGACTGGAGAACTTGGTTGACCTAATGAATCTGAGAAAGGCTCTTCAAAGGGGCCTCAGAGAGAAAAAAGCCTCACCTTTGTTGGAGGGACCCAATCCCCTTTTATAGATAAAGGTGATGGCTTTACAAGTGAGGGTACGTATGCTACTGAGCGTTGTTGCCCATGCCGGTGGGTACAAGATAATGGTAGGCACCTACAACACAGTTGATGTTACTGTAGAATATCAGATGCATGTGGGAGGTTGTGTTTGCCTTCTTCAGGAATGGTAGATGTCGGTACCTGTAGATACTATTTGATGAATAGAGGCATGTGAGGAGTGTCACCACGTTCACCCCATACGGTAAATCCCAGCGCCCACAACACTATCGGTACCCGGAGGCATGTGGAGGGCCTTACCGTACGGGAGTTTTAACGACGCCTACAATACTGTAGAGGAAAATGTCAGCGCCTACAATACTGTTTGTGCCAGGGTGGTTGCAGAGTACTGTTCCTATAGGTGTACAGGGTATGGTCCCTAGTATCGTGGTTTGACTTACGCGCCCTGGCTTGCTTTCTCTGTTTGCCCCTGGCTCCTTCCGAGCGGGCGTCCCCGATCGGATGGCCTCAGTCGGTTCTGGCCGCGCCAGTCGGAGAAGAGCGGTGAGTAGGGTTTCTGTGCCCCCTGGTCAGCGATGCGGGGTCGGAGTCGAAAGTAGTGCTTGGGTCAGGCCTTCCGATCGGAGAGGCCGTCCGGAGGCAGCTGGAGTCTAAAGCGAGCGCTTCGGTCGAAGAGGTGGGCCGAAGTAGTTGATGAGCGGGCACCATCCCTCTTCGTCTAGACCTTCCGGTCGGTGACTGGACCGCCCTTCCGGCCCGTTGTTTTAGACTCTTGGACCAGCCCATGAGTTTGTGTGCTGCCTGTTTGGGCTGAGCCCCAGCATGGAAGCCGGTCCCTGAGGGACCCTAGGTTTATGAACCCGACAGGAGCCATCAAGCCTCCGGGTGATTTGGGCAGAATCGTCCAGGGGATTTTTGTTTTGCCGATGGGTGCGCGCGAGCGCACCCACGGGTGTAGCCCCTGAGCCCTCGGGCGGTTTGGGTAGAACTGTCTAGGGGGTTTTCTTGTGCTATCAGTGGGGGAGGTTTCCATTTTGTCGGCGGGTGCGCGTGAGCGCACCCGCGGGTGTTGCCCCCGAGCGGTTCGGGTAGAACCGTCTGGGGGGTGTTCGGCTTAGCGGGCGTGTGTGCGTGTTTTTAGTTTGAGATGGAGTTTGTTCTAGCCAGGGCGTCGTTATGCAGCCAAGGTGTTTTAGTCGCTCGAGAGATTGGGTGAGAGGGAGCTCGTGGATCCTGGCGTTGGTGCGCGCCGTGGGATCGGGTGAGGTAGTTAGTTTGGACGAGACAGAGCTTACTGATCCTGGCGTCGGTGCGCATCGTGGGATCAGGTGAGTCACAGTCACGGGGCGAGATCAGGGTCATGGACCTAGGTGCTTGGAGAGCAGTCGGAAGTGTAGCCGGATGGGGCGAGGTCAGGGTCGCAGACCCAGGTGTTTGGACCGTAGTCGGAAGCGTAGCCAGATGGGGTGAGATTGGGGTCGCAGACCTAGGTGTTTGGAGCACAGACGGAAGCATAGCCGGATGGGGTGAGATCGGGGTCGCAGACCCAGGTGTCTTTGGAGTGCAGTCAGAAGCGTAGCCGGATGGGGCAAGATTGGGGTCGTAGACCCAGGTGTCTTTAGAGCACAGTTAGAAGCATAGCCGGATGGGGCGGGATTGGGGTCATAGACCCAGGTGTTTTGGAGCACAGTCAGAAGCGTAGCCAGATGGGGCGAGATCGGGGTCGCAGACCCAGGCTTTTTGTGTCTTGAGCCCTCGAGCCTCGCTGGGCTTTAGTAGGGGTCAGTGTGAGTTATGTGCATTACTCCATCCTCGGTTCCTCACAACCAAAGGGGCTGAGTTTTGTCGCTTGTCCCGATCGCTCAGGCTCAAGTGACGCGCTCGGTGAGTTTGCTAACGGGTGTGATCGAGCGGAATCTAGGTCCGTCGTTCGTGATGGGGTCGGCATAGCCCTCTTGTGACATTCCACTACTCCTTTACCTGCTACCCGACAGATGCCTGGGTCATTTCGGAGATCGACCCAGGTGGCCTATCGGCCTCCCTCGATGGAGATTCTGTGGGCTTAGCGAGAGGTTCAAGACCGAACAAGAAGGTTGAGATGACCTAGTCTGCCAGACCAGGCGAGGGCCGCACGGGGCTCATCTACGATTTTATCCCCTGGCTCTGTTGGTTGCTCATGTCGAATGAGGCAACCGCCGCTTCGTGATTCAACACGGAGCGTTGTGATGCATTTCGCTGCACATGTGATGCTTAGTTCCTGAGCCCCCGAGCGGTTCAGGGCTCGAATCGTCCGGGAGGCACGGGCATATGGAATGAATGCATGTATGGATGTATGAAATGATTATAAGGAAATAGAGGGGGTTTGTGGTTGTTACCTTGATGACTTGAGTGACGGGGTTCGGAGAGCTTCAGTCGGAAATGTCCGACCAGGACCCATACTCATCGTTCGTGACGGAGTTGGCATGGCCTACATGGGGCGTCCCTTTGCTTCCTACCTGTGTCTCAGTGTGTCTTTCCGAGCCATTCGATCGACTTGGGAGGCCTGATTGTTTCCCCTGGCGGAGATCCCGTTTTGGGTTGTTCCAAGGCCCGCATGGGGATGCGGAGAGCTGCCTGCGCGTGGTGACGCTTCAGTTTTCACGCCCGGTCGTGCGATAGTGGTGGGCCATACCTAGGCCACGTTTCGTCTTGCCAGGCGGTGTTCTGTCTGACCCGGCGCCGTTCCGTCGGCCAGTGCGCGTCCCTTTGGTCAGGGCGTGTCCCATCGTTTCCCATCCGTATTTGAATGGGGGAAGAGGGAGAGTTTTGTGCTCTGATCTTTTGCCCTTCTTTGGCTGCTGCGTTTCTTCCTTAAATAGGGGGAGGGAGAGGGCTCTCCGTCGTAGTCCTTTGCCTGTTCTCCAACTATTGTCTCCTACTTCTTTCTCACCGAGAGTGCCTGTATGCTATGGCGGTTCCTAAGCGAGAGAGGGGGTGAGCGAGGGGGAGGACTTACAGATCCTTTTGTGAATCCAGAGCGTGATGTCGAGCTGGAGACTACCGTGGGCGGTGCTGGATTATTCTATGAGGCCTTCTTCGGGATGGAGTCGTGTGTGGATTTTCTCTGGTGGATCTTCACCGGACGAGCTTTGTCGGTAGGGAAGTTGCTCAGGATCATGCTGGTGGAGGGTTCTATGCCTGCGGCTGCTCAGGTTGGCTAGTTCATAAAGTTTGATGAGTTTTCTTCTAGCCATGGCGGCCATATCTCTGTAGCAGCGCCCCTACCTAGGAGCTGCCTCAACTGCATGAGAAGGTCAGGAGCTCCAAGCTCTTCCGCTGAGCATCTATGGGTGCGATGCCCTTGAGGTACCCGTTGCGCTTGCCAAAGTCGAGGGAGCAGAACCGAGCGGGTCCCTTGAGGTACCCATTGCGCTACCCGTTGCGCTCATCAAAGTCGAGGGAGTAGAACCGAGTGCGTCCCTTGAGATACCCGTTGCGCTCGCCGAAGTTGAGGGAGCGGAACCGGGCGGGGCACCTGCGGTCATGGTTATGTCCGGTGTGGTGTGCTGTGGTTTCTATTTGTAGTAGTAGAAAATGTAATAGTTTGAGTTTGTGGGCGAGTCCCCAAGTGAACATTTTTTGTATCAATGAATACATCAGTACTGCTTTTGTGACAGAACCATGATATCCATTCCTTGTTTTTATCCTAGCATGTCTTTCATTTTTATCCTTTTCCCTCTCTCACCTGCTCATTAGTTCCATAGGCTGTAGCTGTTTTAAGAACCTGGGCATGGCCCGCGGGGCTCGGCTGCTTGTAGTTGTAGGTCATGGCGGGGTGAGTTTGGTTGGGAGTAAGAATAGAGTCACGTAGGGTAATCAAGGGAATGGAATGTGCTTCCGTTCAGGGACAAGGTTGTTTATCATGTGATAGTAAGAAAAAAAGAGAGGTAATATTCAATATTGTTCCCTTATGGAGCCCCAGAGCACCCCGGGCTAGAAGTGTTCGGGTGGGGGCGCTTTTACAGGAGCATGCGTTAACTAAAAAGTGGTTTGGATCAAATTTAGGGGAAAATGACGTAGCTGTTCAATGTTCTAAGTGTTGGTGAGAACATTGCCGTTGTTGTCCTCTAGTCGGTAGGCGCTCGGTCGGATTACTTCGGTTACCATATAGGGCCCTTCCCATGGTGGAGAGAGCTGGTGTTTTTCCTTTGTTGATTGGGTCCTCCGGAGTATGAGATCGCCGACTTCGAGTATCCTCCCTCTGATCTTCCTTTCATGATACCTGCGGAGGGTTTGCTGGTAGTGAGCGGAGCGGATGATGGTCGTTTCGCTAGCCTCTTCGAGTAGGTCGACCGCGTCTTGTTGAGCCTCCACGGCTCAGTCGCGACCGAAAGCCTTCACTCTTGGGGCGCCATGGTCGAGGTCGGAGGGTAATACTGCCTCAAGCTCCGTAGGCCAGGAAGAAGGGTGTGAACCCTGTGGATCGGTTCGGGGTCATTCTTAGGCTCCAGAGGATCACTGGGACCTCTGCAACCCATCGCCCGGCATACTTGTTGAGTCAGTCGAAGATGCGTGACTTAAGTCCTTCGAGGACCATGCCATTGGCATGTTCGACCTAACCGTTAGTTCATGGATGTCCGATCGAAGTCCAGTCGATCATGATGCTGTATCCATTGCTGAAGTCTAGGAACTTCTTTCCGATGAAGTTAGTCCCATGGTCAGTGATGATACAGTTAGGAACGCCGAACCGGTAAATGATGTCGAGGAAGAAATTGACTGCCTCCTCCGAGCGGATGTTGGTGATGGGCTTGGCCTCTATCCATTTGGTGAACTTGTCGACTGCTATGAGTAGGTGAGTGAAACCGCTTGGGCCCTTCTTGAGGGGTCCCACCATGTCGAGGTCCCAGACCGCGAATGGCCAGGTGATGGGAATGGTTTGGAGCTCCTGTGCTAGCAAATGGGTTTGCCGAGCGTAGAACTGGCATCCTTCACACCTGCGGACGACCTCCTCTGCATCTCGTAGCGCAGTGGGCAAGTAAAAACCTTGGCGAAAGGCTTTTCCAACCAATGACCTTGGGGTCGCGTGATGTCCGCAAATCTTGGCATGGACCTCGAGGAGGAGCTTCCTTCCCTGGTCGGTGGGGATACACTTCATGAGAACCCCAGATGGACTCCGTTTGTAGAGCTTGTCACTGAGCGCGGCAAAGGTCTTGGTGCGTCGAGCGATCCATCGGGCTTCGGTCCTTTCGGGCGGGAGGACCTCCTCTAGGAGGTAGGCGAGTAGCGACACTCTCTAGTCAGTTTGATCGAGTGCCAATACGGCAACGTTTGCGGGTGACGTCATCATAGAGGTACTGGGATCGGAGCCCCCGCGCGCTGGTTTGGCGTTGGGGTCAGAGCCCCTGAGCACCGGTTGGGCGTCGGGGTGTGTCTGGATCAGACTTTCTGGGATGCGGGCGGACGGCTCATGGACGTCGTTGATGAAGACCCTGCTCGAGGACGGATCCCGCCTAGCGGCCAGTTTTGCGAGGAAATCGGCGGCATCGTTGTCTCTTTGAGGGACGTGATGCAGTTCGATCCCCTAGAATTTGTCTTCGAGCTTGCGCACCTCTTGGCAGTATATTGTCATGAGGGGGCTTTTGCAGGAGGACTCCTTCATGACCTGATCAACGACTAACTCCGAGTCGCCACGAATGTAGAGTCGCGTAGCACCGAGCCCAATGGCGATGCATAGTCTATTGATAAGGGCCTCACATTCTGCGGCGTTGTTTGAAGCTGAAAAGTGGAGGCGGATGGCGTAGCGGAGCCTACTCCCGTTCGGGGAGATCAGAACCACCCCAGCCCCTGGGCCGGGCGCCATTATGGACCCATCGAAGTACATTGTCCAGTACTCATGGGTGATGTCCAGGGTCGGTAGCTTGACCTCCGTCCATTCGGCGACAAAATCCGTGAGCGCCTGAGACCTAATAGCGGTGCGAGGGGTATATCTGATGTCATGGCCCATGAGTTCGAGAGCCCACTTGGAGATTCATCCCGCAACGTCGTGGTTGCAGATGATGTCTCTGAGTGGGTATGAAGTGACGACCGCAACTTCGTGGTCGGTGAAGTAGTGTAGGAGCTTCCTGGTCGCCATTAGCATGGCGTACAGGAGTTTCTGCACCTGGGGGTACCGGACCTTTGGGTTGGTGAGTACCTCCCCGACAAAGTATACGGGTCGCTGGACTTTGAGCTGGTGTCCTGGTTCCTCCCTTTCGATGACCAGGGCGGCACTCACGACATGGTTGCTTGCCGTGAGGTACAGGATGAGGGGTTCTCCCCGTTCAGGAGCGACGAGGATCGGGGCCGACGTCAGGGACGCTTTGAGGCTTTCTAGAGCCTGCTGGGCTTCCTCAGTCCAAACAAAGGTGTTCGCCTTTTTGAGGAGCTTGTAGAGCGGCATCCCCCATTCACCAAGCCAGGAGATGAAGCGGCTCAGGGTAGCCAGACAGCCGGTGAGCCATTGTACGCCCTTGACATTGCGTATGGTGCCCATGTTGGAAATGGCCGTGATATTTTCGGGGTTGGCCTCGATGTCGTGCTTGGACACGATATATCCAAGCAGCTTCCCCGTCGGAACCCCAAAAACACATTTTTTAGGATTCAGCTTGATGTTGAACCTTCAGAGGTTCGTGAATATTGCGGCCAAGTTTGCGATCAGGTCATGAGCTTGAGCCATTTTGATCACGATGTCATCAACGTAGACAGCAATTGTTGGTTTCGGTCGCTTGGCCTGATCAGCCTGATCAAGCGGGTCGATTTGGTCGATGAAGCAATGCTACATGCACCTTTGGTAGGTGGCGCCAGCGTTCTTCAGGCCGAAAGGCATGGTCATGTAGCAGTACAAACCATACACGGTGATGAACAAGGTTGCGAGCTAATCAGATTCTTTCATCGCAATCTGGTGATAGCCAGAGTAGGCATCTAGAAAGGAGAGGATCTCACAACCCGAGGTGGAGTCGACTATCTGGTCTATGCGTGGCAAGGGAAAGTGATCCTTTGGACATGCTTTATTAAGGCCAGTATAATCAACGCACATCCTCCACTTCCCGGTCTTCTTTTTAAAAAGAATGGGATTGGCAAGCCAGTCGGAGTGGAATACCTCTCTGATGAACCCGGCTGCTAGGAGTTTAGCGATCTCCTCGCCTATGGCCCTGCGTCTCTCGTCGTCGAAGCGACGCAGGCGCTGCTTGGTGGGCTTCGAGCCCAGGACGAGGCGTAGAGCGTGCTCGACGACCTCCCTTGGTATGCCCGGCATGTCAAAAGGCTGCCATGCAAAGACATCGTGCTTGGCGCGTAGGAAGTCAACGAGCTCGCATTCCTATTTGGTCGGGAGCTGGGCCCCGATCCACAGTGTTTTGGTTGGGTCGGCGGGGTCGATACCTACCGCCTTGGTTTCCTCGAGCGGGCGGAAGGCCATCGAGGAAGTTGGTTTGTTGCAATCTAGGACTGCTGGGGTTAATGACTCCTCGAGCCGCGGGAGCTCGGACGAGTTGATGACCACAGTGGTGAGCTCGTAGTGCTCGCGATCGCACGTGAAGCCATGCGAGAAGGCGCTACTCACGGTGATGACACCGTTTGGTCCTGGCATCTTCAGCTTGAGATAGGTGTAGTTGGGGATTGCCATGAATCTTGCGTAGCATGGCCGCCCCAAGATGGCGTGGTAGGAACCTAGAAAGTCTACCACCTCGAAGGTGAGGACCTCCAAGCAGAAGTTGGACCAGCCGTCGAACGTGACAGGCAGGTCGATCTGTCCGAGCAGGTATGCCTACGCTCCCAGGATTACCCCGTGGAAGGGGGAGCCTACTGGGTGGAGCTCAGATTGGGGGGTGCGCATGGCATCGAGGGTGTCGATGTATAGGATGTTGAGTCCGCTGCCTCCGTCCATCAACACTTTGGTGAGGCGTTTCTTGCGGACGATGGGGTCGACGATGAGTGGCTAGCGTCCTGGCCTTGCAATGTGGGAGGGGTGGTCCCCCTAATCGAAGGTGATCAGAGATTCCGACTAGCTGAGGAAGGAGGGGACGGCTATCTCGGCGACGCTTGCCTCCCTGTAGCGCACCTTGTGCTGGCATTTCATCCAGATGGCGTCGAACCCGCCGAAGATCATGATGCACTCCTTAGGTTTGGGAAAGCCGTCTCCGTCCTTGCCTATCGTGCCTCCTTTCTTGGCCGCCGCGTCTTTGCCATCTCCCTCCTTTGGCCCGCCGGCCTGTCGGAGGAAATGTTTGAGGAGCTCACAGTCCTTGAAGAGGTGCTTGACAGAGTAGGCATGGTTGGTGCATGGACTGTCCATGAGCTTGTTGAAGTGGTCAGGTAACCCCTGTTGGGGTTGCTTGCCCGTGTGATCAGCCACGGCGACCATCGTGGTGTTGTCCAATCGGTGATGATCCTTTTTGTTCTTCTTGCCCCTCTGTGTGTAGGGGCCCTCATCTTGGTCCACACGCTTGGCCTTGACTTTGTCCCGGCCTCCGCTGAAGACTGCTCCGACCGCCTCCTTGACAGAGGCGTGGTTAGTGGCAACATTGAGTAGGTCACGGGTGGTACGGGGCTTCAGGTAGCCAAGCTTGTGGATCAGGGACTCGCAGTTCATCCCGGAGAGGAACGCGCTGATGATGTCTGCGTCGACGACATCAGGGAGGGAGTTGCATCGTTGGGAGAACCTATGGATGTAATCCTATAGGGACTCGCTAGGCTCCTGCTGGCAGCTCTTGAGGTCCCAGGAGTTTCTAGGGCGGACATACGTCCCCTGGAAATTTCCGACGAAGACCCTCTTGAGGTCTGCCCAGTCGCGGATGCTGTCGTGCGGGAGGAATTCAAGCCATGCCCGAACATGCTCCCCCACGCAAATGGGAAGATACTGAATGATGAAATAGTCATCATACACTCCTCTGGCCCGGCAGACGAGCCAAAAGTCTTCGAGCCAAATGCCTGGGTTTGTCTCCTCGAAGTATTTGGTGATGTTGGTGGGCGGTCGGAAACGCCATGGGAACGGCGCTCTTCGGATACGTCGGTCGAAGGCCCATGGTCCCAGGCCCTCAGGGCTGGGACTCCTGCTGTCCGGTTGGTGACCGCGCCTGGGGCGTGTTTCACCGCTCCCCTTGATGTTCTGGCCGGGACCTATGTTGCCTGCACCTACCGCCGCCCGGCGGGCGTCATCATCGTGCTAGACCTGATGCCGGTTGCTGACGATGCTGCGAGCGTCCTGGTGCGAACCAGTCCATTCATGCACCGGTGGTTGGTGCGGGGCAGGCGCTAGGTCGGACTGTGATGCGGCCGCCACCCCTTGGGCCACACCTGTCGACTGTAGCGGCGAGCGAATGGAGCGATCCATCTGGCGCGTCCCCATTCCCCCGGTGGGGAGGGAGGGCACGTGTCGGAGTTGTGATGCGGAGCTTTCCGCCTATTGAATAGGGTGGATTCTACCAGAACACAGAGGTTCCGGCAGACCTCCCGCTCCTGGGGGTCGACGGGCTCGGGAATGCCGCGTAGAAGCATTGCCGCAGCGGTAATGTTCTAGCTGGCCCGAGTGAACTGTGGGGGATCGTTCCCTCATTCACGATGTTGTGTTGGACCTGGCAGGCATGGCCCCGGGCGCCACCCGCCGGGTGATGTGCGTGCGGCGCAACGTGCTGCTCCGAATGCGCTGGCACAGGCGGCGGCTAGTTCTGCCACCATTGTCGTAATTCCTTGGCGTGCGCTCACACAGACGCGAGGGCCCCCACGCGTGGGTCCAAAGGGGGTGTGAGTCTACGTAGACTCCACAACCACCGGCGGCTGTCCCAGAGCGTCCGCCATAGCGCACTCACAGGACGGACAGTGGCGGGGTGCCATGTTGCCGATGCTAGAACCGTCGCTCTCGCCCTCATCATCCGGGAGTTCATGGAAAACGATAGGAGCGTAGCCTGCCGTTCCCGCGAATTCGATTGCGAGGGGGGATGGCGCTAGCATCCTTTGAAGCCCCCAAGCATACGCATCCGTGGAGGACGCGAGACCGTAGGTGAACCGATCGTACAGTGTTTGTGGCGTGGGCGATACAGTCCCTCCGGGTGATCGGTGGGGGATAGTAAATAAAGAGTAAATTACAGTATGCATATTACTTACAGTGGGGTTTTAGTAGAGAGTTTGCTCGGAAAGAAGCCCAGATGCCACGTCATCAAAGTCGTGCGTCCTGGAGTTGATGGAGGGCGCCCCTCCGATGGGTGCCAGGACGTGAGCCTCCTTGCGGAGGTGCAGTTCGCCGAGCCGGTCGGCGACGAAGTCCAAGCTTCCGGAGAGGAAGGCCTGGGATGGCTCGAAGACAGTCGAGACCCGCATCCCAGCTGGTGAGAGTCTGGGAAACTCCAGCGAGCCGAAGCAAATAGTATCGCCCGAGCCTGCCACGGCGAGGGTGGTGGAAAAGTGGGCCATCCGATGAGTAAAAAGTATTGAACGTACAACGTCTTCCCTACAGACGGCGCCAACTGTCGGTGCAGAATGTGACCAACTAGTAAATATTTGTAGTTTTGCCGTACGTTGTGATCGGATGTGGCCTAGCACTCAATGACACAGGGTTTATACTGGTTCAGACAACGTGCCCTACGTCCAGTTTGGATCGGTCAGTGACTTTATTCCTGAGCCTAGGTGCTCGAAGTTCGCAGTGGGGTTACAAACGAGAAGGAGAAAGATGGGGTGTACAAGAGGTCCGGTCGGCTCCAGTCGGAAGGGCCGAGAGCGACTAGAGCTATGCTATGAGCTAAGTGTTCAAGCGTGTGCTTGAGGTCTGAACCTGGTGGTTTTGTGGTTGTCGACTGGAGAACTTGGTTGACCTAATGAATCTGAGAAAGCCTTTCCTTTGTTGGAGGGAGCGCATCCCCTTTTATAGATAAAGGGGATGGCTGTACAAGTGAGGGTACGTATGCTACAGAGTGTTGTTGCCCATGCCGGCGGGTACAAGATAATGGTAGGCGCCTACAACACAGTTGATGTTACTGTAGAATGTTAGATGCATGTGGGAGGTTGTGTTTGCCTTCTTTAGGAATGGTAGACGTCGGTACCTATAGATACTGTTTGATGCCTAGAGGCATGTGAGGAGTGTCACCACGTTCACCCCATACGGTAAATCCCGGCGCCCACAACACTATCGGTACCCGGAGGC
This sequence comes from Miscanthus lutarioriparius, assembly GCA_904845875.1. Lineage (NCBI taxonomy): Eukaryota > Viridiplantae > Streptophyta > Magnoliopsida > Poales > Poaceae > Miscanthus > Miscanthus lutarioriparius. The sequence goes on along the minus strand of CAJGYO010000007.1, from coordinate 129,371,725 downwards.
ATGTGGGGGGCCTTACCGTACGGGAGTTTTAACAGCGCCTACAATACTGTAGAGGAAAATGTCGGCGCCTACAATATTGTTTGTGTCAGGGTGGTTATAGACTACTGTTCCTACAGGTGTATAGGGTATGGTCCCTGGTATCGTGGTTTGACTTACGCGCCCTGGCTTGCTTTCTCCGTTTGCCCATGGCTCCTTCCGAGCGGGAGTCCCCGGTCGGATGGCCTCGGTCGGTTCTGGTCGTGCCAGTCGGAGAAGAGCGGTAAGCACACTTTCTATGCCCCCCAGTCAGCGATGCAGGGTCAGAGTCGGAAGTAGCGCTTGGGCCAGGCCTTCCGGTCGGAGAGGCCATCTGGAGGCGGCTGGAGTCTGAAGCGAGCGCTCCGGTCGGAGAGGTGGGCCGAAGTAGTTGACGAGCGGGCGCCGTCCCTCTTCGTCCAGACCATCTGGCCGGTGACTGGACCGCCCTTCTGGCCCGTTGTTTTAGAATCTTGGGTCGGCCCATGAGTTTGTGTGCTGCCTGTTTGGGCCGAGCCCTGGCATGGAAGTCGGTCCCTAAGGGACCCCGGGTTTATGAACCCGACAGGTAGACAAAGAAGAAATGAACCCTATCCCAATTTCCCAAACATTCTCGTCCCCATCCCCAACAAATCGACATTGCAGCTGCTATGACACGGTTTGCAAAGGAGGAGCTTTAGGTTTAATTGGAAAATGGAGAGATTTTATTTTGTTTCATCCTACATTTGATGATAGAAGTGTTGAGCATGACAGATATTTTCTCACGTGCTTTGCAAAGGAATGATCTAAGACATAGTTGAAGCAATATGCATTTGATCATGGATGTGAAAGACAGCTTGCAGGATATGAAGGAAAATAGATGGGAGCCATTACTCAAAAGAGTGAAAACATTCTGTTAGAAGAATGAGATTGAAGTGCCTAATATGGATAAGGAAATAAATGTTAGAGGGACATCTAGATGAAGAAAGCAAAAGGTAACAAACATGCATTACTATCATGTTTAGATTTTTGTTGTCGCCATTGATGCCATCTTGACTGAGCTGAATCATCGGTTCTGTGAAATTAGTTCAGGGTTATTAGTATTTATGGCTGCTTCTAACCCAAGGAACTCCTTTTGTAATTTTGATGTGGACAAACTTGTGAGGCTTTCTGAAATTTATGCTAAAGATTTTGATATTGATGACCTTACTGTTTTGCCAAATCAACTTAAACAGATTGTCAACCATGCTAGAAGAACTCAAGAATTTCTTGAATGCACTGAACTTGGAAAAGTTGCTGAAATTATGATCAAGACTAATATGAAGACATCTTATAAATTGGTTTATAGTCTCATTGAGCTAACCTTGATACTACCAGTGGCAACGGCTTCAGTTGAGAGGATATTTTCAGTCATGTCCATTATAAAGACAGATTTGCATAGTAAAATAGGCGATGAATGGCTCAATGACTTGATGATATGTTATAATGAGAATGAGATATTTAGAAAGATTGATAATAAAAAGATCAAAAAGCGGTTTCAAGGGATGAAAAAACATCGTATGTTATTGCCAAAAAAAATAGCGGTATGCTCTATTCTCCTCTAAATTAATATTTTTTTCTTCTAAATTACTAATTTTGAGGTCCATATATATTTGACTAATCAATTATGTCTATTTGTGTAGATTGCTTCCTCGGATGAGTGATGGTTGTTGTTGGTATTTCTTATGCTCATGTAGAATATTCCGCAAACACATAGAGTTACCGTTGTAGCATTTCACCCAAGAGTATTCCAGGGTATCATATTTATCCTCTGGGAAGCAAGGTTAAAGGATGTGATAAGTAACTATCATGTATCTACTAACTACTATACCAACTAGACTAGAGTGGGGGTAAAAGATGTGTGTGATAAGGGTAGTGGCACACACAAGAGAAGTCTAAACATGAGGATGAGCAATCTAGCTAGTAGGGAGGACAATGAGTGAGTAAAGGGTTTCCTATGATTCGAACTCTACTTCTATGGTTATACCTTAGTTATATAATTATAACACAGAGATTGAGTCAACACAACAAGTATACTAGGCGGCAGCCGAGACAATAGGAGATGTAACTCCTACTCAAAGCAACTACATAGTTGATGCAAGCCTTACCTTTTAAAAACTTGTCTTAAACACATGGTGGAATACAAAGACTAGATAGGCCCTGTTAGAACTTACTAGCTACAACAAATAATCTATGCAACAAGCAGTAAACAAAGGCAAGATAGTGTATAAGCACCATGCTTACACCTTCTCTCGCTACTCTAGTTGTGTACACATAGGCCAACTAGAGCACCCTATGACAGGTGATCATCGTAATACAGGTGTGGGCTTTGATCACAATCTCATATGTGTAACAAGCATAAGCTAAGCTAAACCATAACAATGATATAACAAGTATAAGGTTGCACAAGCATAAGCTAAGTAAAGTAGAGTTTTAGGACACAAATACCCTATCACGAAGGCTATCCTCCCCTCACACCTCTTCGTCACAAATCTAACGGACTAAGCCAGAATATGGGCTGTCATGTTTATGTTGATAGGAATCTCGCAGGGACCTTTGCCTACGACGTCTAACCTTGCGAAGGCCCATGTCCAGCGGAGGCGTCTCGGCGAAGGCTCAAAGCTTGCTTCAATATGGCACCCGGGCAGAGGACGTGAAGGTCGCTGGAGGGGAAGACGATGAATCCGCTCGGTGGCTGGAGAAGACTGGCGGAGGTTAGGCCTTTGCTTTTCATGGGTTAAGCTCCTAAAGGAAGCACGTGCTGCATGACCACTAGGCCTCCAGCGGGCTCAGAACTAAGGCCCATCAAGCAAGGCGGTTGAGGGAGAGAAGACCTGACTTACCCCCCAGGGATTTGCAAGTGTACGGGCATATGCCCAAAATATGCCCAACCGATTGCAGGGTATAAGTGTAAAAGAACTCCACCTTGTATAGTGACCTATAAAAGGGGAAGGTGAACCCCATGTAAGGAGAGATACCTAAGAATTAATGAAACCCTAATTGAGTCCTATGACATGTGCTCTTTACGATCTTCACCTGTGTTGGGGGTTCTTGAGTACTTAGCTTGCTAGGAATAACTTTCCCAACTGTTTACACCAAAATTTGGGAAGAAGAATGCGGGAACTCGAAGCTCCCAAGATCGTGTCATCAAGGAATCGATTGCATAAAGGTCGATATCAGCTGATTCAAATGCAGCACTAGAATCAACTCTCTTCAGATGACGCCAGCATATAACAACAAAAAAGCTACGGTTGGCATCGGAAAAAATATGTCGGACTCTACAAAAAGGGAAAGATTAGGGTCCAAGTTATCTTAAATTAGGAATGTTTTCTCTTATGCCAAAGATTGTAATGAGTCGTGCTTAAGTAGCATTCATGCTTAGGTTCCGGATATAAATATTGGACCCCAGCTATTGTAAAAGGGATCCAATCAATCAAATACAAGTTAGTTTTTTTGGCTCCGGCCAACCCTTAGGAGTAGGAGTAGAGTAGATCTCGGCGAGTTCTTCAACAAGCAGGGGCTGCATCGGTCCGGCCGACCTCCGGCATGTCTGTAAGTACCGTCATGGATTATACTTCTGTTTGTACAACTGCATCGGTTAAGTTCGACCTCCACTGCGAACTCTAGTATAAGCTAGTTATCGACTCTTGTCTAGTTCAAGTACGGCTGCATCGATCCGGTCGACCTTCACTGCTCGAATTAGATTAAGGTCAAGTTATCGGCTCTACCTAAGGGTGGCGTCCTTCGGGTAGATTCATTAAGTTACCAATCTTGCTGATGCTCTTATTGTTATTAGTTTGCAGAAACATCAACCTGCCTGGTCGAGATCAATTTAGATCGGCCTCATATTCTTTTAGTCCATCGTTTGCTTTGCTACAACACGATGTTTCTTACTTTGAGCGATGGGTTATGTTTCATCGGCTGCTCTACTTCGATCTTGATCGTGCATAGTACGCGGTTAAGGCACGTATGATCTTGAGGAGGTTTGCTGTCTAGTTAAATCTGGTCTACGGTTCGCTATTATGGTTGTAACGATCCGGTCGATCCCCACCGATAGCACTTTAGATTGGAGGATGCTAGTTGGTAGATTTGTTCTCGATCAAGCACGACCTTAACTGTTTGCTATGCCTGTATCGGCTAAATAGCCGATTGCCTATGCGTTAACGCCTACAGTGTATGATTCTATTAAATGTGGATAGATCTGTTTACTTTAAAGGTTTGATTTGTTGTCTTTATCATGGCTGCATTGATCCGGTTGAACCCCACTATTAGAGATAGTAGGTTAGGTCTGATGAGTCCAAAGGTTTGTCCATGTTAAATAGTCGATTGTTCGCATGTTGTAGTCCCTTTTCACCCAAATCGGCTATTTTAGCCGATTCACCTGAGCCTTCACGTATAGCATGTCTTTTAGAAACCCTGTCGAAGTATAGATGTTTCTACGGATTCTTTGATTTTAGTTTGTTATTATCATCATAGCGGCCATCGATCAGGTCAAACCTCACTGTTGATGGTAACAGATTAGATTCAGAGCATTTGTAGATTCATTCGTATTAGAAAGTCGATTTGTTCGCATGCTATATCCGTTCTCGTTAGATTCATCGGCTAAAGGATTCACATTGGTAATATCCACCTAGCTGATGATCTCATTTACATCTACATGTACTGTACATGTCGATATAAAATCAATCGCTACCCACGATCTTTACAGTCCGTAATAGCCGATTTCTATGCGTATCGGTTATTTAGTCGATTTTCCCACCTGGTTGCTCCCGAAGCGGCACACTTGGAACTATCTGGGCAAAGACCGACATGTTCCACCTTAAATTACTGATAAACTTTCTCTCCTTATCAATTGCAGGGTCAAATTGACTGGCACGTCTTGGGAGGAATTCGCAGGATCGGTTACCCCTACGTTGAAGCCAAGCGGATCTCCAGCCTTGCTCCATCAAGCAGATCCTTCCAGCTTGCTATGTGTCGACATTTTCATGCCGACACCAACATAGATCAAGAATATAAATATAAGAGTAAAGTCTTACAAAGAGAAAGGAGATAAATACCATACCATACCTCCTAGAAGACCTGATCAGGAACCCAGAGCCTAAACTCTCTACTCATTCTAACTCCCAACTACACTATCACAACTACATCATGAGAGAGTGGAGAAGCTTCTTGCTTGTGTTGTGTGTATTGAATGAGGGGAAGTGAGGGGGTATTTATACTAGAGGTGAAGTGCTTGGAGCCACCCAAAGTGCCATGTCATCAATCTATGTGATGGAGCTTGTGAACCATAGGATGAAACTGACTTTAAATCAAGGGCTCGAATGCTCCAATGGTTGAGATTCCATGCATGCTTCCATGCTAAGGCGGTGGCAAGGTTGGTAGAGCTTGTGGGGTGGTCGGCCGACCAAGGGGGTTGATTGACCCCCTATGATAGGTGGGCCACCCCTCCTTACATGTGGGACCTCTTGCATCTTCCTTGTTGGGTATGCAACACTTTGGTGGATCGACCGCTCTCTCTGGTCCCTAGGCCCTCCTCTATCTTCTAGAAGGTGGGTGCACTTGTCATGAGTGGGTGTGGGTGCAAGGAAATTTATTCACGTTGGACTCTTTGTCATGATGAGTCCGCGATCTATGTGCCTTCATCTTCCACCATTGAGAAGAAACACAAGCTTGATCCAAGGGTTGATGTTGGCTTGGGAGTGCTTGGCATGGATCATGGTGGCTTGGGATGGCTGGTGGGCCCATAGGGAGGGTGAGCCGACCACCCTATGTGGGTCCTACCATCTCATCTTGCTCCATCTAGCTTGAATCTGCATCAAATACTCATGGTACATGTGGAACTGGTTATTTGATAAAATATGCTCATGGTGTACTTATCTCCTTTCATCTTGAGGCTGTTGATGGTGATTTCGAGTATAGAAAAGTATGGAATTTTCACCGTCAACAATTGTCACCATCACGCGTCGTCTATTAGTTTTGTAATTTGGCCTTTCGGTATGGATAAACTGTGTCCTTTATTTTACATAATGTATTTTGTGATGTTCATCGTTCATCGATGTTTTAATATAAGACTACTTCAAACTATTATATTTGTCTATTGTGAGCGGTCATAGTGGGGTTTATGTGGCTGAAGCGTTTTGGTTCAGCCCCTCCTAATTTTTTCCTAGATCCATCTCTGCTTGAGGCGGCTAGATCCAGCGTCTACATAGCACATGACGCTGGCAAGGAGTGCCAGCAGCCACGGTGGAGGCCTAGGCGCGCCCCGGCTAAGGGGGGACTCGGGGAGGGTGAGGGGAGGGGAGGGGAGGAGGCAGGAGGGAAGTGGAAGCTGTGGGAGCTACATTTTATGTAGCACCACAGTGGGTCACCACCACCGCACGTCAGAGGAAGTGGTAGCAGTGGCCAGAGGGTGGCCTCGAAGGGCCCTCAGCGCTGGTGGTGGTTGGCCCCCCGAATCGCCTTGGAGAGATGACACGGGGTCGGGTTGGGCATGTTAGAAGATTTGGGATGGCCCAAATAATAATTCCAAATAAATTTCAAAGGCCCACTCACACATGCATTGTTGGAGAGAGGTGAAGGGAGAGATATTTGGAGAGAACCGTGTGGTTTCGAGCACGCCACCCATTGGGGGTTGTCTCTAGTGGCCGGGGGCTGATGGTGCCCCTTCCATCAGCTGGTGCTAGAAGGGAACTTGCGAGCGAGGGAGGATTGAGGCGGTGTTTAGGCCAACCGTAGGCCCTCGTGATTCAAGCGGTCTACCGAACCCGTAGGTTTAGGGTCGCTAAAACACGAGCACCAAGGGCTACAACCAGCTTCCCTAGGGCCGGTAGGAAGATCATTGCGTGCCTGCAGGAAGGACGGGAAGGGGCGCCCACGACGAAGATGAAGACCAATTGCCTCGAACCGACCGTTGAGACCTTGGAGGAGGTTGAGGACGAGCGTGCGGTCTTGGACGGGCTTGTCGAGGTCACGAAGAGCATCTGCCATGCCCTTGAGATTCCTACAGTAGGTGGTGATGTCTTGATCGCCTTGCTTGAAGTTGCGGAACTCCACGTCGAGATGGAGGGCGCGAGTCTCGCGATTCCCGCGAAACTGGGACTCGATGGCGAGCCACGAAGTGCGAGCAGTATTGCCCTGCTCGATCACAGTGTCGGCAAGGGCATCGGTGATGGTGCCGGTGATCCACGTGCGGACGACACAGTCCATGCGGACCCAGTCCGGGGAGGTGGGCGCGGTCACGTCGGATAGCACGTGACTCTCCAGGGAGTAGCGGCCGACGACGTGGAGGAGCGACTCACGCCACCGACCGTAGAAGGTGGACGAGACGTCGAGGGTGAGTGGCACGAGGAGGCGGATGTTCTGCACAGCCACAGCCTGGGCGTGCAGATTGATCAGGGCAGCAGCTTCGTGTTGTAGCAAGGCATCCCGGAGATGCGTACCGTCGCCGACCACGGAGACGTGATCGTCGTTGCCGAAGGCGTCGCTGGCGTCATCATCGCTGCCGGGAAGCGGCTGGGTCGCGGCGCGCTCGAGATCAGCGCGAGCCAGGGCGGCACGGAGACGGGCGTCGACGGCGTCGCGCTCAGCCTGGGCGACGGCGGCCACGCAGTCCGCCTCTGCGACGCGGGCGAGGGCGGCGTCGTGGCGAGCCTTGGCCACGCACGCACGTTCCGCCTTTGCGAGTCGCGCGGCGTCGTCCCGCGTGCGCGTCTCCTTAGCAGCAGCGGCGGCAGCAGCCGAGGCGTCGGTGACGGCGCCTGAGGCCACGCTCGAGGGCTGCGGGGGGCTGTGGAGCGAGCGGGGGAGCGGATGGAGGTGAGCCAGCCATGGCCGGTGCGGCGGAAACCGCGCACACGAGAAAGATCGGCGGGCGGGTGCGGAAGGAAAGTCTAGACTGTTGATACCATGAAAGCAATTAGGATTGCGTGGAATCATAGATGAATTGATTGGAGAGACCTATGTACATATATATATATAGAAGAGGAGATCTGGTGGCTTATAGAAATAGGACCTGCCGAGATCTCCTCCTGATATCTCTCTAACCATATATAGGGCTGGCCGGCTATACCAGGCACACACCCAACATTTACACACGCACAACACATATATATTCTAACAAAAACATTCAAAATATATCATGAATTATAAGAGATTATAAGTGAATTAATTCCTCTACTTATTTGTTACAGTCAACAAGCCCTAGTTACATGTGTATCTATCATTGAAGTCTATTATCAACCCAACCATCTGGCTCAAATACGGTAAGCAAAATATCTTCTTAGGTTAAGTAAGGATTATATCCATCATTTCCTTTATCTCATAGTCTGTCCTATATAATTTCTATGATAACATTATATTTTTGTCTGCTGGCACCTTGAGGTACAAGCAGAGCAGAAGTTCGAGAGCAATAAAATAGCATGACTATATGTGTGTAGCAAGACAGAAGCATCCATTTCAAACAATATTTCACTTGCCTACCGTCAAATCAGCATGCACGATAAAGCAAAATCATTGTTCTTATAATAAATTTATTGTTATGATAGGCATAGATTCGTAAAATATACATCCAGAGTTGACCAATGTCACCACCCATTTCATCATCCTACTGTCTAGACTCCAATCTAATCCAATCCTTATCAGAGGCCCTTGCCAAGTCCCCTGACATAGACATGTTTAATATTTCAATTAGCATCTTGCCTCCATGATTGCAGATTATAAAAAGCACAAAACCAAGTGTATCATAAAAAGATGGGTTTTCCCCAATCAGAATTAGATGGCAGAAACAAAAGTTTCGATTTCCAGCAACAAAAATATTGAAACTACGCCTAAGACCTATCTAGCACGTACAATTCTTGGTATAGATGCCCAATATCATGGCAGGAAACAAGTTGAACTAGTAGCCGGCGTGTCATCTTGGGCCACCAGCGGTGAGCTCAAACCTTTTCGGCGGGAGCCTCGACGACGTCACGCCGGCAAAGCGGGCAGGTAGCGTGAGAGCGCAGCCACAGGTCGATGCACTCGACGTGGAATAGGTGCCCGCACGCCGGCAGCAACCGCACCGTCTCCCCGTCCCGCACCACGGCGAGGCAGATGGCGCACTGCGCCCACCCGGCGCCAGCTGCGGCGCCGGCGCCCCTCCGGTAGGCGAGCATGGGGATCGCCGACAGCGCGGACGGCGCCAGCCCGCACCGGCTTCTGCCGTTGGCAGCGGTGGCTCCGGCGCCGTTCGCGGCCACGGCGGCGGCCGCGTACCCGTTGGCGAAGGCGCGGCGCAAGCAGATGGCCACCGTGAGGACGATGAGGGCGGAGGCGGAGCCGAGGCAGACGAGCACCACCGTGTCGCACACCCGGTAGCTGCCGCCGGCGGCGGCAGCAGCTTCCATCGCGTCCGCCGGGGCGCCGGTGGGACCGTAGGACGACATGGCCGGGCAGCTGGGTGCTTCGTGGTCTCGTTGGTTGGTGAGGCACGGCAGTCAGGGCCACCGTGAATCGCCCTGGTGGCCTGGGTTTAGTAGACACGGGCTTTAACTTTTGAGGGTTTGATGTGGCTTTTTTTTCTCCAAAACACGGACAGTTACCCGTTTCCTGTTTTTTTTCAACTAACAGGCACTCGGGCAGGAGCGGTGCCCACCGTTCTTTAAAGAAAAAAAAAGCCCATGTTAATAAAACGAAAATACTCCCTCCATCCTTAATTATAAGTCATTCTAATTTTTCCTAGAAAGTGAAAACATTGACCAAATTTATATAATAAAATAATAATATTTATAATGTTAAATAAGTATCATTGTTTTTTCATAAATTATATTTTCATAGTATACCTATTTGATGTCATAAATCTTTGTAATTCTTTTAATAACTTTGCTCAAACTTGAGATGATTTGACTCTCCAAAAAAGTTAGAATGATTTATAATTTGCAACGGAGGGAGTACTTGGCAAGGGTGTCCGGACGATCAACTTTCCATCGGTCCGACGTTGCATCCAGTGTTAACAAGTTTCATCACTTGAGCTTCTCAGCCCAAACACACATGCTGATTCACTCGCTCGTTGTCCACTGTGAGGACTCGCTTGTTGTGTCGCCGCCTCCACCCACATGCCTTCCTCATCGTCGTGCCCATCCATCTTTCTCCTTCACCCAGTCGTTCTGTGCGCTGCCACCTCTACCCGCATATCTTCTTTGTCGTCATGTCCGCGCATCTTCCTTCTCGGTGATCCCATCAACCTCTGCTACCTTCCATGAATGGCCTTACAAAGTATGCTCTGCACCTCACTCTTCGGCTCCGGGGACTCAATTGCTGCTATCCTCGTGCTCCAAGTCTAACAACTTGTGCTGCTCGCCTGCTCCGAGAGGCCCAAATCCACACCCTCCTCTTTGGATTTCTTGAGCTAAGGTTGCTTGCCAAATGATTTTTGGATGTTGCATTTGTTACTTTTCTATGTTGCATCAGAAGATTTCTTATATTTCTGTGACAAATAATTCACATGTTTCACTAGATGATCTATTATGTTGGCGCAACAAAACTAACATAGTTACGTAACTGTTTGGTGTTGTAGTAAACGATGATTTTTCATATTGATTAGAGATGTCTCATCTCCTTTATTTCTCATGTTGATTAGAGATGCCTCATCTAATAATTTATTTTCATGTTGCAGTAACTAGTTGTTGGATGTGTTGCACTTTATTGACTTTCCATGTTGCAACAAACAAACTGAGATCTTTGAATTGATAATTCCTCATATTGCAGAAACAAAACTGAGATGTTCCACTATATAATGATTGATGTTGCAGGAACATATGGTCTTTCCTATAGATTAAGGATGTCTCATCTCCTTTATTTTAATGTTGCAGTAATTGAATGTTGAATGTTGCACTTCATTGATTTCCTATGTTGCAGCAACAGATTGAGATGTTTCAGTAGATCATTTCTCATGCTGCAACAACAAAACTAAGATGTTCCACTACATGATGTTTAATATTGTGGTAATATATGATTTCTCTTCTGATTTGAGATGTTTCATCTCTTTTTTTATTGAAGTAATTGATTATATGATGCTACATTTCGTTAAATCTACGATTTGAAAAAGATTTCTAGAGGGTTTTTTTTATTTAATCTCTTGTGGAAGTTATTGTTGCACCTTTGACTTGCGTTGCTTCTTCAAGTGACATGTAGTTGGCCAACAATGTTGTCCTCATAGAAGTGAGTTAAAGAGACAGAAGCGACTATACGGATATGCAAAGCGCTGTATTAAAAAGAAATTAATAATTAACGGGGGCACCTATGGGGAAAACTTTTTTGTACGGTGGACTAAACGTCTGATGTATGTGCTATGTCTGGACATCCGAGTGGTAGCATTACCAAAGCTCTACACGTATAAGGGTACACAAGAGATTTTGAACCCTTACAATAGTAATTGCATTAAACAAAGCAACAGGAAAACTAGAGAAAACGCAAGATAAAAAAGACGGTTCAATTCACTCCGTGAATTAGTCGCTGAATTTGAAAGACTCCCTCGAACTTCAATATTAGACAATATACACATATGAACTTTTAAAACCAGACAAAATGCCCCTTTCACCATTTCAAAGTGGTTGCTTGGGTGGTTTTGCTGACGTGGCAGTGCAGCCCACATGTAATTTGGTCTCTCTTTCTCTTATATAAAAAACATAACTTTTTCATAAGAAGTTGTATGAATACATACTTTATATTTTAATTTACCAGACTTATTTGATTTTTTTTTATTTTTTCCAATAACCTCATATGTTAACATAGTCTATATCAAAGTTGTATTTTTTAATAAGATCTACAACTTTGTAGTTTACAGTTTTTTATTTGAAATCATTTACAAGTGCAAATAATCATTTTAGTTCTCTAATTTTGAATTTAATTTGTTTTGATTTTTTTCGAACAACCTCATATGTTGATGTGGCCTACATCAAAGTTGTAGCTCTCAACATGATCTATAAGTTTGTAGTTGATAATATTTTTATCTGCGTACCATGTTCTTGCCTACCCTGTATGTTGTTGATGACTTCATACACTGTTTGATTTTTACGGTTGAAAACTCTATAATTTTGTTCTCTCCATACCGCCCTAATTGTTAGGATTACTGGGGATTTTGTCCTACGCCTAACGATGAAAGGCCACTTAAAGGACAATGAGTATGCTACACTAGCATAAATAAATCTACTTTGTACAACCAAGATATCATGCAAGTAGGAGATGATAGATTGTTATTACTAGAAGAGCAACATAGTGAAAGAATGATTGGAGCAGCTCGGTCCAACGTTGTGCGTCAATGTAGTGGAACATGATCGTCAAAATATCTCTATATTTATGATCCTTGAAACATGATCATCAATCAATACAAGTTCTTGTCTATAAAATCTTTATTGTCCTGCATAATGGCATAAGACTGGGGATCTTTTGAATAAAACTATAAAAACAAAGGGCTTCACGAATAAGTCACATACTTGCCAAAAAATGTAAAAATGATAATTCAAGGTTGAATAACACTTTATTCGAAACACATAAACATAACATGCCATACAATCATCTCCCACTCACATTGTAGTCAATCATGTAAGTATCTAATGCCTATTGCACTTGTGTCGTGTTTCTCATGCTTTGGTCATAGAAGAAGCTTCATCAATGGATCAACGACATTCAAATCCATGTGCACCCTACAAATATTCACATCACCTATATCGTTGATCTCACGAATAAGGTGACATCACTGAAGTATGTGTTTAGACTTCTGCTACGACCTTGGCTCCTTAGGTTGTGCGATGGCACCACTATTTTCACAATAGAATTCCAAAGGACTTGGTGCACTAGGAATGTTATCCAACTTAGAAACAAATATTATGGTCCAAACAACCTCCTTGGCAACTTCCGAAGTTGCGATGTACTCGTCCTCCCTGCTGGTATAATTAAATACCATCTCTAGCATGGAACTTTCCTAGCTTGCCCCAAATCCATTGAGGTAGAACACAAAATCAGATTGCTACTTGTTATCATCTCTATCGATCCGGAAGCTACCATCGATGTAACCACTTACAAACTCAACCTCATATCCAATCAGGAACATATCCTTAGTCCTTCGTAAGTACTTTAGGATATTCTTTATAGCTGCTCGGTGAGCTACATCGGGGTTAGATTGGTACTTGCCTATGTTGACGATGATTTCGTCAACATTTTGGATGGTCAAAAACGTCACAAAAGTGTCACATATGAAAGGACATAAGCCAACCATGAATGATTTTGGTTCAAATAACTTGGTTTCACATGTGCATGCTCTCTATTTGAATATAGGTACAAAGTGGATGAAAAATCAAGCTTGGGGCCCAACTTGACATGTTGGGCGACCACCCAAGTATGGCCAATTGACCATCCAAATACATCATGATGATGGGCAATGCTTCTAGAAGCTACATGCAAAAGATGGGCCTGATTGGCAAAAATTGACACGCCGGCCGATGATCATATTTTGGCCAAATCAGCTTAACTTTGGTATGGAGTGAGGTAACATTGTCCCCACCAAGAAGGTGTGGCCCACTTGTCATAGGGCTAGCATAGGGGGGTCGGCTAACCTTCCAACTTCCACCAAACCACTTCATACCCACTCAAGATCAAGAGGAGAGGCCACACAAGTAAGGGGGTGGCCCACCTGTTATAGAAATCCTACCTTTTCTATTCAAGGTACTTGAAGATTCCATTTTCTGATAAAAATGTCATAAAACCATAGTGTCACATACTCCTCAATGGTGAGAAATTTTCTACCAAAGCCAAATGCTATGTTTATACATGCTCAAAACCTTCTATTTATGCTACTTGTACTTGTGTTGAGTTTAGTCAAACCTTGTTGACCCTTGTTGAGAATTTTGTCATGTTCCCAAGATCATGATCACGTACATGCCACTTATACATGATGTTTATACACTAGAAGTACACAAAAACATGCCTTTCACATCCATCAAATAAATGCTCCAATGTTCCTATAGTGTGATCTCTCTCTAAAAAGTTCTTGCAAAAGAGACATGGGCTATGGAAAAAATGTAAAAAAAGAAAATGGACGTGTGAAAGTCCAAGCATAGAAAAAAATGATGAATGAGCAAAAGAAGGCTCATGCATTAAAAATGAGAAAAAATGATAGCCATGTCTCAAAACAATCATAAGTTATAAAGAGAGAGATCATGCTTGCTAAGGAGGAAAATAAAGTTTATCATCATGTTCCACACATGCACATCTTGATCTAGGATTATGATATTTTTCTCCTTGAATCCTTGTTTTGACTTTTCAATATATGCAATGTAAGTATGCTATCATATTTATCCCTACCCGAGCTCCACATAAACCTTTTAGAAATAGGAAGAAACAAAAGAAGACAAAACAATGCTATGCCTTGGTAAGGAATCATACACCATTGAGCGATATGAGAGTACCATTTGAGGAGTATAAGTGAACTATGCCTTTTCTTGTGAAAACTTTGAAAAAAAACTCGTTTCTAAGATGTGAGTTTGGGAGGGTGATTTTGCTTCAAAACTGTTCCACTTTTTAGCTGCTCAAAGATATATGTTAGCCAATGCCAGATATCCTACTCATAAAATGTTTGAGCTACGATGTGTATCGTTTGGGCTCACATTGGTGGTTCTTAGTATCTTATATGTATCTGAGAAATGTGTAAAAAGAAGCTTGATTAACCTAGCTTACAATACAAAAATAGTGAAAAACATTTAACAGAGGCAGTAGAGAATTAAAATATTTCAAATGTAAAAAACATTAATAGATGCAGCAGAACTGGAAGACGAGATACCCATCTTTAAAAATACAAAATCACCGTCTCTGTTAATTGTTCATGTAGTAGTGATTACGCATTTTAGAAAAGAAAAAAAAAACTCCATCGAACTAGGTAGGTTCATCTCTTTAAAAGTGGCCTAGCTGAAACCCACTCAAACGTAGCCGGTTTCTCAAACCCACTGAAGATAAAAATGCAACCGTTGGTTGGTAGCCGCCTTTCCACATCCTACACTCTTGGTCACTGTCCAAACCTGATCTATCTGTGCTGTGAGTGTCGACCGCCACGTAGGCTCCTACGTCCTTAGTTCTGTCTCCATCGTATAAAATAGGTCTCCGCGACGTGACATCCAACCTCCAACGTGCAGCGAATTGAAACCTTAGAATTGATAGATCCATTTATATTTATTTATATATATATATATAACTATTACTCTGACTACAAAATAACTTATTCTTTAGTTACTTTGAGTTATGTTAATTACTATATTAATTTATAAGATTATAGTAATACATTATTAAGTGGTTTACTATAACATTATGGTAAATATCCCCATGTGTTATAGTAACCCAACTATCATAAATATGTATTAATATTATAGTAAATTAGTATATAAAATTATCGTAAATAGAGATGGCTACAGAATAACTTATTTTATAACTGGCTACTGATATATATATATATATATATATATATATATATATATATATATATATATATATATATATATATATATATATATATATATATATATATATCTTCGGAAAATTATACTCCGTCGTCAGTATTGAGTTGCTTGTTGTATTGACTCCGTATCCACATAGTTTGTCCCTGTTTACTGTCGTCGGTCTCTCTTTTTAACTTAACACCACTACAACAGCTATTTGCAAACAAATTAAGATCAACTTTCTGGAATCGATATTTGTTTCACGCCAGAGTGGAATAGTACAAAATGTAGGAAAACTACTCAAGCCAAACGCGGGGGAAGCCACTTTAATTATCGTTTACCGGCAAGAGTCTCCAATTTGCTTTAGGGGCCGATCAATTGGTGGAATTAAAATTTACTTAATAAATTATACTAGTTGGCTAGAAATTTGATATTCCATAATTTTTCATAGTTTGCAAATAAGACTATCTTAAATTTATAGCATGGGAGATAAAAATTAATTTCTATATATCACCATTCTATATTTCTACCTTGCAACTTATAACACTCTCTTCAACTTGCTCTTCTACAATAGAAATGCAACACATAAGTATTTCTCTCCGTCTCTCGTATAGTAAACAATAGTATACAAATATAATCCATATATACAACTATATTAGTTTAATTAATATGTGTCTAAATTATGATTATTAAAATAAATTTAATTTCAAGAATCCAAACGGGACCCTAGCTTTCTTACTGGCAACACGAAGAACAGACGTAACTAAAATTACAGCAGATACATTCGACTACTGCACTGTGAAATGCATTTCGTGTTTATGGATGGATGGACAGATATCCAAAAAAAAAACATGACAATCGTGTTGAAGAAGAAAGAACAAGCCCATGCCTACCTGGGAATTGAAATCATTGCAACAGAAGAGGTCTTCGTCCACAATCTTGTTCATTTCCAATACAGTACGCGCTAATTAACATCATCTATCAATGCCACTGAAAAGAGAAAAGAAAAAGAAACCATCACCAGCATCTACAAAATTTGCTCAGTAGCTTGGGAGGCTTATATATATATATATATAGAGAGAGAGAGTATATTCAGTAGCCAGCTACAAAATAAATTATTCTGTAGCCAGCTCCATTTACGATAATTTTATATACTAATTTACGATAATGTCAATACATATTTACGATAGTTGGGTTACTATAACACATGGGGATATTTACCATAACATTATAGTAAACCACTTAGTAAGGAGTTACTACAATCTCGTAAATTAACATAGTAATTATCGTAACTCAAAGTGGCTACATAATAAATTATTTTATAGCCAGCTACAGAGTAATAATTATATATATATATATATATATATATATATATATATATATATATATATATACACACACACACACAACACACACACAAAAACAGAGATAAATCCAGGCTGCATATGGCCAACAAGATAATGTCCGAAATTCTAAAAATTATAACCACAAACAGGATAACGCAACATTGCACGTTTCATGTTTCAAGATATTCTTAACTAACTGAATCGTTTGTCATCAACTGTTCGCTTGTCTTATAATCCGTATTTTTCAGCTTGTTTTTTTAACCGGAACAGTATTTTTCTCTCACAACAAATCAGCCAGAACAATGTTTCGGCTTGTTTTTTCAGCGAAGCGAACGGAGCCATTT
Organism: Miscanthus lutarioriparius; assembly: GCA_904845875.1. NCBI lineage: Eukaryota > Viridiplantae > Streptophyta > Magnoliopsida > Poales > Poaceae > Miscanthus > Miscanthus lutarioriparius. The sequence continues at coordinate 129,354,541 of CAJGYO010000007.1, read as the reverse complement.
GTGTTTGCCTTCTCCCATCTTGTTGGCCCTAAAATATATAATCTGATAGATGCTCATGGGAAAGACCTCCAGTTATTTAGTAGCTGAATGCATGCACAATTTGGGCACGGCTCTAGCTGCCCAAAAGGACATCTGGGGAGAACACATATACTTCAGATAAATGAAATGAAAATGGCCAAGATGTTGTCATGTTGAACTAGTCCTGCACAGTTGAGACTTGAGAACTTTCCGCGGATCATTAATTTGTACCACATCCTGAGTTCGATGTTGTGGCTTATGACTTATGAAGGTAACACTATATATTTCCTCGTGCAGATTTTTTTTTTTTTTTTTTGCATTGAGCAGAACTGCAGAGTTATATATATACTCCTATTTCACATCAGTCAGTAGTTTTCAGCTTCACTCTTTTTTACCGCTGGAGACTTTTACTTGCACACAGCAGTGGTGACTGGTGAGAGACCATGAGCAGCAGCAGCTCATGGGTTGCTGCTCCTTGTGGATAGGCATCATGTTATTGTCCACTTGCTATGGATGCCCCTGGCCCAGTTCTGCCTAATTCCCATGTCCCCATCATCACTCAAATAATTTTGCTCCGTCTCTTCGGTTTCTTGCAATCTTTGGCAAATCTGAACAATTCCACAAGTCAACTTCAAAAGGACGAAGAATCCGGAGGCGCCGCCGCAGGTATGTGTTGGTACACAGAAATACGGAAACCTGCTGATGACTACAACAGTTCACTGTTTATAATGACAAAATGGAAGTACTGAGGGCCATAATGACCCCCTGAGTGGCTGGTTTGCTCGACAAATAAGGCATGTTTAGAATAGATGGGTTGTTTCAGTAATTCTTTGGCTTCAATTGGAGTCTGTACTGAACCGTAGTCCTACTCCACTTTCAAACATGCACGTTATACTGTACTCCCTCCATCAGTCGATCCCAAAAACAATGCAATTCTTGTTTTTTAAGAAATCAAACAATTTTAAGTTTCATCAAAATCTATTCAAAAGTTTACTAACATTTACGATATCAAATAAGTATTATTAGAAATGATTATGGAATATATTTTCATTCAAATATATAAATTTAGTCAAACTTAAGAAAATTTGACTTGTCATAAACCTAGAATTGTTTTTTTTTTTTTGAGAGACGGAATATATGCCAATTATTTTGGTTTGATATGGATGACCTTGTATACTTATTTATTTTCTAAGCTTACACACACCAACATAGTAAATCAATATAGGAAACACTCATCCGTGGTGATGAAATTAGAACCGGCATGTATAAGGCATGAGAGCACAAAATTAGCATCATCAACGATAAGCCAACCAACTGTGTTATCCATTAGCACGGATACACCAACAAGTATCTGTCCGTGTACATAATTTAAATTTGAAATTGTCTTTGGAAATTTATAACCTTTTCACATGGACTTGAATAAGCAAAGTTACATCAAAATTGTAGGTTTCGAATAAATCTACAACTATGCAAAAATATTATTTGAAATCATTTATTCAAAGTTTTAAACAATAAAGATAAAAGAGGAATAAAACTTCTTATCGCTATTAGCAATGAAGTATATGTAAAGATGGTAAGAAGGAGGAGGGTAATGAATTATATATGCGATGATAAAGATAAATGACACAAGGAGGTTTTGTGGGTTGAAGCTGGCGGAAACCGTGTATATAGTTTGAGGGTGGCCTTCGGGTCCTTGTCTTTTTTCTAATTGTTTTTCAACTACTATGTGTGTCATCTTGTACTTAGGGATGCAAGTTATAACTACTTTGAACTACTTTGGATCTTTTGGATTGATCCAAAAACTAGCTCAAATGAACTAGATTGGCATTTCAGGTAACTTGAGTGGAGATAGAAATGAACTAAATATCATTTGAATGTACCACCCTCTGTCCCAAAATATAGATCGTTTTGTTTTTTTTTATGTACATAGCTTTTGATATGCACATAGATATACGATATATTATGAACATTTTGGTTTGTTGGGTACCTATATTTTTCTTTAGTTGTTATGAACATTTTGATTTTTCTTCTGTTCATTTGGTTTGCGACTTCTTCTGAGGTTATGGCTATTTTTTTAGTTCTCTATACATTGAGCATGGGGCAAAAACCTCTACACGCCTAGTTTTCTATACATCCACATGGGATGGTAAACAGTTAGAGTGCCACAACCATACAACAACTGAATTTATTGTGGATAATTTACTACCTGGAACATCTCATCCATACCTATTCTTAACTCTCATGAAGTTGTGTTTCGGTCATAAGCATGGAACAACATAGATACTCATGAGCACTCGTGCGACGTATGAGTAGGAATGCAGGGGACGTGATGGTGTTTTTTGGTCAGCTAACTAATTATTTTCTCCGTTCTTCCTTGTAACACCTTAAAATTTGCCTCTTTTAAAAATAGGTTTAAAATGATTTATTTCTGAATTTTGTGCTCATGAAATATAGAAAAATAAAATTTTTCATTAAATTAAAATTCATCATAAGGTAGCAATATGTTGTGCATACATGCGGGTGCATTTGTTTCTTTGTATTGTGTGGATTTGATTCAAATTGGAAACATTTGAAATGCTTTTGGAAATAAATTAAAAATGGCTTTGAAGTAAAAGAAAAGAAAATTAGAAAATAAAAGAATTTAAAAAGTTATAAAAAAATATTTTTGAAAACTTACTAAAATTTGCTCACTTTTATTTGAATTGAAAAGTATATTCAAAACTTTATTTGAACTTGCATTTGGTTCATATTTGAATGTGGTTTGGAAATATGAAAACAAAATAAAAAAGGAAAACTCTTTTTCTCTCCATTCTGGCCCAGCCGGCCTGTTCTCCCTCTCTCAGCCCAGCTCTCTTCTCGCGCGGCCTATCTCTCCCCTTCTCCACTGCATGGCCCAGCAAGCCATCCCAGGTCGGCCCAAGCCGCAGCTCAGCCCCGCGTGCCCGGCCCAACTTCGCAGCCAGCAGCCGCGCCGCGCGTCTCTCCTCTCCTCCCTCTCGCTGATCGCCCTGGCCCACTTGGCAGCAGTCCGTCTTCCTCCTCGCGACGTATCCGGGACGGACTCCGCCGCCGCCGTCCGACTCCGTGCCGGCTACACGTGCTCCGTTGTCGTGCCGCCCAAGCCGCCTCCGCCTCATAAAATCGGATGCCTCGTGTCCGCCGCTTCCAATCCCGAGCCCTAGAGCAAGCCTCCGCTTGGACGAACGGCAGCCACCGCCCTTGCCCTAGCGAGCTCGCGCCGCCGTCCGCTGTCTGCCCCGCCAAGCCGCATGCTACCCCGTCCTCTCCACGCCTCCATGGATCCGCTCTCGTCCGCGTGAAGCAGCTAGGTGAGCTCGCCGTTCTCTTCTCCACCTCCCCAAGTCCTTCGTTGAAGCAACCGCACCTGAAATCACTGTTCCGGCGAAGCTCCATCGCCGACAATGGCCGACCACCGCCGCCGTCTTCTCTTTCTATTCCGGCCAGCGTGTGCCCTCTCTCTCTCTCCCTTGCTTCTATTCTCAGCCGTCCAAAATAGATCCGACGGTCGAGATTGCATGTACACCTATTTAGCTGAAACGTGAAGCGGACAGTCCCAAACAGACCCTTAAACATGTCATTCTAGAATGTAGTTAGCAGTAATCCCACTAAGTTACTATGCCTAGGTAAATGGATGTAGGTATCAATGATGAGGTCAATCTTTAGCTCCAAATTCATGTGCCCTTTTTCCAGATCCAAATGACCAAATCCGTGAGCTGCTCAGTGCTCACTGCCACTCCAATCGCCAACCGCACCATTCGTGGCAACAAAAGCCCGCCCTCTCTCATCAGCAGCCTGTCTCCATCCGTGAGCAGTGAGAAGTACATGATGAAGCACACCAAACCACAGTTAATTAATCACATAATCCTCACTCTAATCGCTGATATGATCACAATCCACAGCTATACAAACCTCCTGACCATTCCAGAGCACCAATTCGAACCCCACCATTACTCCCCAAATCCCATACAATTCCCTGCTCGCACCAACCCGGCGACCAGCAGAGGCAGAGCTTACCCAAGAAACGCGCGCCACGCGCCCTGCTTTTGCTCTGCCTTGGCATCCCTCATCTGGTAGCTGACAGCCAACTAATGAGCGTCATGTCCACGGTGGACGCGTCGCCGGGGACTCCGCCGCCGTCGCCGCCACCGGGCCACCGCGGGTGCTGCACCTCCGGCGCGACGCTGGAGCTGGTGGGCGCGTTCACGGCGGTGTGCCTGGTGCTGTACGGGGTGATCCTGTACATGAACTACCTCTACGTGCGCTGGAGCGGCCGCGACGGCGTGCACCGGACGGACTCCGGCGCGGGGCTGCCCGCACGGAAGAGGCCCGCGGGCGGGATAGACAAGGCGGCGCTGGCGGCCATGCCGGTGCTCAGGTTCAAGGCGGACGCGCACGGCGGCGGCGGGGACTCGCCTATGGAGTGCGCGGTGTGCCTGAGCGCCATGCAGGACGGGGACGCGGTGCGCGCGCTGCCCGGATGCCGGCACGCGTTCCACGTCGCCTGCGTCGACGCCTGGCTCTGCGCGCGCGCCACCTGCCCCATCTGCCGCGCGCGCCCCGCGCTCCCGCCGCCGCAGCAGGCGCCCAAGGCTGGCGCCAAGGTGCCGGGGTCCTCCGGCCGGCAGCCGGACCTGGAGAGCCAAGTGTAGCCCCCGCGCGCGCCACGGCGAACTGCAAAGGTAGGTAGCTTGTAGCTGTTGCTTTCTGTTCCAGCCTTCTTCTTGGAAGTGAGTGAGTGATTAGATAGATACCCTCTAAGTACATAATTTTGGTGTTAATCTCTGTCCATTGGGACGGACAAGGACAATGTCTGTACCGTGTCATGTAATTCCGCTTGTGCATTCTTTGACAGTGAAAACCTTCTCTGCAATCACTCTGCACGGTACTGCCAATTCGCATTTTAGAACAGTTTTTTTTTTAAGGTCCTGCAGTATTTTGCATCGCATTGGAACTTGTTTCTCAGCTCGGTTTCTGTGTCAAGCTCTCTTGTGAAAAAGAACAGTATGTGAAGCTTTGCTATGACTTGCTGTATTTCTCTCTGGGTTCCAGAAAGCATCCTGGTCAATGGTTGTTCACTTATTCCCCAAACCTTTTCTGAACTATCTATATACAATTGGCCCCAGAGATGTGGTTTCATGAATCTTACTCAAATCCCATTATTCTTCAATCAAAGTATCAAACCCTTGGAACCATGAACTGACTCAGCACTGTCAACTGCGCAATCATGCGGCCTAATTAACCCAAGCAGTTAGCTTGCTGCATCCTCTGCATAATCAGGTGGCGATGGATAGCTGATCCAATGCCGGGCAGAAGGGGACATTGCAATACTATTGGCTGATGAAATTTTTTAGTACCACGTTCGCTTCTTGTGGCCAGGATCGATTAGATTGAGGCATCAGCAGCCAGCAGCGACATCAAACGCTTGTTTTTACCTAGTGTACGGCATAGGATACTCTTGAGCCATTATCGACAAAACAGCCTTTGTACGTACCAAGGATATTTCATCGTTGAATAATGGATCCGGGACTATCCTATTGCTCTCGGTTAGCCTACGCCAAACACATCTTTTTTTTAACTAAATTACAGTATTATGTTTTGCAAGTTCGTCCAATTGTTTCGATAGGTACATTCCTCGAGTCGTACTGTACTACCCAATCTGATATTTTTACAACTACGGTCCGGATGGCAGTTGACGTGAATTAAATGAACAAGTTGCAGGAACGTACTAGACGTACTATATATTCTCTATACAAAAAATCATAAAAGAAAAATAGGCATCAATTTGTAGCACTGATGAAGCAAAGGCATCAATTTGTAATAGTGATGGAGCAAAAATATGCACCAATTTTGCTTAAGAGGGAAGAACTACTCAAAAACCTTGGCAGAATAGGTACCACGAACTAAGCTAGGCCTTGGGTTTAAAAAAATATATTGCCAAATATGGTAAAACCTAGTAGCTACCTAGATTTGAGTCTCTAGGTTGTTTCCAATAGGAGACTTATCAGGAGACCCAAACCTAAAATGGGTCTCCAACAGAAGGCCTATAGCCTCTAACAGAGTATCTATATGGAAGACTCATTTTTGGTGTCATGAGAGGTATAACCCAAATCTAAGTATCCTCTCTCCTGAAGACCCATTTGCAGAAAGAGTTCTCTTTTGGATCTTGTTGTTGGAGAAGACCAAAAATGGGTATTGAACCATTTGCCTGTAGCACTACCCAAATGTGGAATTGGTCTTGTATTTTGGGTAACAGTTGTTGGAGACAGTCTAACTTGATTCATGCACTTAAATTTTTGGCTAATTCTCTTTTAATAGTAAATGACGTATCCATCAATGTAAGATTGTCAATCTTAAGATCTGATCACCCGATCTCTCGCATCTATATATGTACTATTCTATACTCATGTTGGAAAAGAAACATATTTCGGAGTACTATTCTGAATATCTTCTTTTTGCAATACAATGATCTACATATAGGATAAAAAGCCCTCTGGGGATACAAATGGCTACTTAAGGTAGCTCTCTTGCATTGCTACTTATACCGTACCACCCAAATACAACCATACATTGCTGCGCAATAGCTCAATAGCTTTAGCCTCACGGCAATGCATGGTGAAGCGTGATAGAATACCTTATCTTCTTATCCTGTGGTGATTTAACTCAACTGTTTACCCATTTTTATTGAAAAGTACAAGACAGTCTTCAAGCAGTAGCAGCTGAGTATTAAACGAGGCTGGAAATTAAACTCACAGAAGTGTGACATCCCACCCATCCACGAGCACAAAGTGGCAAGAACCCAACTGACTGGAGACTGGTCGGCGTACTCCTAGTGCGCCCTAATTAACAGAGGGAGGAAGGAAATAAAGAAGTGTAATTCATACAACTAAGATGGACTTCTGCCTAAATACATACACCTCACATGCGACGTTTATATATCCGCGCATGTGTTAATCAAACAACTATAAAATTTCCCGTGTAGGCATTTATCAGTGCATAAATGGTAGGCCTAATCTAAACTCACTGTACCACAGTCAAAAACTAAAATCGAATATGGTTCATTAAAAATACCAAAATACTGTTAGAAGGTCAGAAGGTAAAGATTTCTGATGGATGGTCTATTGTCATTTCTCGTTTTCTCAACGGAACGTCGGTCGATGGTGGGTAAATGTTAATATTAGGGTCGAGTAATCTGTCGGCACATATGGCTTGGGCTTGACCAGCCCAATTCATGCCTAATTTTCAGAGAAGTCCACTCATTAGACCAAACCCTAGCACATCAAAACTTTACCTCCCCAATTTTTCCCTCACCAGTTGCCACAACTCCCTTTCTTGTTTTTACCTAGTGTACGGCATAGGATACTCTTGAGCCATTATTGACAAAACAGCCTTTGTACGCACCAAGGATATTTCATTGTTGAATAATGGATCCGAGACTATCCTATTGCTTGGTTAGCCTACGCCAAACACATCTTTTTTTCTGTTTTGCATGTTCATCGAAATTGTTTCGATAGGTACATTCCTCGAGTTGTACTGTACTACCTAATCCAATATTTTTACAACAACAGATGGCAGTTGACGTGAATTAAATCAACAGCATGTAGCAGGAACGTACTAGACGTACTATATATTCTCTGTACAAAAAATAATAACAGAAAAATAGGCATCGATTTGTAATACTGATGAAGCAAAGGCATCAATTTGTAATACTGATGGAGAAAAAATATGCACCAATTTTGCTTAAGTGGGAAGAACTACTCAAAAACCTTGGTAGAATAGGTATCATGAACTAAGCTAGGCCTTGGGTTATTGCCAAATATGGTAAAACCTAGCTACCTAGATTTGAGTCTCTAACTTGTAAAGGCACTTAAATTTTTGGCTAATTATCTTTTTAACAGTAAATGACGTGTCCATCAATGTTGAGATTATATATGCCATTGTCAATCTTAAGATGTCGCATCTATATCTGTAATATTCTGTACTGAAAAGAAACATATTTCGGAGTACTATTCTGATATCTTCTTTTTGCAATACAATGATCTTCATTTTTAGATAATGGAAACAAGTTCTGGCCTCTACCATCTTGGGATGTTACACAATCCAATGACCTATATATAGGATAAAAAGCCCTCTGGGTCTCTTGGAAGTTTTTCTCTGTTCTTGAGTCGATCTAAAACTTATTTGAATGAACCAATCTAGGTTTTAAAGGAACTAGTAGAGTGTCCGTGCTAACGTTACGGCAGCATTTCAAGGATGCACATGAAAACAACCAAGTGACGATATTGTTTTCATTTTTTAAGTTTTCACACAATTGTTTGTAATAGACAACAAACAGTAGTGCGCCCGTGATAATGCTACAGTAAAATACAACCCAAGATAAAATTTGTAACAAAAATAAAATGAAAATCAGATTCACGTTTCGTATATCTAGTTATACAAACAGGAGAAACATTTAAATCCGGAAACACTCATGTATATCACTAGCAAGTTCAAGTCATGAAATTACAAGCCTACGCCAATCATAATGCATCAAGGCAATAATAAATTAATAAGTCATATCTCACCTTAACCATCTAATTTCTGATTTGCTTAAGTAGGTCATGGGGTTCTCCAGGGATAATATCTTTACATTCATTTTGCACTACACTTCAAGATGTCCACTCGTTTTAGAGAGGCACAAAGGTGGCACAATATCATTTTCTCAAATGTCCACTCGTTTTAGAGAGGCACAAAGGATTTTCCTGTAAATGAAACAGGTAAACTTTTCGGAAACACATCCAAATATTTGTCTTTTCTGTGAAAAGCATCGGAAGACATTTCTTATGCAACAAGACAGGGAGATATGATAAATCGGGACCAACCTTTTTAGGTCATCCACAGACTTTTTCATGTGTTCCACAGATTTGAGAGCATCCTCATCGTCACTTTCACCAGATTTTCCATTGTTGCTTGTCCAATCTTCATCACCTTCATCTTGCATTTCAGATTCTGAGCCTTCATCCTCTGACTCAGCATGTTCATCATCCTCCTCACTTTCTGAGTAATCCTCCCCATCCCCATAATCCTACCAATCAGGTGAAATGTGAGGTTTGCAAAGTTGCATCATGCCTTTATACTTTGTGAAAATGCAGTATCTTACATACTCCATCTGTCTTATAATATAGTGCATTCTACGAATTTTAGGACAAATTAAAAGAGAACATAAAAGACACATGTACCCTCATTTTATTTCCTAATCAGACGCTATCATCAACGTGATTGATGGTGATTGGTTGATAAATGGAAATTATTTAATGCAAAACTGGTTTTTGTCCTCTAGAATGTATTATATTTAAGGACAAATTATAAATGCTAGAATGCACCATATTACAGGTCGAAGGGAGTATGGTGCAAGATCGCTGCTGTCCAGAACCAACAGCGGCACGCGCAACTCATGTGCAAGAGATCTTACAAATCTCCCCTGTAAAGCTCAGTTCCTGCATTAAACAAATTTCACAACCCAAGCATTTATAGCAACACTAAGTATCTTCATCCTAACTGCTTTATACCTAGAGAATTTTGGAGCAATATCCACCCTCATGAGGATCACTACTATACAAACAATTTTTCAAGTCACTGTCCAAACATTAATCGAGACGGTCACAGAATCCAACAGCCTCGGTAAATGCCTGGGGATTTTTGGAGGCGGAAGTTACCGCCTCGCAAAATGCATTTACCGAGACGGATATTTGATTTACGGAGGCGGTCAAAACTGTCCGTCTCGGTAAATCAATTTACCAAGGTGGTAAAAAATATCCACCCCAGTAAATCAATTTACGGAGACGGCTAAAAATGTTAGCCTCGGTAAATCGATTTACGGAGGCGGCTTAAGATGTCCGTCTCCGTAAATAGTTGCATCAAAAAATTTTACTTTTTCTTATGAACTCGGGTGAAGACAAACTTTATATCAAAATTATAGCCCTCGACGTGATCTACAACTTTATAGTTAAAAGGTTTTTGATTTGAAATTGTTTATGGTCCCAAAATTTTGTTGTAAGGTTATAGATTTTTAAATTTAAAATTAAATTATCAAACAATCTCGGATGTTGACATGGTCTATAAGAAAGTTATAGTTCTCGGTACAATCTACAACTTTGTAATTGAAATTTTTTTTATTTAAAGTCGTTTAGAGTCCCAAATATTTGTTCTAAGTTTATAAATTTTGAAATTCAAATTTTAGAATTCCGAAACAATTTCAAATGTTCACACAGTTAATATCAAAGTTGTAGTGGCCGACCTGAGCTACATATTTGCTGTTGACAAGTTTTTTATTTGAAGTCGTTTAGAGTTTCAAATATGTGTTTTAAATTCACATATTTTTTATATTAAATTTTTTGAATTTTTCAAACGATCTCAGATGGAGATACATCCTATACCAAAGTTGTAGTACTTGATAAGATTTAAAACTTTGTAGTTAAAAGTTTTTTTTCCTTTGAGTACATAGTAGCCAAAATATCTACTATAAGATTACGAAATATTGATATAAAAGAAAAGGGGCTCTTGTATTTTTACCCTTGCTTTGTATCGAAATTGTGATTTTGCCTCTGATTTTTTTTTTACTTTGTGAGTTTACCCCTTTGTTTTTTAAACGAAGCACCACTTTGCCCCTATTTTGTCATCCTCCCCTAACGGTGTTACATTTTATATAAAGAAATGCCCATGTGATTTTACCCCTGTTTGTTATGCCTATTTGTGATTTTGCCCCTGATTTGAGAATTAGACATTTATATTTAATCAAATATATTTGGCCCAACTTGTAACTATTTCAATTCAGATTTAATATCAAAAAAAATATTCAAAATTTTGGCAGCGCCTTAGCAGTATTTTGATAGCATTATGACTAGGCCTGGGCGTTCGGTTCTAACCGAAATTGTGGGTCAGTTTTTTCGGGTCGGTTCTAACCCAACGTCATAGGCAGCATATCGACACAATTTGTATTCTCATCGAATAAAATAGAGAGGACATCGAGTCTTGCATATACATTATTGAGCACACAAGTGAGGAGATCGAGTACTCGAGTCTCATACTACATAGATGCGAGATTCCAGGCTACGGCGACTCTGTTTGTACTGAAGCCAGGCTGCTCCTTCTAGATTTTCGGTCATGCTTCTTTGCTTCTTCCTTTAGGACCTGGCGAACGCAGGAATCCATGGAGCTTGCCGAATAGCCGTCGCTCGTCCCTGCCTCAGTGCTGCAATAGTGTTGCTTTGAGGCTGGCATGGTGGCACCGTCGGATCCGTGGCAAGCCGACAGCCCCCACGCTGTTTCTCTTGGTGATGCGCCGCTACTCACGCTTCGGTGTGGCCTCCGGCGGCGATCTTGGGACGTCTTGGTCGGACGCCACCGAGCCCATGGCAGTGGCGCGCCGTCGCCGCCCGGGCGCAGACGCCGAGACCATGGGCGGCGCCGCGACCTCCCCGCGACCGCCTGGAGGAAGCCGCAGACCTGTCGATGATGCAGCTGCGGCCAGGAGGCAGCGGCAGCATACTGGAGGCAGCCCGCCCATTGGTTCTTCCGCCCATTGCCGCCGCGAAGAAGCATGACCGGATGCAACACAGTATGAGATTTGGGATGAGGCGACCCGTGCTTCTGTTTGGGATGAGGCGATAAGGATAGAGGGCAGTGTGGTCATTTTGCCTTTGCTTTTCAGATTTATATATTTTTTTAATTCGTTTAATCCATGTCCATCTGACGGACGCCTAAAGCAGGGGCAAACGGACCATTCATTTCAAAATAGCAGGGGTAAAAGTACAAAGTTGAAAAGCAGGGGCAAAATCATAATTAGACTACTGGACAAGGGCAAGAACACAATTTTCCCAAAAGAAAAACATATTATATATAGGCATGGATGAGTGTGTGGTGCAGTGGTAGAGACGCTCTATAGTAGAGCGCTAGTTCGGGGATTCGATCCCTAGAAGATGCAAATTGCCAGGTCGTGGGTTTGATTCCCAGAAGTTGTATTTTTTTCCATTAACCGACGCCCGCCTCCCTTAATCCAGGTTTTCTGGAGATTATTAACGGATGTCCACCTCGATAAATGCCGTTAACCGACGCCCGCCTCTGCTAATAGATTAACAGAGGCGGGCAATACAACCGCCTCCGTTAATACGGAGGCCTTTAAATGAAGGCGGTTGCAATGCCTACCTCCGTTAACCAAAAACACCCGCCTTCAGAAAATTTTATGTACCGGTGGATTCCAAACGTGAGCCATACTCTGATGTGACACCCTTCTGTATTCAAAAGGGAACAAACACACACTCTCTGGTTGTCAGCCCACTAATGTTAGCTTTTTTTTTTGACCGAATTGGAGGGGAGTCCCCTACCTAAATTTTTTTTTGCTTTTCAATTAAATGAAGAATGAACAGTACAAAAGTAAGAAATACAAGGCATCCCGGCCCAAACAAAAAAACAAGAGTACATTAGGTGTAACTATCTCTCCACAAACTAAGTAGGTGCTGCCTGGTTGGCTTGGCTTTTGTGCACAAGGCCAAGTTCCTCCCTGGATCTTCTTTTCCAGGTATTAATATTGGCTTGTTCATTATCGAATATGACACCATTCCTAGTGATCCAGATGATCCAACAGGCAGTGATGAAAATTTCTCTAAATATGATACTTCCAAAGTCTTCTCTGGCTTGTATTACCATGTCAAGTGGCTGCATGCTCAGGTTCCAATTAATTGGAATGGTGCTCCAACAAGTCTGACTAAAGGGGCACTGGAAGAAGAGATGAAAACATGTTTCCTCTTCCCCTGTACTGCATAAGACACAGTTATATTCATCAAGGTGCATATTTTTTCTCCTTAGTAGGTTTCTGGTGTTCAATCTATCTCTAAGCAGCAGCCAGAAGAAGAACTTGTGTTTTCCCAAGTTATCTGATGCCCATAGCCATGAGAAAAGAGGTGAAGCCTCAGAATGAACCTGCATAGATTTGTAAGCTTTTTTGCTGCCGTACTTGGAGGGGCCCCCAGCAGTAGCTCCAGACATCATCTTGTTCTTCTGCAAAATCAAAATCTTGCATCTGGTTTGCAATTTCTTCTAGCTGATCGGCAGCCATCTGTGACAGTGGAAGACTAAAAAGTCGGTTTTCCTCTTGTTCAATGAAGAACTGAACTGAGCATTTGGGTTTTTTTGGCAAATGAGTATAGCTGTGGGAATAGGTCTTTTAGAGCTTGATCTTGGCCTGTCCAAATCTGTGACCAGAACAGTACAGTGTCACCACTGTTGGGTTTACAGATGGCCATTGCCTGGTATTTGCCAAAGAGGCCCATGATCTCTTTCCACCAGAAGGAGCCCACAGGACTTCTAGCTTGGGGTGGTGTTTGCTTGTTAGCATATAGCTTGGACCAGGTTAATTTGACCCATGGTATGTCACTCTTGTTGAAAAATTTGTCTAGGAATTTGAGGAGGAGTGCAGTGTTCCTATCCTTGATGTCAATAATTCCTAGTCCCCCCTGCTCTTTGGACATACAAGCTGTCTCCCAAGCAACTAGACAGGTGTCCTTTCTATTGATGTCTCCTTTGCTCCAAAGACAATGTTTCCTGTAGATGTCTATCTACTTAATTACTTGTGGTGGCAACTTGAGGCTGCACATGTAAAAAGTGGGGAGAGCAGAAAAGACTGAATTCACAAGGATGAGTCTACCATTGTAGGACAAGAATTTGCTTATACCTGACAGTTTTTTTTCAATCCTGTTGAGTAAAGGTGAGAACTCTTGTATGCTGGGTTTTGTTGTGCCAAGGGGGAGGCCAAGATAAGTGAAAGGCATGTTTCCAACCCTGCAACCAAAGGTTCTGGCAAGATGAGTGGCCCTGTCATCAGACATGTTTATTGGCACCAGAAAAGATTTTCCAAAGTTTACATGCAGACCAGTTGAATCAGAGAAGGGTCTCAACAGTCCTTTTAGGTTGAAAAGGGTTCTTGCATCACCTGGGAGTACAAGGAGGGTGTCATCAGCATACTGTATGATAGGGAATTCTCCTCCAAATTCATCACTTAGGGGGTGTTTGATCACTTTGTCTTGCCAAGCTCTGTTAATAATTGACTGAAGCAGGTCGGCTGCTAATACAAACAGGAGAGGGGACAGTGGGTCACCTTGTCTCACCTCCCTCAAGCATTTGAAACTTTTTCCAGGTATGCCATTTAATAAGACTGATGAGCTGCCTGTGCTTAAAATGTTGTGGATCCAATTGATCCACCTCTCTGAGAAACCTTTTTTTCTCATAACTTGTAGGATTACTTGATGTTCCAATTTATCAAAAGCTTTCTCAAAGTCAAGCTTGAGAATAACTACTTCCTTCTTGGATTTGTGACAAAGGTGTAGGAATTGGAAGGACTAGGCTAGGCAGTCCTGGATGGTTCTGCCTTTAATAAAACCATATTGGTTTTCATGTACCAGCTTTGGGATGACTGATTGCAGTCTTGTTGAGAGTTACTTTGTGATGCATTTTAGACTGTAGTTCAGAAGGGAGATAGGCCTGAAATCATCAACTGTCTCTAGATTGTCCTTTTTGGGGATTAGAGCTATGATTGAGGAGTTTATACTTCTGAGGTCAATATTGGAACTGTAGAAGTCCTGGAAGAGTCTGGTGAAGTCACCTTTTATGATATCCCAGCATTTTTTAATGAATGTGCCATTGAACCCATCTGGTCCTGGGGCATGACTGTTGGGAAGACTTTTGATGACTAAGTCAATTTCTTGTTGACTGAACTCTGAATCCAAATCCTCCAAATTATGCTCTGTTAGAATTGAGCTGAGATCATAGGATATGCTGGTGAACTCAGTACAACCCAACCTTTCTTTGTAGGCTGCCCAGAGAAGGTTGGCTTTCTGATCATGATCTGTAATATGATTTCCTTCTGAATTTCTGATGCTGACAATGAAATTTCTCTTATGTGATAAGGTTCCCATGGTGTGGAAAAAATTTGAGTTTTCATCCCCTAGGGTGGCCCATCTTACAGTGTTTCTTTGCTTCCAATAGGCTCTCTTTGACTCTAGAAGTGAAGCTAGATGTGACTTGACAAGGCTTCTAAAAGCAGCTTCTAGTCTTGAAAGAGGTCTCTGGTCTACAAGACCATCCATGAGAAGCAGAACCCAATTGCTGTTATATATGAGCTTCTTCAAATTGGAGATGCCTTTGCTCCATTTTCTTAACCCAGCTCTTACATGCTTGAGCTTGGAGGATAGGTTCTGGGCTGCATTTGCAAAGACTGGTGAGTTGTTCTAGTGAAGAGTTACATTGTCCAAGAAGCCAGGGTGTTCCACCCAATAATTTTCAAATCTGAAGAGTTTTGACTTGGGTATGTCACTGCCTATGTGGATCACATAGGGAATATGATCTGAGGTTGGCCTTGATAAAGGTTGAACATGGGTTGCAGGATATGTCAGAGTCCAAGTTGATGAAGTGAAAACCCAGTCAAGTTTGACCAAGAGAGGGTCAGATTGCATATTGCTCCATGTCAATTCCCTACCACTGAAGGGAATTTCAACCAGGTCTAGGTCTGATATCAGTTCATTGAACATATACATCTCTGTTGAATCATCACCAAGTTTATTTCTGTTTTCAGGTACTCTGATCAGGTTGAAATCACCACCCAAGATCCAGTCATCAAATTCAGTGGTGTCAAAATTCATCAACCAAGTAACAAAACCTTGCTTCTGTGAGGGATTTGATGGGCCATATATGCTGCTGACATGGAAGGATTTATTGTTTAACCTGCTGGTGAAATTAACAGTGACAGCATAAGAATTGACATGGGTGATAGCACCATCAAACAAGCTACTATTCCAGATAGTGATCAAGCCCCCAAAAGCACCAATGGAAGGAGAGTATGCAAAGTCTAGATTTCTGGGGCAGAACTTTTTGATATAAAAAGAATCAAAAGTTTCTTTTTTAGTTTCTTGTAAGCAGACTATTTGGCATGCACTTTCTGAAATCTTGTCTCTGATTGCATCCCATTTTACCTGGGAATTGATCCCCCTTACATTCCAGAATAAGACTTTTGTACATCTGTTGTTATCCATATATAACAAAAGAGCTTGGGATCAAAGTGTCTGTGCAACCAAGTGCCAGACCAGTAACCACTTGTGTGTTCATCCAGTGACTGTTAAACAACATAAGCATACACAGAGCAACTGAAAACAAGATAAATAAAAAAGAACTTGGCACTGAAGACTGACAACACTAATTGGAGAAAAAGACACAAGCAAATAGGGATAAAAAACATAGGACTGATAGATTAACTTAGATTGTTCATGATAAGCAAAGTAGCTCCTAGGGATGCTAAGACACCAGGTTTGTCGATACATCATTTTATTTATCATCCAGTACAGGCACTGGGAACAGGAGCTAAATAGCCATCTAACAAAAGATAGAGGGTGCACTGTCAGCAAGACAGTCACACCAAGGATCCCTTCTTGCTTTCTATTCATCATTGTTGTCTTTGTTCAGGAGGGCAGCCGAGACACTCTCTGGCTGAATCTGGAGAAAACCTCTTGCAATGCCTTCCATGATCTCAACAGAAAGGTGTGAGGCAGCTTCGGTGGCTGCTGGTGGGATGACAGCAAGCGGCATGGGCTCTGTCTCCTCCATGGTTTCTTCAGCTTCTTTGGCCTTCTGAGCACTCTCTACATTCTTGTACCCTTGAAGCTTCTCAGAGATTCTCTTGCTGCGCCTCAGAAAATTGTCGTCCAGTTTCTCCTTGACTTTCAGTGTTTTCTTCCTTCTTGGTGTCATGAACACAGGTGGGGGGGAGTCAAGGATCTGGATGTCAGTCTCTTCTTCAGGTTCTTCAGCATAAGCAACAACAGTTTCAGTCTCTGCAAAGGCTTCACTCCCTGCAGCCTCAACATTCTCAATGTCCATGTAGTCTCTGGCAATTTTCTCCAAAGCATCATCTCCTAGCTGTGGGTATAGGATGAAAGCCAAATGGATGAGAAGGTGATTATCATTAAAGTATGATGGTATTGGAGTGCATGATCAATGTTAAGTAAGGAGAGACTACTGAAAGGAAAGGACGAAGGACTGATAGGGATAAAGTTCAGTACCTGCTTAAGAAGGGATGGCACCACAGTAATCAGAGGGTCCTCAGGATTTCTAGGAGCAGAGGGTCCAATGATGACTGATCTGAGAGTTGGAATTGGTGCATTCACTGCAGCACTGAACACTGGGAGTTTGACAGAGCTTGGGATCTGAACTTCTTGTCCTCTGATCTTAACTGTCTGCACTAAACTTTCAGCAGCAATCTGTTTACCTTTCTAAACTTCAGTTGTTTCTGGCACAGGGTCCATGGGGGCCAACTGTTCCTCCCACCTGCTATGCCCGACACCGTCAACCTGCATGGCAGAGGCAACATTGGACACCACCGGGGTAGTTTCTGAGCTTTCCAGATGATCTGAACCAGCCCAACGAGGGGGCTGAGGTGGGATCGGGTGCAGAGGACCTACAGTGGCAAAACCTTCTTCATCTCTGGGTGCAAAGACACTGTTAGTTTTCAGCACATAGCAAGGCAGGGTCCAGGATCGTCCCTTCTGGGGTAAGCCGGCATTGATCTTGACTGAGTCTGGAATTTTTGCATTGTCATTCAGATACACCTTAGCAACGACCCTAGCTAGATTGTTCGACTCATGCCAATACACAAGAATCCCAACCCCTGAAGCAGCTTTAGCAATAATTGGTCCATTTTTCAAATCCTCTGGGAACCCAACTAACATGACCCAGGCCTCACGATCTAAATCATAGCTGCGCACATTGTCACCCTCATCATGTTTGATCACAGTGACGAGTGACGGGGGAGGAGCGAAGCAGGGGCGGAACAGCCGAGAGAGGCAGCACCGTCAGAATAAATAGGCATGAGCTTTGTCCCTTCAACTTCCCGGATGGAAACAGGCCGAAAACGTCGCTGGTGATGGCCCTTGGAGAGGCAGGCGGAGGAAACATGCCCGTAATTATAGCAGCCCTTGCACCTTACCAAATTGGTGCAGTCTTTCCTAGTGTGGCCCGGGCCCAGGCACTTGAGACACCAAATGGCAGAGGGGTTGTGGGCCGAACGCACTTGTCTCTGGTTCTTGGGCGGCCCATTCACAGGATTCGAATTTGAAAAGGGCGGAGGCGCCGGGTCAGGCGTTAACTTCGCCTGAGTTATGGCTGGCTTCAAAGCCGGTTTTTTCGGCCGCCAGCGAAGAACACGCTTGGCGGAACCTTGTCCAGGGCCATGATGCACCAGGGATCCAGGAGAAGAACGAGAATCTTTGAGAAAAGATTGAGGGCTCTTGACAAAGTTTTTCTGATAGTCATGCGGATAATGAAGACGGAGGAACACTGGTTTTTGATGAACTGAGGGGCAAGCTTTGCTCAAAACAGGAGGGGAAGAACGAACGACTTCCACGAAACTTTTTTTGGATTTAACTTTAGAACCTACTGTGGTCCATTCCGCCTCCTGTTCTAAACACCAAAGAGCATGATCACGGCGCCAATTTGGGCCACCGCCTCCCCAAAGGAAAAAAGATGGATGGCAAATTGCTTGCAAGAGAAACTTTTCAGCTTGTAGATCATAAATCCAACTTCTTTGCAAGAGACTGAGAATCAAAACATCCATCCAGAGAGGTGGACAGCATTGAAATCCTCAGCAGTACCTCCAACAGAGGCTTGAAGGAGAAGGCCGACTGAATCTTCATTCAGTCGAATGGCAGAGCGCCCAAAGCTAGCAACAAGGACAACGCCGATTCGGATTGGGAGGGGAGGGGACTCACCGAGCGCCTGAAACGCTGGGACACCAGCCTAGCGAAGTCAGCCCCTAGATCAAAGCATAGATCCGAGAGGCCTGCCATGGACGACGACAGCGATCAGAGGGCTTCATCGTCGGCGAGGGGGGTGGAGTAGAGCCGGGGGAGGGAGGGAGGTGGGAGGAGAGCCAGTCGGGTGTAGGCAAAATTAATTAGCCACACTAATGTTAGCTTGGTTCAAACAAAACGTCGAACAGATGAGGTGGGCATCTCACTTGGCATAGTAGGGAAAATTCTGCCACGAGAGAGCGACAGCCTCCTGTTCGGTTGGCTGGTTCGTTTCGTTGCTGGTTCGTGAAGAAGTACTGCTGGCTAGTTTGTGTGAGAGAAAAATATTGTTCTGGCTGGAAATTTACGATCGTTTACGACAAGCCACAGCCAAACGAACAGGCTGCGAGTGAGCGTGGCGACAGAAACGGATTGACGACAAGGAGGCAAAATTATTATCACTGAAGGTCTGAGGATAAGTACTAGCAAGAAGCAAAACTATGCAGCGGACATGCAGATGTGTGACAGTAACAAGTGCATACTGAGGCCGGAGGTAGTGGGGATATATCGTTTTTAATAATTTTTTCTAATATCGAGTTCTTAGGGTTAGAGTTTCTCCATGTCAAGTTTTTTGGTATTGCAGATTTATCTTCTCTTCATCCTCTCCGACGACGGCGAGAGGACAGGGTGGAATCATTTTCTCCATGGTGGCTCTGTTGAAGATGAGGGTGACAACTACGGCGTCAGCAACTTCACCGGCATGATGACATGGAGACTTTTCTTTTCGGATAGCGACATCAAGGCGGAGGTGATGTCGCCACCATGTTCTCCGATCCCTTCTCCATTTTGTTGTGGTTAGATCTGGCCACGACGAAGGACTAGAGAGAATAAGTTTCAGAACCGTCTTTCTCATTCTTCGGTGGCAGAAAGAAGAAGGAAGACACAAGAAAGAAGAAGTTTCTCAACTCCGCCTGCAGTTGGACATCTATTTTTAGGCATGTTGCTGAGTGTTTGCCTGAGTGGTCATCATACGAAGCGTCAAAAAGGTTTGGTTTGGAGATTTGGAGCTATTCACAGTGTGAGTATAATTTAGATGAACGTGTTGATGTACCCGGCTGTTATCTAATATAATTGTTCTTTGATCGCAAACAAAAATACTATCTCTGGAATTTCATGCAAGGCAAGGAGGGGCCGGAGCCCATGATGGCCTCTACGTGGCTCCGCCAGTGCTTCAGCCACACGGCAATGGTGATAGAATACCTTATCTTCTTATCCCGTGGTGATTTAACTCAACCGTTTACCTACTTCTATTGAGAAGTACAAGACAGTCTTCTAGCAGGCGAGTATTAAACGAGGCTGGAAACTCACAGAAGTGTGACATCCCATCCATCCATGGGCACAAAGTGGACAAAAAACCAACTGACTGGAGATTGGTCGAAGTAGTGCGCCCTAACAGAGGAAGGAAATAAAGAAGTGTAATTCATGCAATTAAGATGGACTTCTGCCTAAATACATACACCTCACATGTGCCTTTTATATATCCGCGCTTGTGTTATCAATCAAACAACTGTAAAATTTCCAGAGTAGACATTCGTCACTGCATAAATGGTAGGCCCAATCTAAACTCATTATACCCAAAGTTGAAAATTAAAATCGAATGTGGTTCTTTAAAAATACCAAAATACCGTTAGAAGGTCGGAAGGTAAAGATTTCTAATGGACGGTTGATCGTCATTTGTCGTTATCTCAACAGAACGTCGGTTGGTATTTTTATTTTGCTTTTCAGTTGAACAGTTGGTCGGTACATATGGATTGGGCTTGCTTGGGCTTGACCAGCCCAGTTCGTGCCTAGTTTTCAGAGAAGTCCACTCACCAAACCCTAGCACATCAAAAGTTTACCTCCGCAATTTTTCCCTCACCCATTGCCATAACTCCCTTTCTTTTCTTCCTCTCTTGCACACCCACTGCAATAGTGATGTCATGCATTTCGCGGTACGCAATGCGCTCGCCCGACCTTGTCGCCGCGAGCTCATCCACCACGGCTACTATGCGCTCGCTGATCGCTGCAGCCGCCCGCCTGCCATCTCCACAATGTGCTTGCCCACCCCACCCCCAATCTGGCCATCCCCACAGTGTACTCTAGTGTGCCAACTATACTCATTCAACTACACCATCACCAATAGGTGGTTCCACACTTACGACAAAAGCTATTAATGATATGAAAGTAACAAACGATTCAAATGTTTGTCTTTTAATTAATTTTTAATTGCCTCTATTTAACATATGCCTAAGACGAATACTACAGCAAAAAATAATTTTAAGAGGCACTGCACTTCATTTACAGGTGGGAAAAATGTCATCTCTATTAATGCATAGGCATAGGCACCTCATGAGTAAAATAGCCTTTGTAAATGGATTTACCGAGGCTATGGGCTAAAGAGGCCCACCTCTCAAAATTCATCTATTTTTTAGATGCGGGCCTCATAAGCACCCACTCACCAAAAAAAAAAGCTTAAGCCCATATAAGCATTCCAACCGTAAGAGCCTCACATAGTCCAACGATCCCTGATCCTTATGTTCTATGTTGCCTCCTACTACCTCTGTGGTGCCCTCTCTTCACCTCCCGCGACCTCCACTCAGCAACCGCCCTCCACTCCACACCTACCCTCTCATTTGCCACTCCCTTTCCCACCCCAGATCTACAATAGGGGCCTTGAGAACATCGTGAAGGAGGCCCCAATTTCCAAATGAAGCCATGGAGGAGAAAGACCCGATCGACTGAGGGTAGTGTCGCCACCATGGCTCCGAGATTCAGTGGGTTTAGCCATGCCTCTACTGCGATCTATCGGCTACACCTTCTTCAAGATTCGTCTGCATTTGTTCCTCTCCACCAGCCGCACCTTCTACTAGATCTATTGGCCTAGGGGTGATGTGCACAAGCTGGTGGAAATAAGCGTCCTCTTTACTGATCTAATGAAGAGGCGCGAGTGAGATCATGATGAGAGTCTACGCGTCCCATCTCCCTGCCACCGTGCACGGTGCGCTCATCATCAAGCCGAGAAGACTTATAAAACTAACTTGACAACAGCAAACGTAAGATCATTAGTACACTTGTTTATACAACTATGACCACAATAGCATATGACAAGGCATTTGCTGCGTTTAGTTCGTACTAAATTATTCTGCTCAAAGAGAATGCCAGTTGTAGTGATTTAATCACCCATTACTGAGAGGTCCACATCATTTTCCTTTGAAACTTGATGATTATCTACACTGTGTTTCTCCCAAAATAGAGTTTTTTGGATATTTGGAAATGGTCTACATCTTTATGGTGATTACCATTCTTCACCATTTATTGACTTAGGCTGAAAAACACTCTCCACTATGCTTCTAGCTGATAGAGTATTGTAGCAGTAATACCTGGCTAATAATTACCAGATTTATTCTCAACTTAATCATGTATTGACTTAGGCTAAAAACATGATGAACTTCTTATGAAGAATCATCATAAGTGCCTTGTTGGTTTGATGCCTCTTCCTGAGGTTCATGATCTACATAATAATGTTCAGAATAACAAAAAGTTGAATGAATCATTTCCAAGGAACAAATCCGGTAAATGCAAACACAACAAAAGGCAAAGATCTAATTCACAAAAGTGAAAGAAGGACAATGTGAAATCTAGAAATGACACCAAATGTCATAGATGTGGTGATTACTAACATTTTGCCAAATATTATCGTGCTCCTAAGCATCTTGTTGCTTTCTACCAAAAGTCCCAAAAATTTGCAAAATCAGTAGGAGAAACAACATATGAGGCACACTTCAATCTTGCTTCTGAGGCTATTCAGGAAGTGGGTTGTTCCAACCAGGCTCAAAAAGGAATCAGAGAACAACAATGCTCTTCATGTGGAAGAGAACCTACCATGGATGAATGACATGGTTATTGACTTTGCTTCTAGTGACATGTTTGGAGATAGTGTAATCTCAATCCTTAGTTGATATGACACATGATACATATTATAATAATTAAAATTGTACAAACTCATCGTTGTTTTGAGTGGTACCAACCCATTATCCTTGAGAGTTGTACACACTTATCAATGTTGTTGTTAAGTTGTGCAAACTCATAGGTATTGTAATGTTGTACTCATGTACTTGATGTTCGATATATTGTGTATGTATAATTATATATGTTACATAAGGGTTTGATTAAATTCTTGTTTTACATATATATAGGTCTCTTTTGATGTCAATCATAAGAAGTTATGCCTTGTGGACACTTGTACTACAAGTTCTATACTTATGGAGATGAAATATTTCCATGCTCTTAAGAAAACAGAAGGAAATATTATGATCATCATTGGACGCGATGCATTGAATAGTTAGTTCAGGTAGACCCATTATCACTCTCCCTATAGGTGCACAAATAATGATAGAGTATGCCTTGTTGTATCCTGATTCGACTTGCACCCTATTAAGTTAGAGAGACATCTATAAGAATGGTTTCCATGTGAAAACATATGAGGACAATAAAGAGGAATTTCTTCTCTTAATTGAGCTCACTGGATATGGATGAAAGGATCAAGATGCCCAAGAGAAGGGGTGAATTGGGCTAATTCTAAATTTTTGCAATAATTAAGCCCTACACTTAGCCCATTTCACCCCTTATGTCTAAAAAGTGATTCTATTGTTCTCCCGTACAAAAGTTTTGCACCCTAGGTTTCAATCCTACTCTAGCAAGGCAATTCTAGGAATGTAAAGACAAGAAATGAATTACTCAAATGTAAATACTCAAAGTAAAGAGAGGGAAAGGAACACGGCGATGTTTTCCCAAGGTATTGGAGAGTCGCCACTCCCCACTAGTCCTCGTTGGAGCACCCGCGCAAGGGTGTAGCTCCCGTTTGATCCGCGCAAGGATCAAGTGCTCTCTATGGGCTGATTCTTTGACACTCCATCGTAGTAAATCGCCTACAACCGCTCACAACTTGAATTGGGTCATCCACAAGCTCCGCCGGATGATCACCAAGCTCCCAATCACCACTGAGCCGTCTAGGTGATGGCGATCACCAAGAATAACAAGCACAAACTCTCACTTGACCAAGACAAGCCTAATGAGTAAGGTGGATGCACACTTGCTACTCCCTATGCACTAATGAGGTCCTTAATCTTGGATTATCAAATCTCAATCACCTCACTAGGCTCTTTCTCTCCCTTACACTCCAAAGGTGTTTCTCAGCTGAACAAATGGGCAAGAAACCTCCCATAGATGAGTGGAGTAAGTATTTATACTCTCTCATTCAAAACATAACGTTTGGAGGCTGAGTCATCACTCTACGGGCTGACCGAACGCTCCGGTCAGGGTGACCAGATGCTCCAGTCAGTTGTACCCGCCACTGTGTTAGAGAGAGCCGTTAAGCTCTGACCGGACTATGACCTGCGTCCGGTCAGCACCCATCGGACACGTCTGGTCATCAAAAACCCTCTCTGGAACCTTACTGATGTTGACCGGACGCTGGCACCCAGAGTTCGGTCACTTCTCTGTTCAACGTCCGGTCCATGGTCAACAGCCTGTCCACGCTGCTATAGATACGGCTAGCGTCGCGTTCGATGAGCACTGGTGTCCAGCGTCCGGTCGCACTCTAACAACTGCTGCCGATCAAATGAACTGACCGGACTCTCCAAGCTACGTCCGGTCACAACCAAACCAGCGTTCGGTCAGTCATTTGACTCTCTATTCACTTCCAATTCAAAATTCTTTGTGAATGAAGTTGACTTCTATCGATCTTAGGGCTATTCCTGAGCTACCTAGTGCTAAGTTTGATAAGTGCACATCACACCTAATCCATTAGACTCACCTAGGTTAAGCTACTAATCCATACTCCCCCTTAATAGTACGGCCAAAGGAAAAATAAAGTCTCAAACTACTTTAAGTGTCTCTCCAACACCAAATGACACTTAGAACTAGTCCGTCCTTAACTTTGTCGTCCATTCTTTGAAAACCAAAATGATTTCCATTGACAGGGGCATGACAAACATGATTGCCCAATCAATTTCCATTACCATGACCTAACTCAAATTGCCTCTGCAAAACACACATTAGTCATAGTAATCTCGTGTCATCATTACTCACTGAAACCCAACTGGGGGCCTAGATGCTTTCAATGGCAAACAAGTTTTTGAAAAAAAAATCTTTCACTAGGTCTGGATTATACTATACAAACATTAAACCCATACAGCTTGTTGCTTATAAGATAATTTTCCAACATGTCGATGCATTCCAAACTTGGCATGATCGATTTGGGCACCCTAGAACTGGGACGATGAGCAAAATTATCGGCTATTCCATTGGTCATGCTATAAAAAATGTAAAATTCCCACTATCTAAGGATTTTTGTTCCATTGCTTGTGCAGTTGGAAAATTGATTTTAAGACCATTATATCTTAAAATCAAAGCTAAACCACTCTATCTGTGCCATCATGTACTTCGTAGTTTTGATAGACGCATCCCCACTAGATGGTCTCACATGTGCCTTTTGTCCGTACACAACCATGCCTTTTCTAAAATGATGTCCTAACTTATGAAGTTGAAGGTACATTATTCTAAACATCGGATTCAGGGCCTGCTTGGTTGGCATCCAAAATTTGTCATGCCAAAGATTTGACAAGCCAAAAGTTGGGCAAAAACATTGCCATAGATTTGGCAAGCCAAATGAGAGTTTGGCAAGTTTTGATAGTAAATTAAATACTAGCCAAAATCATGGCTTGCCAAATCATTGGCATGACAAATTTTGGAAGCAAACTAATCAGGCCCTCAATTTATCTAAATGGATAATGTTGCTGAATTCATAGCATGTCCTACCATGCGCACACTCACCCCTATAAACGCACGCACATAAGCCTTACCCTTATGATCATAAGTCATCACAGACGTCTCGCTGTTAACGGGAACATCGCGTACCACTGAAAGCACAACGCCAATTAAATCCTAGAATATTTGTTCCCATGGAGAGTCGAACCTAGGATCTAATGTGCTACTAAGGCTCTTATAACTATTAGGCTATAGACCCTTTCGCATAAAACCATAGTTTCTTGATTCTCCTTTTTTGAATTTATCATCCAAACAAGTCCTAACATTTATGACATTAGATAAGTATAATTAAATTAATCATATAATACATTTTCATAATACTATTAGCTATTTGGAATCATAATGACTGATACTATTATTATATTCTATAAATTTAGTCAAACCGTAAATAGACTTATACTAGATCTAGAGGCCTTTGGAACACATGAATTCTTTTAGGATCATATACGAATTTCGCATAAATCATTTGAATTTCATATTAGTAAAATAAAGTTAAAAAATCCCACATTCTAAAAGATCTAGAATTGCATTTTCTTTTTTAATGGAAGGAGTATTTGCTCGTCCAAGAGAGAGGTGATGATTGGGTATGAGGTTTTAGAATTTGTCTTGTCACTTTTGCGCAAAAAAAAAGAATTTGTCTTGTCACTCACGGGCGACGGGCATCAATCAGCATCGGCGCCAATCAGTCAGTCACGTGCAGCCGGGCGCGCCCAAATTTGGCGCAAATCCTCGGAAGTCTCGCCCACAGCGCGCAGAAAAATTTCGAACCTTCCCCAGCGTCCGGCCGAGCCCGCGAGGCAGCTGGCGCCGCACCAAAAACAGAAAACTTTGCAGCCTCTCTCTCTCTCTCGCTCTAGCCCGGGAACCCATACCTTCGTCGAATCCAAATCTGGAAAGCACACACCCTCCGCATCTAATCCATGGCTTCCCTCCCTCCCTCGCAAAACTCTTCTCTCCAAGCTCAAAATTTCAGAGCCATGGCGGGCGGCATGTCTTCCTCCACCACCCACCCTTGACCCATTACAAATACAACCAGCGAGCACCACCTCCTGCTCAGGCGCTCAGCCATCCCGTCCCTCTTCTTCTCCACGACAGATCTCCTCCCTCCTCGCTTCCACCTCCCACCTACACCCAACCTCCGTCCGCATCTCAGAGGCATCCATCCCAGATGGCCGTTCTCAGTCTCGGCTGCGGCAGCGACGACAAGGAGAACGCGCCGCCGCCGTCCGCCGCGCGCGGCATCGCCGTCAAGCGCCAGACGATGAAGAGACCGGGCGGGGGCAGCAAGGCGCCGCGGCGGCGGTCGCCCCTCCGCGACATCACCCGGCTCTTCGTCACCGCCCCGTGCCCGCCTCCGTCGACAGCCGTCCTGCTGGCGCGCTCTGACGCGGCGCTGCCGGAGGCCGTGCGCCCGGGCGCTGGTGGCGCTTTGGACGGGGTCACCGTGAAACGGGGAAGCCACTCGCTCAGGATGGGGTTCAGATAGCTGCGCCGCCGGGGCCGGGAGATGGCAAAATGGCGCACCATTCTTTGATTATTTTTTTCTCATAATTTCTTTCAAAAAAATATTTTTTCTCATAAAGATCTTGCTGGATGCCCAGCGGATCCAATTCCTTGGTTATTGTTGTCATACATAGATTGGAATAGGATTAGAGCAGGCGAGGCGAATTCATAAAGCCGAAACGGATTCTATTGAGCTTGGTTCATTGGTTCTTGACTGCTCTGTGCTTCATTTCTGTCCCTGCGACGGCGAGCTGTTTGATTGATGCATGGAGCGCGCTGCTGCGCTGCTTTCGATCCACTCAGTGTGAAACTGTTCCTTGAACGCGCTTCTAAATTAGTAACAAAGGGGGTGTTTGTTCTTTAGTCGCTTCTAAAATTCATATCACTTTGAATGTTTAGATACTAATAAGGAGTAATAAATATAAATTAATTACAAAATCAATTACATAGATGAAGGCTAATTTGCGAGACGAAATTTTTAAGCCTAATTAATCCGTCATTAGCATATGTTTACTGTAGTACCACGTTGTCAAATCATGGACTAATTATGTTTAAAAAATTCGTCTCATAAATTAGTCGCAAGTTATGCAATTAGTTTTGTAATTAGTCTATATTTAATACTCCTTGTATGTGTCCAAACATTCAATGTGACAGAAATTTTAGGAGCTCCCGTAGAAACCAAACAGGCCCTGAACCTCTCTCTAAGGGGTGTTTGGATCCAGTGACTAAAATTTAGAAGTTGTCATGTGAGGGTGTCGCATGGGGTATTTGGATACTAATAAAAAAATAAATTACAGAATTCGTCAGTACTTTACGAGACGGATTTATTAAGCCTAATTAATCCGTCATTAGCACATATTTACTGTAGCACCACATTGTCCCATCATGAACTAATTAGGCTTAAAAGATTCGTCTCGCAAATTAGTCGCAAACTGTGCAATTAGTTTCGTAATTAGTCTATATTTAATACTCCATGTATACGTCCAAACATCCAATAAAACAACCACTAAAGTTTAGGAGGAGAAACCAAACACCTAATGAAACAGCGACTAATGTCTGAACAGGATACTCGATTTCTGGATCTTTTTTCAGCGGCAGGCAGGTGTCTACTGTCTATTCTCATTAACGGGTGAAATTGCTTTGGTAGAGTAGGGTGCAAAATCACGTCACCTGAACCATTTAACAGAGAGAATTCTAGCTATAAGCAGCTAATTTAACAGGGATGTCTCATGATCTTCAACTGCAAATGCAACACCGGGAAAAAACATGAGATTGAGCGACCAAAAAGAAACCATTTTTTTCAGGGAAAAAAAGGAGAGCAGAACTTCTAATAGCAAGATATTTTCTATATTATTTGATTCAGCTAGCGAGCTGGTCACATCTAAATTACTAGAAAGCAATTCTTCTTGGCTTTATTTGAATTTATGCCCTTTTCACATTTTTTTTGGAAAAGCCTTTTCACATCTAAATCACAATAGCGGTATTATATTCCGTCTCATGTAGTGTCATATAGGATATTTTATGATATGAAGGGAAAAAAGAGATGAGAGAAAGAAAGAGATCGTTGTTTCATGAAACAACCCTCTCATAAGCTAAAACTTTGGATTATAAGACAACTATTGTAACAATGTATGAGTTATTATTGTCATGCAACTCACAACTTTATTTTTATTCTACGCATGAATTAAAGAATTATGGGTAAATATGAGACAGCTTAAAAGACAATCATTGTATATGTTATTATCTATTATTAAGTCGTCTTAAAATTATATGGCACTACATGAGACCACCAACGAGACATTGTACCTAGGGAGTTCATCTCCCACTTCTCTAGTTTATTGACAAAATCTTGCCAAATGTTAACTCCAAAAACGGCTTTGAAAGAAAAGTTGTAATGGGAAGGAGGCGTTTTTTACCATAAAGGTAAAGTCACTTAAAAATATGGCTTCTCTAACTCTAACCTAGGTAAAGCTGGTGCCAAATATGGACCTATTTGATGTGACGCGGTTGACAAACTAGGCTCGTCGGCTAGAATTAATTTTAACCATCAGTTAGCAGAGCTATAGCAAGAAATGCGAAATTATTTGTGCAAACTGTTTGGCAGTACTTTTCAGCGAAGAAATAGTATTTTTCTCTAACAACAAATTAGCATCAGCATCAGTAGTAGCCAAATTTCAGCGAAATGAACAGGGCCGAAATCCTAAAAACGGTCTACAATCTGAGTTTCCTTGATTGATTTCTTTCTCATTTTGTCAAACAAATTTTCAATTCTTTTTATTTAAGGTGCATGATGTACCTTTTTTAGTCAGATTTGGGTAGAGGCCCCTGCTAGAGCGTCAAAATTTCATTGGTCAAACAAAAATATTGGAATTTGGAAATAACTATACAAATATAGAGAAAAGAAAAAATAGTTTATCGATGGAGACTAAAAAAAATTGTTCACGCAAGTCGTCTACAAACCCACAGAGAAAACAAGGGCATATATGGGCCTCCTCAGTATGTAGAAATGGGTCCTAGTTGTTCCTAGGACAAGATCGTGGCCCTATTCACCCTGTTCGCTTAATCGTTTCTGTGGCTTATAAGGCGGCTGATGCTGTTTTGTTGTCAGAGAAAAACACTGTATCATGACTGATAAGCATAGCTGATACGGTCAAGCGAACAGGTGAATCTCCGTTTATAGGATGCTTCGTACAAATCCAGCTGTGGATGGGCTGAGACAGGTCGGACCAGATGTGCATGGGATTCTTGCAGAACTGCAGGGGCCAAAATCCACACAGAACTCACAATTCCACTTTTTTTCCTAGTGGAGTTGCATGGAACAATTCCATAAAAAAATCTAGAGGAGCTCTATAAAAAACCTTATATGCTCTAGGAAAACCAGAGAGGACCAAAATCCACTTTGGTTGATGATTCAGACTATCGATGAGTGTTCGCGCGAAATGCTTTTCCGTTTCTTGCACCCCATAGGCGCCAGAGAATGGTAAGCATGATAGAGGACCATAGCCTGGTGTTAAAGGGTGTGGGTGATGCAGAGGCTCCAGATTCCATCATCAATAATCGTTCCAACTACGGGAGGCCCCAGCAAGGTCTAGAGTGTGGAGATGGAATTGCACTCAAATAACACATGATGCATGTCTTCGATGTTGTTGTTGCACCTACGAAACTTGTCGTCATCAAGAACGTTCTTGTAGAAGAGGTTGGCGGGTGCTCAGTATATCCTTGAAGTACAACGGGAGAAAATTTTAACTGTGTTTGGGAATACTGACTCCCAAATCATTTTGTTCTAGGGATCTCTCTCTCCTGAGCTTGGAGAGCAGTGTTCGCGTCTCTTGTCTTGAAACGCTTACCGGTGAGCAGCAACAGACTGAGGTAACTAGAGCCGTCGAGGTAAACACCCTGCAAGGAAAGTAGGAGATCTGCATGCTCCGAGTGAGCAACACCAGTTAGCCGAGCACGTAAGTACAAATCAAACCCGCTCTGCAAAGAAAAGTAGGAGATTTGCATGCTCCGAACAAGCAACACCCAATTAGCCGAGTACGTAAGTACAAATCAAACCCGCTCTGGAAAACTTCACTACTGAGACGTCAGGTCAGGTGTGAGATGACAATGAGGCCATCAGGAAGCCAATGATCTTTCCAAAAGGAAGCAATGACCCTATTGTGGACTTCTACTTTGGTGATGGAGCGGAAGGTATCTAGTTCGTTGTCAATCACACTCCAAAGGTATCTAGATCATCAAAAGGTAAGTGAAATCTCAGCAGCCATCGAAAGGTTAGTAAAATCTCGGCAGCCATTCTTTCCAAAGAGCAGGCTCGCTCGAAAAAAATTTGTCAATAAATGTTACGAGGGGATAGATAGTTAGATAGAGATAGAAAAGAAATAAAGAGAGTCGTAGATTTAGTTAACCATGGTGAGTCGCTGATAGAGTATCTTGCGAATTCCTTTGTGAATTGTGATTATATAACAGCTGGTTATAATTAGGGTACCCTTGTTAAGATATTTATTATTTACTGATGATGATGAACCCGATTTATCCCTTACGTACTGAATGAATACCGATACACGCCGCGCCAGACGCAGATCGAGCGCACGCGAGTGTGCCACAGCCTCGAACATGTGGTGCTCGCACCTCGCAGGCCCGTCGCTGCGCATCAACCAATCACCGGCCCCCTCTCTCTCCCCCCGGCACCCGGACCCGGGGCAAAGATATAGTCATATAGGCACCAGCGAGTGAGCACCAGCCGTCTTGCCCGACCCCGACCGACCCTCAGCTGCTGCAGCCATGGCGACCTCCGCGGCGCTCTCCACCGCCGCCAACCCCACCCAGGTGAGCCAGCAACTTCCTTCTTCTGCCGCGGGGCGCTTCCCTCTCCTGGCCTTGACCCTTGTCTCATGAGTTTGGCCGAGGAGAAACAGAGTCTCTGTCCATGGCGTTACTACTTACTAGCCGTTCAATCTTGCCCACCAAAGTTGCATCTGAATCGCATAATATGGTTTATTTGCATGTATATGTATATGATGTCCGTGCCTACAATGGCAGCTCTGCCGGTCCCGCGCTTCGCTGGGCAAGCCGGTGAAGGGGCTTTGGCCTGGGCATGGGCCGCGAGCGCGCCCAGCGGAGCATCACGTGCCAGGCGGCGAGCAGCATCCCCGCCGACCGCGTCCCCGACATGGAGAAGCGGAATCTGATGAACCTCCTCCTCCTCGGCGCCATCTCGCTGCCCACCGTCGGCATGGTCGTCCCCTACGGCGCCTTCTTCGTCCCCGCCGGGTGAGTCGTGTCGTCTCACGTACCCATGCATCAACAGCTAGCGAGTAGCGGCTCACTATATATCGTACATGTTACCGGCCGGCCAGCCGGCCAGCAACTAACGAATAGTACCCCGGCCCGTTGATTTTGCACGCAGCTCCGGGAACGCCGGCGGCGGGACCTACGCCAAGGACAAGCTGGGCAACGACATCACGGTGGAGGAGTGGCTCAAGACGCACGGTCCCAACGACCGCACGCTCGCGCAGGGGCTCAAGGTCAGTCATCCACCGCCACGCCATCGTCGTCGTCGCCTGCAGGCAGGCATGCCTGTCGTGTTAGTGTTGATGCTCACGGCCGGCGTGTTTGTGTGCGCCGCCGCCGCGCGCGCGCGTGCAGGGTGACCCCACGTACCTGGTGGTGGAGCAGGACAAGACGCTGGCCACCTACGGGATCAACGCCGTGTGCACTCACCTCGGCTGCTTCGTGCCGTGGAACGGCGCCGAGAACAAGTTCATCTGCCCCTGCCACGGATCCCAGTACAACAACCAGGGCAAGGTGGTCCGTGGACCGGCGCCTCTGGTAAAAACAAACCCCGCCCATTTTAAATTCCTCTAACTGGATGATCTTCCTTAATTGAAATGATTGTTGGGCTTCAACGAACTGATCTGCTTGGCATTGCTCTTCTCTATTAACAGTCGCTGGCCCTGGTTCACGCCGACGTCGACGACGGCAAGGTCCTCTTCGTCCCGTGGGTGGAGACCGACTTCAGGACGGGCGAGGACCCGTGGTGGAGTGCATGAGGAGGATCCCACACCAGCGGGCCTCAGTGCTCACATATGAGCTATGTATGCTTCGAGCTCATTGGCTTGTGTTCTCCGAGGGCGTCGTTGCTACAAATTCACTTGCTTCTTGCCTCCAAATTATATATATGTACACACACTGTACGAAACAAGAACAGCTGTTTCTCATCTCTTCATATATAACCTTTTGAACACTCTGAAATCTGCTGGAGTGGAATATGGACTCTCTCTGCCATCAGCTGAAAGTGATCAGCAGGGCATCACCACCTAAGCCTGGCATTCCTACACTCATTTCAATATGCCCGACGGGACAACCAGTATTTTCGATACATGTTACAAGTTCCTCATCTCCTGTCCCCCTTTTGGCAAATCAGTTTTTGTCTTTTTTTGTCCAATACAAACAGTGCAACACTGACGGGTACAGAAACTTTTTATATAGACACCTCCGATTTCTAACAGAGGCAGACGACGTAAGAAACCGTCTCTAACTAGGGCGGGGAGCACTGTAGCTCACGAACCGCACCTGGAAACTAATTTTTTAGTGGTGGTTTCGTTAAGAAATGGGCCCCTAAAGACGTCTCTATTTTTAGGGACGGTCATCATAAGAGAACTACCCCTAAAAATAAGATTTTCAAGGTGGTTGTCTAAACCGAACCACTTCCTCTAGAAAAAACAGATTTTTAGGGGCGATGTTACTAAGAGAACCGTGTCTGAAAATGATTAACAAGGGTGGTTCTCTTAGTCAACTGGTCCTAAAAAGAACTCTCTATAAATACCCTTCTTCCTCCTTGTGACTATAGCAGGTCATGCTGACTTATAGCTGTTCATGTTAGTGTTGAGTTCACTTGGAGGTGAGAAATTGGCACAATAGAGGGGGGGAGGTTTTGTGCTTAGAATCTTTGGAGTTGGGTTTAAAAGGTAAGTTTATGTCACCCCTAAAATCTTTTTAAAGTTTACTTTTACATTTCTTTCACTATTTTTTTCTTATCTAGAGAGGCATGGTTGTTAATTTTCCTATCTTGTTAGCAATTTAGACCTATTTTTTGTCCAACTAACTTGTATGTAGTAGGCTCATATCAATCTCTAGTTAGTTCGTCAATATTTCTCTTTTTCCATAAATATAGAAGTTTTTAGATCTAGATCTAGACCAATTTATGCCAAAACTGCAGTTCATTCTTTCACTAGTTATATATGAATGATATATATCTTGATGCAATTTCGTTAAAGAACATAGATGGACAGGTCATGAATGTTCACGAAATGAAGGCATGAAGTCTCTTATATACATTATCTGAATAAATTTATTGAAGCCGCTAAAAGCCACACCTTGCCTAAGAAAGACAAAGGATGTATATTGTCCTTGCTATATATATATTTCGGTACTGGTCCATTCCGGCGTACCACTCCAGTTTTTATTTATTTTATGTATTTATTAATTTACTGATTTGTTACATATATAAATAATTTTCAATGTGAGAAATAACACCATAGATAAATATTGCTCATTTATCCAAGAAAAGAAAAACACATGACATAGATGCTAGGCCGGCATGCTAGTTTTTGTTGGGCCTTTGCCCTAGTCAATACAGGTACTTATAACTATATTCAATATGATTAATCTGCGGCCACATGTCCACCAAAGGACGAATACACGTCCACGTCAACACCAGGCTTCGCCTACTGTTGGGCAAGATTACTTACTCGAGCATCGATAGTATAGGGTAAACTCAATTGAGTATTCATTTTATGTCTGTGAATAGTGACGAGCTCCAAGATCTGAGAGTTCTGATCCAGTCCTTTGAGTTAACTGATGAAATTGATATAAGGGTTTTCTGTTGGGGAAACTCTCTTTATAAGGCTGCCAGTCTTTACAAGCTAGCTTTCCTCGCTATGCAATCCCCAGCTACTTTTGGGTTGGTTTGGAAATCCAAGGTAACTCTGAGAGTTGAGTTCTTTGCATGGTTAATCTTGCTCGATAGGCTTAACACGAAGAATATGATAGCAAGAAGGAATTTCAATGTGCAGCCCAACCACCTTTGTGTCCTCTGTCATGATGGAAAAGAAGAGACCATTCATCATTTGTTTTTTGAGTGCTGCTTTGCCAGGAGATGTTGGAATAAGTTGAGGGTTAATTGGGTGGATGATCCTGATCTTCATAAGAAAATTGTGCAGGGTAGGAGGGCAGCGAACATGTCATTCTTTATGGAAATCTTCCTCGTTGCCGCTTGGGGAATTTGGAAGCTCAGGAACCGTTTAGTTTTTGACGTTTTACAGGCCACCTTTGGTAGGTGGCTTCACAACTTCAAAGGAGAAGCTTCACTTCAATCAAACCGCATTGGGGAATCTGATAGGCTGTTAGTTCGCCTCTAGCTGGACACTATGTAGTATCTAGTGCTACGCTTTGTATAGCTCCTTATGTATAGCTTTCTCTTTTTCTCTTTGCCACTTGCCTTTTGATGTAAGTATTCCCTTCCCTGTGCTCTGGGCGTTTTCGCCCTTGTTTTGGTTTTATAAAAGCTCTCTTTACCACCATGGGGAACTCCCCCACGGTTTTTGCGTCAAAAAAAGGTATTTATATAGGTCCTAACCTTTGTTTCCTATACGAACACTAAAATACTCCCGACTCAATTGAATCCAACCCCTCTTTCATTCAGGGGCAAATTGGACATTATATCTTCGAATCAGTGTCTTACACATCTCAAATGTTTCCCAGAAGAGAAGCTGGCGGTAAGGCTTTGTGTCTTGAAGACATGTTGCTCTTCCCTTTCTTGTTTTTGACTTCGCTTGGCAGCGAAGTGTGTTAAACGGCTTCGTCCTTCGACCGACAACGAAATGAACTAGGTGACTTCGTCTCTTACTTTTTGTCTTCGTGTTCGAGCGAAGTCATTCTTATGTCTTCACTTTCTCTTCTTTGCTTCTCCAAGCGAAGATGCTTCTAAAAGCATTAACAATGAAATCATTAATTTTAGGATGAAGTGGGGGACTTGCGTTTGTCTGAGGTCAAATCCCCAACAGCAAGCTTCGTGGTGGGTGCAAGATGTTGGGCAAGATTACTTACTCGGGCATCAGAGAATATGGTAAACTCAATTGAGTATT
Source organism: Miscanthus lutarioriparius (assembly GCA_904845875.1). Classification (NCBI taxonomy): domain Eukaryota; kingdom Viridiplantae; phylum Streptophyta; class Magnoliopsida; order Poales; family Poaceae; genus Miscanthus; species Miscanthus lutarioriparius. The sequence goes on along the minus strand of CAJGYO010000007.1, from coordinate 129,318,681 downwards.
CATTTCATGTCCTGGAATAGTACTTGTTAGGGGGTATCTATAAAGGTCATAACCTTACGTTATTCCTATACAAATACCAAAATACCCCCAACTCAATTGAATACAATCCCTCTTCATTCAGGGGCAAACTAGTCATTATATCTTCGATTCAATGTTTACACATCGCAAATGATTTCCTAAAGAGAAGCTGTTGGCGGCAAGGCTTCATGTCTTGAAGACAGGTTGCTCTTCCCTTGCTTGCTTTTGACTTTGCTTGGCAGCGAAGTGTGTTAAACAGCTTCATCCTTCGACTGACAACGAAATGAATCGGTGACTTCATTCTTGCTTTTTGTCTTCATGTTCAAACGAAGTCATACTTCTATCTTCGCTTTCTCTTCTTTGCTTCTCCAAGCGAAGATACTTCTAAAAGCATTAACAATGAAATAATTAGTTTTAGGACGAAGCGCTGGGGACTTGCGTTTGTCTGAGGTCAAATCCCCAACACCTACCTCTCGTTCCACTTTCAACAAGCAAGCAAGGCAAATGCCCAAAGCTCCATGGTGTGCTCTCGAGTTGCTGAGCAAATCTAGAGAGGCAAATGATTTTGGAGAGAAAAGGCAAGAGAAGAACGGGCTGCTCCTCTTAGCGCTACGACACCGTTCGGTGGCCATTGTGCTTCCTGAAGGACCATGGTGGAGCACGACGAATAGGACCTCAACCTCTACAGCTCCTTCAAGGCTTCAACAACACTCGACACATCAACAGTACCGATATTAACGGATTAGCTGAGATGACCGGAATCACCCAGATGGTCGGAATCACCTGAGATTGTTGCCAGTGTGCCGGTTTGCTTGCTGGTATGGGGTATTCCGGTCATTCTGTCCGATACCGGAACAGAATTGATAACTATGGTCACTTCTCCTTGTAATGGCATTATAGTAATCTATTTTCTTACTCTTCTATAAGAATCTTTTGATGAAGGGTTCTCCTCTGTATTCATTAGTATTCCCTAAGAAATGAATTGTTTTGTAGTGTTATTAGCGTGTGTGCAACCATAAAACACTACTATAAATCTAAGGGACTTGCTAGTGTCCGGACGTCCGATCCGGGGCATTAGCGTCGAATGGTGCTTCCGCATACACACGTAGATCCCTCGCCCCGCACCAATCCCGCTCGGAGGCCGCGTCTGTCCGTATGGAACTCCCGTGCTTGGGCTCAACGCACGCAACTCGTTTGCCTATGCCCACGCATGCGTGGGAGCACTCTGAAACCCACTCTGTTTCCTGTGCCTACATGCACGCAGTAGCAGCACAAGTAGGCGGCGCGGTGACCCACGACGGCGCATTAGCAGCAGTAGGCAGACAACTATGGCTAGCCACTGTCCACCAACCAGCGCCGCCATTGCAACATTTGCTCTCCCGAGATTTACTTTTGAAACATTCAAATGAAACACTTGCAATATATGTCTAAAACAGATGAAACACTTGAAACATGTGTGTATAGCCATAACAACATGTGCAACACTAGATCTACTTTTACAACATCCAGATAAAACATTTGTAACATACGTTTGAAATAGATGAAACAATTGAAACATGTGTGTATAGCCATTGCAACATGTGCAACACCAAGATTTACTTTTGAAACATCCAGATGAAACATTTGCAATATACGTCGAAAATAGATGAAACACTTGAAACATGCGCTTGAAGCATGCATGTATAGCCATTGCAATATGTGCAATACCAAGATTTACTTTTGAAACATCCAGATGAAATATTTGCAACATACGTCGGAAACACCTGGAACACTTGAAACATAGCCTTGCAACATGCGTATTTTGTCATTGCAACATATGCAACCTTCTAGATCTACTATTGGCAACATCCAGATAAAACACTTGAAGCAAAAGTCTGAAACGTTTGAAACACAGCGTTCGCCGCGCGGCAGCGCGCTTACCTGGTGGTGAACTGCGGTAGATCGGCAAGGAGGACAAGGAGCGTATGGAGGCCGCCCTGGCGGGGCGCTACAGTGCCAACGGCGAGGCCCAGCCGGGCAAGGGGCCGAGGAAGGCCGCCGCCCAGAGGGCCCCGTGAGGAGCATCATCTCCCAGGCCACCCTCGACGCCGTGGGCTCGCTCTAGCACCCTCGCTACCGCCGACAACACGTATCCCATCGGAGCCGGGCGATCGAGCTGCGACGGGGTGGGGGGACGTACATGGTAGTATGTGTGTGGGTGGGGGAGGAGATGAGGTGCGGCGGTGCGGTGCAGGATGGAGCACGAGCCCGGGAATGGAGGGCCAAGCGTAGCGGGTGGGCATACGCATCGTGGGAGGGAGTGAGCGGCGGTAGCAGCGAGGCGGAGTGCGGGCGCGGCGGCGATTTGAGAATGCGCGTGGTCACGGCGACGATTCGTGAGGAAAGTAAACGAGAGTTTTTTTTATTTTTTTAACAACGCGAGCGACCGTGTGATTGATAGTTTTGGGCCGTTTGGGCGAGCGAGGCCCACCAACTTAACGTCGGACGTCTTACCCACGGCTTACGGTTTTTTCTTGAGGCCAACGCAACCACGTGCAAGGTAAATTACTAGTTAACTAGAGGATCCTTGCAAGAGATGAGTGGCTTGGTTGAGCTCGGCCATAGATCAAAGCCACATTTCGGTCAATTAGTCAGGTGCATAAAATTTAAAAATATATAAAAGACATTTATAAATCTCAAAAGAAGCCATTTTAATGTGTCACTCCTCGTTATTATATTATGGCATTATAGTAAAACCGAATTACGGGAGGGTGTTCGAGCAAGCTTTGTTTTCGGAACGGGTCTCCAAATTTCTATTCTGGACGGTGGCCGCGGCCATGGGACACGTGCGGATACCCATTGGATTCCATGTTTCCAACGGCCAGGATTACACGTCCGCCTTCCCTACTGCGGCACTTCCCTCTCCGAGCCGTGCCGTCGGCCAAAACCGACGCGCGCCTGGCGCCGCCACCCGCCCACTGACCGCACGGCCGCGCCACTGCAAAAAATATGAAACATTCCTAGGGTTCTTCGCGAAACCCTCGCCGCCCGCTCCCGAATCCCACCCAATCCGGTGGGGTCCGGAATCAGGGTTTATGCATGGCATCGACCCCGCCCGGCAATGCCGACGGCGGGCAGGAGGCGGCAGCGGGCCCCGCGCCGGTCGCCGCCTCCGCCACCCCCTCCGCCCCACCCAGATCGAGGTGGGCGTCGGAGATCAAGGTGTACTCCCGTAAGCACCCTCGCAAAAATCCTAAACCCCCTCCTCCGGAACCCGCCCCCAATCCGAATCCCCTCTCGGAAACCCTATCCTCGGTTCGTCGGTCCATTCGCTGCCCGGAGGCTGGGGCCGCCGCTGCGCGGCCCGATCCGGCGGCTCAGAGTTCCACTCAGCCTCCGTTCCCCGATCCGGCGACGCCGAGTTCCGCTCCCCCTCCGCTCCCCGCCCTGGCGGCGCCGATCTCCTCTTCTCCTGTTCCTGCTCCGCCTCCCGCACTGGCGTTGCCTGTGGAACACACTCCCGCCTCGGGTGACATTTCCTCTTCTCCTGTTCCTGCTCCGCCTCCCGCACCGGCGTTGACAGGGGAATACACTCCCGCCTCAGGTGACATTTCCCCGGGGCTTAACCGGGACGGGAGTGCTGTTCCCAATGGCCATGGCAATGGCTGGGCGGTTGTCGCTGCTGAGAAGGCGCAGAAGCGCAGGGCCAGGAGTGAGCTGCGGCGGCAGCTTGCGTCAGAGCTTGACCAGGTGCGTGTGCTCTCCAAGCGGTTGAAGGCGGCTGCTGACGCCTTGGCGCAAGAGGATTCAATGGCCTTGCCCCAGGCTATGGTGCTGCTGCCATCACAGGTGGTGGATGCTGGGTCCATGCGATCACAGTTTTCGCCAACAGGTCCGGTGACGCCCTTACCTGCCCGGGATATGTTTGCCCCTGCCCGCTCGCTGCTGCAGCGGGCACCACTAACTGTGTCAGTGGTTCACACAGAAGCCTATGAGAAGGACAAGTGGTCACCTAAGGCAAATCAGTTGTACCGAAACTCAGAATTTTTGCTTGCCAAGGATAAGTTCCCACCTGCAGATCCTCATGGACGCAAGAAATCGAAGCACCACAAGAAGAAGCGCTGGACCTTAGAATCTCATGGTGCAGACTTTGACGCTGAGCGGAGGCTATACTCTCACGCATTCAAGAAATCTTCGTCTCTCTTGAGTCGGCTAATGAAGCACAAATTTGCATGGGTGTTCAACAAGCCTGTTGATCCAGTTGCACTTGGTTTGCATGACTATTTTGCAATCATCCAGCACCCGATGGATCTTGGAACGATAAGAGGACGACTCAGCCATGGGCAGTACCGGAACCCAAAGGAGTTTGCTGAGGATGTGCGGCTCACTTTTCAGAATGCCATGACATATAACCCCAAGGGGCAGGATGTTCATTTCATGGCTGGGCAGTTGTTAGGAATCTTTGAGGCACAGTGGCCAGAGATCGAAGCCGAGGTTGATTATCTTGCATCATGTCCTCCACTGCCAAAGAAGTTTCCACCACCCCCTATTGACTTGCGTTTCCTTGAGAGGTCAAATTCTGTAAAACACCATGTGCCGTTGGACTCCAATTCACGGCCCATAAGCCATACTCCCACTTACAGTGCCCGCACACCATCAATGAAGAAACCAAGGGCAAAGGATCCGAATAAGAGAAACATGACAATGGATGAGAAGTGTAAACTTAGTGATAACCTCCAAAACTTGCCACCAGAGAAGCTTGACGCAGTTGTGCAGCTCATTAAGAACAAGAATTTGTCAGTTATGCAGCATGATGATGAGATTGAGGTTGAAATTGATAGCATGGATGCTGAGACACTTTGGGAACTTGATAGGTTTGTGGCTAATTACAAGAAGAACCTGAGCAAGCAAAAGCGAAGGGCAGAGCGTGCATTGCTTGCGAGACAAGATGCAGAGTTGCGTGCACAGGATTCTGTGCAACAAATACCAGTATGAGCATTCAATCATTATTAAGTATATGCAATGCAGTAGTATAATTGTATTCAAAGCTATCATTGGTGCTGAATGTTACAATCTCATCTCATTGCAGACTCAAGAGCCTAATGTTTGTAAAAAATCTCCGAAGCAAAGTAAGATAGGTTTGCTATATTTTGTATAATCATTTTAAAACCACATTGTAAGCGAGATGGTAATTTTTTTTGTGTGTACCAAAGATTTGACAGTGGGCGAGCAATTGACATCTTCTGCGCCAGATCAAGCTAATAATAATGGACAAAATGCAATTAGTTCAAGCAGTTCAAGCAGCTCTAGCAGCGATTCAGGGTCATCTTCTAGTGGTAATATTTCGTCCTTTCATATTTGCTTTTGCCCTTTGTTTAATATTAACTTCTTTGGTACTTTAAATTAGTATATGGACCATTGAGAAAAATTTCCTATTGTATCATATCCAAATCATTTAACATTCTTTTTTTTTCTGGCAGACTCAGACAGTGATAGTTCTTCTACAGATGGGCCGACATCTTGAAATATAGGTAACTTCATCAGAATACTGTGTTCCCTTTTTTTGCTACTGTAGCCAGCCAACTGTGTTGTTGATTGCTTTGTGAATAACTGTGGTTTATTGCATGGACATTAATTTGCATTTTACTATTTCCTTTCAGTAGAATTCTTTTGTTCAATTTTATTGATTTTTAATCAAATGATATTGTTTTCATGTAAATTACATATTATTTCCAAGAACTTCAAGAGCAGTATGTGTTATTTAGGTGAATGGTTACTTTTGGCCCTCAACTTTAGCGCTGGTTTAGTTTAAACCCTGAACTCTAGATCTGTTTAATCATTATTCTGGAAATGTCAAAACTCAAAGCTGGTGCAACTAAGCATCCTTAACCTGAAGTCCTAAACCATATATATTCGTTTTCTACTTTTCTCTTTCTCTTTTGTTTTAGTTGGTGGCTTATGTTGGGTTTCAGCTCTAGCCTACCCCAATTTGGTTGGGATTTGACTTGTTGTTGTTATGGAAAGTGCAATCATTCACATCTTTGCTCTCTTACATTGGGAAAATCCGTTTTTTTATACCAAAAGTTAAACCTAACCTTATTTTATACCAGCATGCATGCTGGAAATATTTACAGTATAATACAATGTTTTGTAAAAGAAGTTATAGCTGGCATCTGTTCACTTACCCTTGCATAGTTAAACTGACCAATTGTAAGGCCATAGCATCTGATGAATATACTGGAGAGCATATTGCCAGCTATGAGGTCAACCTGATGGTTATTTTCAAAATTAGTACAAGGAAAAGAAACCCTGATATGAACCTTGATTTCATGACCTGTATTTATGCTTCCATATTTTCTGAGTTACTTTTGCTCCCAGCACAGGACTTGGAATTTCTAAATAGAAATAGTAGACAATATGGTAGTAAAGTAGTTCTCACTTCTATGCTCTAAACATTTCATGAAATGCAGTTTGTATTTTAATAAAGCCATGGTTGACTACCTTCATGGTTGCTGGATGAAATAGGACAAGGTTTTAGATTTCCTGTTGTTCTTAAGTCTTCCCAGGGTTCAGCCACATGGCCTCTTTGTTAGTCTTGTCTTGATGGCATGAGGAAGAAGCAAACCAACTGATCAAGGTTGAGTGGCATATACTTGGCCAGGCCTCACTTGTAACTTCGTGGCAATGATCCACAAGACCATGTCCTATCTGGACACACTTGGTGAGCTTGGTATGAAACAAGGTGGAAAAGTAGATATTTGCTGTCCTAAACAAGGCCACTCCGATTTCTGTGGTGTCACATTCAGATCTTTACTTTGAACTGTTTGTCCTGCACTGAGTCACGATAATAAGTTTAAAATCACCCTGTTCGCTTGATCGTATCAGCCATGCTTATCAGCCATGATGCAGTGTTTTTCTCTCACAACAAAACAGCATCAGCCGGCTTATAAGCCACAGAAACGATCAAGCGAATAGGGTTGTTTTGCTTCTCACCTTATGCCACCAGTTGTCGTAGAGCCTTGTCAGCTTCCTCTAGCACGTTGTGGCACTGGAATCCTACCCAGCTGCCTTTATCCATCACCTAGGCATTCAATTATGGCTTCCATCCTGGATTGCTACCTTGCAGCTTGAATATGACCCACATCTAACCATGGCACAAATGAAATGTTATGGTGCTGGATTTCAGATGTTTTAGATCTTTTTAGGAAAAGATTAGTTTCCATTGATTATGCTTCTATATATGTTAGAAATTGGTATATATGTTTTTGGAAAGGAACAGGAGTGTCATCTTATGGTAAAGGAAGACGATAAGAAATGTCATGGTCTATTATGGTAAAGGAACAGGAGTGTCACTGTTTATTATTTGCTCAATCTAAAGAGACATTTAGTAGATATTTATGTGTTTTCATTATCAAGCCATTACTATATCGAGTTTGGAACGATGATATACGTGATAGATTAGGGGTAGCACCAATTGAAGAAAAGCTTGTCCAACACCGGTTGAGATGGTTTGGACATGTTCAACGTAGACCTCCAGAGGCACCGGTGCGTAGTGGAATCCTAAGCCAGGATAGTAACGTGAAGAGAGGCAGAGGAAGACCGAAGTTGACTTGGGTAGAGGCAATAAAAGGAGATTTGAAAGGATGGAATATACCCAAAGACTTAGCCTTAGATAGGAGTGCTTGGAAAACAGCTATTCACGTGCCCGAACCTTGATTGTTTCTGCTGGGTTTCAACTCTAGCCTACCCCAACTTGTTTGGGACTTAAAGGCTTCTGTTGTTGTTGTTGATGATGATGATTATCAAGCCATTACTTTCAACAAATGTTTGTGACAAAAAAAAAATCCAATTTTGCTTTGAATCAAGACACTTGGTTTATTTGTTTTAACCAGATGCCCCCGTTAACAAGGCATAATTAGCGTCATTACATACTGATTTTGTTGTGTGCCCTTAATATGGGATTTGATCCTTTTGTCCTTTCTGTTAGTGAGTTAGAGAGGTCCTTTCTATTTCCGTGAGAGTAGTATCATATTGCTAGTTGTTAGTGTTATATAACTCAACAAGTATAAGTGTTGTAGAGGAACTGATTAGGTGATCAGTGTCTGCAACGTTGCTTCTCTTTTTTTTTGCACCACCTGTTCTTTCGAAAGGAAGAAACAACGTATTTGATATTTTATATAAAAATCAACTATTCAATCTGGTACCCGAACTGTCATATAAGCTTATTATGTTTCATCTTCAATTATATCTTGGCACTTGCTATAATACTTTGTGCAATTTTCCTGAGAATGAATAATTAATTTTGTCATATTGAATAGCCCCTTTCTTTCTCTACGGACAATTTATTTATTGAGGGTTTATCCCCTTGTGGCCTGTGAACCACTCGTGTTGTCCATTTTAGGTTAGTCGAATTTTTAGTTAGGAAAGAAGTGGGTCTATACTAAATAGAAGTTAATTGTCACATCTCACGCTCCAAGTACATCTAAAAAAATGCTGATTACTCACCACAATTTATCCATGCACAAAAGGTTATCCAAGTAGTTTGTCAGATTCTTTGGCATTGCTTGTTTTATATGATAATCTCCATGCCCCATGACCTATGCTTCATTCATTGAGTATCTGTGCATTAAAATGATTCATGGAGCCTATCTGCACAGGGATTTTGAGCTAGTAGCTCTGCTTTGTTTTACACAAATCTTCAAATGCTATTGTTATATGAAGGTCCCCGTTTTGGAATTTCAATCGATTGAGCATGGATTTGTGGCATATCATCGCCTTTTCAGGATCTGTTTTTTCTTGGACTCAATAGTGTTACTTAGACTTCCCTGCAAAATATTCTATTGCACAAATAGTTTACATGGAGCTTCCACATACCTTCTTTTCTTCTTCCAGTTTTCCTCCCTCACTCCTTCCTTCAGGATCTGGCAGCACAGCACCCGGACTTGCCGCTCGCGGTCGATGCCTGCATGTGGAGCGCAAATGTGCAACACCCAGACGGAGTGTTGAGGTCCTGGCACCCGTGGATCTGTGGCAGTGACTGGTGGGCGGCAACTGCGCCTGCGCTTTGCTCTGCTGGTGCCTGCTGCTCAGTTAGTCGGTGTGACGGCGGCTAGGGTTAGGCGGACTTGGAGTTGGAGTTTTCCAGAGTTCCAGTAAAGGAGCGTGCGCTTATATATGAGGCAGGGCTGGTGGTCTAGCCGTCTGGGGCACTGGGCCGATTCTAGTGGGCCATTGCCTATTCGGTCATATCGGTTACCTGAACAAAGAGACTGAGTACCTGATATAATGTCCAGTTTTTGTTCGAGGAAAAAAAATGCCCGGTTTTCAGCACAGGGCAACCAAAGGAACCGAGGACTGATTTTTCTGTCTGTTTGGGTTCGGTCTTCGATCTTTGATTTTTTTGCCCAGGCCTATCTAGGAGTATAATACTCCATCTGTTTGATTTTACTGTGTGTGCTTCTTCCTTGGTTGCGCAAATATAGTGTGTAGTTTTAAATGCTTTCTACCAAAACACCCCTATTTACTTCCTGCTCACAACATTGATTTAATACTACTAGAAAGCAATTTGTTGCTGCATGTGTGCATGCAACTAGTGCATACCCCCTGTTTGGCTGATGGTAATTAGGAATAACTAAGGGCACTTTAGTCAATTTAGCTACCTCGTTGATTTTTTTTTGCCCAGGGAAAATACACCATCTAATTCTGAACAAAGGGAGTAGAAGCCTGCATTAGGTTCAAGCAGTGGCAAATACACAACTATTTCCTGTTTGTATTGTCACATCTTTTTGCTAGTATTCCATTGTTAACGTAAAATTTTCTTGGAGTTATTTGTGTTCCAGGACTGTGATAATCTAGTCCTGCTTGCTCTATTGAACTGTTTCTGTTATTTTCATGAGTTGATTCCAACTGTAACCACAAATACTTTATGCTGGTTTTGCAGGTTCTGAAGTTCGTCAAGTTGACTAACTCAAGAATTGTATTCAGCATGACAATTCCTAGTTAGATTGTACATGTTTATCTTCTTGCTTAGGAAAGCTCCTAGGTAGCTGCTAATGCTAGGTTGTCAATGGAAGACAAGAAAAAGGTAATGTTTTTGATCTGGGTGTTTACTGACTGCTTGTGTGCTGGTGTAAGGCGGGCCTTCCTCCATCCATCCTGCCAAGCATATTTTGACTTTTATTGGCTAGAATTTGACAAAAGGCTGGTTTGGCATTAGTTCTTGCCTCTATCCCATATACTGATGAGCATGTTTCTTTTGGGTTTGTATGTGGCCGCCTCAAAATGTATCTGGCACTGAAGTAGGAAAATTGATGTAAGGAACCAAACAAACAGGCTTATTTCTTTTGCCCATAGCGAGCTCTTTATCTGCTGTGATTCAAAAATCCAAGAGACTCATCAGTCCTTGAGATCTCTGCCCGTGGTGTACTATGTTATTAGGCTTTTATGTATCTGGTGCATTTGAAATTTTGTTCATGAGGCTGAGAAGATATATGGTGTGAGATCTTTACTTCTATCTTATTTGATTCTTGAAATCTGAAGTTTCAACGGAAGTATACCAACACTTGGACTGCCCTATGTTGTTGAGTTGTATGCATGAATTTATTGGAATGTGGACATATGCTTTAGCAAAATTAAGAGTTTGACGACAGAAGCATCAAAGAACCGAAGTTGTGGACAGTTAATTTGGATAATAATGAGCCAATTGGTGGAACAGGGAATGTGTTGTTCAAGTGTGATATGAGAGGGCAGAGGCTGGGGTACCCTCCGGTTCAAGTGTGATATCTGATGATAAATCTTTTTGGAACTTACTAGGTTCTGCAATTCAATTTTTAATTGATTGTAGTATGTGTAAGGTGCTGTAGCAGGTCATGTTTTCTCCGCCGCAAGTACTTGTCTTGTGATGGATGTTTCCCCGTTCTCTATTAAACTTTGGTAAATTATTAATGGAGCTAGAAATACCAACTTCAAGAAATTCACCTTTTTTTTTTGGGGATCTTGCCCTATCAAGCGAGGGCAAAATATAATTGATGACATTTTGGTGTTCAAGTTTGCACAGCTTTAGGATAAGTATATTGATGTTGTTGTATATGTTGTTGGTGTCAAATAGTTTTGAATCAACTTTATTAGATAACTAGAAAGAATGGCGTGGCTTTGCCGCGCCAGCCCTTGATCAATCCGTTGTGGCCTAGGTGGCTAGGAATTCGATGCTACTGAAATTTCTTCAGATGAATACTACTGATTTCCAACCTGCAACTACCACGACGTTAAATCAATGAACATGATTAAATTGCATAGTGGTAAACCCAAAACATTCTTAAGAGCTGACCATCCTCCAGTGGTAAACCTAATAAAAACTATACAAGGAGGGGTAAATTGTACCAAGGAGTTGCAGAGATAAAAAATAGAAAAAAAAACATATAACAGCCATAGCAACACAGTAGCATGGTTGTACTTGATTGACTACCTTTTCATTTCTGTTTTCACATTACAGTTGGTTGTAATAGAATATCAAATGAACTATATGTCCATTCAAGGGGGTTTAGGCGATAAACCAAAATCAAATTGATAAAAAGCTCTGAGCAACTGAATACAATCATTTGGTGTTGTTTCAATGATTAAAAACCCTAGTAAATTATCATATGAAAGGTGCATATCTGGTTAGTGGGCAATGACCCCATCACGTCCTCTTGGTATATCTATAGTGGACAAAAGAGAGACAAAATTAAAGAAGGCATAAGATAAATACTGAGTCAACTAATACAGACTGAAAAATGGGAACAATTAACTTGCCTGTTCGCCATATGCATTCACATTCTTTTGCTCAGTGAACAAGTAGGTATCACTGAATTGATTATCACATAAAGCACATGATGGATAAACCGAGGGTAGTGATTTATCATCTACACACTGGAATGTTAAGAGATCATCCAGAATACCATAGTATGAATAAGACGAGTCAAACCCTTGCTGCAAAGCAACATCAGAAAAGTAAACATCATCTGAAGAAGGAATCCAATATAACCATCTGCGTTCTCCAGCTGCTGCTCACCATATGTGGAATCAAACCTCATTTGTGACAAAAAAAGAAAAGAAATAAAATAAAAAGAAATAGAGTTATCACCTGTTTAAACAAATTAAGATCTTAGCCAATAAGCTAGAAGTTCTGAATACTTGAATAATGTGTCGACATCCTCAAAATTGTCAATGCCAGGTCAATCGATGTAGTTTAGATCATTATCTCCATAAGTGGGGCTATCCTGTGCAGCACTGTGTTTATTGAGAATGGATGAACCATTGCTCAATTCGAACTGACATGAGTTTCAGTTATCTGTTGGATATCTGGTTTCAGTGATTGTATTTCCTTATCTCGACGGCAAGGAACTGGAGCCATTTTTGCGGTCCCCTATGCAGTCACCGGCACCGTTTATATTCTGGAATACTATCAAGTTCTCACATTGGATGTTCTCTAAATCACTTTTCTGTGAATCTTTATTTGTTCCAGAAATGGCACCTTGGATTTTCTCACTGGCAACTGCATGCTTCAACTTCTTACTACTAGTGACACCAGGATCCTCAGCTTCAATTTCATGTTCGTTATATTATGGTGGGCAAACTCATCACTGAATTTACCTTCAAACTGTAAATACACCAAAACAAGCTTATGAGTTTTAGAGAAACGTATGGTTCGCTCTTTATGCAATTATATGCATCCAGTGAGTTAAGTCAATTAAATTGTATAGAGCCATGGAAAGACTCGCTCCTATATAAAGGGGCAGATGAGATGAATGGGCCATCAGCTTGGAAAGAGGGGAGACTTGGATCCCTGCAGGCTACTGATCACACTAAAACGTGGCAGAACTTTTTATACCGAGCTTTCAGATTGTACTTGCAGCAAGTTGCCTTTGTCAATAGAGACAAATTTATCACTGCTGATCCGAAGTATCTTGTAGAGCTAATGCTTTAAAATATTCAACATTTTTTGGTAGTTTAGTTTATCATTGTGTAAACCATCATGGCTGGATCTTCAAGTTCTTCCTCTCCAGTTTACATTGAATCTTACTTTGGATAGTGCTTTGTTTTCACGGCTCCTATTTGAACTGAAGATATATTACTGCTGTTTTCACTGGAACGTGAATCAGCACAACTCATAGTGATGGGGACAGTACAAAATCAGCAACCAAATATTGAAAGAAAAAATTGCATACATTATGCCCATTTCATAAAACCTATTGAGAGCATTGAAGGGACCATGACGCCTAAGAGGAGAGGGGGGAGGAGAAGGGTGAATTGGGCAACTTAAAATCTACTTATGAAAGTTCCTTGCCTAATGTACAAGGGTTACTGCAGGCCATTAAGGATGAGTGCACTCTTTGGTGCATGCCAGGAGCATCTAAACTTAGTTTTTTTTTCCTATCTTGGTCACTCTCTCGAGCATCTTAGGTGCTGGGGTCTCGGGTCTCTTTGAGTGTTTGTGTGTTTTTTGGCTGGGTTTCTTTCCCTAGCCCTTTGTACTCTTGTTCTTTCCATCTTAATAAAATGACAACTTAGCTCTCCTGCGTTGTTCGAGAATTTTTTTTCCACCTAGTCAAAACCTATGTAATAAAGTAATCTATCTAGATATGCAACAATGTTTTGCTAGGTGTGTTGCTATCTCTACCGCAAAAGAGTTATGCACTCTAAATTCCAAACATATCACTAGCCCATGAAACGAAGCTAGAAAAGTAAAGCACACAACCTAATTATATAATATAAATGTGAAAGCTAAACGATAGAGATGCAAACTCCTATCGACGACTCCGATATTTTACCCGAGGTATCAAGAAGCTCCTCGCTTCCTCGCAAGGGCTAAGCTCCTGGTTGGGTAACTCCATAGATAGCCCTAGGCCTTCCTCATGTGCAAGTGGGTTTTCGAGATGGCCCCACCTGGATCGCTCCCTGCCATCTTCACTATCGAGCTACCAGCCAAAACGTTGTTGGCCTCTACACCTCCGGTACATGGTCGCGTCCACACCACAAACGTGTTTGGTGTGGTCTTGCAAGACTACATGCCCCTCCGAGTACAACAATGGTGCGCACAAGCACCGAGTGGTAAGAGGTATACAAACCCCACTAAACACTAGGCCTAAATCTACAGCAAACGCCTAGGCACTTCGCAAAGCACCTACGCTAATCACCAAATTAAAAACTTAAGCACTTTGGTGGCTAGAGCAACTAGAGATGAGCCTCAACTCACACTACACTTCTTGAGCTCCACACACCTCCATTTGGCCATCCAAGAGAGTATATATAGCCCCAAATCAAGAATATAGCCGTTGGACCCTGCTACATCTTTCTGTGCAGTCACCGGATTGGTCCGGTGGGGTTACCGGACTAATCCGGTGCCTATCCCACAGCTAAACATTGGAACTAGCTGTTGCCAACTGTTGGGTATTGTTCATGGCACATGTTCCGGTACTGATCAACGGATCAATGTAGTGCCTTCTTTTCGTCTTTGGAACCTCTCTGGTGGCCACCGTTATAGTCCGGTGCTCCTTCTCTGTTCACACTGGACCAATCAGGTGAGTGCAACACTCCTCTGGTGAACACTTCTAGCGCAGTCCGGTGCTTTTGTCACTGCCACCATCGGACCAGTATGGTGCCTTCTGGACGCCTGCATTTAGGGTTTTAACCCTATAGTCCGGTGTCCCTAGGGCGACACCTTTGGACCAATCCGGTGCATACAAACATCATGCACTGGACTCTGTTTCTTCATGTTGAATGAGAAAACTAGTGCTCAGGTCAAGCTATTCTATCTTTCAACCACCCATGACAAAGGAAAAAGCCATAGCCCCATAAAGGGCTAAGGTAATATGGGTGAGTTTTCAACATTCTAAATTTTTCACTCAAGGAAGAATATGTTTGTTGTACACATGGTACTCTTGAAATGTAAACATGGAAGTAACTCCTGATCCATGGAGGCTAACTTTTAGTCTGCTCGCGACAAGCAAAGGTTAAGCTTTGGTGAGCTTGTTGATGGTGAAAATGATATGGTTTTACATCTTGAAAACATCTTCAACATGCATCAGAATAAAAAGAAATGAACATGTCATGAGCATATTTTAACAAATAACAAGTTCCACTTGTATTGGAGTACTTTATCTACATGAAGCAAGAAATTAAGCAAGTGGGGCCAAACCCTAGGATCGAATGACCCTAGGGGGTTTAGCTGATCCCACCAAGTGGGCCGCACTACCCTCAATCTTGGTGAAGCCATGAAACACACTCACAAGTGATTTCCATCCCTGGATTCACTTTGTGTTCCCTCTAGACGACTTACACACACTTCACATGGATTGAATGTCCCACCACTCATGTACTGAAGATGTCCAATTGGCCCCACAACACATACCAATGCGAGGAAGGACCAAGCCCCCCACCTTGGGAGGGGGCACCTATCATAGAGGAGAGGGGTCACCGGACCCCCCATCTCCTCCGTTGGTGCTCAAGTTTATCCACCGCCATCCTTTGGTCAACATGGAAAGAAGCACAAGTGTGAGGGATCTCCACCCTTCATCTTATGGTGGTTTGATCCAAGGACAAGGTGAAGATCACTTGGATTCATTGGCCCACATCCATCACTATATATAAATAGGGGATGCCCCCTCACTTCCAATGCATGAACACCACTCCAAGAAGTATAGGGCTCCACTACTACCTTTGTATCTAGTAGGATAGTTTGGTGTGGGAGTTAGAGTGAGTAGTGAGCTAGTCTCGGATTTCCTAAGTTAGACTTCTGGGGAGTCTAGTGTAGCTCTTGTATCCTTTCCCTTTGTAGTAAGACTTTATCTTGTTCAATATATTTACCTTCTCTACTTTGCTTAGTGTTTAACATACCTTTGGTTGTGTTGTAGTGGTTATCAGTATAGGCAAAGTTGTATGCTTGCTAAGTTGAGTAGTATCACTCTTGCTCCCGAGCACTGCCCTTCAACCAGTGCTCTAGTTGATTTGTGTGTACACAACTAGAGTAGTGAGATATAGTGTAGACGTGGTGTCTAGACTATACTTTGCCACCACGTGGCAACAACCCTATCTGATCCTTGTATTCCACCACGTGGTTTGAGCAAGTTATTAAAATAGTAAGACCACCCCTGCTGGGAGTAGTGGCACTGTTATATCTATTGCCATTGGTCATCTAGTTGTCCTCATGTTCAAGAACTCTATCTTGCTGCTATAACTTGTCTGGCTAAGTTAGAACCATAGAAGTAGAGATAGATCTTAGGAAATCTTTGCTCACTTGTTATCCTCCCACCTAGCTATACCTTGTATCTTTGTGTGAGTTATCTATCTTCGGTGTCATCACTACCGTATCTATTTATCGATTACCCCCATTATACTTTGATAGCTAAGTTGTGGTATAACTAAGGTCACTCATTTATTATTATTCCTAGCCACCACTTTCCTTGTGGATTAAATAAATAATGATACCTTCAAATACTCCTTAGTGAAGTGCTACAATGATATTCTGTGCGCTTGCGGAATATTCTACTCAACATAAGAAATACCAATATTAGACAACTTTACTTCTTGTATAAATGCTTTTAAAACCAACTACCACTACTACAGATTGATATATCGCTATCGCCACTTTCACTGCCGTAGCGATAGAAGCGACGGTGTGATACTTCCACCGTCGGTTGGAACGATAGCGAGGCCTCCTAGGACTGAAACCGGCAATTCAGACTTCTACCACCGACGGGTTAATGATAGATGCGATAGTGGTATTAGGGTTGCATTTGCTCCATCGCATGAAAAGCCGGGAGGACTGGGATACGCATTTTGCCCACCGGCCCTAAAGTAGCATTTGGTCAACCGGTGGTAAATTCAGCGTGAGTGTTGAATTGCCTCAACTTCTAAGGCCGTCAAATCACCATTACTTCCACTGCCTGAAGCCTAAGAGCCACGTACCCACTGCTCTACATATACTTCAAGCCCAGTGCCCTCTGAAATGACCCCTCTTCTTTATCCATCACCCCTTCTCTTTCAATCTACAAAGAAAATGTCGGATAGACCCTTCAAGTTTCCAAGCAGCCCATCGTCCAGCGAGGACGAATTGCCTTCCCACCACTCCTCCAAGGAGAACATCTCCTCCAACGACTGGATGTCTGATTATAGTCCTCCGTGGAGCTCCAAGAAGGAGGACCCGGAGGAGGAGGATGACGAGGATGAGGACAAGGACGCCGCCGCCGCCGCCGATGACGATGACTCCGACTCCGACTTCGACTTTGACTCGCCTCCTCCCAAGCGAGCGAGGCTTAAGTAGTTTATAGTTAGTATAAGTAGTTTTAATAGTTTAGGTTAGTTATTATGCTTCCGGACGAGTACAATCATATACTCGTCCAAATTGTATCTATATGTTAGATATATATAATGAATCAATAAAAAACTATTCGCGCAGATTTGATCTCTTCAATGCCACATTTTTTATATGAAATGCAAAGCAAGTTCTTTCCAATACTACTTCCAAAATGCCAGTGCACGGATTTGATCTCGACGAATGTTTTTTTTATTTTTCTGTATATATGAATGAATAAAAAGGAAAAAAACTATCATGTACAGTTGCGGTTGTTTCCAGGAGAATCTAAAAGCAGTTAACTACTTACAATAACCGTATTATAGCATTGGATTAGCGTGGCAATGGTCGGCTTAATACGGACACTGTTTAACTTATCCTGTACCATCCGTTCTCACTGCCGATCAATCTATACCGTCCGTTTGGCAACAAACCTAGAAGTGCCCGGCCCATTCCCAACTCCCCTCAGGCCCTGTCGGTGCCTTGGCGGCAGTTCGACCAACTAAAAAACCCTAATACGAATCCATTAGTTTTTCCCACCCGTTGTTGCTTCATCTTCATTCTCTCCACCCGTTGCTTCATCTTCATTTTGACTCATTGCTTGTACTTGCCCTGCCTCGACCACCTTGCATTGTCGCCATGGACAATGCCACGTGAAGGTTTGATGGATTCGGTCACCCCAACTGTTTGCATTTGGTTCCAATTGGTTTTGGGTTCGGTATCAGTTTTGTTTATATTAGAAATTTCTTCATTGCAATAGATGTCTTACTTTAGAAGAAGACATTTCAATGTGAGCAACCTTGCATTTTGGCGGCTAGGGGTGGCACCAGAACCCCAGATATGTTGTTTGCTACTTGGGGATGGATCATTCATCCGGACCGACTATTGATTGTTGAAGCCGCTGTTCGTCGCTTTCTCAGACCATAAAATTTGATGAATTGTTCAAGACCCTATTTGTGGAGAGATTTTTGTGCTTTGCAGGACTGGATAGGAAGTAGACATACTTTATAGATACAATGTTAACGTGGACGGAGATGCTATCATCTTCTCTACGGTTCACTACCTCTGGCTTTCGGGACAACATCAACCAATTGAGTACCTTAGCAACTGCCTACCCATCCGATATTAATTCTTAGAATTTGTGAAACTTTTATGTTAATGAAGTTTATATGTACTGATGAAGCCTCTAGATTAGTATGTACTAGGTGAATACCCCGCGCGTTGCCGCGGAAATTGCTGATGATCTGTAATAAAATTACTTATACAAAGGGATCAACAATTATAAGTTAATGTTAGTGGATGACGTGGCACGCTGATGTGGACAACTAAATGCATGTTAGTGGATGACGTGTCTTGCTGACATGTAGATCATAATTGCAAATGCTAGTTGGTCATAAATGCATCCGATAGTGGACTGATTAGGTGGACAACTTGCATGTTTAGAGAAATAGCTAGTGGGGTTTAGCTTTATAGAGTTTATAGATGAGTTCTACATAATCGTTGAACTATTACTTCGGTTAAAATGTTAATTGAATCAGTTGGTCTTGATTGTGATCCACATGTACACCTCTATGTAAGCACAGAGGATCCAAAACATGCCTTCTTCTATAGGCGGATAGTACCTCGAACTACCGGTGACACAACATTTCATCTTGGTGGGAGTGTGAGGGTTTTCAAGGATGTTTTGGCTCCTTGGCGGGGGCAAAAGCATAGACAAAAGAATAGTGTGCAACACTTTGAACCTTGACTGCTCCATGGCTACATCTAGCTCTAACTCCTCACAGTGGTTGACACCATCCCATGGCGCCGTCGCGAGAAGAACACCGACTTCTAGTGGAGGAGGCTAAAATAGGAGGGGGTCGCCCATCCCGTGCCGTGTCGAGAACCACCCCTATGCATACCAGCCACTACTTTTGTGTCGCTGTGGCTTGAAGATGA
Source organism: Miscanthus lutarioriparius (assembly GCA_904845875.1). Classification (NCBI taxonomy): domain Eukaryota; kingdom Viridiplantae; phylum Streptophyta; class Magnoliopsida; order Poales; family Poaceae; genus Miscanthus; species Miscanthus lutarioriparius. The sequence goes on along the minus strand of CAJGYO010000007.1, from coordinate 129,299,417 downwards.
CTCAGTGGATTTCGTGGAGTGATGGAAACCCAGGACGTTAGTACCACAGATGCTACAGGGAAAATAATGTAACTCGATTTCTTTCTTGTTCATTCTGTTTTTGCAATGCAAATGCTAAAATCTCGTTGTACTTATGGTAATTTGGTTTTTTCATAGTCTGACTTAGATTGCGGGTTTTATGAGTGGTATGATCCCCCATATGGAAAATACCTGAGGACTTTGATTTTGGATTTACGTAACAAGATTTGGGAGATGAAGGCGGAGGCCAATGTTAGAACAAATGAAGAACAATTGTAGGAGGTGGAAGAGATTATGCCACAGATTGAAGAAAGGGCCAGGGTTCCAACGAAGATGATGGAAGATTTCGTACCTTTGAGAAAGAAATGTGCTTCCTGTTCTTCTTTCACCTATTTTATACTTACCTTAGTTCTTGGCATGTTCATTGGCAAGTTGCTTAGTTCATCACCGTAGTAGATTCAAGTATTAATTTATGTGTTGGACTGAAATATATCACTTTTGTACAACTATTGTTGAACTAAATGCAAGGTGATTAACCGTGTGTTCAATTTAGTGAACTGTAAATGCTAGTACATCCAAGTATCAATTGATGTGTTGGAGGCATCCTACTTCCTAGATGCTGGGCCCTAGTACAGGGGCAACCAATTTATCAAACTATATATACACTCTCCTATGGTCCTACTACACCTTCCTCCCATCCATTCCCGACTCTGCTCCCTTGCTCTATTTCATCCTGCTAGCATCGGATGAAAGGACCTCTCTCGTGCTCACTGCTCCTTCATCTCCAACCTCGCCGGCACACAAATCTTCATCTCACCGTCCCTACTTCTCTGCTCCATCTGGATCTAAGGTAACTGCACTGGATCTGCTCCTTCATCGGATTCTATATTCCTCTGTATTGCTCTTTCATGCTCTGTGCTCCTTCACCTCCAACCTAGCTACAATAATTTTCTTGGATCTACAGATGAAAATACATCTTATTGTTCTAGAGTTTGTGGCCTTTTATCTCCGTGGAGTGCAGCTTGTGGGCCTTATTGTCCTCAGTATTGGTTCACCAAATCAGTGCTTTATGAACAAAGTCGATGAGCTAAATGAAAGTGTACCAATGGATGTGGACAGGGTTGTAGTGGTCAAGGCTCGGGATGACATGGAGATTGACAATGATCCCATGGGGGTCAACAACGATCTACAGGATCTTATGGAGATTCACAATGATCCCATGGAGCATGGAGGTCGACTAGGATCTACATGGAGAATGATTAATTATGCAATCAATGATGTACATATGAAGGCCTTTTAACTTTTGCATAGTGTTGGCCTAATTAGTATCTGCATTTTAGCTTTCAGCATGCTTGTTAGCTTAGTAGTGTCGACCTACTTATTCGATATGAATGTATGGAACTCAAGTTGGATTCCTTTCAATCCGAGAGTACTAGTATTGTGCTTTCCTTATGTTTTCTAAATGTACAGTTTGGCTTTCTTTCAATGTAAATATGTGTGCCTTATTTTTCACCATCGAACTCAAGTTGGCTTCCTTTCAATATGAGTACTAGAATTGTGCTTTTCTTAGTTTTATAGGTGCGTAGTTTTGCTTTGTTCAATGCCAAACGTTAAAATTGTGTGCCTTACTGTTCTTCACAGTATCATACGGAGGTCTTCGGCTAGTACTAGGAACCAGCCACCGGTGATGGTACTATGCATTCACCGCCACTTAGTTGCAAAATTTCCAATCCTACGTTTGAACCCTCCCACGTGGAACTGATGAAAGTTCGATTCCCGCGTGTCATAAAAGTTATGCAGAGAGCAAGCAACCCCTACCCCAACATCACCCACCCCTGCTGCCCCCTCCCTTTCCCCCATACACATAGATTTTCTTGTCCTCATTGCTGTTGTTCGTCATCACTGCTCCTGCTCATCACCACTGCTAAGCTCTTGCTCCGCGCCGGTGCACATCTCCGGCTTGACCGCACAGATCCACCGGTGAATGAGCTGCTGCTATCACAGGCGTTGCCACTTGTGCTCACCACCGCCAGATCCAAAGGCAAGTGTAATAAGGCCTTACTTGCGTCGCTGTCCCTTCTCCTCGAAACTCATCTCTGTACTAATATTTATTGATGCAATTCCATGGCAGGGCAGCCTCATCTCTTTGGCTGGTGGTGTCCTTCCAAATGAAGGAGGTCCCCAACATGAGGAACACAATGGATAGCCTCTTAGATGATGTGCTTGCCGACATCTTCCGCTACCTCCCCACCCGGTCCTTGTGCTGCTGCTTTGTTCAATATTATTCTGTGTATGTGTAGGCCAATTTTGTGTTGTTAACTAAAGGAATATTATGTTCAATATTATTAATTCTGCTACTTTGTTCAGGATGTGGTTTAGAGATGAAGAAGAGGGTTCCATGGTGCATTGGCTACCAATCCGAAGGATGCACTAATTATATTCATTTGTGCCTAGCAAGCAGGAGTGCCACATGAGAGGAGCACAACTATGTCGTTTCGTTATGTTACTCTATAGAGAGCAGTACCTTTAGTTTGCAATCTATGTACCGCTTGTGTTAGGACATCAGTTGAGAAATATATTATGGCAAGCATCCATTGTTATTGTACGATTATATCTATATGCTTTGTATTTAGTAAGCAGTTAAGGGCCGTTTATTGTTTTGTTATCACCACTGCCGTTGGTGGTGCAAACATCCTACACCGTCTCTATACGTATTATGCGGTAGGGATCAAAAGTGTATCACCACCGAATCATTTAGTAACCCGACATTGACTAAATGATCATCAAAGCCAGATCATGGTGCAAGGCGACGATGACCATGACCTTTGTACTAGCGGTTCATATGTTGAAGTGATGATGGTGTTAACCTCTACACAAATGTCTCGGCCGTCGAAGCGACAGTGAAGCTGCACCATAGACAGTCGGGTCGAAGTATAAGGCGATGGCAATGGTGCTGGTGACCACTACATAGGAGGTTGATGTGCCCACATGACGGTGATGATAGCCTTGACATAGGCGGATTGTTTGCCAATGTGGCGGTGTTAGTGTATACCTATAGACGGGTCATGCTCCAATATGATGGAAGTAAGGACCTTATCATGGACGGATGATAGGCCAATATAGTGGTGTAGTCTACACCATAGTTGGTCTCAAATGACGACGGTGATGGCTATGACTTTCACTATCAACAGCTTACTATCGAGGCCAAAATTGGACTACGATGGGGGTTACGACGCGGCTGTGAAAGGTCCGAGTGTAGTAGTGTACATTCCTCCCTACAAGCTTAAATGTGAATCCTTGCTACTACATGGGTAAGTCCTACTGAGTACAATCGTGTACTAACTTATCTGTTGTTTAAGTTTTGCAGGTATGGTTGCCTAGTGTATGGGTTCTTCTACGCACCCAAATACTCTGAGGACCTGGACTGGTAGATGATTGCCCTACATGGCATAGGTCTATGGACATGCACATACATAGACATGCATCAAAACTATGTTCTTTAAGTTGAATAATTTCGCTAGACTCTCTGTGTCATGTGATGGTTAAGTATGGAACAACTGGTTGTAAACCTAAATACTATTTTAATTTGTGATGTGAACTTCATGTGAGTTGTAATGTGAACCTACCTACACTGATCATGCATGAAGGTCAGATAGTAGTCTATATGGGTAGTACACCAGGATGATCGGTCTAGTTGGAGGACCTAGCTAAGTGAAGCCAATGGAAGGATACTTAGTTAGATTACCAGCAAGAACGAGAGGTGATCCTGACAACTTGTATTATTCATGCTCCACATTTGATATCATATTTGTACATGGTATATAATGATTCCGTTTCAATGTTAAGTGTTGAGTCCATTAAATCTAGTGTTCTATGCTTGAGATTCCATTTCAATCTATCATGTCAGTTATATGATATTTATCACTACTATAGAAAGTCAATTCACCGTTGGGACCTTCACCAACAATTTTGAGATAACCGGCGGTGATATGTATCACCGCCGGCTTATGACCTATGGGGCCCCTCCTGGCCGAATAACCAGCGGTGATGAACGCTTTTGCCGCCGGCTCGGCGTATCATCTAGTGGTGAACACAATGTCGACCTTTACCGCCGTATCATCCGCCAAACTGGCGGTAAAGGGGTTTTCACCACTGGCTGCTCATCCTATGTCCAATGCCAGAGAAACCGGCAGAGGTAATAGTACTTTTACCACCGGTGCCAAGATGGCCGTGTGCGCTATAGTAAGATTCGGCGGTGAAGCAGGTTATCACTGTCGGATTACCGTATGACCCAGCGGTGAAGCAACCATTGTTTGAATGGACACGTTGGGTAAACTACCAGGCGAGGCGAGAATTGATGTCTGCTGATGAACTCCTTTGGCAGGACGCTACATCTACCATACCAAATGGCAAGGGCAGGGATGAGATGAACTTTTTTTTGCTGCGATGATGGTTCTTTCCCCTCAACAAACAAAATTAATTCCATTCTAGGTGAACTGCAATCGCGGAGGCAGCGGCGTCGAGCAAGACTAAGTCAATTTTAGGTGTAGTTTTTAGTACTAGTAGCCTAGCCTAGTAGTACAATATGGCGGGTGCATTGTAGTACCAAACAAATAATTCAATTTGCAAAGAAAACAAAGAGCACACTAGTTTAGCTGAAAGAATGATAATATCCATCATTAAGGAAATTAACATGTGCATAGAGAAGCAAACAACATTGGTCCTTTTAAAATGCATGATAGTGAGATACATCAAATGCAGCTTTATTTACTGCTCTGCTAATGAATCCAAGAACAAGAGAACATAAGGAAGATAGTATGGTCTGCAGATGAACTCTTTTGTAACGCTATGTCTACCATATCGAAAGACACGGGCAAGGATGACACGAACTCTTATGCGGTCCATGTCATATGCGATGATTGTTCCATCCTCCCCAGCAAAGAAAATCATATTCTATTCTAGGTGAACAGTAATCACTATGTACTCGGAAGCCCAATCCATGCCATCAAATCTAATATTAATCCTTCCAAACAAGATCCCCGTGCTGACCGTATGCTTCAATGTCCAATTATTAGTACTATTGATGGTTGTTAATGTCAATCATAAACCATCAATATAACCTGCATATATGCTAAATTCCATCACCAAACATAGGTCTAGAGGTTTAAACTAATGAATTCCGCAAGCTTTGGTGAACATGTGACTGCAAGAGGATTTATCCAAAAATAGCTCCCGGGACCACTGCCATACACTCCAAATAGGCAAACCAACATCAACAAGTGATTCAATTCGCGAAACCTACGAAAGTGGACTCAAGACGGAGATCAGGACCCACCATCCTAAAGGGAGGCCCACTTGCCACAGTAGCAGGCCGGACGACCCAGTGGTGAGGCCGGCCGGCCCATTACAGAGGCCCCTCTCCCTTCCCCGCCTCGCACGCCTTCCTAAGATATGGACCCTTGATTTTAATGTGGTTTTAAGTTGGTTCAGCCCACCAGTGATTGAGGGAGTTGACGCGGATGGATGATGTGGTGATTCCTTGCCCCCTACTCCACCCCGGCCTATATATAACAGCCCCAACCCCCCTCCCTAGAGGCATCCCTAAAACCCTAATTCATATCCTCCTCGTTAGGATCAAAGCCAGCTCTCAAGATGTAGAAGTAGAATAGCTCTAGTTGAGAGTTAGGGAGAGTTTGAGCCATGCTTAGGTTCTAGAAAAACTTCGGAGGTCGGGTATATCTTTGTATCTCACCTTTGAAAGACTTATGCTTTAATATATTTATCATCTCTATCTACTTTTATGCCTTTCATGCATATGGTTAGTATAGTTATCATACCTTAGCATGGGATCTCCTCTCGCATCGAGTGCTTTAGTTATCATATGTGACTAGAGCAGTAATCCATAGTAAAGACATGGTGTCTAGACTATAGGTTACCTGAGATTGCGCTCAATCCTACGGTTAGTTGTGGTAGCCCTAGGGGTGACAGCTCTATTAGGCCATTGTAATCCACCATGTTTGGATTGATGTTCAAAGAGCTTTAGGCCGTCTTCCCCCAACTACACTTTCTCATCCCTCTCGAGAGTTGGAAAGGTACTGTTGCTCCAAAGTGTTATTGTGTATGATCGCTATATTTACCCATGATTAGTTATACCCTATAGAACCAAAGTAATAGAGAAGTATTTAGGAACCTTGAACTCACCCGTTGTCCTCTCAACTTAGCTAGACTACTCATTTATTATGTAATTCTCTTAAGTGTGAGTCATTATTCATAACTCTTATCATAAACAACACTTGCCCCCACTTTAGTTTAGTTAGTATACTAGTTAGTAGATACATGATGGTGAATTATCAACTTCTTTAACCATTGTTTTCCTATGGATAAATACGATACTCTGGAATACTCCTAGATAAAAGCTACAACAGTATCCGTGCACTTGCGAATTTTTTTTGTGTGCATTAACAAATACCGACAAGCTTTCTGGCACCGTTGCCGGGGAAACAATTGGTGTAAAGATTTTGATATTGATCTTGATGTCTACTAATCTAGTTATCACTACCTTTAGTTGGATTACCCCTGTTTTGTTGAATTGTGAAAAAGACAGGACAATAGACGCCGTTGTGACCTTCTGGAAAGTTTCCACAAGAAAAGAAAGAAGAAGAAACATTGAAGAACTCAGGGTGCCTGAACGTTCATGATCCATCAACTCTAGAACCCTACCATCTCATAGGTATTGCATATATATATTATTCTAACCATTTGTAGATTGGAGGAAAGGTCAACGTCACAAGAAATCAAATCACATCTTAAGGGACGGAAACAAATGCTGCACTACTCACAAATTCCATCTTGTGAGTCATGGTAAGTATGATCAAGAAAGGTGAGATAGTCTTGCTCATGGACTTTAAATTCGATGAGTAGTTATCTTTTAAATTCTTGCATTCCACTACATGTTTGCTTTGAATAATCCATGCATCCATTCCGTTTAGTTTGAATTTTCTTATGTCAAATCCACATCATATTTGGTTACCTACATATATCCATATCATTTGCATTTAAAAACAAAAAAAAATATATGGGCACATGAAGGCTCATGCTTAATAAAAAAATCTCTCCCCATGATCATGCTCTTTCATCTCTATTTGAATAGATCTCTATAATGCTTTCATGCTACCTTTGTTTACTATAGTATGTTTAAGGTTTGGAGTGTGTTCATACATCTTTTAAATTAAGCATGGTGCTTAGTTTAGGAGTGCTGATCTTACTACCAAAGGCTTTTTAAATTAAGCATGGTGCTTAGGTTAAAATGCTTTCTTAAATTAAATTAGACATGGTGCCTAGTTTGATTTTTGAACCAAAAATATGATGTAGTAGATACTGGTCATTTTGTTAGACTAACCCCTGCAGGAAACTCTCAAATTCAATTTGGGTAAGTCAAGAGATGAATTCTCATCAAAGATTAATCAAGGGACGTGATGAACTTCCAATAACTTTGCACAAAGAAGACCCAACTCATTCTTCACGGAAGAAAGAACAATGAGTATCAAAGTTTATTCACTTATCTTTTGTTGCAAGTTATTTTCGCCTTGAACCATGCTAGAATGCAGCAAACACATAAAATTTGCTAATAAACAAAATCTATGCTAAAGTAATCCTAAAACCATCCTTTCATTAGCATAGAAGAAAAATAACAAAAGTTATGGACAAGAACCCGTGTTTCAAATTCATTGTATTCCCTTGGGTATGTGTCCACTAACATTTTGTAGGAAAGAACCAATAGAAGCTAGGCCTGTTTGTGGTTTGGTATGAACTTGTTAATCCCAAACCAATCAACCACTACAACTGTGGATGTGGACGACCAAATCGATGGGCTATGAGCAACATCAAAGATAACCTAGCATTGAGCTTTCCTAGGACGCAAGCTAGAATGTTGAGGAGAATCATGATGCGACCCACTTCATATTGGCCAGAATATGCCTGCTTTCATCATCTTCGAAAAGACTAGCCCACACGTCGGCAAGAAGGACCAAGATTATGGGATGCCACCATGTCATGGCGTACATTCTCGTGCCAACAGACATCATTGATCAATGGTCTGCCGATGGTGTCAACTGGCGTATCGCTATCAAAGATAGAAGAACAACTCTCCGCCATACTGCTAGAGGACTAAGACAATCAAGGAGGAACTCGAGTCTACCTTCCAATGAACACCAATTCATCAACCAAGAAGCAACAAAAATCAAGAAAGGTTGATGGGAGAAGAACATGCTACTGTCCGCATCTTTGTCTCCTAGATCAGATGGTGCAAAGAAAAGCTAGATGCAAGGGAGAGGTCCTACTCAATGGACCTAAAAACCATGAGTCCTCGCCGACAGTGTCGAGTGACATAAAAATCCATGTGTGGGGGAGGAAGGCTGACTTTTCTATAGTTGATACAACCCTGCTCTTCTTCCTCCCAGGCTCCCGTCGCTATGGCACGCTGGTTTGCAATCCCTCTGCTTAGTATTGCTTTGTTTCTATAAGTTTGAATATGTTTACAAATTTCATACATGAAAATCAAACTTAAGATGTAAAGTAAAATCAATCCTTGTGAGAAGAAGTTTTTGTAACAAATGAGGCACATTATTTAAAACATGAGATAAATGTTCTATGCTAATGTTAAAACCAACTTCGTTAGAGGATGACCTTTAGCTCTATGATAACACTACCCTTGCTTTGAATCATTTTTGTATACTCCTTCGGGCATGTCCTCTAATCTTTTGTAGGAATGAGAGGAGCAAACAAAGTGTCAAGATCCACAAAAGAAAGGGCAAAAGGATGACATGATAAAAGGATAAGAAAAGAGTGTGACATTGGAGACAAGATGCTCATGAATAGCTCAAGCAAGGAAAGCTTCAAGCAGGAAGAAAAGATTACCACAAGTGATCTACCTTTCATCATAGGGTGTCATCACGCTCCAATGATGAAGGTAACATCTTAAGGTAAGTGGTCATTATTTAAAAAAAGCTTTCCTTTGATCTTGGTATTCACATAAATGAAGGAACAAACATGATTAAGTTACAACTTTGCTTGATTCAACCTGATTAACTCAACATGTCTTGTTCCTTAAGCTTGTTCATAGCACCACTTCCTTGATCTCATAGTCTTAACCAAATGAGCTAAAATTTTGCATATCTTATCTTTGGAAGATGATAGTCATAATCGTGTAAAGTTTGATACATTACGTAAAGATGGACAATCCTTCCATAGGTTAAGAAACTCCACTCTTTTTTACAAATGTATTCAAATGACACAATCATTCTCATTTTATCACCCATGTTGTAAGAATGAACAATGCACATAACATCAACACTTATCTTGATCCAATGTGTCTAAGGCTAAAGAAGAATAAATAAAGTTTTGGTTTTGTTGGTGTTTTTCCACCAACAGAGCCCATGCACTTGATCTCTACCTTGTCTTCATGAGCAGAACACACTTTGAGCAAGTTCGGAGGAGTTGATCCACCAAGTTCTACAAGTGAAAGTTCTAAACCGGCAATAATGATGCACACAAGATGTCGCTAGTTTCTACTACTGATGGTTGACTTCAAAACACAAAACAAGGAGGAGGAACAAGTCAAGAAAGATGAACCCGTCAAACCAAAATCCAAACTCGAAACCAAGATGGGTTTGGTAGAAAAAGGTGACATCACCATTAGAGGTGACATCACAAGAATCCTCAACTTAAGAGCAAACTGAGGTACTTGATCAATGACCTTCACAAGGAAAAGTCCGGTTCGAAGGACTTAAGACACCGAACCCTCACCAAAAGAGCTAGCTTGGGGGAGAAGTACTCCCGTGTATCCGGGTAAGTATTCTTTCAATTTATTTTAGATTTCAATCTCTTTTTAATAGCTAAAAATGGTGAATAAAAACAAAATAAAAATTTATCTTTGCATTCGTCATTTATAGTAATAATATGTGATCTAAAGATGGAAACAAGATAAAAAGATGTGTCTAGTTTGCTTTAATTTGTTTTTAAGAGCTGAATAAAATAAACAGGACTTAGAATAATCTCTTAAATGGAAATGATGAATAGTTGCTCTGTTGTAATTCCTTTCAAGTACCTAGTTTTCAGCCTTGAAATCTCCCGAGTTTTGGACAAAACTTATTTGATATAAGGATTTACTCTGGACTTGAAACTCGTGGTGGTATATGCATGATCTAAGTCTAGGTAATTGACGGATATGATTTGAGAAGGTCTGAGCTGCTGTTTATCTTGTTCTAAGTAACACTAAAGTTCTTGAGATTTATCTTTTAAAAACACAAAAATGATGAGTTCCTATATGGCAAAGCTTGAATTCCCACCAGAGCCATACATGTTATTTAGGTTAGGAAAACTTCCACATATATGCTGCTTGCTTTTGCATTGAGTTTTATCAAGCTTTGTTGACCCTTATGAGAGGTTTGTCATCTCTTAAAATCAAGATCACGTACACACCACCCACATATACACCTGCTGCTCCTACACTGGGAGTACGCAAAAACATGCCTTCCATCTAGATCCACCCAAAAATGTTTTACTCCTACACTAGGAGAGAACATAAAAACATGCTTGTTCAATTTCCCATCCAACAAATAAATGCTCAAGTTCTTGTTGCTATCTCTCAAAAGTTTTGTTGCAGAAAAGAGGCATGGGGCTATGCAAAAGTTATTCATAAAAAAAGAAAGAAAGAGAAGAGAAAAAAATGGACACAAAAGTGTCCGAGATATCTAAAACAATGGGTACTTAGATGCCCGCCTGAAAAAAGAGAGGAGATGAATAAGATAGCCCCTGCTTTCTAGCAAATGTTTCCAAGTTTTAAAAGAGAGATAAGTTTTCAAGGAGCAAAGTAGAATTAGGTTATCCACCATATATATATCTACCATATGTCCACACACATGCACATCTTGATTTGATTGTATGACTCAACTCTCTTTGGATCCGTTGTTTGACTTTACAATATATGCATTGCAAGTATGCTCTAGCTTTCTCCCTACCTATGAACTCCACATAAATCTTAGTGGTAGGAAGAGAAAAATGCATAACATCTTTATTGTCTTGGTGAGGATCCACAAATAGCACATATATTGAGAGACTTGAGAGTGTCATACAATGGAATTTCTGAGTTTTATTTGAAAACTTATAAAAACTCTGGAACAATGGTGGAACAAAGAACTTGAGACATAGTGCTTGAGTTGATCATTCTGTCTTTCAATTGCTCAAGACCCAAGTGAAGGCTAAGAAACCCCATGGTTGAAGGTAATATGGGTAAGTTTGAAAGTCAGATCAGTTTATTCTAATCTAGAGGAGCGTTCTTGATTGAACACCTATGTACTTTTGAGGCGTGAAAGCATTGTAGCAACTCCTGATCCATTGCTGAGTTTAGCTTTGCTCAGGGACTAGCAAAGGGTAAGTGTGGGGGAACTTGTTGATGGTTGTTAATGTTAATCATAAACCATCAATATAACCTACATATATGCTAAATTCCATCACCAAACATAGGTCTCAGGGTTTAAACTAATGAATTTCATGAGCTTTGGTGAACATGTGAAGGCAGGAGGATTTATCTAGAAAATAGCTCCTAGGACCACTGTCATATACTCGAAATAGGCAAACCAACATCAACAAGTGATTCAACTCGTGAAACCTACAAAAGTGGACTCAAGACGGAGCCTAGGACCCACCATCCGAAGGGGAGGCCCACCTGCCACAGTAGCAGGTCGGCCGGCCCAGTGGTGAGGCCGACCGGCCCATTATGGAGGCCCCTCACCCTCCGCCAACGCGTATGCCTTCCTAAGATCCGGACCCTTCATTTTAAGGAGGTTTTAAGTCAGTTCATCCAACGGTGATCGAGGGAGTTGACGTGAATCGATGATGCGGTGATTCCTTGCCCCCTCCACCTCAATTCCTTGCCCCCTACTCCACTTCGGCCTATATATGGCAGCACCTATCCTCCTCCCTGGAGGCATCGCTGAAGACCTAATTTATATCCTCCTCGTCAGGATCAGAGCCAGCTTTCAAGATGTAGAAGTAGAATAGCTCTAGTTGAGAGTTAGGGAGAGTTTGAGCCATGCTCAGGTTCTGGAGAAATCTTTGAAGGTTGGCTATATCTTTGTATCTCACCTTTGCAAGACTTATGCTTTAACATATTTATCATCTCTATCTACTTTTATGCCTTTCATGTGTATGGATAGTAGAGTTATCATACCTTAGCATGGGATCTCCGCTCGCATTGAGTGCTTTAGGTATCATATGTGACTAGAGTAGTAATCCGTACTAAAGACATGGTGTCTAGACTCAAGGTTACCTGAGATTGCGCTCAGTCCTACGGTTAGTTGTGGTAGCCCCAGGGGTGACAGCTCTATCAGGACATTGTAATCCACCACGTTTGGATTGATGTTCGTAGAGCTTTAGGCACCCTTCCGCCAACTACGCTTTCTCATCCCTCTCAAGAGTTGGAAAGGTATTGTTGCCGCAAAGTGTTATTGTGTATGATCGCTATATTTACCCATGATTAGTTATACCTTATAGAACCAAAGTAATAGAGAAGTATTTAGGAGCCTTGAACTCACCCGTTGTCCTCTCATCTTAGCTAGACTACTCATTTATTATGTAATTATCTTAAGTGTGAGTCATTATTCATCACTCTTATCATAAACAACACTTACCCCCATTTTAGTTTAGCTAGTATACTAGTTAGTAGATACATGATGGTGAATTATCAACTTCTTTAACCAATGTTTCCTTGTGGATAAATACGATACTCTGGAATACTGCACGGTGAAAGCTACAATGGTATCCGTGCGCTTGCAGATTTTTTCTGTGTGCGTTAATAAATACCAACAAGTACCATAGTCTTCAAGGATCTAGATTGAAAGCTTGGAATCATTGGGACTAGCAACAGTACATACACACAAGTGACCCTTAGCTTGATGCATGGAGTGTTGACGACCACTAGGCCTATCAAATTTTCTCCATGTGTTTCCCTCCATATCCACAGCAAGTATCATAGAGTACTCCCTAGAGTGCCCCATAATTTGTAGACAACCGTTAAGGAACACACTTGGTTGTCTATAAAATGTCACATTAGTATCCTCGCCCCATACATAGTCCTTATAGATCCATGCTGTAGTTTTAGATGAGAAGATCTCCACACTAGAGCACAAACTGTCGACATCCACATACTCAATCACATGGAAGTGCGAGGAGGCTATGGATCAAACCCCAAGTGAGCCTCACCAACAGCATGGCCAACATCATGGGTACTAGACGGTAGAATTTTAAACTTCTAGGTCATTGGATTATAGACGACATAGCGGTATCCATCAATAGCCCTAAGGCACCAGCAATCTGAGACAACTACATTGTCAAGGTTGAAGGGCAAGAATTCTAAGGAGGGGGTGTACATCAGAGATGTTGGTGAATTTTCGATTGCCATTCTCACTGTCGTAGAAGAAGCCAGCCACAGTCTAGGGCAGCACCTGATAGTTGTCGGTGATGAGGCGCTTCCAGGAGCGACATACATGTTTGTAGGAGAACAAGGAGCAGGCGGGGAGGCGGCGGAGGATCTCTAGAACAACATCCTCTATGAGGCTGGTCAGTGCATTCCTATTGTTGGAGGCCACCTCCATTTCGAAGAGTCTACGATCGTCATTGTGCAGTAGGATGAGAGCTTCCTTAGTAATGAGATCACTAAACAGGAAAATAATTCGACAAAGATCCATTAGTGAAGTCCGCAACTAATACCAAAGTGCAACTTTAACAACCATTAACAATTTTCATGGTACAACCTCATCTAAATTTAGAGTAGCACCACATAGATATATAAAACTCAAACTAGAGTAGCAGTTAGTGGAGCTATAACCATTACAATTCCAGCTAAATCAAGTCTAACCATCACACTTACAATCAGTACACGAGCTCAAAGCTTCTTCCATAGGAGACAGACAAAGATTAAGAGGACTACAATTATAACAGTTTTGAAGGAGGGTGGAGCAACTATTGGGTTTTGGAGATAGAAGTCATCATCATGAGCTAAGGGTGGATTTGAGTTGGTTCTTGACTTGAAGGCAGCAATTCCTTCTTCATAGGAGTTGTACTTTTTATAACAAGCACCATGAAACCTATGAACGTGTTCCTGGCGGTCAGGCCAGTTGTAGTAAACTCCTAGCTCATGGTCATTGAACACAACATAGCATGGACGACTCATCTCCAATCTACACAACCCAAATAGGCTGCCTCAGTTTTCACAAGTAGAATGTCAGTGAACAAGTGATAGTGATCATCATAGGCATCAACAGCAACATGTGCAACTTAAACATTAGTGGCCTCAGTCATGTGAATGATGGACACAAAGCATTGATTTGCTTTTGATGCCTTCCTCTTGTTTGGAACCAAATGGATAACTATAACTTGGTTGTCAACAAGGAGAAGACATAGAAAGCAAACATATGAGCTACATCCTAATACATCCAACAACCATGTAGACATCATTGGCATAGAAATGTGGCCTTAGATATGTTACAAGATCAAAATAGGTATAATCAAGCAAGCACTTGACAATTAACATGCCTAGTTGCACACAACCATTTACAGTAAGAACATTGAACATATGCAGAAAACCAAGACACCAGCAGAAAACCAACCAGTGCCACCTCCTAGTTCTTTTCATCATCATTGGCCTAACCAGATCTCCAACGCTAGAATGTTTGTTGTATACCTCAGGTTCAAGCAAGGACCAAAACAGTGAAGCGAACATGAAAAGGCGAGAAAGGAGACCTGCAGATCGGATCTGTTGCCTTTGTCGCGGCACACAATAGACATGGACGCTAATGCCACTGTGCACTACATGGGGGAGCCCCATTGCCTTGCCTCCAAAAGGACACCTAAGCCACCATAGCACATCGAGGATCCTCCGCTGCCTTCAATCTCGTCCGTCGCCTTCAATCGCCGCCTCCGCTGGAGCTAGGGTTTGTCAAAGAGAAGGGGAATGGGAATAGAGAAGGGGAATGGAGAATTAATGGGCGATGGTGGCCTGGTTGTAACGGTTATGTGCTGATAGTGGGCCACTAGGGGCTCAAAAGGGGCAATTTTTTTTTTAAATGGCATAAATTTTTGTCACACTAGAGGCTCAAACCGGACACCTCAGGCTTCATAGGCTCTTTACTTGACCAATGTGACAGACCAGTGAGTTCATTACAACAGCTGTTTTAATTGGGAAAAAGGCAGCAATGATCCAATGATCTGATGGCACTGGTTTGTGGTTTAGGTCCATCGATGTATGAAACTGTGTACATATGCGCAATGATCTGACGATGTGCATAGTTTTTTTTCTCGATCAGGCCATTCACCCATTTTTTCATTATTAAGAGGATAGACGGTGTCCACAGTAGTTAACACAAAATATTATTATCGAAATTTTAATATTATTTATAGGATTCAGAGGAGAGTTCACAAGCAAGCTACTCCCCATTAGGAGCATTGCTGATGATGTCCGCTACATGCACCACCACTACCACGTCCATAGCCGCCTCGGTGAATTCGCCTACCATCTTGTCAATGTCATCCCATGACGACTTTGGTGGGAACCCCGGCTCCACCTTGTTCAGGTCGAGACCGAATTGGAGCTAGGCGGCGTCCAGGGCGGTGGTAGCCCCATCACAGACGCCATGGGTAACCACCGCCACGACCCGCGTGGGCAAGGCATGGAGGCTCTCCTCGAGGTTCACCCCCACGGGCGACACCGCATTGATGGCAGCGAGTGTCGCGTCTTGTAGCACGTCGAGTTCAAGGCGGTGCTCCTCCATGCGGATCGCCGCATGGCATGCCAAGGCGTGCCACTTCCCCTCTAGTTCACGTGCGGTGTCCAGCTCGCCCTAGATGTCGCCTAACTGCTCCTAGACGGTGACCAACTGCTCCTGGATGCCTAAAAAGAGGAGCAATATAGACCATCACACACTCAAGCCCAGCGTCGCATGGAACACATAAATGAGAAGACACCAACGCTTATCGATGACCTGCGCCTAGGCTTCAGCGGCCACCGCCTCGGCCTCGGCCATCTCCTGGTCGGCTACGGTTAGTGCCATCTCCATGGCAGAAAAGCACTGCCGTAGCTGCTTTGACTTCCGCCTCTCGGTCATCTCCTCGGCTGACTCGACCCTCGGGCGCTTCCTGTTTGCCATGGACCAATCTTGAGGGTGGAGCAGAGGGATGGGAGCTATAAATTGTGGTTATGTACCCTTGTTCATTTTGCTTCCGCTTTTATAGATGGATTTACGAAGAAGCGGTTATCTATGATTACAATGATCCCTCATCCTATGGAATGCCTTTTTTACAATGACCCTCGATCCCCTTTTTTTATCTCTGTGCCCATCCCTTTGGTCCACCAGATATTGTGCGTCATTAAGTTATAAAAATAATGCTAGTGAATCTGAACCGCATCCTATGGAACACCAACTTAGTGTGTGAGTAATGAATGTCCCAACTTCCAACACTGTCTCACCACTTTCCCTAGGAACCGGCTTCTTCCATAGATCATGCTGATCTTAACTGCTCCTCTTCGCTTCTCCATCTTAAAGTTGGCCTATTTAAGCCAGGTCTGCATTTGCTTCTTAGCAATCCACACACTCTTTCCTCCTTAGATACAGATAGATATAGATAGAGCTCTTGAGCCAACCATCTATATTTTCTTCATCGCCATGGTACTCCTTCTCCAACTTCTCCAGTGGCAATAGCGGCGTTGGGAGAAGGCCTTCAAGATTGGGTACTACCGGCATCTAGGTGCGCAGCGGGGGCTGCTCTATCTAGGTGCTAGTGGAAGTTTTGCGATTAAGGGGGTTCGCTTATTTAGGCAAGCCAAGGGGTACTGAATGCATTTTGGTATCCTTGGTTTGGTATTCGATATGCGCAGGGCCGCTAGGAAGGTGATATGTTTGTATGTAAAGTTGCTACCTTTCTGCCCTGCGCATTTCTTGTACTGCCGTCGATTCATCAGTCCCGGTGCCGTACCGATCCTCCTTCCTCTAGAGCAGCAGCGATGACGGCAGCGCTTCTCTTCCACACCTCCTCTTCTTACCTCTATCTCTCTCACGCCCATGACCGTGAGAGGTGCAACAGGGAAGGTAAAGCACCTCACTGAGATGCTAGTGGAAGTTTTGCGAGGTGCTGCCTCGTCCTTACCTTGCACTTCTTGTCTCCAGACTTGACTCTGGGATGTACCTGTACTTGAC
Source organism: Miscanthus lutarioriparius (assembly GCA_904845875.1). NCBI lineage: Eukaryota > Viridiplantae > Streptophyta > Magnoliopsida > Poales > Poaceae > Miscanthus > Miscanthus lutarioriparius. Next base: position 129,282,150 of record CAJGYO010000007.1, on the reverse strand, counting down.
AGGTCTTTGTCATTATACACCCAATAGTCTTCTATAGGTCTTTGTTATTGAACAACTATGGAATGTAACTAAAGTTATCAATGAAATTGCTGTGATAATTTTACTATGTGTTTATATATAGTTTTTGCCTTATAGAACAATTAAGAACTGAATGGATGTGACATGAGCGGTTTACGTAAATCATCGTATCATACGGTGTACTTCTATGTAAATCTATTTGGTTATACCCCATGCACTCTAACTTCCCATGTACAAGTCCTTTGGTCCGCCAGATATTGTGCATCATTAAGTACTGTTATATATGAGGATGAAATGTGGCAGGGAATCAAAAGTGCCAGGGAATCAAATGTGACAGGGAATCAAATGTGGCATCGTGTTCACCGCTCCGTCGCCCATGACTCACATGGGGTGGCCACGGATGTCATGGACCTTGACTGTCGCATTCCCCACACGTGTCTTGAGGTGGGGCTATTTAAGCCAAGGTAAGAGGAGCATCTCTTGCAAACTCCAATGCTTCTTCCTCCCTTTGCATTAGAAAAACAAGAGAAAACACCTTGAGTTGCACGTGGTAGTCTCTCGTCGCCATGGGCTCCCTCCTGGTCCACCTCTTATCCTCATCAGAAGTTTGCACCAACATGAGACAAATTGTGATAATGCCAACTTCTAGTGAGGATAAGAGGCCATCCACGAGCGTTTCTCATGAAGCTGTTGTGAGTTGTGCCCAACAAGTCTCCCATCGCCATGGCCTCCCTCATCCTACATTAACTCTAGCACCACTGGGAGAAGGCATTCAAGATCATAGCTTCTTCCACCAACACCTATGCGTGGTCATATGTACGCTCGTCCTGGGTGTTAGTGGAAGTTTTACAAAGATAGGGAGGAAAGCATGCTGCCATGGTGCTCTGTGATGGCGAAGCAACCACCATGCCTGAGTGCATCCATGCATGTATGGTCCTCCAACCCGCGGTGGACTTCGGTGAGTGGGGTAGTCCATGGGGTTCTAAAAACATCATAAACCTATGGCCTGCATGGCCCCATGTATCAATTCGACGACTTGGGCCTTGTTTGGATGTAGTCGGATTTGCATCAACCCATATGTGTTGGGGTGGATTGGAGTGGAACTTAAACTAAATTCCACCCCAATACACCCTAACACATGTGGATTGAGGTGAATCTGACAACATCTAGAGAATTGAAGGCCTAGCTTGGTCGTCCATCGGCATTGGGTGATCCTCTCTGGTGTGAAGTAATTAGCTAAGGGAATAGGTGTCCTATGTAGTCGGGTATGGGTAAACCCCATACTTGAGAGGTATTCGATAGGTCTTTGTTATTGTACACTTGTTGGAAGTAATGGAGTTTATCAATAAAAAGTTCATTTACCAACTTTATTTTTGTATGTTTGACTCCATTAGATCAGATGACACTAGTTTCTGAAGTAACTAACGGTGGTAAGTTTATGTAAATAGTTGTGTCAAACGGTGGACATGTGTGCTATTAGATCAAACAACACTGGTTCTCTTATTAGTACGTAATGGTAACATGTGCAAGGGAATCTGAACCGCATCGTGTCCTCCGCTCCATCGCTCTGTAGTAGCAATATATTAACCGCCGTGATCTCGTACACAACTCCGCTTGTATTCCTTCCTTCCTGGAGCTCTTCCCCATTCCCACAGCAGATCTAAAATCACTAGGAACATGCGATTGCCTTCTCCAAACCTACTTCTCTCTTAGCCACCGCCATGGTGAAAGGCGAGCCTTCGACGAAGTGCGCACGGGAGGGGGATGAAGCCGTGCCCATGGTGAAGGAGGATGACACTGTGCCCATGGTGAAGGAGGATGACGCTGTGCCCGTGGTGAATCAAGATGAAGCTCCGGTGGATCCATTTGGAGATAGAGACAATTGGGCCGTTGGCATCATGGGTAAGGCTTTCTTGAAGATCAGGCGTGTGCTACAAAACACCGGTATGGGCACCCTCAATCCGCCTCGGGAGGAAAAGGTGAGCAATTACTTCTTCATTTTTGATCAACTTGCCGATGTCCTAGAAGAACTGCCAGCCTACCTAAACAAGAGTCACGCGGACAACGTGGAGTACATCCTCGCCTGCTACCGGAGCCAGATAGATGGCTTCGACACTAGCGTCACGACACAAGGAATCAGCACTGCCGGCAACATCAAGAAGCACTGGCACAACCTAGTTCGTGCCAACGCTGAGCAGGTGGCCAACTGTATCACTACTGACGAGGATGATGATATTGATACCAACGACGAGGATGAGGACAAGGATGGTGATTCCGACAACGAGGAGTAGAGGTGATTTGTTATTTGTTGAATGACTTGTGTCAATGGTGAATCATGAGACAGAGTGAGACTTCTTAATTGTCGTGCTACTTTGTGGCGCTATGTGTTCAATTGCACAGTAATGTATTGTCGTACTACTTTGTGGCACTGGTTTCCTCCTTGACTTTGCGCGGTTTATATACATGGGCATATAATACGGTACATGTATGCTATTAGGTCAAATGGCATTGGTTCCCATAGTAAATAACCGTGATTTGATTTAAAAGTTTGTCATATCGTGCAAGGGTATTTGAATCTTCCCCATGGACTCTGATTTCCCATATACGCATGCACGCGTCATTTGGTCTGTCAGGTATTGCGCGTCATTAAGTCCTATTTAAGATGAGGATGAAATGTGGCAGGGAATCAAATCTGCTAGGGAATCTAGACCGCATCGTGTTCTACGCCATTGCCCATGACTCGTGTGGGTGGCCACGGAAGTCACCCACCTTGACTGTTGCCTTCCCCGCTCGCGTCTTCAGTTGCGGGTTGGGCTATTTAAGCAAAGGTAAGGGGAGCCTGTCTAGCAAACTCCAATCCTTGTGACTCCCAGAAAAACCAGAGAAAACCTAGAGTTGCATGTAGTCTCACATCTCCATGGCCTCCCTTGTCCTGTATCGGCTCCAGCGCCGCTGGGAGAAGGCCTTCAAGATCAGCTTCCACCACCACCTACGTGCAGCTATATGTCCGTTCAACCTAGGTGTTAGTGGAAGTTTCGCGAAGATTGAGAGGAATGCAACGATCGAACAACCCTCTGCCGGGACACCGGTTGTAGCATTATAGCCAGAGCACCGACGGTGGACCTCAGCGACTGGGGTATTTTGCAATGGTGTTCCTTTCTTCCCCCTGGTTTCCTATGCGGGTTGGTCTCCTCTTGGGGCTCCTTCTCCTCGTAGGGCTCCATCTCCGCACCGAATTTCATCGGGTATGCGGTAGAGAGTGCTTGAAGGGGTTCTGGTGTTTGCTTGGTACAAGTGACCATTTTCTCGTGCACAAGCGCAAGCCACATTCGGGTATGGGTTAGCCCCATACTCATTAGGTCTTTGTTATTGTACATCTATTGTTTGATAGGTCTTTATTATTGTAAACCTATTTAATGTAACGGAGTTTATCAATAAAGAGTTGCTTGCATCACTTTATTACTGTGTAATGTTCGCCTCGTTCGAGTTTGGATAATACGGTGTACATGTGCTCTATTTCATTAAGCGGCAAGGGTTGCCAATGTAAATAAAGGTTATCTGTTTAGTACCATAGGTGCATCATATGGTATACATGTGCGCAATTAGTTCAGTGGTACTTGGATGCCCTCTTGCTGGCGCTCCACCATATCCGCCATGTTGGCATCCATACGCCTTCTATATTTCTTATATTGATATTAATTGTGTTTATTAGTGGAGATGACTTGAATAGCTTGTATTAAGAAGTTGGAAATTAGTAGGATGACATGGCTATTAATGAGAGATGACATGAATAGTTAGTGGGATCGTAGATGATATGGATCACATGCATGTCGTGGTTGTTGTCTAATTACTCTTTCGTATTCACCGTTTCATATTTTGTTCACTCGTACAATCCTATGCACGTGCCATGATGCCTCAGACTGACTTGTCATAACAAAGATGTTGGCACCTAACTACGACGTGTCATGCGGTCATACGTGTCAAAGGCGCACAAATGGAACGTTCCAGGCAATAGTAAAAACAAAGATGTTCAAAGTTGAAACTTAAAGTACTTATCCATAGTAGTATGAACACTTTTTGTATAGGACAATGCAGAGGCAGGTTACAATCCAACTACTTGCGGGGAGCATTAAGAATGATGTCCCGTACATCCATCAACGCCGAGATGGCCTCACCTGCGGGCTGAAAGTAGACGACAAGCTCCTCTTGCTAGGGAAAGGACGATCATGGTGGGAACCCTGGCTCTAGCCCGTGTAGGCCCCACGCCAAAGCTAGGTGGTGGCTAGGGCCCCAGCAGCCCCTTGGCAAATGGCATAGTTGGTCACATCCATGACCCGCACCGGCAAGGCATGGAGACACTGCTCCACGGTCGCCCCCGTAGGTGCCACCGCACGGACGATGGTGACTGTTGCCTCATTAAGGTCATCAAAGCAGCGCCTATTTTCCGTCGACAACCGGGCGGCGACGCGGGTGTTGTCATCGGCATCCCGACGAAGGAGGATTGCCTCCACCGTCTGCCGAACCTGGTCATCATTGGCCCAATGCAACTCCACCGTCTGTCGGACCGGGTCATCACTGGCCCGACGGAACTCCACCGCCTCGGCCTGCGCGGCGTTCAACTGCTCCTCGACGCCTAAAAAAGGTGATAAGAAAACCCTTCAAGTGAGCAAGATCGTGCCTAATGCCTTACCAGCGAGCCACGCCTAGGCCTCGGTGGTTGTAGCCTCCGCCACGACCGTTTCTTGTTCCGACGACATGAAAAGCGCCGTCTCCACGGCGTTGAGGCACAACTGCAGCCGGTCTACCTCCCCGAGGGCGGATCGGGGTGTTGGTTGCAGTGACGCCGAGGTGCCTACCACAGCAGCGGGGAAGCGCGACGCCGGATACGCCATGGAGATAGCACTGTACAAAGGGGAAGCATCAAGACCACTAGAGTAAGATGAAATGCAAGATCCGTACTTACCCATACTCCTGTCGCATCAAGTCACGAAGGAGGGGAGGACCTCCGAACACCCGCTCCTCCATCGAGTCTTCCCTTGGGCACTTCTGTCGCTCCACCATTGGAGATTTAGAAGATGGGGTTTCTCGGTGGATTGTCGAATGAATTAGAAGATAACGAGAAGGAAGGTAACTCTAACGAGTTTAGAAAGGAATCCTACTTGCTTCCCCTTCTTAGCCTCCACTTTTATAGAAGGATATTCATATGATACGGTGCGGTTATCTAGTGGGAGGTGTATCATTCGGCCATGAATGGTACTTGATCTTGGACGTTCCACATGATGTGGATGACTCATCCCAAAACAACATGGATCTATTCCCATGGCAACCCACGGTGAGGCCCATCCAGCGTAGTTGTGGTTCCCAAGGCATCGCCCAAACGCTCCCCGTCATTTCACATTGAAGCGGCGTTGGACGTTGGATGGAGAAAATTTACTCCACCACAGTAGCAGACATGTAAAATATATAATTAATGTTTTGTTCATTATTATGACAGTGATAAATTGCTTCATTATCATGCTTTATTATCATTTTAGTGTTCCTCTGTGTGTGCCCAAAACTATATCGACACATGAATCTCTCTGTTCTTCCATTGAAGGCCAAGAACGACGCAACACCTCATAAAACTTCACCCTCAGTGAGGTGCTCTACCTTTGATCTTGGAACCCTCACAGTTAAGGGATGCAGATCTTCTTCTTGACTCTGAGAGATCCAAGATGGAATTATAAAGCACCCAACCTTGAAGTACTTCTCCGAACACTGCTTTGCTGCTGCCGGAGGAGATGGAGAAGGATCACCTCACAAACTTGCACTAGCATAGGTGCTTTACCTTCCATCTCGCAGTTCTCACGGTCGATGGTTGCAGATCTGCATCTCAACCATGAGAGGAGCGAGTTGAAACATAAAGCACCTAATCTTTAAGGCCAAGAATGACGCAGCACCTTGCAAAAAAAATCACCCTTAGTGAGGTACTCTACCTTCCATCTTGCAACCCTCACACAATCAAAGAATGTAGATCTACTTCTTGATTGTGTGAAAGATTCAAGATGGAATATAAAGCACCCAATCTTGAAGTACTTCTCCCAACGCTGCTGTGGAGTATGGAGGCGTTGAACAAAAGAGCATCCTGTTGATTGCACATCATCTGTTAACAGAAGATCTAGAAAGAAGATGTGCAATCATCTAGGTGCTCTTTTGTTCAGCACTTTGCACCACCAGTACTAGGATGTAGCCCGAGAGAGCAAGGATGAGGAAGAGTGTATCTACTCTAAAAGATTAAAGGAGGAAGAGTGTGTGGAATGAGGCTAAGAGGTGCACCTAGACCCAGCTTAATAAATAGGCCAACCTTGAAGATGGAGAAGCGGAAAGGAGCAGATAGAGCAATGTCAATAATAGAGCTAAGAGCAAGTATAATGATAGGCTGGATTATTAGCCTTGCTTTTCAGTGCTTGGCTATAAGCTTATAAGTTATAAGAGCCAATTGTACAATAGTTGTTTCCTATTTGGCTGTAATTTTTTTTCTCTTTCCTATTCACCCTCACAACACTTGCTATTTGGGTCCACCACTGCATATGCATTTGTGCCCAGCTTGGTGCTTGCATGAGAGCCAAGCTATCATCTCTCTCCACATTAGCCTGAGCTTGGCTATAAGCCCATTATTGTACTCGCTCTTAAAGTACTAGGTAGAACAATGTTTGAGTTGCCGGTCTCTACATTAGAATGCAAATTTTGGCAACAACCAATTAGGCAGTTGCAAATTTTGGCCACAACCAATATATTTCGTAATGGCAATTTTGGGTATCAAGTATCAACCAATCAGGTTGATTTGGCAACCAAAATTAGAGTTTCTAAAGTGCCTTGAAAACATGGCAATTGGGTATTAGCGTTTGATACGGACGTTCCCCTCCCTAATATGGCTAAATGGAAAACATCATTGCTAGTTCTGGCTGAGTGTCCACTTCCATTTGTTTTTCGTAGTCCATGGTGGGACCGACGGTGATGTTTGACGTAGCACCGCCGTCCTAGGGTTCGGACCGGTGGTGTAAAATGAACTGATATATAAGTGCGCGCGGCAAAAACTTTTCCCCAAATTTTCCATTCCTGCCCCGCTTAGAATGGAGCCGCTCCTCGCTCGCCGTCGCCCTACCCATCGCTGCTGTTCTGCTCGCTCTCCGCCATAAATTTGTTTCGCAGCACCGTTCACGGCTCCCCCCACCCCGCTCCACCATTCGCCGGAGCCGCTTCCCTCTCGCCGTCGCCCTGCCATTCCGCTCCCTCTCCTCCATAAATCCAGTTTGCAGCGCTGTTCGCTAACTCCCCCACCCCTCTCCACCGTTCACTAGATGGCGGCAGTCGAGCCCGCTATCCATTTTTTCTGGCCATCCAATTCCATCTCTCCGGCTGCCGTTTCCCGCACATCTGAGGTAAACAAACTTTGGATTGCCCTTGGTGCCCTTTGAGTCTAACCTATCCTCCACCCTGCTAGTTTATCGTCAGATATTATCGGCGTTTGTTCTTTGAGCTTCCGATCCATTGCATCCGTTTGCATCTGCATTTTGGTATGTTCTGTCTCTTACATTTGTGAACAATTTGGCATATATTTCTCTAAGATCTGCAATCCATAGAAATAATTTGTAATTTTTTTCTGAACAATTTGGCATATATTTTGCTGAGATCTGCAATCCATAGAAATAATTTATAATTTTTTCTGAACAATTTGGCATATATTTCTCTGAGATCTGCAATTCATAGAAATAGAAGTTGTGTTATCCCCAAATTACATCACCGTGTACAATAATATCTATGAAGAATTCATTGTAAATGTAGTAATAAGGCATTATGAATATGTAAAAAGATATTATAAATGCAACCGAGTGCCAGGCATGGCCAGAACACTCGGTTTGCTCATATTTTATTGAGTTCACAGCATTAATATGTACTCATTTGGAGCTTGGGCATGCATCTGGTGTTGAACAAGGCTTGCTTTATTTGTGCAGGTCCAAAACGACTTGTATGGCACCTTTATCGCAAGGTTCATCATCACCTATGAAGTTCTTAGTTTGGTTATGTGTACACATATTTGAATGTTCTCGGTGGGAGCTTGCCAGTTAGCATCAAGTCATTTTTTCGCTATGTTTTGACTTTTGAATTGAATGGCTTGACAACATTGTGTTCTATTAGGACTTGTACAAGGATGGCAGGAGTATATGCTCGGCTCATTTTAAAAAATCCCATTAAGGGGGAACCCCTCCTGTTTTACGCAGAAAAAAGCAAGGCTCATTGCTCATGAAGTACCAGTGCCTGAGGGTGTTTGCCCGCTGTCCCCTTCCTCGTACATCGACCTTGGGGGAATCGGCAGGGTAAGCCATCTACGTATTTCGGTAGCTGAGACAATTACTCTGTTATATATAGTACAATCCTATAGTTTGAGTATTTGATCTGTATGTGCAGGAGCAAGCTCCCACCAAGAATGACACAACCATAGCAGATAGGCCTGCTAGGTGCCGGGGTATCACCGAGTTGAATCCGTCTGGAGAAGTTGTGGAGCCATCCCCTTCATGGTACCTCGACCTTGGGGGAATCGGTGGGGTAATCCATCTACGTATATCCATAGCTGATTCAATTACTCTGTTATATGTAGAATAATCTTACAGCTTGAGTATTTGATCAATATGTGTAGGAGCAAGCTCCCACTGAGAGTAACACAACCACATCAGATAGGCCTCCTAGGCGCCAGGCTAGGTGAGGGCGGAGCAAGTAGCACACTGGTAAATAGTTTATCAACGAGTTGGATATGGCCGGAGAATCCATGGTGCCATTTGGTGTCATAGGGCCTTACAAGACAGCCATCTCGGTGTTAGTGAAGGATAACATACCCATCAAGTACAGGTACTGGAAACAACCGAGCAGCGAATGGGTGGTTCCATCTAGTCTGAAGAATCTTTGCAGGGAGAAACTGAAGGAACTGTTTGTTTTTCCTGATGGGTTTGATGAAGAAGTGGTAAAGGATCGAGCATTCTTTATCATGGGCAACTCATTCAAGTATTTGAGGTACTACCTGAACTCCCAATATGTAAGGAAGGGCATCGAGCCAGAATGGAGTGAATACTCATATCAACAAGAGTATTGGAGTGATTTCGTGAGTGGGAGGAATCTGATGCGCATGCATCCTCATCTATGATCTCTCCTCCGGCTCAAAGGTTGGCCCCTGAAGCCCTTCAGTCAATTAACAACCTAGCGACCTACTTAGACTGTGCAACAAAGCTTGTCTTAACTGTGTTTCACATTTTTTCTTGTGTTGCAGACAGTAGTGTCATCTTTAGTGGAGCTGACCATTTTGGAGATATCTGGGCTGCAAGAAGATCTTGGCGGTTTCATTATGGAGACCATCACCTTATCTAATCAAGGTGCTACGGTTCCTGACCTTGGAATGCCGGTTTCATTTTGGACATATGTTTGTGTTCTGAAAACTATATATTCGCTGTGGTTGGATTTGGACATTATGTCATTGTGGTTGAAAACTATGTATGTTGCTGTCGTTTTGTATGGATATTTGTGTCAGTAGTGTTCTGAAAAATATATATGTTGCTGGAGATGCGTAAGCCATGAGATTTCTGTATTGTTGGTCCTATAATGTATTGGGAACAATAATGATGCACAGTGGTAATGCCGGCGGTAATGGACAAAACATTATTGCCGGAACAAACACAACGGCGGTGGTGACGCTGGCCCTCATTACCGCTGGAGGGCACATCGACCGCGTGCGCTAGCACCTACACCACCAGCGGATGGTACGCTGGGCCGACATTGATGTTCTCATCATCATAGCCGGATGGTACATCGGTCCGGCATCGATAGGGCCATCATCATCGATGGCTGGTACGCTGGCCCGGCGATGATAGGTACATAGTCACCGCCGGATGGTGCGCCGGGCCAGTGACGATGGACGCATCATCACCACCGGATGGTACGCCGGACTAGCGTTGATGGGCGCATTATCACCGCCGGATGGTACGCCGGACTGGCGTCGATGATTAGATCATCACCGCTGTATCATACGCCGGGCCGGCGTCGAAGGTTACATCATGACCGCCGGACGGTATGCTGGGCCAGCGTCGATGGACTTATCATCACCGCTGGACGGTACTCTGGGCCGGCGCCGATGGACGCATCATCACCGCCGGATGGTACGCCGGACCAACGTCGATGGTTGCTTCATTGCTGTCGGATGGTACGCCGGGCGGCAGTGGTAAGACAATGTCACCGCCATATGATACGCCGGACCAACGGTGGTAAAATACAGTCACCGCCGGCGCGCAACCGGCGGAGATAAAGGTCGCCGATCACCGCCGACATACACCAACGGGGGCCAAAACCGTCGGTAATAGGGGTTCTCGAGACGGTGGTGTTTAGCTTTCTGTTGTAGTGTGTGATGTTTTATATATATGAATTGAACTATAATATGAATGAATGAATTATTTGAGAAACTAGTTTGTGGATTTTAATTTCCCTGTGGTAAATAATTTTTCTGACTATAATCGATAGAGAAATTTATTCGTTGACTGTAAATCTTATTTTTCTGTCGTCTCAACTCGATAGGGATAGAATTCTAGACCTCGCGGCTGGTAATTTGCTTGTTGACATCGATCAGACAAGGAAATTGGGGTACTAACAAGGAAATTGTTTCACCGATATACAACTTTTCTATCCCTATCACTTTTGTCCGATCGGTATTTTTTTTTGTCGGTGAAACGACCTGGAAATTAATTTTCTAATTTCCTTGTCAATTTCACACTGACACTTAGGGAGTAGTGTAAGGGAATCTTGTCACACTTTGTTACTCATCTATTACATGTGGAACCTAAAAGAAGCTTGCCAAATTTAGTTGCCAACCAAACATTTGCTAACTTGATAAAAGTTTCCTAAGATGAATTGTGTCAAAGTGTGGCTAGGAACTAAATATACCCCAAAATGATACAATATGTTCTAGGTAAAATATAAATTTGAATGGGTTGTCACTGTTTAGTTCCTTTCTGGATATTTCATCATTGAACTTACACACATACTTTATTTGATAATTACATACATCAATATTTTAGCAATAGATTTTGGTAACATGGAAACTTGATAGTGGTTGGCATGTGGAAGGTGGGTTACGTGGCATGTTGCTGTGAATCACTGTGAAATGATGCAATCGATGGCAAATAGAAGCCAATGGATGACAATGCCGTACGTATATCAGGAGTGATCATGCAAGCCCGTGTTTTAGATATATGAGCTCCACATTTTCATATAGGATACGGTTAATCGTAATATGGGCAACTTACTACCCATCGCATGTGTGCCTGATACATCCGTTTCGACTGAAATATGCTACAAAAAAAGTAATAAAGAACACAACCACATACATTATACGTCTAACCATGTTAATTCCTAATTCTTGGCCCTTCAAACTCGGTACCAGTTGTTAGAATATATGGGCTTGGCCCAAATAAGAAATTATAAAATTCCTAGAGAAATATCAAAGGCCTATTCATGAGTGCAAAGAGTAGAATTGAGAATTCTTTAGTCCCACCTTGCTTGTCAAAGTGGAGGTAGCTATATATATATATATATATATATATAAGTCCTCTCCACTCCTATGAGTTTAGGGTGAGGAGGAGAAAGGAAGCCCACATACATGCGCTTGCTTCGCCGGGTGGGGAAGGGTGAAGGGCGTGGGCATGAGGCACCTGCATATGAAATCTGGCTCCCCCTTGTGGGGCGTACCTCTTTTTATAGTTTTAGTTTTTGACTAGTAAACGTTCCCGTGTGTTGCAACGGGAGAAAAAGTGGTACATACCAAGGGCATCTATGTGTGAGGATTTTTGACTACATATTTATATGTTATTTTACCTTTTTATAAAATTTGAGAGCTATAATTTATTCTATGACCTCATCCAAAATATAGGCAAATGTTGGCAATAATATGACTATATATAATTAAGCTTGTTTCAAATTAAAATAAGGTCCTAATAAACTTTTTTTCTCGCATTGCTAAGCACAAAAATATTTGCTCGTAGATATTATTAAGTTTATTTTTTATAATTCGTTGGTACAGTTAAATATCAAACTATATGAAATCTTTTGAAGACATGTAACAATCTGTAACTCAAATTAGCATGGAATTAGTTATTGATACCTAAGGGCTACTATGTGTGAGGATTATGACAGAAGGCCGTTCTCGATTTTCCATGTTTTATTGTCGGCGATGGCACTGGTGCATACTTCAGGAGGCATATTTACATTTAGAGATAAGAAACTACTCAACTTAATTTCACGATTTGATTTTGAACTATCGACTAAATCAGGTTATAATAATAATATGAGTCTTGCTTTTAATACATTAATGACATGTTGGTAGAAATATTTATTTTCTCATTAGTCAAAGTTATGGAGTTCAAAGCCTATAATTTTGTTTTTTTATTTTTTTTATATTTATCTACCTGATTCTATGTATTTAGTTGAACGTGTGAACGTGATGAATAACGAAATATAATTGCCGGAACTGGAAAAAAAGAATAACAAAAAACCGTGGTCGACGAGGACTTGAGCTCTTGTTCCATACTCTGGTTGGTCTCTACGGCAAAAAAAACAAAAAGAAAAAATCTGAACGTTCTTGAAAAAACTGAAAAAAATAAAAAACCGAAACTAAGAAACTTGCCATGGTTAGTATTATTAGGAATAGATTTCTATTTTTTCCGTATTTGGAACTGGATTAGGAATAGGGGATCAATTTGGATTATGATTCCTAACAGTCTATATAAAATAGGAGAGATGACTACTAGAAATATCCACTTCTACGACGAAAATGCTAATTACGAATCCGAAATCATCATAGAAGATTGTTTTTTATGACGAATATTTCCGTTTCGTCATAGATCAGTGTTGACGATCCTGCAAGCCTCCCTTTCTATGATGAAATCAGGCATCGTCACAAAAAACATCATAGAAGAGCACAGGGTTTTGTCACAGATCACTCGTGCGACTTATCTGTGACGATCTCATTTAAACCTATGACGAACAGAGCTTCGTCATTGAACTAATTACACATCTGTGATGGACAATATTTGATATATAACGAATGGCTTCATCATAGATCTCCACACTGTACTTTCTTCATCTGACGTGTACTTATGTGACTTACAGTTACTCATTCGTGACGCTTGCAATTCATCATAAAAGTCTCCGCTCGATCCTTTATCCATGTGACGTGTACCTATGGGACCCTTCTCCATCCGACGTGTACCTGTGGGACCCGCAGTTACTCATCCGTAACGCTTGCAATTCATCATAGAAGTCTCTGCTCGGTCCTTTCTCCATCCAATGAGTACCTATAGGACCCTTCAGCATCCGACCTATGGGACCCGACGGCTTATGTGTCACATGTACCTATGGAACCGTTCTCCATCTCCATTCTACCTGTGGGACCCGATGGCTTGCGTGTCATGTGTACCTATGGGACCATCCGACCTTTGGGACCCAATGGCCAGTGGGATCTTTCTCCATCTCCATCCGACCTGTGGGACCCAATAGCTTGCGTGTCACTTGTTGCCGCCAGGTTTAATAAATTTAAACTTAAAAAACCATGAGATCTAGGAGTCAAACTCGGGACCTAGATCAAGGAATAGACCATCTTCACCATTGCGCTAGATGCCTGGTTGTGTTGACATGTCTTTGGAGTCCTAATAGTAGTATATGTTCTCTGTGTGGACAGGATGACTTATATATTGGATGTATCCCCTACAAGTGGAAACAAATCTATGCCCGTTGGACTTGCAGGCGGCGGTGGCAACGGAGGATCCCCAGTGTGCTGTGGTGGCTTAGGTGTCGTTTTGGAGGCTAGGCGGCAGGTCTTCCCAGTGGAGCGCGGTGGCATTGGAGTCCGTGTCCATCGTGTGCCACGGCTGTGGCGATAGATCCGATCCACATGTCTCCTTTCTCGCCTTTTCCTACCTTCACTATTTTGGTTCTTGCTTGAACATGAGGTATACAAGAAACATTGTAGTGTTGCAGATCTGGTTAGGCTAATGCTGATGAAGAGAACTAGGAGGTGGCACTGGTTTTCTGCTGGTGTCTTGGTTTTGTACATATGTTCAGTGTTCTTATTGTAAATGCCTATGTGCAATTAGGCCTGTTAATTGTCAAGTGCTTGCTTGATTATACATATCTGTCTAGGCGAACATATAGGCCCTTCGCTTCTGCCTTAAACTATTTTTTTGTCTAGTGCTTGCTTGATTCTATATTTCTGTTTCGTATGCTCCAGTGCCACCGGTGAGTTCTTATGGTATTTTAAACTTGTAACATATCTGAGGCCACATTTCTGTGCCAATGGTGTCTACATGACTGTTGGATGTATTAGGATGTAGCTCATATGTTTGCTTTCTGTGTCTTCTTCTTGTTGACAACCAAGTTATCCATTTGGTTCCAAACAAGAGGAAGACATCGGAAGCAAACCAATGCTTTGTGTCCATCATTCACATCACTGAGGCCAATAAAGTTTAAGCTGCACATGTTGCTATTGATGCCAATGATGATCACTACCACTTGTTCACTGACATTCTTCTTGTGAAAATTGAGGAAGCTCAATTAACTGCTAAAATTGAAATGGTTATAGCTCCATTAACTGCTATTCTAGTTTGAGTTATATATATCTATGTGGTGCTACTCTAAATTTACATGAGGTTATACCATGAAAATTGTTAATAGTTGCTCTTTGGTATGAGTTGTGGACTTCACTGATAGATCTTTGTTCGATTATTTTTCCTCTTCAGTGATCTCAGTTCTCATCGTTGCACACTGACAAAATGGAGGAGGCTCCTAATAAGAGGAACGCACTGGCTAGCCTCATGGAGGATCTCATTTTTTAGATCCTCCGCTACCTCCCTGCTCGCTCCTTGTTCTGCTTCAAATGTGCCAGTCACTCCTAGAAAGACCTCATCTCGGACCCCAACAACCATAAGAAGTTACCCTTCAACATTGACAATTTAGCTCTCTCAGATTGCTGCAACGACCTCATCCTATGCTGGTGTCTTGGGGCTGATGGATACCGCTACGTTGTTTGCAATCCAATGACCTAGAAGTTTAAAATTCTACCACCTAGCACCCATGATGTTGGCCATGGTATTGGTGAGGCTCGCTTGGCGTTCGATCCGACAGCCTCCTCGCACTTCCATATGATTGAATATGTGGATGTCAACACTGTGTGCACATGTGTGGAGATATACTCATCTTAAATTGCAGCATGGATCTATAAGGAATCTGAATGGGGCGAGCATACTGATGTGACATTTTACAGACAACCAAGTGTGTTTCTTAATAGTTGTCTGCACATTATGGGGCACTCTAGGAGGTACTCTATGATATTTGCTGTGGATATGGAGGTAAACACATGGAGGAAAATTGATAGGCCAGATAGTCTTCACCACTCCATGCATCAAGCTCAGGGTCACCTGTGTTTATGTACTGTTGATGGTCCTAATGATTTCAAGCTTTTAATCTAGATCCTTGAAGATTATGGTACTAATAATTGGACATTGAAGCATGCGGCCACCAAGTGGATCATGTTTGGAATGATTAATATTAGATTTGGTTACCCTGATTTTGATGAAGAGGACATAGTGATCATAGTTCACCCAGAATGGAATTTGATTTTCTTTGCTAGAGAGGATGGAGCAATCATCACTTATAACATGGACCGCAAAAAAATCATGTCATCCCTGTCCGTGTCTTTTGGTATGGTAGACGTACCATTAAAAAAGAGTTCATCTATAGACCATACTATCTTCCTTATATTCCTTTGTTCTTGGATTGATTAGCAGAGCAGTAAATAAAGTTGTATTTGATGTATCTCTCTATCATGCATTTTAAATGGATCAATGTTGTTTGCTTGTCTATGGACATGTTAATTTCTTCAATGATGGATGTTGTCATTATTTTAGCTAAACTAGTGTACCATCTTGGTTTTGTTTGCAAATTGAATTATTTGTTTGGTGTGCACATGTGTTACGGTGGTATTACAGCTCTCGTCGCCATTTCATCCATTAATTTAGCTATAGTACAATACTTATATTGATTTCTAATGTCATAGGTACATGTGGTATGCTGATGAGGGCACTCCAAAATACACAAAAATGGCAAGCATTACAATGCACCCACCATATTGTACTACTAGGCTATGCTACTATTAAGTTAGCCAAACTTAAAATTGTAAATGACACAGTAACAAGCATCACATGAAGACGAGAGAAAACTACGGAGGATACTGTCAGACGCGTTCAAATGTACAGAGGTCAGACTTTCTTATGTGTTCAATAACATTTAAACGCCAATGGCTCCTCTGCTCTGCATTAGACTGAGGCGAGACTTGCGGTCGGACTTTCTTACGTGTGCAATAATATTTCAACACCAATGGCTCCTCTGCTTTGCATTACACTGAGGCAAGACTTGCTCCTCGCTGCAAGGTTCTTGCAAGTTCAACAAAGATTGACAAAGACACCAAGGCAACAAAAAAACAAATAGAAACCAAATGACCTGAGCTACACCACGCTCAACAAATTATAAGTACGAGACTTGCTCCTGGTGCTGAAATTATAATGGTTGTCAGATGTACCTTCTTTAGATTTGTTTCCTTTAGGGAGCCACATAGGTATTCAAATTTACTGCGCATGCAAGAAAATCCCAGCATCATAAATCTGATCGGGCCAGACACATCTCACGTTATACATGGAAACTTGTTTCGTACAAGTACTTTTGTTGAATCCCTAAACAAAACAAATAAAATTAAAACAAAACAATAGAAAAGCAAAAGCAAAAACAATATTCTAGACTTGTTCAGATGAACTCCTCGCTGCATGGTTCTTTCAAGTTCAACAAATTTTATAAAAAACAACTAGAAAGAAATCTGTAGCGAAAAGCAACCAACAAGGGCTACAAACTAGCTACAAAATGACCAAAGGACCTAAGCTACACCATGCTCAACGAAGTTTAGCCCACCTAAGGCCTTTGTTTGGATGCACATGTATTCAAGGTTGGCATGTAGGATCTCATCCATGTCCACCTTCGATAAGACAGTGTTGGTGGCCGACTTGAAACTCTCGATCAGATTAGTGATGTCATCGTCCGTCGAACACGGTGGAAAACCCTGCTCCACCACTCTGAGGTTCACCGCTATGCCAATCTGAAGCAGGGCAGCAGCCAATGCCGTGGTAGCTCCCTGACGAATGCCTTCTGTCACCATGGCTCAAATTCGGGCCGGCAGGGCTCGGAGGTGCTCCTCTACGGCCAATAGATTATCCATTCTTCCAACGGGGAAGGCCGTGTTACAGGCGGCTAGCACGGACATCTGCAGTGTGTCGACCCATGTGCTCAGTACCACAACAAGGTTCATCATGTGTTGGGGTTGCTGCTGGGCGGTCACCAAGTTGGCTCACGCCTAGGAGGCCAGATTCTTGGAAGCTTGAAGTGCGTCACGCACGACGTCCAACTCACCGCATAGTGTCTCGACATTTACCCTAGTTGATGACAAATCCACTTGGACCTCATGGTAATCCTTCAATAATTGATGGTACTCTGCATCGTTTGAGGATTCACGCTCTTCTGATGATTCACCTACTTCAGAACCAGAGGGGGCTATGCGGGATAGACGGGCTCGGTGGCGACAAGCGGTGATAGGATGACTCTTCGGCACCACCGAGGGAAAGCTCCACAACCTGGGATGGCGCCGCCATGGAGGAAGCGCTGCACAATGCAAGCCAACTTCAAGCCCATATAGGATAAGGGGGAGAGCAATCTGATTTAGAAGGCAAACGAGTTTTACTGAACTGACCGACGTAACATGGCATGGAATCATGGGTGGCTGCCTCAATCGGGGGATGCCTCACGGGGCCGCTTTCCGAGCACGACCACGGATGAAGAACCGGGCACCGGGGCGAACAAGGCTTAGGACGCCATCATGCCCATGAACACCTATTGAGATAGTAGGCAAATTCCAAATACTAGTTATATTAAACAGCATGAACACAAATACTAGTGTGAGCATTGCTCGCATACTCTGGTTAAATGAAGATAAACAACAAGAAGAGCGGTGATGATCCACCTCTAATGGGGGAACTGGCGGGTTAGAGAGCAAGCAGATGAGAGATCCGTCTGTTGGTGGAGGATTGCCGACATTGAAGGCATCCGGGGACTCCACATCGATAGATGACCTCGTCCGCTCCGCCATGGTCCTGGCAGGAGGCGTCGGCGGTGCTATAGGGTGAAAGGCAAAAGCTTTGGGATGGAAGCAGGAGCTCTAGAGAGAGAAGGCAACAAGTATAACCTTCCCTCTCACCCCTTGTCTCTGCTGTTATAGTTTTGGGGCCGTCAATCACCCCATGCCCGAGACATTTGCGTGGGTGGGCGATGGGGTGTCAATGTGACGGGCCGAGAGGCGACATCCCCTACTACAACAGGCTGCTGACGCCACAAACACGCGTGCGCGCCTGTGTGGGAATGCAGGAGCATGTCATCTAGGTAGTCAAGATTTTAGACGGCCGAACCTTGTGTGATCCTGTAAAGTAGAAAGTTTCTGAATAAAAATAATCCTTGATGCATGGTTCTTGCAAGTACAACAAATCTTATAAAATACAAGAAAATAAGACGAGTTGGGTTCAACATAGATCAAAGCCACTCATGACTACAACTACTACTGATACAAATGTTATGACTGAGTGCACTCCATAGGCAATAGTTTTACTCATAGCAATGTACTGTATAGTGTCCGACGAGATCAAATGTGCCGTATTCGGACTTTCTCGCGAGCCCAGTAAAATATGAGAGTGAAGTGAATGCATCAGGAAAAGCTGGACACAAGAAGTGATTCGAGAAAAGGAGCTTTTGACACGCTTGAGACTTGAATGCCTGGTGTGGTTGTGATAGGTCTTTTATGTACTTTTTTGATTCCAATCCAAGCAGTCACAACAGTCGAGGGGCAAACTGAAGGCATGTCCAGCTCGGTCAGATTTACAATGCTCGGACCATCACAGGGACTCTAGGGAAAGACAAGATAAATATTTTTTTCCAACCGGTGTGCTTCGCCTCAGGTGCTGTCGCACTCCCTCGGGAACCTCAACTAGTCGTATCGCAGAAGGCGTGTTCGACCGGAGATGCAGGAGTATTGATGTTCCCAAGCATACACTGATGAAAACAGAGCACGTCTTCTCCATTTACGCCGATGAGACGGCATTAGTCTCGGTGCTGGTTTTTACTACATGTTAGCTCCTCCACTGATGCCCCAACAGTGTGTGCACTCCTTGCGTTTGTGACAACACCAGAAACACAGAAAAAGAAAGCCCCCCACCACCACTAGAGGAGAACGAGAATAGAGACATAACAGCAAGGATTCCTCAAGACTATCAAGTTCCCTAGTTGGCATGGCGGGGCTGCAAGAAGACATGGCTGGCCCGAGCCAGAGTGACATAGAGTGCATGAAGATCCTTCTTCCTGGATTGTATGCAGAAAAATTGGTAAGTGCCCATTTTCTATGTGTTGAATCCGATCTGCTGGGGTTTACCTTTGGGAATGAACTTGTCCCTCTATCTGGCTATGTTGATTGTTGTGCACACAGAAACTATCGGCCACTTGTACCTCCATCGGGGATGGAAGCACTTCATGTAACGTCCCAGGTGTTAGTCATGAGTTAAGCAGTGGATTTGGACTTAAGTAAACTATGTCAAGAAATGATCATGATCTCTAGTTCATAATTTTGAAGTGATGATGAAGGTGTTGTGGTCCAATATATGAAATTGAGTCCCAACTTGAACTTGGACAACACACCTTTGCTTACATGTGGACCCTGGTTAAGGTTAGGCATGAGTAATATTAAACATGCTTGTTTCATGTATATTATATCAACATGCATCCATCTTGACTAGTGGAAAAGTTTCATGAAGTTTGGAGCCAAAAAGTCACATGAAATGATAAGTTAGATTTTTTTCTTAAATTGCTTCATTTAGCAAGTGGAAACATGGGATGTCGACCAAACCATGCAACCTTGCTCAAACAACTCTAATTCAACTCATGAACAAATGTCATGAAGGGTTCATGTGGAGCAAATGTCAAGAAAATGCCTCAATTGGTCAAAAACCCTAATTCCAGGGTTTAACGAGGTGCTACTTTGACCAAGATGAAGAAATGGTTTCTGTACCAGATATGAAGTTTGACCTTTAATAAAAGTTGAATTTTGAGTGGAGTAAAACAAACTTTATTTTTGGACCAAGACCTGATTCAACTTCTAAGTGGCTCAAATAGTGGTCTCAAGTTTGAATCAACTGCTGTTTTCAACCCCGGAGAATATTCTATGTCTGAGATTAGTGGCAAGAATAGTTGGCATCTCATGTTCTCGGATTTTTGTTAAGCAACTCAAGTTGAGCCAAATATAAAAGTTGGATTTTACATCTTGGAGAAGGACATACAAAAAGTTGGAATCAATTTGACCACGTTTTGACCAAGTCATTTGAGCTCAAGTAGAGCAAGGCTTAATCCTCGATTAGTCGCTGACACTATGAACTTCGGGCTTAATTAGATGCTATAGAGAGCTCTAATGGCCAAGCACCCTTAATGAGTTTTGTAGATGATTAGGTGGGCTATAACTTTGCTTTTGGGTCCAAGGTCCAAATCGGCCCGTAGCTGGCACAAAAACGGCGCCCACCTTTCCCACGTCGCTGCCCGCCACGTACTCGATAAAATGCTCCAATGGGTGACGCGTGTCCAGGATAAAATGTGGCACCTTTCCAATCGATAAAATGCCTAAGCGCACCCACACCTCCTTGCCACATGCCCCTGCTCTCTCCTCGCGCGATGGGATGCTGAGTCGCCTTAGATGCTTCCCACTCCTCCCTCTACGCTTTGCCTCGCCAGAGCACGGACGCCGAGCAGCACCATGGCTGGGCCAGCTGAGCTCCCTACCTCCGCGTGGTTCCACTCCTCCAATGCTCCTCTGTCCGAGCTAACCACTCCACTAGATCCGCCGTACCTCACCGCACCTCCTCCGCCCCTTTCTCCTGGTCCCGTGGCCGCCGGAGTGCTGCTACCAGGTGCAGCTGCGACCGCTGGGCCTCCGACTCCCGTGGTCAAGCCGTCATGGGCAATCACGGCCGAGCCTCGCCCCCTAGTCGGGTGCAGGAGCCTTGGGATGGATGCACGGCCCCGAGCTCACTGTCTCCGACCACCCCCGCCGCTAGAATCGGTGCCAACACCACCCTCCCCTGCTTGCTTCCGTCAAGAGGAGGAAGAAGGGCCTCACACTTGAATAGAAGAGAAGGTAGGGGGTGAAGTGAAAAGCCACATACTCATATGAATAGTGTTATTCAGACTTTTTTGATTGGTTTAATTAAAGTTTCTTGCAGGGGCCTAGGTGCAAACAAAGTTTTCTTTTTCCATTTCTTTTATGCATTAATCGGCTAAATCTTTGAAAATCGATATCTCATGCTAGGTAGCTCCAAAAATAGTGAAACTAATTTTGTTAGCTTTGTTATGAAATGATCTACATGATAGATCTATAAAATGTACTGCTTCATGCATGTTTATTTGCTATGTAAAATATTCTTTAAAGATGCTTTTAGAAATGCTTTTAAGTTGGTTAGATGCATATCTTAAATTATAGAAGTCCAAAAATTGTGATTCTAGTTGTGTTAGTCTTGTGATGACACTCTCTAGCTAAGAAAAATATTAAACATGCTAGTTGTGTACTGTTTTTATCATATTTTGATTTAATCTTGTTAAATAGACAATTTTAGCTTGTTTTTCTTGTTATTCTCATATCTCAAATTTTGGTGCACAAATTGTTGTAAATTTTTTATGGTAGGCTACAAATTCTATGTGTGTACTATGGTAAAAATTTCATGAGCATTGAATGCAATATGATGGAGTTATTGATTTAACTTGCCTAAAGCTTGATAAATGGTTTATAAATAATTGGTATATGCAAAAATATGAAATGTGGTTCCTTTGCCTTTGCATGATGATGTTGTGACCTAAGAACACTTAATATGGCCATGTGCTTGCAAAAAATATTGAATTTCATATTTATCTTGCTCTCACATGATTTCTTACAATAGCAATTTGTCCTTTTATAGTAATTAAATTATAAAACCTGTGCATGTGAAATTTGTGCAGTAATCATGTTTGGTCATCATATTCCTCTCATAAAAATCTCAGCCCCAAACTAGTTGTTCTCATATGGCACTAAAAATAGCATATATATTGTATTATATACATAGAGGATGAAAGTTTGCTAATAGATCTATGTAGTTATTGTCCTACGATGCTTCTCATAGCTATTAGTATGTGCTATGATTGTTTGAATATGGCCACAAGATGTTTAGAGTAGCATGTATGTCAAGAACATGTTAGTTCGTAGCAACTAAATAAGAGATGAATGTGGTATGCCTCAGCTGTCTAGACTACAGGTACAATTTTGGTTGTGCAATTAATTTCGTGATGCAAATGATATTTTCTGTGAATATGGTGAGTACCAAAGTTGTAGGTAACTTCATAATCTAGCTTGTGTTAAATTTTTATGACCAGAGGCCTGATCATTTAGGAGCTATAGATTTTATAATTTTCCTATTAGGTTTTTCATGCTCTCTGTATAGATCTGAATGATTATGTTGTTTGACTTAGCTAAGATTTGAATCATATATTGGATATAATAGAATAAGTGTAGTTCTTTTCATGAGATTTCCAAATTATTAAAGATCACCCCTTTTGGTAGTCTAAATCTACAGTTATGAGCTTGTGAAGTGGAGTGACAGATTCTGTCCTAATCTGGCATAGATGTCTTCTTTGTGATGTTTGACCTAGTTAACTTTGGAATTAGCTTGTGATGTTTATAACAAAGTTGTGCATGGTTTGCTAATATTTCTAAAAAGTCTAGAACCACCATGTTGTGAAATCTAGAACTCAACTTATTGTTGTCTGAAGTTGCATGTTAGATTCTGTCCATGTTTTGGATAGAATTGTTGCTTTGTGTGTTTATGGCCAAATAACTGTTAAGTCACCTAAAGATGACAATAACAAAGTTGTAGATAACTTAATAATATTTCTATAAAGTTAATGATCATGCTTGTTGAATAAATATAACTTGAGATATGCATTTCTGAAGTTAATATCAGTTTCTGTCCTTAGTTGTATAAGCTCTGTTTCATGATGTATTTTGACCTTGTTATTTGTTGAATCAGCTTTTGGTGTTAATAACAAAGTTTTTGATAATTTCATTGTCCTTCCATAAAGTCTTGAATCACACTTTTTGTATGCCTAGAACTCTATGTATGATTAAAACAATTGACTGTGGTGCTGCTATTTAGAATCGGTGTTTGTACCTAAAATTGTTTGCTTCACCTTGCTTTGCTTTCTGTGTTGCTAAGTGTGGCTCATGCCTTTGATGGTGTTAAGTTAATATACCTAAAATCTTGTGAAACTTGTGTTATGCTTGGTGCTATGTTCCTTGCTATCCTAGCATGATAGGTTGTGGGATGTTTAATTAAGTAACGTGGAGTGGTTATATATGTTTGGTGTAACCTTGTGCTCATCTTGAATATTTTTATGTGAAGCATCTCATATTGACATTCTTCACATTCATGCACTTGTATTGTTGCATCTCATCTAGGTACGCTAGATGCACCACGTGAAGGACGTGACGATGGAGTCGAACCAGAAGACGGTGTTGGTGGACCTATCCCGAAGATGGAAGGACAAAGCTAGTGCTAGGATCGGAGATGTCACCAAGACGGTGCGAGCTAACTAAACTGACTTGTGTTAGATCCTAGGCAAGCCCCGAAGCATTCTAAGCCTCCTATGTTTTTACAAATATCACTTGCGTCCTTTATGTTTGATGCATTAGGTTATAAGAGTTGGATGAAAACACTTGATGCATAGAACTACCTTATCCAGAAATATACCTTGAACCCTATATAGGTCCAAGATCGAATAGATGCTTAGCCATGCTTAGACCGGTAGAAGTCGGGTGATTTCCTATCACATGCGAGATATAGGTGGATACCGAAGCACGGTTGGCTATATTTGCTATTGTGGAATAGAACCATGGGGTAATGTAACTGGAGGCCGGGCGGAGTCTATATGTAGGTTGACTCATGTGATTCCATCTGTGTTGATTAAGGACCATACTGTTGCTGGCACTTCTGCCGAGATTGAACGCATGCCTCTCACTTAGCTGGCCGGATAACTCGATCTGACCATGAAGCCGAGTAGCTCAACTTAGGCCAGGCCCCATTCTGTAAAAGTGCGCACCCTGGATGGTAGTAAGGATGTGCGGGGAGCCAGACGTGAGCCCAAGGGAGGCTAGGCCTGAACGTCCTGGCAGTTGGTCATCCCTGATTGTGCGGCGTTGATCGAACCCACGAAATGTGGACCTGAGTTGTACTAAAGGTGACCTAAGACTACCTTGGCGCAAGTATGTCTGGGTTTATGTTAGGAATAAATTCCCAGCTAGTTGAAATCGATTCGAATCGTCGTCTCTCTCAGATAGTGAGAAACTCGACTAGCTCCAGCATCGTACTAATTGGATTATGGAATATGATGGTTTTGATTAATATGAAAATCTTACACCAACTATGGTTACTATTGTTATGCTACTAAATGTTATACCACAAGTTTGGCATAGGTTAGTTGCTAGTCTAGAGATGAATAGCTATAATTAACTTGATGACCGAATTATAAAATGTATAGCTGAATTAGTGGCTTTTTATGCAAAATGTTATCAAGCTAGCTCCACTTATAAAGCCTTGCATAATCCTTGGAGTCACTTTATTTCTGGTTTATGATAGGTAAGTCTAGCTGAGTACATTTGAGTACTCAGGGTTTATCCCACCATGTTGCAGGTGAAGTTCTCGGCCTACTAAAGATGGTGGCTAACTGCCGGTGGGCTCAGTGACTCTATATTTATTTCTCATCTATATGCTTTTATCAGAGGATGTCACTTATGCTAGCAATGTATTTGAAACTTATATTATTGTAATCATTTGAAAGCTATGTTGTTTTCACCAATCGGTTTTGGAACTCAAACTTGTACTATTATTTCTGAACCCATTTGTAATATTATTTTCACTACAACTCTGCGTATGTGATGTGTATTTTCTTAATCATATGATCTTGGTTGTGATGTTGATTTACCGAGGTTCTTCGTGACACTCAGTGGACTACCGGGTTTATATAAGTGAACGTATGCGCATGTCAACGTGTTAGCGGGGACAATCGTACTTGATCTTGTATAAATTGGGTGGTTCTATCACACTTCGCCCGTGCCCTCGACCTCCAAGATGGGTTATCTCTTGTATTGCGGTATGACGGCATATCACAGATTAACGTCAAGGTCTTCGACCTTACCACCTGCCGCAAGCAGTACCCGCATGACTTTGAGGTCGGCGGTAGTCAGCTCTCCCTGCCCATCGCAAAGCCAAGGAGTTTTGCATTGATCCTAAAGAAGTACCACCTCAAAGGAAAGTATCCGGTGAGCACTCGCACGAGACGTAGAACATACCGACGATGTCGCAAGTTACCATTGTCCTCTTTGTCATTAGTCTTTTTTTGTGTGAGGCGAAGAACATGCCATTGGACTTTGAGCGAGCGCACAACTACAAGCAGCGGTGCTTGGTCAAGCTACAGATGGTTGGGTAGTCATGGTTCATGGGCTTGGAGAGGACCCGCACAAACAAAGTCTTGCGAGTGTCATTCAAGTATGGGTGGGGCGCCTTCTATGTTGACAACAACCTCAACGTCGGCTACACCTGCTTCTTCAGCGTGATCCATGAGGCCACCTGCAACAATGACGACGACGAGGAACGGGAGGAGGAGATGGAGGACGATGAAGCTAAGCTCAAGGTGGAGGTGCACAAGACAAATGGCGGATGGTGGCGGTGAACTCGGCGCAAGAGTTGATATGATCTATATTTTGTTGTTTCATAATACTATTATTGGCATGTCAAGATTTCTAAGTACCGAACTGTCTTAGGCCCTGTTTGGATGAACTGCAACTAGTTAGCCATGGCTAAAAATTAGCCAATTAGTTGTTTTATTAGTCCATACATGTTTATATCATGAACTAATTGTTGGGTTCTATGGACTACTTGGATGGCCCTTGATAGTTGCCATCACTGTATTTCATTGTTCATCGACTCGCAGTGATCCAAATAGTCTATATTTCCTAGGGTCAGACTATCTTAGGCTCTAGAAAATTTCAAAATCTATACGCCCACGTCCTCCAATCAAAAAGGGCGAACACCATTAGTATACTATAGATCAGAAAGAGAACTGTATGCAAAAGCAACCAACAGGGGCTAGACAGAGTTTAACCCACCTAATACAAAGTTCAACAAAAGTTAACGCAGACATAGAGATTGCGTGGGTTAAACTCTATTGAGCGTGGTGTAGATCAGGTCCTTTGGTCATTTGGTAGCCATTTTCTAGCCTTTGTTGGTTGATTTTGCCTGCTAGTTTCTTTCTGGTTCTCTTTCTGATCTATAGTATGGTAAATATGCATAACGTAGTTCATCCAATCAAGTCTCCTGTTGATCTAATGCCTAACGGAGGAGCCACATAGCTATTCAAAGTTTACTGCACACATAAGAAAGTCCGAGCATTATAAATTTGACCGGGCCGGACATGTCTCACGTTATACAGGGAAACCTATTTTGTACTAGTACTTTCATTGAATCCCTAAGGCTTTATTTGGATATGCATGGATTCATCTCAATCCACTATATTTGAGGATAAATTTCAAATGCCATAATACAATACATTCGAAAAGAGTGAATTACTAGTTTCTTATTCCAATTTTCCATTCGAAAAATGGATTTCTTAGCAAAGCCTACAGTCCTCGCTGCAATACAGAGCCCTTCTTTCCCATCCATCTGCATAGCCAAAGACGCCGCCTACGCACAGAAGATCACCGCGCACCTATGTCGGTGGCGGCAGCAACAACTTGCCCCACATCGATCGGAGGACCACCTCGGCGGCCAGGAGGCGGCACAGCACACACCCCTTGTTGCTTCACCACCTACTTGTTGGTCCGCCGCCACCGCCCGCCGCCCATGATACATCCTCGCCCTCGACCCATCTTATGTACCACCTCATAGTGTCGTCGTCGCCGGCATCGCCATTGTGCCTATAGAGCAATAGGGCAACCAGATAGGTCGCTAGATTGTGCCTACCATCAGTGGCACGGGCAAGATCATCGAGGCATGGCCAGGGGCTGTGCTTTTCCATGAATACGGTTTGTATCCTGGTGAGGAAGCAAGCCTTCGGAGGGCTTCGTAGTCGATGGGGTCATCCCACATCCTCCCGTGTTTGAACCTATCCAGTGCCATACGCCGACCGACGGTGGGGTCACCATAGATGTGGTGCATGGACAAGCAGGTTGCCCATAGGCTGTGGAGGTTGTCCATGGCCTGCTTTGAGGTCGTAGTGAGGTGGCACGCGATCACAATTTGAACATCGGTAGGGAGCGCCGTTAGCGACATGATTGCCACGTGGATCGAGCTATGACATGTGGACGGCGGTGAGCCGAAGGGCTGGAGAGGCGAAGTGGCACGACGTACATTGATTGAGGAGGAGGCGAGGGAGGCTGCCGAGCGGGGGCAACAGTAGGAGTCAAACAATGGGAGTAAGGCCAGGCTTTGTACACACAGGGACACCAGGGCTGGAATAGGCTTCTAACGTGAGCGCACCACGTTCATCATTACTAGTATCTGAGTAATGAATATTTTAGTCGGGTCGGACCTTCTATCATCTGGTGAACTATATAGTGCAGTCCTATCCAAGCAGTCACAGGCTTGTAGTAGCCGAGGGGCAGCAACTAGCTAGAGATGGCCACATTACATGGTTTCATAGGTTCTTATCGTCTGCACTCCCTCGACTATGTTTGAAGCTGCCGCTTCAGGATTCATGCTTACAACCACAGATAGTGCAGCTCCTATTTATAGCACAGCTGATCAGGCAAAAGTTCTACTCATAGCTGTACAAGAGTTACATGTCCAGTCCATCCAAATTTATGCTACTCGGACTATCAGGCGAGCATACGGTTTACAAGAAATAGGTAAACGTCATTTTGTCTAATATACTAGAGGGATGTGGTCAGGGAAAGTTGTGGTCAATAGTTATAGAGTACACATCCCTGGTATGGTAACTAGTTGCCATCTGTAAGCATGATTTTGGTTAGAATAAATGTCAATCAAGATCCTCAAACCAGCATGGAATGCAATAATAAGTTTATACAAATAGTACGGTTTGATATGAAGCATGTTACCTTAATCTAGATCCTCAAACCAGCATGGAACACGGTTGGGAAAATGCAAACGGGTGAGGAAAGGGGGAGCTAGAAGGTTGGTGATTATTGCAATGCACGCTATCAGATGAGGGAAGGGGGACGCTCCTTTAATATAGACCTTACATGGCTGAGGAGAGTGAAGCAAATGCGGCAGGAAAGCTAGACACAAGAAGTAAATCGAGAAAAGAGCTTTTGACCACCATGATATAAAAAGGGCTTTCGAGAAGAAGAAACCCGAAAGAAATCTATAGGCAAAAGCAACCAACAGGGGCTAGAAATAAGTTACCAAATAACCAAAGGAATTGAGCTACACCATGCTCAACAGAGTTTAACAGACCTAATACAAAGTTCAACAAAAGTTAACACATAAATGCATGCAAATAATTAAGACTTCACATACGGTCATCCTAGAGACCAAACCTAGTCATGACTTGTACTACTAATATGTCCCATAGATCAACGGTCGATGCGGTCGTGCAGGATCTCGTCCATGTTTACCTTCACTAAGACGGCGTTGGTGGCCGGCTCGACGTGCTTGAAAAGATCATCAATATAATCTTCGTCTTTTAGTGCCGGTGGAAAAGCCTGTTGTACCACCCGAACTTTCACCACTGTGCCAAACTCAAGCTGGGCAGCGACCAGCGATGTGGCAGCCCCTTGACGGATGGCTTCGGACGCCATGGCCCGAATGTGGGCTGGCAGGGCTCAAAGGCACTCCTCTGGTGTAGTGACTGGATCGTCCGCTGTCTGCACCGGGAAGGAGGTGTCACAGGCGGCAGTAGCATCAACAAGTAGGTTCTAGACCTCTGCCTGAGTGGCTGCCTTCTCGTCTTGCACCTAGGTGGCTTCTTGTTGGGCGACACCAAGTACGGCGCGCGTGGCCTTCAGCTCATCGCGTAGCTTGTCAGCATCCAAACTGGCCCCTGAGTACAAGTCTATGCCATGAGGTAAGCCTCCTTTAACTTAAACTATTCTTCATGGTCTGATGATGCATCACCAGAAGACTGCCTGGGGTTAGATGGGACTTCATGGTCTGACGATGCATCACCAGAAGACTGTTCGGGGTCAGACAGGATCGGCAACGGCGTGAGGCGATAGGACGTCTCTCTGCACAATGCAAGCCAAGTTCAAGCATAAAGGATAAGGGGGAGGGCGATCTGATTGAGAAGGCAAATGATTCACCAGACTGTCCGGAGCAGCATGGGATGGAATCATCGCTGGTGGCTGCCCCCACCAGGGGTTGGTTCCCAAGAACACTTTCCAAGCGTGACCATGGATGAAGAACCCAGCTCTAGGGCCAATGATCCTCAGGATGCCATCATGCCCACGTCCACCTATTGAGAAAGTAGGCAATTTCCAAATACTAGTTAAATTAAGCAGCATGAACACAAATACTAGTGTGAGCATTGCTTGCAACCTCTAGTTAATTTAATGAAGAGAAACAACATGAACAACGGTACATGAAAAAATCACCTCGTCAGGAGGAACTGGCTGTGGGTGTGAGACCACGCTGACGAGAGGTCCGTCTGTTGGTGGAGGATGGCCGGCGCTGAAGGCCACCGGGGACTCCCCCTGCCACGATCCATTATGTACTCTCCCATAACCTTCATCACCCGTTGGTCTAGGTCATCCTCGCGGATGGTGACCCTCGACTCGATTGTAGGGTCCATTAGGCCTCGGAACTCCCACTGGGGGTGGTGCCTCATCTTCAAGGGGAGGACCCAATGGCTGATGAAGGTATAGATCACCCTCGTTCTAGTTAGGCCCCGGTCCTTTAGGTCCTTGATCGCATCCAACAAGTTGGGCACATGGTGCCTGTAGGCCTCTAGGGGCGGTAGTTCCTCCCATGACTCTGAGTGGTCACCACACAGTTGGTCAGGAGAATAAGACGACATCGACAGGCTCTCATTGGGGATGTAGAGCCATGACTTTTGCCACCCGGAGTCCATGGAAGGGTAGCAGTCAAGGCTTAGGTACCTGTCCTCCAATCCGAGACGAAGTTGGATCATGGCGCCCCCCATCCAAGGAAGATGGACCCCCTGGGCGCTGAGCGAACCACCTAGAATAAAGATCGACACATCTCATAGTGGGTAGGGACTCCTAGGAAGCCCTCATATAGCATGATGAAGACGGAGAGGTGGAGGATCCCCTCTAGGGTCAAGTTGTGGAGGCGGAGCCCGTAGTAGTACAGCAACCACCAGAGTAAGGGGTGCACCGGCACCCCAAACCCCAAAGAGTGGAAATGGGCAAAAGCGACAACCTCATTCTCCTCCGGCCTTGGCTCCACTTTTGTTCTCAGTGGGACTGTCCACCCGATCGTGTCGGTGGCCTCTGGGATCACAACGTTTAGTCATATCTCGTCGAACACCTTGCGGTCGACGGATGACTTCGTCCACTGCGTGGTCATGGTCCTCGTAGGAGGCATCGGTGGTGCAAAGGGCGCAGTAGGGTGGAGGGCAAAAGCTTTGGGATGGAAGGAGGAGATCTGGGGAGGAAAGGTAGAAGATCACAGAAGGAGCAGATAACATTCCCTCTCGCGCCATTGTGTCTTCTATAGTTTGGGGGCCATGGAACCACCCCACGCCAGATGACCACTAACATGTTTGCGTGGGTAGGCGGTTCGGCTTTGCCCCATCACATCAATGCGATGGGCCATGAGGCGACGTCCAAGCTAGAAATGCTTGCTGACGCCACCCACACGCGCGCGCCTGCACGGGAATCCAGGAGCCTAGAGGACAAAAATGGACACCGCACGTCGTTCATTAATACTATCCGGGTAGTCATGATTTCAAACCATCGGACCTTCTATGATAAACCTTATCGCTCCACTAGTGTCCGGCTAGTGAAAATTTTAAAGGATAGTTCTGTCTATAGGGTGCAGAAACATTTCAACAGCTATGCATCCGTCCTTTGACGGTTGCGAGCAGCCCAAATCTGAATTCAACAACTCCCTCCATCCCAAATCGACGAGTCAGATTGTCAAATTTGACAAAATAATAAAACTCAATGTTATAAGAATCAGCCAAAGTATATGAAGTATGAAAGAAATAAAGGAAGATAAATATAGTTGGACCAACATAAAAACTTCATTCCATTATAGAGAAAAGTACATTACATAGTTTTTCTCTAATCTCTAATGTCTAAAATAACTCATCTTACCAAGGGGACTCATGTCAGACGGTCGACAAATTTCATTCAGTCGATCAACATGAGTGAAGATGACAGAGTCTCCTCCCATAAACATAGTGACACTACTAAGTCTTTTCATTTGCTCAAAATTCCTAACACGAACAAAAATCTCGCATCTACCATAGTCTTCGACAACCGTAACAAAGCAATCTTTACCAAGCATATAACGAACTATAGCTTCAACAATGATCCGTTGGGGCTATTGATGAACATGACATCCCCAAGCAACAAGCATCCCTTGTACGATACGTGGCGATACTCCTAGCTGCCAAAGCGTAAGCTTGCTGATTGAGTAAACATGGGTGTTGTGGTACGATGACATCTCTCTCTATATATACAGAACAAAAAACACAAGGAAAAAATCATTAGAAAAAAACACATATGAAACACTACACCTTGAACAAGCAAGAACCAGCACAAAGCAACAGAATTTTGCCTAGGCCATATCATAGCCTCGATTGAGATCTTGACTAGAATAAAATGACAAAGAAACTAAAACTCACCTCAACAAGGATGATCACTGTTGTTCTATGGGCAATAGTTGCTAACGAAGTTATAACACTACCTCCTTTCCTTGGCTAGCAACTTGCAAGTGATAAGTAAAAGAGACCAGGAAGGATATTTATACTCAACGCAAACGCTAACAAACATTAGAAGACGTGAGTCCTCGTTGCTTTACTAATTACTAATAAAATAGATTCAGAATATGAGCAGTTAGAGTAGTAGTTGAGGGGTTGGCGTGTTTTCCTGCTCTGATTACGAGAAAGTCCGGCGCGTTAAATACACAGAGCCGCGGGCTTTCTCATTATCAGAGCAAGAAAACGCATCAACCCCTCGATTACCACACTGCCGATTCGAGTATTAACAGCGACAAGCAATGGGAACATACTCGAGCAATGGCATGTACAACACCGACTGCGACTCCAACGAGGAGGAGGATGATCTGGAGTACTGTGACTCGTCCAGCGACGAGTCTGGCGAGTCAGTGAATCGCCAGAGCATTAGCAAGGAGGAGAATGCTTTTCTCTTTCTCTGGAAACTCAAATCCCCTTAGAATCCATGAATTTTTCTAGGTTGGGAAATCCAATAACCCATTTAGTTATTTATGGAGGGTTTTCCATCCCTGGGCCTGCCTTCCCCTTGCTTCCAATTTATAGGCCTTAGTTCAAACAACCGTAGATGTAGTCACACACATAAAAAAATAATCGGTAGATGCAGCGCAACAAGCTACAATGAGTAGGTTTTTTCTTTAGTAATTTTTAGGTGTCAAACGCATGCATATTTTAATTATTTATTTATTATTATCCTCTTTTAGTTTTATGTTTATTTATATTATTATGAAAAAACCAAAAAGGCAACAACTAACTCATCGGATATATAAACAGGTGTACATGAGAAAAAAAATGAAAAGATGGATATTAGGTAAGTAATATTTTGTCATAATCATTTTCTATTAAAACATGGAATAAATTCCGGTCTCAATGGAGCACTACGCCGAGCAGTCCCACCAACACGCCCAAAAATTTGATTTCGCACCGCGCCGAGCAGTCCCGCCAACACGCACCAAAAATTAGATGTCTCTCTTTTGCCCTCCGCACGGAAAATAGGTTTACCACGCCATCGATTTTAGACAAGGGCATTTGTGGTAATGTGATGGCCACATAAAAGCGCAAAGAGTCACCGTCTCTCGCCTCCATCTTCATTCTCCACCCGCACCGTCTCTCCTCTAGCTCTAAATCCTAGTCCCATGGCCTCCCTCTCCACTCTCCAGCCGCCCCCTCTACCACCCTGCTCCGGACCCTAGGCGCCATCGGCATAGCAACTCGACTCCCTCTCAACTCTCTAGCCGCACCCTCTCTCATACATTTCTGAACCCTAGCCTCGACTACGGTACAAGCCAGAACCGGATCCCCTACTCAGCACCTGCCATGACCGACCGGATCTAAACCCTAGCCAAAGCTAGATCTATTAACCCTGCATCAATGGCGGCCACACCAGCTCCGTGACCACAATGACAAGATCTAATCTGAACACGGACACGGAGGAAGGGGTACCCAAATTCCTTTTATGATGTGTGATCTACTATAGAGGTTGAACCAAGGATATGTAGACAGCGATGGGGTTACGTATTTCCTATAGTTGAGTGTAGCTGACATGTGCTTTATTGGATTAATGACTTCTGTATAAGCTATAGTTACGTACTAGTTAGGCGCTTATTTGCATACTCTTGCTCTGTTGTGTTGACATTCCATAGAAGCTTTAGTTAATAAATGCCTTTGTAATCTAGAAAGATGGAAGAACTTGGAATACGTGTGGGCCCAAAACTTGTGTCTCCAATGGTAAAAAAGTAAAGCACAAAGGGTAGACACGGTGAAGATTTAGAATATATCCCAGAACCAGGGGAGGTAGTTGAGGGATTTCATGTTACAGATGAAATAGATTTAGATTTAGATTTAGAAGATGAGCCAGTACCCCTAGCAATTGAGGTGCTTGTTCTATCTTGTATTTAGTTCGGAGGGGGGGGGTATGTAGCAATACAATGTTTTACTGTTTGGATAGCAATGCAATTTGTACATGCTTGCTACTTAAGTTTATATCTCCAATTTTAGTGTTCGGGTCGAAGGAGCCATAGAGGAGGCTCTGCCAATAGGACAAAGGTAAGCAGCGCTGCCATGAGACCTAGGTGAACGCACTCCAAGCGAGTGAATTCAACACGACCAGGAGAGTTTGGTCATGGAGTTCGTACTCGGAAGGCTACCGCTGGCAAAAGGGTGGAGGTATCAGCAGTAGGAGAACATAATTCTCCATCACCACGGACACATGTACCCAAGAATCAATTCAAACTTCATGAATTGACTGGAGACATTTGTCGGGACGGCTCCCTAAGTAGCCCTATTAGAGAGTGCCCATGGCCAGATGATGATAGCCATGCCAAAGAGGAGCCCTCTGAGCTAACTAGCCCTATGAGAGACTGCCATGGCTAGATGATGATAGCCATGTCGAAGAGGAGCCCTCTGAGATACCTAGCCCTATGAGAGACTGCCCATGGCTAGATGATGATATCCATGCCAAAGAGGAGCCCTCTGAGCAAACTCCCATCTCCACCCACCCGCAGAACAATGAAAGTTGCCTAGGTTGGTATTACCTTATAGATGTCTATCAATCAATTCGCACTAGCTATTTGATTTTCATGTTACTTTTCTAACAATCTGAATGTATGAAAACTTTGTAGTACCATTGCCGAGAAGTGCGAGGAAGCCAAGGTCTTGAACTCATGGAATTTTGCATAACAAAATGAGCAAATCAATGGGAGGATTGAGGATGCCCATCTCTGTTGTCGAGGGGAACAGAAGGCCACATGATCTAGTGCAAGCCGTCAAGTTTGCCTCAGAGGCAAGTGTAGTAGTCAGGCATCAAATACCAATTTTGACACATTGGAAACATTACAAGAAGCCCTCTAGTGTCATCCATTATAGGAATTTTGTGGAGAGGCTAAGCTGTATGTATGGGTATCCTCTCTTGACATTCAACTCTGCTTTGAGCAACTTTAACGGATTTACTTTTCATTCACACTACTGCGTTTAGTCAAGGCTGGACATTGACAAGGCTCACCAACCAAAACAAGAAACTTGCTGGAATGTATTATAGTGTGGGGTATGGTAGGCACACTATAGGTTGAAGAAAACCTACTTCAATGGTGTCCCTGCTAATTAGATCCGTATGACCTCTCATGTCCCGTGCATGAGTGATGAACAGTGGTGTGAACTTGTCGAGACTTGGTCTAGTGCTAAGAACAAGGTGTGTGTGAACCCATCGATTTCCTATCTAGTCTTGCTATGGTCTACTTGTGTTGCAGTCTAACACAAATGAAGCTATAGGAAACATTAGAGATGAACAAGCAAAATAGTGCAAAAGTGAAGTACCACAAGTCTACAGGATCTCACTCCTATGTTGTCCAGCTGCAAACATTTGTATGTGATGGTTGTGTTTGCCTTTGTATATATATAAACAGAAACTCATGTGCAATGTGAACAGAAGGAGAACAAGAGGAAGGCCGCAGAACATGATCAAGGACTTGATGAACAACATGATGATCCAGGACTTGAACAACATGGTCAACCTGATGAAGATGTTAATGCTGTGGAAGTCTTCAAGGACTTCCATACTAGTAAGAAAAAGGGCCTAAGCGATGCAGCAAGAGCAGTAGTTGTAAGTACATTTATTTGCTTTCCTTAAAATCTACTGAACCCATTGTCATAAAAGAAGGAAATGCAACAGGAGCCTAATGTGGCAACATCATTTAATTTTGTAGTTGCAATTTTACACTATTCAATATGGTACCTATACATTGTGCTTATATAATCTCTATCGGATAGGCTGCAAAAGACCTATGCATTGTGCTTATGTAATCTCTATCAATAGTTGTCTGAGGAAGTTCTATGCAATACTTGTTATAAATTAATCTCTTGGGGTTTTCAGTTGAAGTCCTCTTCCACTATCTATAGCGTAATGTTTTACTGATTGAATTTCGCAGAAAGCTATGCAAATAAAACTTGTTGCTGATGG
Organism: Miscanthus lutarioriparius; assembly: GCA_904845875.1. Lineage (NCBI taxonomy): Eukaryota > Viridiplantae > Streptophyta > Magnoliopsida > Poales > Poaceae > Miscanthus > Miscanthus lutarioriparius. The sequence goes on along the minus strand of CAJGYO010000007.1, from coordinate 129,246,020 downwards.
GTAGCAACCAATGACTAGTGCTGATGTTGTTTCCAAGGTTCTCTGCCTCTACTAGGGCAAGCGCCCCTCCCAAGCAAGTAGCAAAAATCTTTTTTTGAAGAATGCTGCTATCCTGAGAAGCTCCACTAGAGCAGAGACATTAGCGGAGATGACACTTCAGGAGCAGCTTGCTGGTGAACAAGAAAGTACATCTGAGCTCATCGATCTAGTGGATGAACTGAAGGTGAGGATAGAGAAGGCTGAAAGGGAGCTTGAGGAATTCAATAAACAACAACAAGAGGAGTACAATAGGCTCAGTGAGCTAGTCTTGCGCTTAAGCTCTCCTGGTAATTAATTCTCTGTCTTCAACTCCTGCGGCTTGATGCGGTGAACATTTGTGGTCTGTTGTGTGGACGCATGTGATGGTTTGATATTGGGATACTCTGTCAGTGGTTCGCTGCTGACGTGTGAAATGTTAATTGTGGTTATTTGATTGCTAGGCCGAATTGTTATGTAGTTAATCTGTGTAGTAGTGACAATCTCGAATTACTTCTATGATGAATTGATTGTACTCCACGCTGTATAACCAGAATAGGCCACGTGATCAAATAAAAATGTGACACGTGGAGGAACCAGTGCATGACACGTGAAATAGCCAGAGCACGTCATGTGGGCTATTAAAAATCCAACACGTGGAAGGATGTCGTCAAGCCACTGGCCGAATAAAAATGCAAAACATGGATGGACAGTGCAGTGACACGTGGTCGAATAAGAAATGGCCACGTGGACCAATAAAAATACGCCACATGGTCCAATGAAGAAGTGACACGTGATCCAACTGCAACACGACACGTGTGTCCATAGAAAACTGACATGTGGAACAACAGCAACACAACACATGGTATAGTAAGAACCTAAAACATGCAAGAACCAGAGATGGCCACGTAGCGCAACAAGAAGGTGACACATACCTGAACCATCTCCAATGCAAACGGCTATAGCATGTACGCGTGAAAAGCATCTCCAACGGAAGCACCCACCAGCATGGCAACCCTCCTGCCACGCATGCCAAAACAGTTCTATGACGTTCTGTTTTTGTAACAAATCAAGCCACTTCTATGACATTTTACGAAAATCGTCATATAATATCAAGTGTGACGCGACTTCTATGACGAACCGGTTTTCGTCATAAATTCGTCATAAAACTAAAATTATGATAAATTTGGCTCATTCAGTGATGAAAGCTGATCGTCATAGAAGTGAATATTCCTATTAATGGATGTAGAGAGACGATCAAAGACAATTTTCACATTCACGTGTGAGTTAGACGGAGACGGACCCAAGACAATGGGTGGAGAGAAATTTTGCCTCTTTAATATTAGGTATAGATTACTAGGCCTTTAAGTTTGCAGATAAGATTCCTATACAATTTAGATCGTGATCATACCACAGAGATTGGGTTGGACGGTCCTATATATACCGCCTATCGGCCAATGCCAAAACGTATCTAATCAAGCAAGGGTTTTTGTCTCTTCTCGTTGTTATGCCGCCGTCGTAGCTTCTCCATCCCGAGCGTCTATGTGCACCGGTGTTCGACAGAGAAGGTCTCCATAACCCTCATCTTTGCGATCCAGCACTCGGAGAGGATGAATAAGGTTTTTGGGAAGCGCTTTCGCACGACTGTTCCCAACCTGCACGATGGCTCATTTTCCAAAGCAGACCGCGTTGGGACATCGTCTGCACCGCCAGCAGATTCGCCACATTATCAACGACAACATTACTCCACCTCTCATCGATGACTTTGTGCCACCACCAGCAACAACGTCTCCACCACCAGTAACGTCGTCTCCCTCCGTAGACTAAAGGTACACACCATGTGATCCAATCTGTTATCACAGTATGCCTACTGGCTTGATCATGATGCCGTTCGTTATGCCTGCTGTCCTAATCTCGTTGTCGTTCGTTATGTCGCTATTCATGTTGTTCGATCTAACTAGTATGTTAGGACGGTTCACGATAGTATATGAGATCGTCATGATTTATATTCTGGTTTTAATATGAAAAATGCCTACTTTTTCAACACCACTTAGCAGTTATCAGTCATGAGACGAGATCGTGATCATGAGACGAGATCGGGTCCGACAGTCCTATATATACCGCCTATTGGCCAACGCCAAAACGTGTATAATCAAGCTAGGGTTTTGCCTCTTCTCATTGCTATGCCGTCACCGTAGCTTCTCTATCCTAAGTGTCTGCGTGCACCGGCGTTCGGGAGAGTAGATCTCCGGAACCCTCGTCCTTGCGATCCTACACTCGGGGAGGACGAATAAGATCTTTGAGAAGCGCTTTCGCGCGACTGCTCCCAACCTCCACGACGGCTTGTTTTCTAAAGGCTGCGTCGGGCCGTCGTCTGCGCCGTCAGCAGATTTGTCGCATCATCAACAGCAACGTTCCTTCACTCCACCTGTCATCAACGACTTCGTACCACCACTAGCAACACCGTGCCCTCTGCATACGAAAGGTACACACCCCATAATCCAATCTGTTATTACAGGACGCGTGCTGTCTTGATCATGATGACGTCCGTTGTGCCTGCTGTATTGATCTTGATGTCGTTCGTTATGTTTCTGTTCATGCTGTTCGATCTAACTAGTATGCATATTAGGACTGTTCATGATAGTATCTAAAATCGTCATGATTTATGTTCTGGTTTTAATCCGAAGATCGCCTATACTTTCTCAACACCAGTTAGCAGTTATCAGTCCTGCATGTCATTCTCATGTAGAGAGCACACCAAACTATACTCGGTAGAGACCGGAGCCATACCTTTCGTACCGTAAGAGTCGTCTAACGCTACACACATCAACAAACTATGTATATAAAATATTATAGCGCGTAACGACACATAAATTGGCGAGCTCTCGCTGGCTTTGGAGGCAGTAGGAGCACCCCATTATTGATTAATCAGCGGTTAGCTACGCGCTAACCCAGGGGACGGCCGGCCGGATTAACAAACTAACTTGGTCGGCATAATTTTAAGTGGCCTTACCTTTCAAAGTCGGACCAATGGGACAGCGATACGAGGACCAGTGGGAAGCGAGTCTTTTGGGCGAGGGCGTGGGCGTGGGTGGCCACACCGAGGGCTAGCTAGCTGCAAGGTCTGGTCTTGAAGGGATATGATATACTGCAGCAGCTCCGTGCCCTTCTGAGCATGCATGATTAATTAGTTAGCGGTCGCGCGACTCCCCAAAACCAGCCTGGCTAATCAAGGTCCGCGCTCCGCTGCTGCCGCCTGTTGGCGTGCATCTACCGGGAAAAGGGGGAGAGAAAAAGTAAGTAGCTATAGGCTATAGCCTAGCTAGTTTAGTTAGATGCCCTAGAATGAGGGATCAGCTGAGAATTTGGTGGTTGACATGAGAAGTGCCTAGCTTGCCTCCGCCCTCCTTGCTTTGTCTGGTACAGGGTAGCTAGTAGCGGTGGTGGTGGTGGCGGCGTCCCTCTCCTCCTCCCCCTCCCTCCCACCTATCATTCTTCTAATCTAGCAGCGGCAAAGCGTGGTGAGGTGAGAGCGAGCCAGAAAAGAAGGGGCAGGACGCTGTCTTCCTTTCCATCCGATCCATGGTGTCTTTTCCCCCCAGCCCTCCTCTCAGTCTCACACACCACAGCACAGGCACAGCCGCACAGCCCAGCCATGACCTCATCAGCTCCGTCCTCCTCTCCTAGTAGTCCTAGCTTTCCTATTCATGCCTTGATAATTCGCTAATTCTTCGATCTGCTCCTCCCAGGCCTCCTTAGCTTGTTTACTGCTCCCTTTGCTTTCGTTGCTGCTGTTCCATCTCGTAGGTTTCGTTGTCGTCCCTGGCCGCCACTTGAGTGATTTGTTAGCAGATAAGATTGAGGCCTCAGAAATAAAAAAGATCCCGCCGCGAGAAAAAGAAAGAGGGTGAGAGGAGAGCTAGCACTAGCAGCAGCAAGGAAGGAAAGAATAACCTAGCAAGCCTGTGCTGTGAGGTGAGGATGGATCCGGTCTCAGCATCCATACACGGTCACCATCTTCCTCCACCATTCAACACCCGCGACTTCCATCACCATTTCCAGCAGCAGCAGCATCACCACCAGCTGCAGCTCAAGACCGAGGACGACCACGGCAGCGGCGCGCGGGGGTGTTCGGCTCCCGCGGCACCATCAAGGGCGACCACCACGAGACTAATGACGAGAACAGTGGAAACAGCAACGGGAGCGGCGGCGGCGGAGGAGACGAGCTGGCGCTGGTTCCCCCATCTAGTGGTGGCGAGCCAGAGGGCGGAGGAGAGGGCACCCCGCGCCGCCCGAGGGGCCGGCCGGCGGGGTCCAAGAACAAGCCGAAGCCGCCCATCATCATCACCAGGGACAGCGCCAACACGCTGCGGACGCACGTCATGGAGGTGGCCGGGGGGTGCGACATCTCCGAGAGCATCACGGCGTTCGCGCGCCGCAGGCAGCGCGGGGTCTGCGTCCTCAGCGGCGCCGGCACCGTCACCAACGTCACCCTGCGGCAGCCGGCCTCCCAGGGCGCGGTCGTCGCCCTCCACGGCCGGTTCGAGATCCTCTCCCTCTCCGGCTCGTTCCTCCCACCGCCCGCGCCGCCCGAAGCCACGGGGCTCACCGTCTACCTTGCCGGCGGCCAGGGGCAGGTGGTGGGAGGCAGCGTCGTCGGCGCACTCACAGCAGCCGGGCCCGTGGTGATAATGGCAGCGTCTTTCGCCAACGCGGTGTACGAGCGGTTGCCGCTGGAGGAGGATGACATGCTCGCTGCACAGGCACAGGCCGACAGCGCAGGAATTCTCGCGGGTGCGCAGCAAGCAGCGCAGCTCGCCGCCAGCGGCGTGGATCCAAGCCTCTTCCAGGGACTGCCGCCGAACCTACTCGGCAACGTGCAGCTGCCGCCAGAAGCAGCCTACGGATGGAACCCGAGCGCCGCCGGTGGCCGTCCGGCGCCGTTCTAATAATTGATCAGCCCGCACGCAGCTTAGATGGTTAAGTGATTTAGCTTTCTTCTTCCATCTTTTACTTGAATTTGTATCGTGGAGAATTTCCGTCGGAATTGCATATGATTTCGCATGTTAATTAGTAAGTTATCTTAATATTGTTTCAGAATATGTAGCTCGATTTCTGCCATTTCCTTTCGCTATTTCTTGTGTCGTCATGCATAACTCTTGTTGCTGTTGTTGACTTGAAGCCGGGTTTTGTAACCTTATCAAAATCATCTCTTTTTTCCCCCCCTGTATTCAGTACATCAATTAGTCCTTTTTTCCGTATAGGACATACTAACTAGGAAGAAGGGCAAGAGAGGAAACTGGCCTGGGAACGAATTGAGGAATGATAAAATGGTATGGGATAAGCTTTGGGAACATGTGGAAAGATGAGTGTACTTTTACCCTGGCCTGTGCAAACTTCTGACTCCCAAACCTTGGAAGTGAAGGTTTGATCGGTACGAGAAGTGCCTGTCCTGACACCACCACCACAGGCACCACCATCATCATCATTGCATGCTACAAATTCTGCCATCTCTTCCCACACTGCCATGGATACTCAGGCCTTCTTTAGTTCCTCCCCAATGCACCATATTTCATCGAATATTTGAACACATGCATAGAGTATTAAATATAGACTAAAAAATAACTAACTGCATAGATTGCGACTACTTTACGAGACAAATCTTTTAAGCCTAATTAGTCCATGATTTGATAATAAAGTGCTACAGTAACACATGTGCTAATTAGGCTTAATAAATTCGTCTCGCAGTTTACCGACGGATTCTGTAATTTGTTTTTTATTAATATCCTAATACCCATGCGACATCTAATGTGACACCCCAAAACTTTACACCCTGAAACTAAACAAGGCCTGACTCTTGGAATAACTGAAAGTCTCTACCCACTGACCAGTTACTACCGTCGTGTCCTGCTGCAGGACAATTAGCAGTGGTAGTAATTTCGATTCACTACCGGAATCCTCAAATTTACCGAGTGTTTTTATGTTTACCGAGTGTATTTCTCGGGCACTCGGCGACTAAGTTATTTGCCGAGTGCTGCGCTAAAAACACTCGGCAAAAAAAACACTCGGCAAAAGAGGGGGCTTGCCGAGTGTAAAAAAACACTCGGCAATGAGAGGGTTTGTCAAGTGTAAAAAAAACACTCGGCAAAGAAATAAAATCTTTTTTCTGGAAAAGAAGGAGAAAAAAAAATGGAAAAAAAACTTTGCCGAGTGCTCAGATCTAGAACACTCGGCAAAGAATTAAAAAAAATCTGGAAATAAAGGAGAAGAAAAAAAATAAAATAAAAAACTTTGCCGAGTGCTAGATCTAGAACACTCGGCAAAGAATTAATTTTTTTTTCTAGAAATAAAACCCCGCCGCACACCGCCCCCCTCCCCCCCCGACACCTTTTGCCTCCCTCCCTCCCTCCCCGACACACGAGCACTAGCTCCTCTCCCCTCCCGCCCCCGCGGTGGTCGGGGCCTCATGGCCGGCTCCTCCTCCTCCCTCCCTCCTCGCCCGCGCCGCCCATGGCCCCCCTCCTCACCGAGCGCCCCTCTCACTCCTCTCCCTCCAGTAGTGGCCGTCTCCCTCTCCTCACCGAGCCTCTCTCTCTCTCGGGATGGAGGCGGCAGCCGGCGAGCAGGGCGAAGGTCTGCTCCGGCGGTGGATCTGGCGCACCCCAGCGAGGAGCAGCCCGGATCCGGTAGGCGCGAGCGAGGTGGCGGCGCTCCTCCACCGGCGTCGGGCCGGCGATGCGGCGCTCCTCCTCCACCTCAGCTCTACGTCATCTCCGGCGCACGCTCTCTCCTCTCTCCCTCCGACGAGCTCCCTCCGACCTGGCAGCGTGGATCCGGCGAGCTCCACCACCTCGAGCTCCAGATCCGGCGGGCGGGTGGCGGATCCAGCGAGCTCCGCCACCTTGAGCTCTAGATCCGGCGCACCCCAGGCGGCGGAGGGGACGGCGGCGCGGATGGTGGTGGCGGCGGCGGTGCTGGTGGTGCGGGCGTGTTTTTTTTTTTTTTTGAAAAAAAAATTTTTTGCCAAGTGTTTTTTGGGTACTCGACAACTTCTTTGCCGAGTGCCCGACAAAAAACACTCGGCAAACTAGCGTTTGCCGTTAAAGGGTTTGCCGAGTGTTACACTCAGCAAACAACAACACTCGGCAAACCCTTTGCCGAGTGTTTTTTGGGCTTTGTCGAGTACCCCTGGCACTCGGCAAAACTCATGTATCCGGTAGTGATTGCACGTACTACTACCTTACAATTTCTTTTTTATTATGTTCCGCCACCACATACATCACCCGGCTCTAGGGCCCGATACCGGCCACCTCCATCGCCGTCCTTGACCATGATCGTTCATACATAACCTGAGTTTTTTTATCTACTTTAGATCCGGCATGAGCGCACCCTTGTCTCCACCACCTCCCAAACTCCCGCTGCTCACTGTTGCTGCCCTCCACCGTCACCATGCTAATCCTGACCTTCTCGGCCTCCTTCTCTGGCTGATGCCCCTGTCGCTTGCACCACCCACCCGGCGGGCGGCGCCCCCGCTGCCCTACCCTCTATTATTGTCTTGACCACCAACATCATTGATCTCGCGGTCTCCCCAGAAACCCCCTTCAAATTAAGCTGGTAGCTATGGAAACTCCATAACTCGTGAAACCCCGAACCCTAATGCCAGAGTGGCCGGTCTTGGTCTCTAGCAACGGCATGTCCATTTCATTTTGTCCTTTTTTGTCTGCATGCATGCCGCACGGGTGAATCCTGGTGCACAGGATGATTAAGCATTTACCTTTTATATATACCAAAGTTAACTTGATCTGTTTGGTTTTGTTGCTTGATTGTTTCAGTGATCATACTGCACTTCTACTAAAATATTATTCATGTAACACCCCTGCTGTTACGCATCACTAAAACATGATCATATCATCATCATGCATAGTAATCACTCATAGTAGCTAATCAAGTTTTGCATCCACTAAAAACAATGTTATTTGATTAGCAATGCAATGCATGTGTGCTGTAATGTGTTGAAACCAAAAATTCTTTTAAGGTACTTTGTGACCTTCTATTTTGAAATTTCACTAAAATACTTGAAAATTATGCTCTAATAAACTTTGAGGTGTGAAGTAGGTACTTTACACTAGTGTCAAGTATGGAGTATGAATTCCAGTCCAAACCTCTAAAATTTGATCTCCAAATGTGAATTCAAAATGTGATTTCAACACAACCATTTTTGGCTAAGTTGTGGATTTCGACATTTAAGTTCCATTTTGGGGAATTTATTAAAATGAACTTCTCAAATAAACTTGCTTCAACCATTGTATCGTTGATTGGTACAAAGATTGTACTAACCAATGGTAATTTTGGTTGAGATGTTTGTCAACTAATTAATCACTAATTAATTCACCTAAGATGCTAAGTTAACCACTTTTCCAAAACCCTAACTGAATTTCCTGTCAGTTTCAAAGTACCCCTGTTCCTCATTCAAAATCTCTCAATCTGTTTAGAATTAGGAGATGATTCTTAAAGCAATATTGGAGATCTTACCAAGAGGAACAACTTTTATTTCTGGAGCTTTTCAAGTTTACATTTAGGGTCTGGAGAAAAATGAGGAAGAAGATTGAGTTTCAGGCTGCTACAGTACTACATCGGCAACCAGCTTGTCTGCCTGCTTCACCGGCGAGCTGCCGCCCTCCAGCACCGCCTCTGCGTGCGTGGACACGTCGCTGTTGGCGTGTCCAAGTTCAAACAGCTGCTGGCGCTTCTCGTCGCTTCACCCCGCCGTTATAACACGGTCCCGCAGGTCATCTCGCTCTTTCCCTGTCTCTGCTCCGCCGCCGCCGAAGCTCGACTGGTTAGCAAAATTCATCGCCGCCATAGTACCACCATCCTCTAGCTCTCACACCCAGCTCCGCCTCGCCCTTGCGCACCTTCTTGGTCAACTAACCTCACCTCTCGCCACCGCAACCTTCTCCAGCGTCGGTTGCCGCCACGACTACCCGTCTACGCCGCCGTGACCGCCTCCACCATGGTCAGGCCGCTCTGGTGAGTCTCTCACCAAGCCGTTTCGCGTACTAGCTCTGCCCTAACGTCCTGATTCTCATCGGCTCCTCTGTTTTAGCTGTAGAACTCCAGATGCACCAGAACGCCGCTGCGACGCGAGTTCTCGTCGTCGCCATCGTCCTCACCGTCGACCGTGCAGCTCCGCCTCGCCTCCGTCTTAACCATCACGAGCACCGAAGTCAAGGTGAGCTCCTAAAGCTAACCCAACTGTCTGTTTAAGCTCTACCAGGCCCGTATGGCTGGAACGTCACCACACCGGCGTGCTCTGCCGTGCCAAGCCGCCATGGTCGCGGTCACGAGAGTAGTTAGCCGCGCATGCTCGACTGACCCCTTGAGCGTGTTCGCATGAGCATTTTGAGTGCACTGGTGGCCTTTGCGTCGCCGAAGATCACGCCATTGGGCTGGTCCGTCATGCCAGAGCTCCGTCGAGCCGCCATGGCCGCCAACGGGGACGCTACCGTGCCGTAGAAGTTCAATTCTCTCTGCTAGTGAGTTCTCGAGGAAGAGGGTTCGCGTAGAGTTGGTTTCCGTCCCCGGAATCGTCGCCGACGACCAGGTCCGTCACACTGGAGTTCCACGGTGCCGCCATCGTCGACGGCGTGCTCGCTGGGATGCAGTAGAGGTTCGAATAGTAGCCTTGGGGATGAGCGAGGTTGAGAGGATCATGTTGGTGCAAGTCCTGCCGTCGGAGACCTCACCGGCGACGAGCTTTCGTCGGTCAACGCTGTTGTTCGCCGCGGTCAGCGCGGGAACACTGTGCCGTGGACCCGGGCCCCGCCTGCCAGTCTCTGTGGCTGACTGTGCGTGGGTGAGAAAAGGGTTTTTGATTTTTTTCAATTTTCAGAAAAGCATATTATGTGCTGATTCTTGGAAAAATTCATAATTAAATAATCCGATCTCATAAAAATGTGAAAAACAATTTGTAGCCTTTTCATAATGTATTATATCTAGGAAAAATATGAGATGCTAAAAATCAGTACTTTTGTTAGGTCTAAAAATTACCTCTTTTAATTAATAAATGCAACTTCCATGATTTTTATAGGCTAAAATAATTACTCTAAAATCATTAAACTTTTTGTGTATGCTTTATATGTTCAAATCAACCTTCACAAAAAGTTTGGCTTTGTTTTGATAAAAATAAATAGTCTACTTAATTTAAATACTTTTATGGATTAATAAAAATACCAAAATGATTTTTATAAATTCCTAAATAACTTTGATGTGATTTTGGGCTTGAATGTGGACCTTGGAACACTAATCCCTTGATGTTCCTTGGCAACTTGATCATTTTTCATGTTATGTTTATATTAAACTTGTTAATAATAATAACAATATTGCTTTGTGAATAATTAAACAAACCTAACCACGAAGGAAAGTTGTATTCAAGATAATTAACTTTGCTTAGTCATATTCATTCATGCTTAATACATCATCATTCTAAAGCATGCATCTTTTGTTTACGTTTAGTGATCGAGAGTGATGATCTTTTGTTGAGCAAGAGGAGGGTTTTCTGTTTGTGGAAGTTGGGTATCTTTTTGTGGTTATTCTAAAGTATCTGACAACCTCGACACCGAAGGCAAGCTCCGAAGCATAAACCATTTGCTTGTGTTTTACAAATGTTATTCACATAAGTCTATGCTTTGCGCATTTAAGTGAATAGGAGTTGGCTGATATGCCTTTTGACGTATGCCTCCCTTGACTTTTAATACTTATCCTTATCACCATGTTTAGTTATACTAATTTTATAATGCTTAGCCATGCTTAGTTGATAAGAGTTGAGCAATAAGATTATTGTTCTATACTCAGGGTGGTCCTGAGGTTTAATAATGATCATGAATTTAATTTGAGACCAGGCAGACTCTTTGCTTGCGTCAAGAATGGAGTCTTGATGTAGTGCCCCGCCTGTGTCGATTGAGGACCGTACCATTATAGATCTGTTGTGAGTCGATACCTTGTAGTACTGGCCACATACTCCGGTAAGTCTGATACCCTGGCTATTCCATTATGTGAAAGGCCAACCACGCACTGGGAGTGGAGAGATGGCGAAAGTAGCGTGTAAACACCCTGTGAATCCAACAGGAGTGGGGCAGGGAGGTGGAGTACTGTGCTCTCGGGTAGCGCTGGACCTGTTCATGTTTTGGAGGATCTGAGTGCGTGGTTTTGCTAGTGTGTTGCTATCTAAATGTGCAGCTACGGTTTTGCTAGTGTGTTGCTATCTCTACCGCAAAAGGTGTAAAACAATCAATGTAAATGTGGAAGCTAAAGAGCAAAGTAAAGATATGCAAACTCCCATCGACGACTCCGGTATTTTTATCGAGGTATCGAGAAGCACACAAGCTTCCACCTAGTCCTCATTGGAGCCCCTCACAAGGAATCCCTCGCAAGGGCCAAGCTCCCGGTCGAGTAACTCCGTGGATAGCCTCGGGCCTTCCCCGCATGCAAGTTGATCTCTGACGTGTGTTTCGGCAAGCCTCTCCTGGATGCTCCCTGCCGCCTTCACTATCAAGCTTCTAGCCGAAACGCCGCGGGCCTTGTTACCTCCGATACACGGTGGCGGCCACACCACAATCGCGGCTGGTGTGATCTCGCAAGACTACAAGCCCCTCCGATGTACAACAATGGTGTGCGCAAGCACCGAGTGGTAAGAGATATGCAAACCTCACTAAACACTAGGCCTAAACCTAGAGCAAGCGCATAAGCGGTGGTCTAATCAACCTAAGCACTTCGCAAAGCACCTATGCTAATCACCTAATGAATCACTAAGCACTATGTACATGAAGATCACTAAAATGGTGTATCAACACCCTTGATATGTTTTCTCAGCTCCACTGTCTCCAAATGGTCGGTTGAGGGGTCTATTTATAAACCCCACTGAGAAAGTAGCCGTTAAGGACGAAATCCCGCTTTTCTGCTACTGACCGGATGCTCAGGTCCTCCTGATCGGACGCATCCGGTCGTCCTGACCGTTAGAGCCACGATCAACTGATCGAACGCTATTAGCGTCCGGTCACATGCCACTGGACGCGTCCGGTCGCAATTTCACCGCTCTGGAACCTCTCTGTACTCGATCGGACGCTGTTGTCCTACGTCCGGTCGATTTGCTCTTCAGTGTCCGGTCACTGCTGCTGTCGAGCCTCTTGATCGGAGCGTCTTGCCACTGTGCTACCAGAGTCCGGTCCAGCGTCCGGTCACCTCTGTGAGCTCATATCTTCGTGATCTTTTGTCCGGCTTGGTTACTATCTTCATGCTTGGACTTTGCTTTATATCTTGAGTCTTCTCTTGTGCTTCTAGGGTCTTGCTTAAGGTGTTGATCATCAGATTATCACGTCGCCTTTGTCCAAGTCATGTCTTGCACCCTATTGAACTATAAAACAATCAGTTGCAAATTCATTAGTCCAATTTGGTTGTGTTGGTCATCAAACACCAAAATCCAAAGTAAATGGGCCTAGGGTCCATTTTTCTTACAATCTCCCCCTTTTTGGTGACTGATGACAACACGACCAAAGCAAGCAAATAATATAATTTGAAAATTTGAAACCTACCTACTTGCTAGGATGCAATGCAAGGGGCAAGATTATATGATGCTAAAAGATACTACTTGTAAAACTAAAGGATACCACATAAAAACTTATCTTGCCCTTGCAAATATCCCCATGTGGCATTATGGATATAAGCCTTGCTTCCTACAAATTATCCCCATTACATAGGCTAATCAATAATCCATTATCCTCCCTTTCTCGGACCATTACCACTTGTAAATTATTATGATCTAGCTTTTGGTCCTACAAATTAATGCTTGCTTTTGGTCCTCTAAATTCTCCCCCTTTGGAATCAAACACCAAAAAGAAAGACATTAGTAGCATAAGGGAGGGTCAAACTTTATGATCCTTTGTATGTAAAGTGGAATAGGTCATAAAATTTGACTCTCACATTATATAGACTAAGCTCCTCATAAATATATGCATACATATGGTAGAAGGCAAAGCATATGCATAATTGGTAAATTTTTGCTCAAGGGAATTTAATCTATATAATGCATGGAGAAAGCATATAAATATCAAAATGAAATCAACATGATGATATTGGTTTAGAAATACCACATGTGGAAACCAATTTGATTTCTACCACTTGCAATAGGTGGTGGAAATTTGAAGTATGATGCTTAACTCTGGGGACTCCATTTTCTTTGCAATGAGACTACTACACACATGATAAGCTTGAAAAGGTGTTAGTCTCAAGACATTCAACTTGTAGAGTAACCTCCCCCTAAATTTGTGGTAGCACGGAGATGATCTTCCTCACGATGTCTGCATCATCTAGCTTTGTTAATCCTATTGAATGGAGCTCATTGATAATTAGATTCAAACGAGAATACATATCACAAACAAGCTCATCATCATTCATTGTAAAGGAATCATAATTTTGTTTAGCTAGATAATGTTTTTGCTCACGAACATTAGATGTGCCGTCATGGAGCTCTTGATGTTTTAACCAAATTTCATATGCCGTATTTAAAGTGAACACTTGGTTAAACACATCCATGCTAAATGATTCAAACAAACAATTCTTAGCTCTAGCATTGAAATGCATTTCCTTTTCTTCACTCTTTGTGGGTTTATCGGGATTCTTAATGGGTTTCATCCCGTCATGAGTGACTCTCCAAACTCCCAAATCAACCGCCTCATGGTAACAAGCCATTCTCTTGTAGATTACCGTGACGCCTAAGAGGGGGGGGTTGAATTAGGCAACATAAAATTCTAACTCTAAACTATGGCCTCTTTTCCTAACCTTAGCAAAACCTATGCAAAAGATAAACTATCTAAATGTGCAACTACAGTTTTGCTAGTGTGTTGCTATCTCTACCGCAAAATGTGTAATATAATCAATGTAAATGTGGAAGTTAAAGAGCAAGGTAGAGATATGCAAACTCCCGTCGACGACTTCAGTATTTTTATCGAGGTATCGAGAAGCATGCAAGCTTCCACCTAGTCCATGTTGGAGCCTCTCGCAAGGAATCCCTCGCAAGGGCAAGCTCCCGGTCGGGTAACTCCGTGGATAGCCTCGGGCCTTCCCCACACGCAAGTGGGTCTCCGACGTGCCTTCGGCAAGACTCTCCCGGATGCTCCCCGCCGTCTTCACTATCAAGCTTCCGGCCGAAACGCCGCGGGCCTTGTTCCCTCCAGTACACGGTGGCGGCCACACCACTACCGCGGTTGGTGTGATCTTGAAAGACTACAAGCCCCTCCGATGTACAACAATGGTGCGCACAAGCACCGAGTCGTAAGAGGTATGCAAACCTCACTAAACACTAGGCTAAACCTAGAGCAAGCGCATAAGTAGTGGTCTAATCAACCTAAGCACTTCGCAAAGCACCTATGCTAATCACCTAATGAATCACTAAGCACTATGCAAGTGAAGATCACTAAAATGGTGTATCAACACCCTTGATATGTTTGCTCAGCTCCACTGTTTTCAAATGGTCGGTTGGGGGGTCTATTTATAAGCCCCACTGAGAAAGTAGCCATTGGGGGTCCCGCTTTTCTGCTACTGACCGGACGCTCAAGTCGTCCTGATCGGACGTGTCCGGTCGTCGCGACCGTTAGAGCCGCGATCAACTGATCAAAGCTGCCAGCGTCCGGTCATATGCCACCGGATGCGTCTGGTCGTAATTTCGCCGCTCTGGAACCTCTCTGAACTCGATCGGACGTTGTTGTCCTGCATCCGGTCGATTTGCTCTTCAGCGTCCGGTCGCTGCTGCTGCCGAGCCTCTTGATCGGAGCGTCCGGTCATTGTGCTACCAGCGTCCGGTCACCTCTGTGAGCTCGTATCCTCGCGATCTTGTGTCCGGCTTGGTTCCTATCTTCATGCTTGGACTTTGCTTGATATCTTGAGTCTTCTCTTGTGCTTCTAGGGTCTTGCTTAAGGTGTTGATCATCGGATCATCGCGTCGCCTTCGTCCAAGTCATGTCTTGCACCCTATTGAACTACAAAACAATCACTTGCAAATTCATTAGTCCAATTTGGTTGTGTTGGTCATCAAACACCAAAATCCAAAGTAAATGGGTCTAGGGTCCATTTTCCTTACAACTCTGATGTAACATGTTTATGTATTTGTGCAAACTGTTGTAATACTGCAATGTCTTTTGTAATGGATCCTGGTCAAAAGAAGAAAGTGGATGATTCGAGGTTCCCCGAGGACACCCGACAGACTCCCTGAGTTATCTGGCTCTCATGTACAGCAGTCAGAGGTCTTAAGGACAATGATAGGTGCATATGGGCCATATAATTTGGGTGGTTCTGCCACAATTCACCACCGAGTAAAATGGTTATGGAAATCAGGGGCATGCCTAATAGGTAGCCCCATGCATGCGCGAGAGATCAGACTCGGGAAAATATTGCCTCATCCCAAAAAGAATCAAAATATATGTTGCTTCTTGAGGATTAAAAAAATCAAGTTTGATTAGATTTATAGAAAATAATATCAGCATTTATATATTTGAATAGGTTTATTGTGAAAATATATATCATGATTAATCTAGTGACATTTTTTATAAATTATAAATATTAGTATTTTTTTATATATTTTTGTCAACCTTGAAATTGTTTGAGAAGCAAGATTTCATTTTTTATTCTATACGGAGGGAGTATTTTATGCAATGCTTTTGCTCCTGTGGTCTCCCGGTTGGGGATCTATGAACGTGACAACTGCACCACGTTGCAGGTAGAGGGTCAGTGGAAGTCGTACATTTTTGAGGCATACTGCCTGTTTTCAATGCCTGCAGCACCAAACAAGGGAGCACACGAGGTGTTAGATCTGGCCTCTATTTGATGCCATGCTATATCTCATGTTTAAATTTTTGTCCACTGCTCTGGTCAATTTGGACGGTATCTGTGTGATCTTGCACGAAGATATGACTGGTCTTCAGTTTTAAATATTTAGTTTTCTCTCCTTATAATTCGCTAGTAGATTTAAACTACTTGACCAATCATTCAAACTTGCATGACTACGTGTCTAGATGATATTAAGGGCAGTTCCAACCTAGAAGTTATGTGGTAGTTTCTATATTTGTGAAATCATATAGACACAAAGACATAGAAACTATATTTTTATTGGATAGTTTAGTTTTTTTGTCTAAGCACATGTCTTCTCTCTCCATCATCTACATATCACATCACTTCATATTTTAGTTCACGTGTTGATATTGTTTCTTATGGCACTCACAATGTTAGAAACTACAGATAGTTTATACTCCATCCGTTCCAAATTATAAGCTGCTTTGATTTTTTTGTACATCTATTTTGCTATACATCTAGATATAATATATGTCTAGATACGTAGCAAAATGGGTGTACCAAAAAAGTCAAAGCGACTTATAATTTGGAACGGATGGAGTATATGTTTATTAATTTAGGTCTTTCCCTCATCTATCTATCACATCTCTTTATGTCTTGGTTTCCATGTAGACATGGTTTCTTATTAAGAAACCATTTCCTCATCTCTCCTTATTAAATCGCATGCTACATTGGCAAAATGCTTACGTGGCAGGGAAATTTATGCACATAGAAACTATGATAGTTTCTGCACTGTGAGTGCCCTTATCTAAGAAATTATTTCTTCCTCTTTCTCTCTTCTTATTGCAGTGTCACATCATCTTTTTGTTTAGTTGTCATCCTAATTAATAAACATAGAAGCCATCTTGTTTTTTTTTGGTTGGGAGTGCCCTAAGAATAGGTGGTTTCCATGGCATTAATTAAGGTGCCCAGTAAAATGCTTGATGTAGCATTGAAATTAAGGAGAGATAAGAAAATGGTTTCTTATTCAAGAAACCATATCTAAATGGGAACCCAGATCGGAAGAGCTTAGATAATAGGAGAGAGAAGATAGATGACTGAATGAAAATTTTATTTGTAGGAATTATCCATTGGGAGTATAGTTTCCATGTGTAGTGTCTACATTAGTTCATGATTGGGACTACCCTAACAATGCTAATTAGTTCTTCCTTCCTATTAGCTTGTGTGCTACTATTATTCATAATATGAGCAACTACGATATTCGACCAAGACTGTCTTGTTAAAAATTATCCCTCACATCGACATGTTGGCCGTTAATCTCCACAAATAGAAATGGTGATTAGATTTATCAATACAAATAGACAACATCAAAGATGACACAAAAGGCACAATATTTGTTTAATTTGTAAGGTTGAACTGAAGATTATGAGCCTAGTACTTCAACTACGGGCCACTACTACAAATTGGATTTCAAGAGACTATTGCCTAGATTAACATAGGTGGGCATAAACGAACACTGTGTCTATAGATTGAGAAGGGTGCCTATAGAATAGTTTTTACTTCAAATTATTGGATACTATATTATCCAAGCACCTCAGTCCACCCCTTGGTAATGGAAACTTCTGATCACACACCAGGTGTAATTTTCATTGGAACTAGTTAGCTAGTATCCCAAAAGGAAAGGTCTTTTGTTTTGAGGGAGCATGAGAACTTCTTGCTAGTAGTTCAACATGGATGGTTAGTCCCTACCTTTCAGCATGACAAAGCCAAGCACCTACTGCTAGGTTCAAAAATCTAAGAATACTCAAATCTTGGTAAGCCCATCTTTCAAGTCTAGCTTCAAATTTCAAATGTCAAATTGACCGTGTCTTTTCTAGAAATACTTGAACAATTCAGAGATCTATCTTTACCAAAATGGAATTTCAAGGAAATAATAAATGACAAGCTCCTTGCTCTACTAAAACAACACAAAACTTATTGGAAACAGAGAGGGACAACTAAATGGGTCAAATTGGGATACGAGGGAACCAAAATTTTTCATGCAAATGCAACAATTGAGCATAGGAAAAACTTAATCTCCTCTCTGAAGAATGAAGATGGCAACCCTATTTTTACTCACCATGAGAAAGAAGAAATCCTCTAGACACATTTAAAGAAATATTGGGCACCTCAGAGGTGCATCAAATGCACTTTAACCTTACAGACCTGCTTCTTCCTTTAGATGACTTGTCTTGCCTCGAAGAACCCTTCAGCACAGAGGAAATAAAGGGTGTCATACAAAATTTACCCTCAGAAAAATCCCCAGGGCCTGATGGGTTTAATAATGAGTTCATCAAAAAATGCTTAACAATAATTTCTAATGATTTTTATAATTTAATCTCAGTTTTTCATCGAGGTGCTCTCTGCCTTCAGAGTCTAAATGGGTCTCTCATAACACTAGTACCAAAAAGGATGTAGCAAAAAAATGTTAAGACCAATTTCTCTTCTAAACTCCTCAATGAAAATAATTACCAACTTATTGGCAAACAGACTACAAAAAGGTTATCTTGGCTATGGTGCACAAAATCAATATGGCTTTCTCAAGACAAGGACAATCCAAGATTTTCTTGCTTGGTCCTTTAAAGATTTACACATGAGTCATCAATCAAAAAAAGAATTGTTAATCCTAAAATAAACCATGATGTCATGTTACAAAACATGAGAGCAAAAGGGTTTGGGGAAACATTGCTTTCATGGATGAGAAAAATTTGAGTCAGGAACATCAACAATGCCACTAAATGGAGTGTCAGGGAAAACTTTTCACTATAGAAATAGGGGTGAGATAGGGGGTCCCACTCTCACCTTTACTTTTTGTACTAGAAGCTGATCTCCTTGAGTCAATTCTCAATAGGGCAAAAAATCTGAACCTTTTGAAGCTACCAATCCCAATATTGCATACTCAAGACTTTTCAATCATCTAATATGCTGATGGCACACTAATTATTTTGGAACATTATGGCAGACAATTATTTATCATGAAGGCACTCTTAAATACCTTCTCTGATTCTATGGGTCTTAAGTGAAATTTTCTAAATCTATGATGGTGCCCATAAACATGCAGCCAGATAAAATTGATCATTTGGTCCAAACTTTTGGTTGTTCAAAGGGAACTCTTCCATTCACTTATTTGGGGCTGCCTCTTGGTCTCACCAAGCTTAAAGTTGAAGATTTTTTTGCATCAATTGCATAGATGTGAATAGTGTTTGGTCAGTACCTCAAGTTTTTTTTGTCTCAAACTGGAAAGGTTACAATTGACAAATTTAGTTTTCTCGACATGGCCAGCATTTTATCTTTTGTACCTTCAAAGTCCATGCCACAGTCATTGAGTAGATTGATAAGTATCACAAGCACTGCTTGTGGAGAGCTGCGGATATGCATGCTAGAACTACACCCAAATTAAGTAGCATGGACCATGGTCTGCAAGCCTAAATATGGAGGGCTTGGAGTTATAAATCTACGAACCCATATGGTGCCCTTCTCGTGAAAAGTTTATGCAGGTTCTTCAACAAGAAAGACATTCCATGGATACATCTAATATGGAAAAACATTTTTTTAGAAATGGGAAATTGTCATGTTGTTGGTATTGTGCTTAAGTAGAGAATTCCACAAGCACACAAAATATACCATTGTAGCACTTCACCCGAGAGTATTCCAGGGTATCACTATTTATTTTATCCCAAGGAAAAGCGATGGCTAGGAATAATAATAAACTAGAGATCTTAAGATTTACCACAAACTATAGTACCAAATATTGAAGAGGAGTAATCGAATGTTGGATAGGAAGGGTGATGAAGCAAGTGCAAAGTAGCCTAAGGATAATTTAGTAAGGTATAGCTAGGTAGGAGAACAACGAGAGAGTACAAGGTTCCTATGATTCAAACTCTACTCCTATGGTTTATCTTAGTCAGACAGTTGCAACATAAAGATTGAGTCCTTACAATAGGTACACTAGGCGATAGTCGAGACAATAGGAGGCAAAACTCCTACCCAAATCGGTTATTTTTTATGGGGGGCTTACCTTTCAAGAACTTGCCTAAGAACATGTGGTGGAATACAAAGACTAGACAAAGTTGTCACTACTTGCTAACTACCACAAACAATATGTGTGACAAGCAGCAACCAAAGGCAAGATCGAGTATAAGCACCACGCTTACACCTTCCTCACTATTCTACTTGTGATCACACAAGCCAATTAGAGCACCTAATGAAAGGCGATGATCATGTACAAGTGTGCTTACGGAATCATCAAGCTATTATAGAGCAACTATATGCTAAGACTAACCACAACAACAATATAACAAGTATAATGTTGCACAAAGTAAATACTAAGTAAAGTAGAGAAAGAATAATATATTGAATAAAAGTAAAGTATTACAAAATGGAAAAGGTACAAGAACTATACCAGACCAGAAGACCAGCTTCGGGAACCTAAGCAGAGCTCGACTATACTTCAAACTCCCACACTAAACTATCCTACTAAGAAGATAAAGTGGGGCTAAACTAATCTTAAGAGCTTTGAAAGGTCCTAATATGGTGAGAGGGAGGGTGAATAGCCTATTTAAAAATTCTACAAAGCACTAGATCAATTGATTAGTACGACAAATGGCGTAATGCAATTTTGCTCTAGCTCTACAAGGGTTGCAAGCCACCTATCCCAACAATTCTAGTTGCTATGATCACTAGGCGCACACAAGAGCTAAGTCACTACTAACTAAGCTAGTGTGCTCTCAAAGACTAACTAAAGAGCCATACTAACCAAACTAACAAGCTCTCAAAGACTAACTACACTAAAGAGCTTTACAACTAGTTTGGAAGAAATGTAAAGGAGTGAGTAGGGTGATTATACCGCCGTGTAGAGGAATGAACCAATCACAAGATGAATACCAATGCAATCACTAGGAGAAATCCAATCACAAGATGACACATGATTTTTCTCCCGAGGTTCACGTGCTTGCCGGCACGCTAGTCCCCATTGTGTCGACTAACACTTGGTGGTTCAGCGACTAATAGGTATCACACACCTAGCCCACCACAAGGGTGCCGTAAGGAACCTACCCACAATTGAGGTAACTCAATGACATGAGTAGTCCACTAGAGTTATCTTTTGATGCTCCGCAAGGGAAGGCACAAGACCCCTCACAACCATTGGGAGATGGCCACGAACAATCACCAACTCATGCCGATGCTCCTCCACTGCTCCAAGCCGTCTAGGCAGTGGTAACCACCAAAAGTAACAAGAAATCCGCAGCCACAACGATCCCCAAGTGCCACTAGATGCAATCACTCAAGCAAATGCACTTTGAATCACTCCCAATCTCACGATGACGATGAATCAATGATGGAGATGAGTGGGAGGTGTTTGCTTAGGCTCACAAGGAAGTATCATAGGTGAAAATGTCCAAGAGAGTGAGCCCAAGCCATGCCCCTTCTATTTATAGAGCCCCAAGGACTCAACTAGCTGTTGCCCGTCGGAGGCTTGACCAGACGCACCGACCGGATGCACCCCAGCATCCGGTCAGCCAGAGTCCAGTCGCTCTCAGCTGTCCATGTGTCCACGTTTGAATCCCGCGCATTGATCTTCAATGGTCAAAAATGGTCAGCGCAGCTAGTCAACCAGTGACCGGACGCGCTGCTGCAATGCACCTAACGCAGCACCACGTAGAGTCCGATCGAGTACAGAGAGCATCCAGAGCCAATTTTTGTCGACTGGACGCGTTCTGTCAGACACGACCAGACGCATCCAGAGTCCAGTCCTCACTATGCTTGCAAACCCTGCTAACGTTAGCATATGTCAGCGTTCACCTGACGCAGCCCCTGTGTGTCCGATCCCGGAGCAACACCTGTGTCTGTTCACCACCTCGCGCTGCGCCTCCACTAGATAGCATGATCGGATGCACCCCCTGCGTCCGATGCCAGCGTCCGGTCACTTCCCCGCGCCCTCGGCCAACTCTGCAACCTCAGCTAAAATTGATCGAACGTGGCAGGCAGAGTCCGGTCACTGCCCAACACAGAGTCCGGTCACTACGCTGCTCCTCCTTTTCTTTTTCTATCTCCTCAACCGCTTCACCCTTGCTTCCAAGTTGCTAACCATAATGTGTAGAACTTGTGTGCACGTGTGTTAGCATTTTTCAAAGCATTTTTACAAGGGTCAAAGTTAGCACACTAGGTTCCTAAATGCATATGCAAGAATCATGTCACCTAGTGGCACTCGATAATCGCTTAGCCAAAGATTTCCCCTCTTTATAGTACGGCAATCAATCCTAAATGTGATCACACTCTCTATAGTGTCTTGATCACCAAAACAAAACCTATTTGATACCTTTGCCTTGATCTCCTTGGTTTTTGTTTTTCTCTTTCTCCTTTTCAAGTTAAGCACTTGATCAACATCACATGTGGCCATCACCTTCACCATGACCATCTTGTAGCTCGACAACTTGGATTGGACTGCCTCATCTAATTCACACACTTAGATCAAAGGTTAGTCCTAGGTTTCTTCAATTATCCAAAACCAAACTAGGGCTTTCAATCTCCCCCTTTTTGGTAATTGATGACAACCTATTTACAAAGATATTCAATGAAATCTTTCAGGATCCATGTTGCTTGCCCAAGCATATTACCATGTGTAAAGGATATGGACAAGTTTCATAAACCCAAATTGGTAGTTTAGCTCCCCCTACATATGTGCTAAGAGTTTGGATTTGAAAGCTTGCACATATGCATGGAAAGGAAGTTTGGGAGAGTAATAGCTACCAAATGATGCTAAGGTGTAAAGAATGGACCTTTGAAGCGTGATACCAATTGGAGTTGTCATTTGAACACCAACCTTAGCACCATGGTTTGCTAGATACCACTTGAAAAAACAAACAAAGAACTAGATACCTCATGAGATCAACATTATAAACAAGGCTCTAGTACCACTCAAAAAAGTTCAAGGAATATCTAGCTATCCTATGCATGCTAGTTTTTATTTCATCAATCATTTTCTATAATCTAGCACACACCACACAAGCATGGAAAAAGAATTTAATACTTGTTCCATGCAAGCAAACATATGTAATGCACATTCAAATACAACATACAAGTTTATGAGCTTGCTCCCCCTACTTGTGTGCTTCAAATTTTAATTGATCCCTGTTGGTATTTATTAACGCACACAGATAAATCCGCAAGTGCACGGATACCGCTATAGCTTTCACTCAGAGGTATTCCAAGTATTGTATCCACATATAAACATGTTAGACTAATTACGATCTAAATTAACTAGGGGTAGCAACAAGGTTAGGATAAATAGGAGCGTAGAGAGGATAACTAAGGTTTTCTTGTTCTGACTTGGGTAAGCTTATGTCTTCTACTATTCAACTAGGGACATTACTAGGGAAAGACACCAGCAGAGGATGCTTTCCTTTACAACTGCGTCCTATGTGAGCCTATAGACAAGAGGTGGACTACAAAGGATCAATGAAGCTATATAGTACAGGCTATATAGAACTTATGTCACTCACGTGATCTACCACCTTCTGGAATGCATGGTGCATCCATGATTAACCCAAGTCTAAGCACCACGCTTACACTTACGATTAATACTTTACTCCTCCTATGTAGAGAATAAAGCACTCAAAAGAGTCGCAAACCTAATGAAGAATATAAACAAGATGCTTACTTGAATCAGAAGTTGATTACCAGAGAAATCTCAGAAGCAAGCTCAGGTAGAACTTGAATCCTCCAAGGTACAAGCCGTAGAGAGAGCACCGACAGGTCGGCACCTCCTCCATACTCTTCCCTCACTCTCTATCTCACTATTTATATTTATAAGACTAGATCCTATAGAGGACTAATCTTCTCTTAATAGTTGGCTCTGATCCTGATGAGGAGAATATGAATTAGGGTTTTAGGATGGCTCTAGAGAGGGTGGCAGGGGCTGGTATATATGGCCCAGAGCGTCCAACGTGAGCCCTCGGATCAAACTGACTTAAAGGACGGCGTAGATGCAACTTAAGAGGTGGTGGGGAACCAACTTAGCAACGAGGGGCTGACTGGTGGACCCTAGGGGCCGGGCGGCCTGCACGTGGGGTCGGGCAGCCCCACATGTCAATGTCTCGGGCTCCGCTTCGGTGGAGAGCCTCCTAGAGTCTTCTAGAGTCTTCCCACGTCGGTTTCGCTATGGGATTACGTGATTTCCTTTGACGAATAGGTCCCCCTTGGTGGTTTTCTGGATAAACCCTGCTGAAAACACAGATTCACTAAAACTCATGGAATTTCTTAGTTTAAACCCCTATACCTATGTTTGGTGATGGAATTAAGTATAAATATAAGTTATGTTGATGGTTTATAATTGATGTTAGTGGCCGTCAACAATCCCCTTACAATGTCATTTCATTTGTTTGCTCTCCCTATCTCTTACTATCTTTGTGAATTTCTCTTCCCTTTGTCAACAATTAGCACAAAAGGTGAGCTCAAATTTTAGATAGGTTGGGGTGAAACCATGTTAAGTGAGGATCATTTTCACAATTTGGTTCAATCTAGATCACTTCCAAAAGAAATTTAACTCGGTTTGATCCAAGGGCAAGCTTCTTCACACCTCATTTCAAGGGTTATCTTGACCATGTTAAGTTAAACACTTATAACTCATTCTCTAGATCAAACACTAGGTTCACAAGCCCACAAACATGTCATATGCTACCACTAGATCATTTCAAGTATAGAAGCAATAGTGGTACCATACAAACATCAAATTCATTTGATTTTCATGAATGAGCCTTAGACATGATAGGAATGACTAGATGCACTAAACAAGTTGTTGATGGTCCTTAACTCATATTTTCAACTGCCAATCTTTACGTAAAATCCAACCAAACAAACACCAAACTTAGTGATAGGGTTTAAAACTAACATCTTTCCACAAGTTTTGGTGAATTATCTTTTTGCAGGATGACTTACATGACAAGTATAGAAATATGACAAGAATACACAATCACGCAAAGAGCATTTCCATCCTACAAATAGAAAAAGAGGAGAAAGCCCACCTACCTAGCAATTCTGGACCCAAAACCCATAGAGGCCCACTCTAGAAGATCAAAGGAGATCGCATGATGAAACTAGACACAAGGTGGCCAACCAGGGTGCGGGCGGGCGCACCCCTGGTGGCTCACCTCGGGCCCAACCTTGTCAGGTTGGTTCATACCGCCTCTCCAAGGATGGTTCACAGGGTTTTGGCTAGGTTCAATGCACCTAAACGACGGTTTGCACTTTCCATGAGGGGATGAACCATTTTCCAAGGACCCCCTCCTCTCCACCTATAAAAGGAGGCCATCCTCTCCTCATTTGAGGACAACACACAACAAGAGAGCAAGAAGATAAGAAGAGCTTCATTCCTACCTAGGCTTTAGCTAGAATTAGAATAGGGAGTGAGTGAGCTAAGAGTTGGAGGAGTACCAGAGTATCGGCTACCTCTACTTCTTGTACTTGGCAACCTTTGTACATTGAGTGGATGGAGTGCCGGGGTTGTTGGCTCTCTCTACACTTTTACCTCAACGTACCGAATACAACTTGAAATATAAGGTTCGTGTTTATCTTTGGTGATGAGTTCTTAAGAAAAGTTATCTTTGATAACTATATTCTTGTGGGTTCATTGTCCGTCCCTGTGACGGATACTCAAGTAGAAGGGCCCTGATAAAGATGGATAACCCATGCATGCATGCTAGAGTAGTAGTTGATAGCATAGACGTGGTGTCTAGGCTAAAGGCTACCTTCGTTTGCCTCCTACTCTACGGTTGAGGGGTAGGCGGCAAGTGGTGACAACCCTGTCCATCCGTTGTAATCCCCTACGTCCGGGTATGGTGTAGAGCTATAGGTCTGCAATGCTTGGCAGACCAAGTGTTATCCGGTGCCCGAAGTAAGTCTATAGTGGCAAAGCTATCTTAACTTAGGTTCTCTATCCTTAGAAAACCTCACTACCTGAGCTATCTTTCTTCTTGTTATCTTAGACGAACTAGCTAAGAGGCTTTATAGATCCATTCCTTTGGGAAAATACGATACCCTGAATACTTTTAGGTAAAGTGCTAGACGATATATCCGTGTGCTTGCGGATTCTTTCGCTTACGCTAAAAAATACCAACAAGCATTTCTGGCACCATTGTCGGGCAACGGTTGTCGTAATTATCTCCAAACCTAGTTTGCCTGTGTATCCTTTTATTTTTATCTTTCATTTCTTTTATTCTTTTCCAATGGAGCACAAAACAATTCATCAACTTTCTGCTCCCAAGGGTGAGTGATTAGAGCCACCACAATCCTCGAAGCCAATCACATCTTCTAGCTATGACCTCCGCCCTAGCTTTATAGCCATGGTTTGGGAACAAAACTTCTCGGGGTTAGATCATGAAAACCCATATCATCACCTACGAGAATTTGAGCAGCTTTGTGCATGCCTAACCATTTCGGGCATGTCACATGAAACTCTTCAGTGGAAGTTGTTTCCCTTCTCTCTTGATGAGAGGGCAAAACAATGGTATGCCCATAACGTAGGGAAGGTAAAAGAAGATTGGGAAGAATTGAGGAACAGATTCTGTCTCACGTTCTTCCCTATATCTCGAACCGCTTCCCTATGGCAGGAGATTCTCAATTTCCAACAAAAAGAGAAGGAAACCATAGGTGCAGCTTGGGCTAGATTTTCACTCCTAACACACTCTAGCCTAGACTTGTCTATACCAAACCATGTGTTGTTATAGCATTTTTGGTTAGGTCTTAGCAAGGAATCTGCCCTATAGCTTGATATCACTGCTGGAGGTTTGTTAAACCATAAAACCATAGCGGAAGTAGAAGCGTTACTAGACCGCATTCTAGAAAACACTCCTCCGCTAGAACCCCTCCGTGTAGAGCCCAAATCAAGCCATAAGGAAGTCTCTTCGGCTGAGTCTGAGCCCATAGCTCCCATTCAGAGACCCTCACCCAAACCGGAAACTTCGGAGGAAGGTTTCCAACCTTCGGAATTTCCATTTTTCGAGGATGAATTTCATGAAGATTTCAAAAATACCTCGAAATACTCTTACCAAAAGAGACCACCAGTTCCTGTCACTCCCCTCGACCCTCTAGACAAAGAATTCCTTAGGGAATCCATTAGGGAGTTGACTTCTATCCTAAGCAGCGAATGGGTAGAGGAAGCAAAGTGTTCTTCTGAAGAAATTCATATTCGCACCCCTTCTTCAACCATCCAATGCCAAATCCATAGAACTACGGTGGATGTACTTTACAATCCTACTATCGGAGCAAACCTCATGTCCACATCTTTTGCACACACCTACTTAGGTGCTAAACCCCTTGCTCCGACAAACAAATCTCTTAGGGTTGCCCCACGCTCCAATCTAGAAGGACATGGGATCCTGCACAACATCACAGTGCATCATAATAATGTTGAAATGTCCCTTGATTTCCATGTCTTTGACATCCAAGATTTTGACATCATAATAGGGCATCCCCTAAAAAATTCTTCATAGTGCCACCCACATCAGGGGACCTGGACATAAAGATGGGGAGAGACACTTTCTTCATTCCTATCACTCAAGCTAAAAACTCGGTGGCAGAATCTCTTCCCTATTCAAAACTGCCCGAGGAGGTCATGTTGGTTTTGCCCTTTGAATCTCCCGAGTCGACCTTAGAAAAAGATGCCAAACTCTTCATTGAAGAGGAGGATGACTTAGGTGAGACCATAGACCTTCCCAAGGAGGAAGCACCGGCATAACCTCCGGTTGAACTTAAACCCCTACCCGTTGGCCTACATTATGCTTTTCTTAATGGCGACACCAAAGCTCCTATGATCATTAGTGACAAGCTTACTAATGAGGAGACAGCCAAACTCATCACCATCCTAGAGAAATGTAGGCCTATTTTTGGGTATTCCCATCAAGATCTTAACGGGATAAGTCCAACGCTCTGTACCCATCGCATTCCGATAGACCCTTCGAGTACACCAACTCGAGAACCTCAACGTAGGCTCAATAATGCGATGCGGGAAGTTGTGAAGAAGGAAGTCCTCAAACTTCTTCATGCTAGGATAATCTATCCTGTACCACATAGCGACTGGGTTCGTCTTGTCCAAGTGGTACCAAAGAAAGGAGGCATGACGGTCATTGAGAATAATAAAAACGAGTTGATCCCATAATGAACCGTCACGGGGTGGATTATGTGTATAGATTACCGAAAACTCAACTCGGCTACAAAGAAAGATCACTTCCCGTTGCCTTTCATTGATAAAATATTAGAGCGGTTGGCGAAGTACTCTTTCTTCTATTTTCTTGATGGGTACTCGGGGTATCATCAGATTCCTATCCACCCCAATGATCAAAGCAAGACTACATTCACTTGCCTCGTATGGAACGTATGCGTACAGACAAATGTCGCTCGGGTTATGCAATGCACCCGCTTCGTTCCAATGGTGTATGATGTCTATTTTCTCAGACATGATTGAAGACATCATGGAAGTTTTCATGGATGATTTTTTGGTCTATGGAAAAACTTTCGATCATTGTCTTGAGAATTCGGACAAAGTCTTGCAACGATGCCAAGAGAAGGACCTGGTACTTAACTAGGAAAAGTGCCACTTCAAGGTCCAAGAAGGCATCGTCCTTGGACACCTTGTGTCCAAAAGGGGGATTGAGGTAGACAAGGCCAAGATCAAGGTTATCAAGCAACTACCACCCCATGTGAACGTGAAAGGAATCCGTAGCTTCTTGGGTCATGCAGGGTTTTATAGACGTTTTATCAAAGACTTCTCACAAATCTCTAGACCCCTCATGAACCTGTTAGCTAAGGATGCACCTTTCGAGTTCACCGATGAGTGCTTAAATGCTTTCCATACCCTTAAGAAAGCACTCATCTCAGCGCCAATCTTCCAACCACCCGATTGTTCGCTACCTTTCGAGATCATGTGTGATGCTAGCGACTATGCTGTCGGGGCGGTCCTTGGCCAAACCAAAGATAAGAAGCATCACGCGATCACTTACGCTAGCAAAACATTGACTGGATTACAACTTGACTACGCTACCACAGAAAAAGTGCTTCTAGCAGTTGTTTTTGCTGTTGACAAGTTTAGGTCTTACGTAGTAGGAGCAAAAGTTATCATTTACACTGATCATGCTACATTAAAATACTTGCTCACTAACAAAGACGCTAAACCTAGATTAATAAGATGGGTACTTCTACACCAAGAATTTGACCTTGAAATAAAAGATAAAAAAGGAGTAGAAAATACTATCGCAGATCATTTGTCGTACATGCAAGTCACTAATATGCAGGAGATACCAATAAATGACTTCCTACGTGATGACATGCTGCTGAAGGTGACGGACTCCAACCCTTGGTACGCGAACATTATGAATTTCATGGTCACAGGTTACGTACCACCAGGGGAGAACAAGAAAAAGCTACAAATAGAAAGCAGACGTACCTGTACAGGGTGTGCTCTGATGGCCTGTTGAGGAGGTGCGTGCCAACGGTAGAAGGAATACAAATCATCGAGAAATACCATGCAGCACCGTATGAAGGCCACTACGGAATATTCCGCACACAAGCCAAAATCTGGCAGTGTGGGTTCTTCTGGCCGACGATGTACAAAGACACCAAAGAATTCATCATAATGTGTTAAAAATGCCAGCTGCAAGGAAGCATCACCGCTCGCAATGCAATGCCCCTACACTACAACCTGCAAATAGAGATATTCGATGTATGGGGCATTGACTTCATGGGACTATTCCCAAAATCCCATGATAGCGAGTACATCCTTGTCGTCGTCGACTACGTAACCAAATGGGTGGAGGCCTTACCATGCAAAGCTGCTAATGCCAAGCATGCCCGAAGGATGTTCCATGAAGTGATCTTCCCTCGCTTTGGAACACCTAGAATGGTCATAAGTGACGGAGGGTCTCATTTCATTGATAAGACCTTCTAAAACTTTTTGAGGGGGCTTGGAGCAAAGCACAACATTGCCACCCCTTACCACCCTTAGACAAGCGGTCAGGCAAAAACTTCAAATAAACAAATCAAAAACATCCTGCAGAAAATGGTCAACAAGATGGGGAAGGGCTAGAAGGACAAGCTACCTGATGCACTTTGGGCATACAGGATAGCTGATAAAATCCCCATTGGCACGTCACCATGCCAGCTCCTTTATGGAAAAAGTTGCCACTTACTAGTCGGGCTAGAGCATAGAGCACACTGGGCAAAAAAGAGCTGGAACATGGATGTAAAACTAGCCGACAGAAATAGACAAAAGCAAATCGCCGAGCTAGAAGAATGGAGAGAGAAGGCTTACCACAGTGTCAAGCTTTATAAAGAAAGAACCAATGGCACGATCACCGAATCAAGCAAAAAGAGTTCAAGGAAGGAGATAAGGTACTACTATTCAATTCCAAAGTGTAACACCCTAAAATTTGCATATTTTCAAAATAGAGGAAATTGATTTGTTATGCATTTTGTGGGTAATTGAATTTAGGGAAATAATAATTTTATTAAATTAAAATCAAATATAGGTTAACATACGTGAGTGTGCATTCATGCTGTTGCATAATATTTTGTATTGCTTGGTTTGAAGTCGGGTTTCAAGTTGAGTTGAAATTTCATTTTGAAATTGCTTTGGAAAAAATAGAAAAGGAAAAATGAATTTCTTTCCTCCTTTCCCATTTTCGGTCTGCTGGCCTAGTCCACCCGCGCGGCCAGTTTCCGCACGGGCTTGCTTCTTTTCCTTTTCTCTGCGCTGGCCCGCTTCAATCGTCGCGGCTTTGCTTTTCCTTCGCGTGGCCCAGCCGAGCGCCCGGCCCAGGTCGCGCTGCCCCCCGTGTCCCCCATCCCGCAGCGGCCTAGCAAGGCAGCTGGCCTAGCTCTGCGCGCCACGCCGCATCCCAGTCCCGCTGACGCGCCGGGGCCACCCGTCAGGGCGCCTTCTCCTTCCTCGCGCCATAATAGAGCCGGAGACCACCGCGCCGATGTCGTGTCTGCCTCTGCCACGAGCCGCGTCGTGCCTCTCAAGTAATCTCCGCCTCATAAATAGCCAGAGCCGCCTCCGCCGCCCTCCTTATCCCGCCTGGCCGCAAGTTTTTCACCCACACAAGCCCACATGCGCGCCTCGCCCTAGCGCTGTCGCAACAGCCACCGACCGCCGAAGCGCCGCGCCGCGCCGCCTCCGTTGCTCCTCGCTAGCTCCTCTTGGGTCCGGTGAGTCCATCGTCGCTCCCTCTATCTCCCGGGCTTTTTATTTCGTCGAACCGAGCACTGTGGGTCCTTAACCGAGATCTCCGGCGAGCCAACCATGGCACCGCCATGGTCAATCGCCGCCAGTCCTGTTTCGGCCAGTCAAGTTTTCTCTCTCTTTCGCCCAGATGAATCCCAGCCGTTCAGATCCAATCCAATGGCCCAAGACCGAAGATACCCCTTCACTGCCAGTTTTTCAAAAACACCCTTACAATTATCTAAGACTTAACCCGCAGTCCAAAGCGTGTTTCCTGATTCTATTTTCTCCATTTGAAAGCATATTTTAGTTCGGTTAGATTGAAAATACGTTTTCAGCTATTTACAGTTTTGTCACTCAACTTGTTTTAGCCATAAAATCTCCGTTTTAACTCTGATTTGATCCGTTCAAGTTGCGTTAGGTTCATAATTAAGTAATCTACATGTTTATACTACTATTAAGCAGGTTTTCAACTTTTAAAATTTGAGATTAGATTTAATCTATTATTTTACTATAGGAAATCTTGTTTAATTCATAACTTCTTCGTTTTAGCTCTGATTTTTGTGATCTTCGCGTCTGTGTGTTCGTAGCGAGACGTAGATTCATTTTCCAAACTTTTCATCTTGATTTTATGCTGTTGGTGTACTATTCTAATCTATAGCTTTGTTTGCTTCGCATGATTGCTCCTGGATGTTTGTATGTTGTTGTGTTATCGAGAATAGACGGGGAGCAATTCGTGGGAGATCAAGGGTACAACTTTGATGAGCAGGACCAGAAGGAGTACTTTGCTCAAGGCAAGTATAGCATGGGATTATCCTTGTTTCCTATTCACTTTAATTCAATAAATTCATGTTGCATGTGTCGCCTTGATAGGGATCCCCTAGAATTGAACTTTTACCTTGTTACCTACGGGTTATGCATTTGGGTAGCTTTGCTAGTGCTCAATTAATCCATGATCTTGTAACTTGACTAATGGTATATGCAATAAACATTAAAATATGACTTTTTAGCAACTTGGAAACAAGGGGGCCAGAGTATTTAGCTACTTTCTAAATGCTTCAGATTCCTCTCCCTAAGGACTTATCTGTAAGTGATCATCCGGGACTTACAGTACGGCTGTGAGTGCTACATGGCTCTGGCTTTAGCTCAATATGAGGACCTTTTCTAGCTTGTTAGTGGTTACCTTTATTGGTGTAAGAATGGCTTGCCGAATTGGGTATAGTGCGGCCTCTGTCCCCATGTGTGTAGGTTGCGTGTCAATGTGCCATCGGGAAGGGGGGCTCTACATCTGTTTGTCGAGTGAATCTAATGGCTCTAACTTGTTAGACGAACCTTTGAAAGGCTTCATAGTGACCCCTGCCTGCTCACCTTGGAAGTGTTTTGGGAGTAATTAACCCGGGCATGTGGGTATCACGACTCACAGTGAAAGTGTACAACCTCTACAGAGTGTAAAACTGGTATATCAGCCGTGCTCACGGTCACGAGCGGCCTTGGAACCCTTACGGAATAGATGAACACTAAGGATTATCTGTTTATGCTATTCATTATTCATGTTTACATTTGATCATGTGTTTTGCATTGGGAATTGAAACAACTTGTTGCTACTCTTAAGCTAAAATTGTGACAACTAAAAGCTGAATGTTGTTAAACCTGTGTCAAGCCTTTTGAGCCTCATGAACCCCGTGTTACACTTGTTGAGTACGACATGTACTTACGCTTGTTTATTTTCATTATTTGGATAAAAATCCCGGATGAGTAACAGATGACTATGGGTATGATGATTTTCCTGAGGACTTCTAGACTTGTGGTCAACCAGTCGATGTCCCTATGAAATGGAGCTTCCACGAGAGATCTTTTATTACTTCTGCTATATTTATGTGATAACTCTGTCCTATTCGTGATGTAATAAACATTTGTGACGATACTATTCATAATTTGTCGACTTATGTGTGTGACTGATCTCTGGGCGCACATAATATTTTGCACTCCATTTTATCCTTAAAATTGGGTGTGACAGATTGGTATCAGAGCTATGTTGACTGTAGGACGCAAGCCTAGTTAGCAATGGTCGTTTTAGTTTCTTTTGCTTCACTCATTTCATGCTTTCCATCTCACCCTTGATATTTGCTAAAGTTTTATGCTTCTTTTGCCTTATTCTATTATGAAAATGATTGCTTCTAATCTAATCTAACTAAATCTAATTCTGTAGATGCCTCGTGCCAGCAAGACTGCCCGCATCAGCACCGGAGGGTACTACCCGCCTCGTGGTTTGTCCATGGAGCCTGAGGAGGAAGAACCTCAAGAATAAGAATTTGATTCGCCAACACTGCCAACACCTGTACCCTTGCCTGAGCCAGTCCAGGAGGAACCCGAAGAAGTCAAGGTCGTCCACCTGTCCGATGATGATGATGAGGAAGACGTCGTTGAAGAGGATGAGCCGATCCCACCCCTAGGGTGGACGACAAAGGTGTGGTATAAGCCGGGATGTGAATCCTCCGTTTCACATCACTGACTCATGAGCATGCTTCAGACCTACTACGGCGACTGGGATGCAACTGTGGAATACGTCTGCGAAGAACATACACACCCTCTTGAAGACACCTATTGGAAGACCAGGGTGTGCATCACCATCAAGGATGAACAGAAAGACGCATACCAGCTGGATTCAAACTAGGCACATCGTGCTCACTGTGCCACCATGGAGGACAGCATAGAAGATGCAGCCACTGAAGCTTGCATAGGCCTCCGTGGTCGTCAATTCGAGGATATGAAGAATGACCAATATCGATTCCTCCCTCACCAACACCCAGAATTGGGATGGGCGATGATGGACCTGCAGGGCACGGATCCAACAACCCAAGTGATGGTACATTTTGGCTATGAGTCCGTAGCTAAGATTCGCCGACTGAAGGATCAGTTGAAGGCACAGCAGAAAACCATCAAGAGACAACGACAGGTGATAGATGAACAAAGGGTGTGCCTCAACTTGCCAAAGATGTACGAGGAGCTTCCCCATAAGTCTCGCCCATAGAAGTTGGAGTCCCTTTTATGTAATAAAACGATAGCAGAACTTGTCAAGTTAAGTCTAGTCGAGTCTATTAGTGTGGTGTGAACATTGGTGTGCCTAGTTGATTTGTTATTGTGTTTATGTGTGAGTTGGATCTTTGTAATATATGCTGGAACTTTGTGGGCATGTCCGCAAGTTCCATAGTTAAGAATATTAAAGTTTGGGTCAATAAATAGTTGGGTTTGGTATATCTAGTTCTCTCGGAATCTAGTTTTTCGGAACAGTCTGCCTTTATCTCAATGTCAATTAAAATATACATTACCAAAAAATATGGAATTTTTATGGGAATAACTAGACTTAAGTATCTTTCCAATGCCTCTGGAATCACCCTCATGTCTGATTTTATTTGTGAGATATCGCTGTTTCAAGATGAAGTTTCTGCGCAGTCTGGAATCTGGAAACAGTTTCAGTTATATCCTGTTTTTGAGTAACCTAACGATAGAATCCGGGAATATGGTCTGAATAAAAGTTGTATATAATTTCTTAAGATTTCCAACCATATAAAGTACGCCTATTTTGGATTTCTAGAACTCGAGATATGACTGTTTTACTGAGCTGCTGATGTTGAGACTCGTCCAGAAAATTTTCAGAATGTATTCTAACTTGAAAATCTCTAAACCTTGAATATTTGTGTTGGATGGCATATGTCTAGAAGAGGAAGAGGCCGAGGTCATGGAGGTGTTCCCCCACATCAACCACCACCACCGCCACCGACGATTGAGCAACTCTTGGCAGTACAGACATAGCTCATGTAAGCGATGGTGCAGAATCAGCAGAACCAATAGGTTGGTGCAGCACCCCATGATAAGCGTGGTGAATTTTTGAAGGGCCATCCCCTAGTGTTCTCTCATGCCATTGATCCACTAGAAGCAGATGATTGGCTTCATGTAGTGGAGAAGCAGCTCAACATAGCGCAATGCGATGATCAGCAGAAGGTGTTATATGCTTCAGAGCAGCTCCAGGGAGAATCTCAAGACTGGTGGGAGTCATTCGAGTATGGATGTCCCGCTAATGCTCCTCCTGTCACCTGGTATGAATTTAGAGAGAATTTCAGATCTTACCACATACCAGAGGGATTGATAGAGCTCAAGCAGGAGGAGTTCAGAGCTCTAAAGCAGGGATCCATGTCCATTGCTGAGTACCGTGACAAGTTTGCTCAGTTGTCATGTTATGCTCCAAATAAAGTTATTGATGATGCTGATAAGCAACGTCATTTTCTCAAGGGTTTATATGACGGTCTGCAACTCCATCTTATGTCCAATACATACCCTAATTTTCAGACGCTGGTGAATCGCGCTATTGTTATTGACAACAAGCGCAAGGAGATGGAGGCCAAGAAGAGGAGGCTTTAGGGATAGGCCTCTGGAAGTAATACATGTCCACGTACTAATCCTCAGCAAGGTTTCCAGCAGAGGTTTTAGGGACCCAATAATTAGTGGAATCATGGTTAGTACCCTCAGCGCAACCAGAACCAACAGCAGAGTGCCAATCAACGTCCTCAGCAGCAGAGTGGTCAACAGACACCACGATAGGGAGCGCCTAACAACACTCCCATGAAGACTAGTGCCCCAAGCACTCCCAGCAAGTGTTTCTATTGTGGTAAAGAGGGTCACCTATCTTATAATTGCCCTGAGAAGCCCAACCAGCAAACCCCCCAAAGACAGAATAGTTATCAGAAGCCAGCACCCAACACAGGGAAGGTGAACCACGT
Organism: Miscanthus lutarioriparius; assembly: GCA_904845875.1. Classification (NCBI taxonomy): domain Eukaryota; kingdom Viridiplantae; phylum Streptophyta; class Magnoliopsida; order Poales; family Poaceae; genus Miscanthus; species Miscanthus lutarioriparius. The sequence continues at coordinate 129,210,134 of CAJGYO010000007.1, read as the reverse complement.
GTCTACCGAGACGGCGCTTGCAGAACCAGAAGTCATGCTCGGTACGTTCGATGTTAACTCAACCCCAGCCACTGTTCTTTTTTATTCTGGAGCTTCACATTCATTCATATCACAAGCATTTGTTAGAAACCATAGCATACCATTATATGCCATGCAAAATCCCATATTAGTAAACTCATCGGGTGGAAGTATGCAAACTTCATATCATTGTCTTCCGACTAGTCTACTCTTGAGGGGGGTAGAGTTTAAAGTGAGCCCCATTGTGTTGAGAGCATCTGGTATAGATGTGATTTTGGGTATGGACTGGATGAAGCAACAACAAGCAGTGATTCAGTGTAAGGAGAAGGTAGTTGTTGTGACTGCACCGAATGGAGAAAGAATCAGTGTGGATGTTGTAATACAAGCACAGCCGACAGCCACCGTGAACCAGCTTGATGATAGCATCAACAAGGAGGACCTAGTGGTTGATGAGTTTTCAGATGTGTTCCCCGATGATTTGCTAGGTATGCCACCTGACCGTGACATTGAGTTTATTATTGAATTATTACCTGGAACTGCACCTATAGCTAAGCGTCCATATAGAATGGGGGTTAATGAATTAGAATAACTTAAGAAACAAATAAAGGAGTTATAGGAGAAAGGTTTTATTCGTCCTAGTTCGTCACCTTGGGGAGCACCGGTTATATTTGTTGACAAGAAGGATGGTACTCAGAGGATGTGTGTTGACTATCGGTCACTCAATGAGGTTACTATGAAGAACAAGTATCCGTTGCCTAGAATTGATGACTTGTTTGATGAGTTGAGAGGTGCTTGTGTTTTCTCTAAGATTGATCTTCGTTCTAGCTATCATTAGTTGAAGATTTGTGCAACTGACATACCCAAGACAGCTTTTACTATGAGGTATGGTTTGTATGAGTACATTGTTATGTCATTTGGTTTGACCAATGCACCTGCCTACTTTATGTACTTGATGAATAAGGTGTTCATGGAGTTTCTGGATAAGTTTGTGGTGGTATTCATCGATGATATATTGGTATTCTCCAAAATGGAAGAAGAGCATGTTGAACATCTGAGGTTGGTCTTGCAGAAGCTCAGAGAACACAAGTTGTATGCTAAGTGAAGCAAGTGTGAATTTCGGTTGAAGGAAGTTTCTTTCCTAGGACATGTTGTCTCTAATGGTGGAATCGCAGTAGATCCAAGCAAGGTGAAAGATATATTGAATTAGAAACCACCAACAGATGTGGGAGAGATTCGTAGTTTCTTGGGATTATCCGGATACTATAGAAGGTTCATAGAAGGTTTTTCTAAACTTGCCAAGCCTATGACAGCTTTGTTGGAGAAAAATGCTAAGTTTGTATGGTCTGAGAAGTGCTAGGCTAACTTTGAAGAGTTGAAGAAGAGGTTGACTACAGCCCGAGCGTTGATTTTGCCTAATTTGAACAAGAGCTTTTCTATCTATTGTGATGCATCTCGTCAAGGTCTCGGATGTGTTCTTATGCAAGAAGGCAGAGTAGTGGCTTATGCTTCCCGACAGTTGAAAAAGCATGAGTTAAATTATCCTACTCATGACTTGGAGTTAGCAACAGTGGTTCATGCTTTGAAGATATGGAGGCACTATCTTATCGGGGCATAAGAGTGACATCTATACTGATCACAAGAGTCTAAAGTACATTTTCACTCAAACAGATCTGAATATGAGACAGCGTCGATGGTTAGAGTTGATCAAAAATTATGATCTGGAGGTACACTATCATCCTGAAAAGGCGAATGTTGTTACCGATGCTCTTAGCGGGAAGAGTTATGCCAAGGAGGTGCAAGTGACATCAATGTCAAGTGAGTTGTGTGCTGAGTTTGAGCGACTGAATTTGGGCTTTGTCACTAATACAGTGGAGTTGGTGTTGGAGCCTAAATTGGAGCAAGAAATACGTAAAGGACAGTTACAGGATGCGAAGTTGAAAGAGATAGCGGAAAACATAGTGATTGGTAAGGCACCAGGTTTCCGTATGGATGACAATGGAACTCTGTGGTTTGGGAAGAGACTATGTGTGCCTGAGGATAAGGCTATACGAGAGGCATTTTTTTGTGAGGCACATGAGTCTGCTTACTCTATTCATACTGGGAGTACTAAGATGTATTTAGATCTAAAAGAGAAGTATTGGTGGTATGGACTGAAGAGAGATGTTGCTGAATATGTGGCTTTGTGTGATACATGTCAGAGAGTCAAAGCTAAACATCAAAGACCTGCAAGATTGCTACAACCAATGAAGATACCTGAGTGGAAGTGGGAAGAAGTTGGTATGGATTTTATAGTTGGGTTACCACGTACTTAGAGAGGTTATGATTCAATCTGGGTAATAGTAGATCGGTTAACTAAAGTTGTTCACTTCTTACCAATCAAGACTACTTATAATGGACCGAGGTTAGCTCAGTTATATATGGAGAGGATAGTGTGTCTACATGGAGTTTCCAAGAAAATTGTGTCTGATCAAGGTACTCAATTTACATCTTATTTTTGGCAGCAAGTACATAGTTCGTTGGGAACCAAGTTGAATTTTAGTACAGCATACCATCCTCAGATAGATGGGCAAACTGAGAGAATTAATCAGATATTGGAGGATATGTTGAGAGCTTGTGCGTTGTAGTACGGTACAAGTTGGGACAAGAGTTTGCCTTATGCAGAGTTTTCATATAACAACAGTTATCAGAAAAGTCTCAATATGGCACCTTTCGAAGCTTTGTATGGACGAAAGTGTAGAACCCCATTATTTTGGAATCAAACGAGAGAAACTCAAGTGTTTGGACCAGATGTTCTGAGAGACACAGAAGAGCAAGTAAGGATGATTAGAGATAACTTGAGAGTGGCTCAGTCTCGACAAAAGAGCTATGCCAACAATAGAAGAAGAGAATTGGTTTTTGAAGTAGGGGATTATGTTTACTTGAAAGTGTCACCTATGAGAAGTGTGAGAAGATTCAACATGAAATGAAACTTAGCACCAAGGTATATTGGACCTTTCAAGATTTTAGAGAGACATGGAGAAGTAGCTTATCAGTTGGAAATGCCTGAGAGTTTGACAGGTGTGCATGATGTGTTCCATGTGTCTCAACTAAAGAAGTGTTTGCGTGTACCAGAGGAGCAGATATCGTTAGAAGAGCTTACAGTTAAGGAAGATCTCACATATGAGGAGTTTCCAGTAAGGATTTTGGAGACGGCAGAAAGAGTTACAAGGAGCCGAGTTATAAAGATGTGTAAGGTTCAGTGGAATCGGTATACAGAAGATGAGGCTACTTGGGAAAGAGAAGAGGATTTGAGGAAAACATACCCGCAGTTATTTCAGTAAGCATCGTCCGAATCTTGGGGACGAGATTCATTTTAAGGGGGGTAGAATTGTAACACCCTAAAATTTGCATATTTTCAAAATAGAGGAAATTGATTTGTTATGCATTTTGTGGGTAATTGAATTTAGGGAAATAATAATTTTATTAAATTAAAATCAAATATAGGTTAACATACATGAGTGTGCATTCATGTTGTTGCATAATGTTTTGTATCGCTTGGTTTGAAGTCGGGTTTCAAGTTGAGTTGAAATTTCATTTTGAAATTGCTTTGGAAAAAATAGAAAAGGAAAAATGAATTTCTTTCCTCCTTTCCTTTCCTGCTTTCTTGGCCCCTGGTCCACCCACCATGCATTGTCGATGTTTCACCACCGATAGCCTTGCCACGGGGTACTACTCGGGGCGATATGTTCGAAGCTTCGGTACAGATGTTGAACTCGATGGTAAACGCAAGAGACAGTCGATTTATCCTGGTTCAGGCCCTCGATCGTAGATCGAGTAACGACCCTACGTCCAGTCGGCGTTAGCCTTTGCGTTGGATTGATTATGAAGTGTTATGTTGTACAATTGTCATCCCCTTCTCTCAGGAGCCCTGCCCTCCTTTATATAGTCAGGAGGCCAGAGTCCTAGTCGGTTTACAATGAGATTTCCTAGTAGGATTACTTAATAGTTCTACTACTAAGATTACATGGGAAGAATCCTAGTTGAACTAGATCTTCTCTCTCCCTTGCGAGGTGGTATCCTGTGGGTCCCGTGATCGACAAGCCCCCGAGCACTTCATGGTTGAGCTCGAAAGTCTTGCTTTGCTCCTTCAAGTCTTGTTGGGTAGGAACAAAATGTTATCCAAAGTGCTTTCGGAGTGAAACCTTGTAGCGCTTCTTGGGATCTTTGAGTGGTGAGTGCTTTGTGAAGAAAAAAGTACATCCATCTGGTTGTAGCCCCGAGCCTCTTGCTATTTGGAACAAGGAGCTAGAGGATCTTGTCTTGAAGTTGCTCTGATTGTTCGTTGAAGTTTTGTCAAAAAGAACTCGAATATGGCTCGTTCCGGGTTCTTTTTGTCGTAATGTCTTGAAGTGGTCTGCGTTGAGGAAGTCTTTTGGTGACGTGCGCTTTTTGAAGAAAAGTGCACTCACCGAAAGTGTAGCCTGAGCCTCTTGCTATTTGGAACAAAAAGTTGGAGGGTCTTGATCCTTTATGTTGTTTGAAAATTTGTGTTCTGAAGTAGTCCCGAGACTTGGATTATGTCATCATCCGAGTAGTTTTTGTGGCATCTTTCCGAAGCGGCCCTTTAGTCTTGGATTAAACCATCATCCGAGTAGTTTCGCGGCATGCGCCTCCGAGCTTATGTCCGGGTTCTTTTGGGTGAATTCTTGTCTTCAAAAAATGCGGGGCTATGTATCCCATGAGCCCGTGCTTTCTCTGAGTTCTTCTCTTTAGAAAAGAAGTCGGATGAAGAGTCTTGATGTGTCGTCGTCGTTGTAGTCTTGAGTTTCTTGTATTCTTGGTCCTTTGTCTTTGGTTCCGAGCCTCCGGAGTAGTTGAAATGAAGGCCGAGCTCCCTAGCTTAGTGTTGATTAAGCTATGATGTTTGGCCGAGCCCCGAAAGCGATATATCCGTGTTGTTTCGTTCGGGAAGAACTCGGATGCGAGGTCTTAAGCGTATTCTTTGATAGTCTGCTTTGTTGTTAGATGTAGTTGTATGATGGTGGTTGAGTGTGAACGCCTTTTGTTCACGGGTTGTCTTTGTCTTTGGTATATTCTTCCGAATATATGCCGTCGAGTAATCGCTTTCCTCTCTTTGAGTCATCCATTATTGAGTCCTGTCTTTTCTTTGTGTCCTTTGTTAGGCTTATTTCGTTGGTACTCCTAGTCCATGTGCGCCGCTCCTTTGGTCTATAAATCATCTGTCCCGAGTGCTTGTTTTCATCTATTGGATATTCTATTGAAACCTTCGTGGTCATGAACATGGTAGTTTGTGAAGTAGAGCAGCCCCCGGGCTTATTTTGTAGTTCCTGTGTGTCTTGTCGTAGCTGGAGGAAGCCTTGTGATAGGGATTAGAGGTAGGCTAATCCCGCGACAACATTGTGCTAGGATGTACGTGGTGGTAGTTGGAGGAAGTCTTGTGATGTGGGCTTCGTTTCTTCATCTGGCAGTTCTGGGTTGATCCTCGTCGCCTGTCTTTGATCGTCTTGCAGATCAACACCATATGCAGCATCACATCGGTCTTGGGTAGACAGATGCCCGCCGGCCTTCTCTGCTCCATGTTGTCTTGCCGTGCTGCCGATTTCCGCCTTGGGTGCACTGCGTCCGTCCTTTGAAGAAAACAGTGTAGCTGATGGCGGTTTGTCCTTCCGAGTAGCAATTTGGGACACGTAGTCGTTCCAGAGCCTAGCCGTGTCCGTGTTCCTCTTTGCTACTTTGCTTTTCGTGGTGCCATGTTCATTGGGTCTTGTAAGATTTGTAATCTTCTATTTTTGAAGTCGCTTGTAATGTAACGAATCTTGTCTTTAAGATTTGTAATCTTCTATTTTTGAAGTCGCGTGTAATGTAACGAATCTTGTCTTCTGAGTTGTCTTTTACTTTTCTGTTGTGATCCCTGTCGTTCATGAGATTACCGAGTTCTTTCTTAAATAACCGGGTTCTTTTGTTCCTTGTGAGGTAGCCCTTTCTTTCTTCTTTCTTTCTTCTTGGTTTGACGGGTTGTTCTTGTAGCAATCTGATAACCCTGCCGTGGTGCTGGACGGATAAGTCTAAAATCTGCCCGTTGGTTTGTACCGTTGTGTGGATTTGTGCCCTCCGTCGTTTTAGCTGCGTCGGTAAATGGACCGTTGCGTTCCCACACTGTGTTTTATCGGGCCTTGTGGGCCGTTTGTATCACTGAAAAATCAATTTAAAGACCCTTTATCTTCCTTTCCCTTGCTGCCCAGCTCTTGCCTTTAAACCCTAGCTTTCAGAAATCCACCGCCGTCATCGTCGCCGTCACCCGAGCACCATCATCCTAGCTTCATCTTCCTTAGTGCCTTTTTTGCTTCCGCCAGTTCATGGGAAAGAAGAAAACCGCAAGCAAGTCTCAGGCGACCTTCGTAGACGAGGAGTCATCCCTTTCTTTGATCGAAAACTAGGAGTTCGTGGCTATGAGGGCTGCTCGAAAGGTTTGGCCGGCTCCAACAACAAGCGAAGACCAGCTGCGCGAGCTCATTAGCGATGGCTTGATCCAACGCAAAGTCATCGCTGAATGGAGAGTTTCGGGCGAGCATCGGGTTACAGCTCCGGGTCCTGGTGAGATTGTCCTCTTCGTTTCCTTTGTCCGCGCCGGACTTTGCCTTCCTGCTTCCGCTTTCCTTCATCAGTTTCTTGGTTATTTCAGGGTTAGTATGAACCACCTAACCCCTAATGTCGTTCTCCATCTTTCTATTTTCGTTCATCTTTGCGAAGCTTTCCTTGGAATCCCTCCTTCTCTGTCTCTTTTTCGCTTTTTCTTTCGTCTGAAACCTCAACCCCGCCATGAAGAAACCAGCGTTCTTGGCGGTTTCTGGGATTCGATTTCGTCGTGGTCTCAAAATTAAGTTTTTGACTATGACCTGGTCGATTCTCAAAAAGATTGGCGTGCGCAAAGTGGTTTTCGCCGCCAATTTGATCCTTCCTTGCCGTCCATCCCGGATCTGGTCCTGTGGTGAATGACCGATGGGACAAGAAGCTTGAATCGCCTCTTTGAGATTCAAGTGATCCAACCACTCCTTGATAGGATTAGCATCTTTGAAGCAATGAGGGTTTGACCGGCTTTGGTATTGTTTCGAGCTTTCTTTCGTCGCGGGTTCAGCCTTTGAAAGAGCGGGAGCATCTTGGCTTTGAGTATTCTAGGGCCGAGGATCCTTCACGCATGGTCCCAGCTCTTGAGCCGACCGGTGAGGAGGTACTCGGCGTCTCGAAGATCTTGAAAGGAGTGAGCGTCATTCCTCCTGCTTGTCTCCGAAGTTCTCGACCAACAACCCGCCCCAGTGTGAGTTGTCTATCTTTTGTTTGAGTACTTTATGCACTCTTGCCGCATCCATTCTTGCTTAGCTTTTATTTGTCTCGGTGTTTTATCCTTTTTCGTAGGAGCTTGGGCGGAACTTTGTCGATCGGTCCCTCGACGTTCTCCCATTGCCAGTATGGAGATCGGGATAGACTTGTGGAACTTTTGCAATTAGTAAGTCCCAAACCTCTACCGCCCTTCTGGGGTTTCTTCCGGATTTGTTGATGTATATGAAGAATATGTTCCTCGTCTAGTCCCTCGCGGTCCTCGCGAGTTGTCCCGAAGAGGGGCGAACGGATGGGTCTTCATCGCCGCCTGCTGTCTCAAGAAGCCTCGCAAACCAAGTACTCCCTCGGGTACTACAGGTTGTTGCTAGCATACTCTTAGGTGAGCACATTTAATCTCTTTGTTCCTTTATTTTCTGTTTCTCTCTTGATCCGAGTACTTTTTATCCTCTTTTCAAAGAAAAGCTCTGGTTTCCTTGGTCGAGGAGGAAGAAGATGATGAAGTACCCCTCATCATGCGGTGGTGAGTTGTTTTTCATATTCCTATTGCATTGAATTTCTCTTCTTTGTCTTGACTTTTAGTCTTGAACTTTTTGAAGTAATCGAAGGTCGGGTGTGAGTTCTTCTGAGGCTCTCGTGCCGACTTCTTCTGAAGCTCCGGTGTTGAGTTCATTGGTAGCCTCGGTACCGAGCTCTACCGCTCCTCCAGTACGGAGTTCTTCCACGGCTCCAGCCCCGCCTCCTTCCGCGGCTCTGTTGTCGGCTATCCTGCTCCCGTCGCCGGGTGGCAGGGACGTTTTCACCGTCGTGGTTCCCCCTGCGAGGCCTTCTCTTGGCTTCGTGAAGAAGAAAGTGGTTGGGTGAGTAGATTCTAGCTTTATCTTTTTGGCTTCTATCTTCCTTCCTCTGGTTCTTATCGGTGCTTCCTTTTATCACTTTTTAGTGTTTCGTCTTCTCTCATTTCTTCATCGACTTCTTCTCTGCCTCCCGTCGTGCCAACGAGTTCCGAGCTCGGGACTCACAACATTACGTTGATGAAGTTGTTCTGGGGCTTCAGAGCTACTGGCGAGTTATGACTTGGCCGCCCCGGAGGTGATTGTGGCGTCGCGGCGGGTCCTTCCGAGGGTTTGGCTCCGGCTTCCACGGAGGTTGCTTTGGTCGTTCCTTCTTCGCCCCATCCGCCTCTCCTTCCCTTCTCTTGCTTCCCGGTCCTTTTTTCCGGTGACGTGGTGCAGCAGATTTGATGCCACCCCATCGGTTATCGGAAATGACCATCACTGGGGAGCTTGTCGACCCTCGCGACTTCTTTTGGTGAAAAGCTCCGGTGTAGGTTTTACTTGCCACTCCTCTTTTGCATGCTCATTTTTCTTCTGTCCTTACACCTTGTTTCTCTTTGCCTCTTTTTGCTCAGTCTTTCTCTCGTGATCATTCTGGCTTCATTTTCTCATCTGAAAATGAGAGAAAGTTGTCTTCCGAGGTGGACGCTCGAAAGCCGATCTCGACCTTCTCCGGGCTGAGTTGGAGAGAAGGCGTCAAATGCACCCAAAGAAGGAGAAGACCCTTCGTGCCGGGTAGTGGAGACGGAGAAGCAGAGAGATGCCGCGGTGGAGTCTGCGAAGAATGAATGCAAAGGTGTCGCGGGTTCTGCCTGTTTTTTCTTGTATTTTGACTTCTTTTTTCGTTGACTTGTTCTTGGGTGTCTTGTCTAGTTCTCCGAGTTGAGAAGCAGAAGCTCTCGGAGAGTATCGATGAAATGAAGGCTCTTGTCCGCTCTAGTCATAATAAATTTGAGGAGGTAATTGCTCATCTTGAGGAAGAACTCGCCCTTGCTAAGTTTGATTAAGCGTGGAGTCGACAGAGATCTTGTGTGAGAGCCCAAAAAACTATTGAAGGCTTGTCAGGGGGAAGTTGGCGACTGCCATTGAAAATTGGAACGTTTTGTGGAAATCTTTTTCGTTCAAGAGTCGATGTTCTCCGGACTGACCAATGGATGACGGGCAATCTTGGGCTGATTCATTCGGATTTCGACTCGTTTCAAGAGTTCGCGAAGAAGTGTGCCCAAGTATGTACCAAGAATGTGCTAGCCTAGGTCCGGGTCCTTGCTCTAGAGGCGCCTCTGTCCAAGATAGCAGAGGAAGCTAAAAGCCAAGAATACCTTGACGCCATTGAGAGGATGGAGCCTGAGGTTGAAGGTTTAGCCAGTAGGGTTGTAGACAGTATAAATATTGACATTTCCTTCCGATGACAATGCACGATCCGATTGACCGACTTCTTGTAATATTACACTCCTCTTTAAATGAAGATTCTTTGTTTTCGTTGATGTATTCTTTGCCTGGGTGTGGTCGAAGTTACTTGACTTGCTGAGTACTTTGTCCCATTTTTGTTTCTGCTCCGCAAAACAACTTTGTGTGTTATATCTGACGAGACCCTCGATTTGTCGAGTACTTTTCTTTTCTTCCTCTTTTGTGACCCGTCGAGTGCTTTGTCCACGTTGTGACTTGTTAGATGTAAATCTTTGTGTTGACAACCTTTCGTCGCGCTATGTAAAAAACGATTTCGGCATAGAATGTCGCCTTGACGAACTTGGCATCCGAATGCTTTTTTGAGTGGCGCTTGTACTTTTCGAGGAAAAAGTATTCCTATCTCTGGATGTAGCCTGAGCCTCTTGCTTTTTGGAACGAAAAGTCTGGAGGGTCTTTGAAGTTCAATTTTGGTTGACTAGTTTTGGGTGTTAGCTTTTAGCTACCCTCATCGGGTGAGCTCAAACGTCTTTTTCAAGCTATTTTGCTCTCTACGGGATGCTCGGGCATGTTTTCAACCATTTGCTTTTTTGTTTGGTGTTAGCTTTTAGCTACCCTCATCGAGGCTCAAGCGTGTTTTTAGCTATTTTGCTCTCGGCCGGGATGATCGAGGCATGTTTTCAACCATTTTGCTTTTTTTGTTTGGTGTTAGCTTTTAGCTACCCTCATCGACGTGGGCTCAAGCGTGTTTTCAGCTATTTTGCTCTCGGTGGGATGCTCGTGCATGTTTTCAACCATTTTGCTTTTTGTTTTGGGTGTTAGCTTTTAGCTACCCTCATCGTATGGCTCAAGCGTGTTTTCAGCTATTTTGCTCTCGTACCGGGATGCTCGAGCATGTTTTGACCATTTTGCTTTTTGTTTTGTGTGTTAGCTTTTAGCTACCCTCATCGTGGGCTCAAGCGTGTTTTCATTATTTTGCTCTCGACCGGGATGCTCGAGGTATGTTTTCAACCATTTTGCTTTTTGTTTTGGGTGTTAGCTTTTAGCTACCCTCATCGGCCGGGCTCAAGCGTGTTTTCAGCTATTTTGCTCTCTACGGGATGCTCGGAGCATGTTTTTGACCATTTTGCTTTTTGTTTCGGAAAACAACTCTCGTTGAAGTCATGACAAGACATCTTTGTGGATGAATATCATCTTTATTGATCATGAATATGAACTAATACATATGTTGTCGAAGAATATCGTCCTTAAATCGATTGTGAATGTTGGTCCCTTGTGGCTTGCATATCTGTTTTATCTTGAGTTGTTTACGCCGTAGAATCTTCTTAGTTGGTGATGTGCCATGTATTACCGACTTCTTTTCCATCTTGGTTATTAACTTGTATGTGCTGGTCCGGTGACTTTTGTGACAATGAACGGACCTTCCCATGGACCGAGAAGCTTATGTCGTCCGTGGGTCTTTTGTATCCTTCTTAGCACTAAGTCTCCGACTTGTAGTGATCGAGGATGGGTACTCTTGTTGTAGTGCCGTCTTAAACCTTGTAGGTATCTGGTGATTGGAGGGTAGCGTTTACTCGACTTCTTCCGAATTTGTCGAGTTCTAATCTTCTTGTGTGTTCTGCTTCTCCTTCATCGTATTGTTCTATCTTTGGTGATGTCCAGATCAAGTCGGTGAGCGAAGTCTGGCCTCGACCCGTAAACTAGGAAGAAGGGTGAGTAGCCTGTTGCTCGCTTATTTGAGTTCATAGCCCCCATACTACTTTTGGTAATTCTTCAATCCATTTGGACCCATAGTCCACTAGTTCTTCGATATAACCTTGGTTTTAATCCGGCTAGTATGAGTCCATTGGCCCTTTCTACTTGTCCGTTGGCTTACGGATGTGCAACAGACGCATAGTCTATCTTGAAACCACGGTCTTGTGCCTAACCACAATTTCAGAGCTATGAAGGGGAGCCTAGATCTGTGATGATTCGATTGGGCATGCCAAGCGGTGCGTAATGTCTTGGATGAATTATTTGCTTTGGTTGCTACCAGATTTCATGAGTGGTTTGTATTCAATCCACTTGGTGAACTTGTCGATTGCTACAAAGATGTACTCGAAACCGCCTTTTGCTTTCTTGAGGATCCCACTTGATCCATTGCCCAATGAGAGAAAAAGGCCAAGCGGGTGGGGATGAGATAAGATTGTGAGTGGTACATGGGCTTGTCTTGCAAACATTTGGCAACCTTTGCATTTTTCGACAAGTTCTTCTGCGTCTTTCAAAGCGGTTGGCGAGAGAATCCGGTGTGAAATGCTTTGCCAACAAAGTGTCCTTGAAGCGGCATGATTTCCCAAAGAACTTTGAGTGTATCTCGTCTAGGATCTCTTTGCCTTCTTCAAATGAGACACATTTGGAGTACCCTCGATGATCTTTGCTCTTCAGTAAAGTCTATCTCCTACTAGAACGTAGTTTTGCTTCTCGCGAACAACTTGGGTGGCTTCGCTTTATCTGCTTTGGTAATTTATTTTCTTTGATATAGTCGATGAAAACTTGGCTCCATGAGGTGTTGATTACCAAGATCTGAATGCCTTTAGCCTAAATTTCGTGGGTTGTCTCACCGGGTTGTTTGATAGAGGAACCGATAGCTCTTCTATGAATACGCTTGGTGGAACCTTCGCTCTGTCGTCGATCCGAAGCTTGGCAAGGACATCTCTGCACGCAATGTTGGAATCGCGAGGAGGATGTGTAAAATTTCTAATCCTTGGAAATGTTTTCAAGTTTCCGTATTTCAGCACGAGAAGCACCCATGTTTTCTTTTGTGCAATCCCAATCTTTATTTACTTGGTTGATGACTACTGGCAATCGCCATATCGAGTAATCTCTTTATTCCGAGGGTAATTGCCACTTTCGTAGCCCGTGGATGAGGGCTTCATATTCTCGCTTCGTTATTTGTAGCTTGCCATAATATCTGAAGGACGTACTTGAGTTGTTTTCTTACGGAGAAATGAGGAGAAACGCTTTTGCACCGGCTCCGCCTAGTTTGAGTGACCCATCAAAGTACATCTTCCGATTGGTCAAGGATTGTATCTCGATAAAGGTGCTGAATCTCTCATCCACTCGGCCACAAAATCGGCAAGGGCTTGAGATTTGATTGCTTTCCGTGGAGTGAAGTCGATGTTAAGAGCTCCAAGTTCAAGCGCCCACTTTGATATGCGTCCGTCGCATCTCTCTGTTGTGTAAGATGTCTCCGAAGGGAAGTCTGTCACCACGGTAATCTTGTGGCTTTCGAAATAGTGGCGAAGCTTGCGTGAGGTGATAAGTAGAGCGAGAGTAGTTTTTCGTACATGCGGTACCGGATTTTTGATTCAGATAATACTTCGATTTGATGTAGTATACGGGTCGTTGTACTTTATACACGCGTCCTTCTTCTTCTCTTTCTCACGACTATTGTAAATTGACTACAAGCGATAGTCATTTGCAATGTATAGCATCATATCTTCGTCTTTCCTTGGGGGTGTGAGAATTGGTGAGGATGTGAGATATGCCTTAAGTTTCTTGAAAGCTTCGTCGGCCTCCTTTGTCCATTCAAACTTGTCTGTCTTCTTTAGTAGTTTAAAGAAAGGTAACCCCTTTTCGTCGAGTCTTGATATGAAACGGTTGAGGGCCGCCATGCATCCTGTTAGTTTCTGTACATCTTTGATACTTCTAGGTGGCCCCATTTCTGTTATAGCTCGAATTTGCTTGGTGCTGGCTTCAATCCCACGCTGACTGACCAAAAATCCGAGTAGTTGTCCTGAAGGAACTCCGAATACACATTTATTTGGGTTCAACTTCCATCTCCATCTCTTTAAGTTTTCGAATGTTTGTTCTAAATCTTCAATCATAGTGTCTGGGTTCTTTGTTTTCACCACTATATCATCCACGTATGCCTCCACATTTTCACCGATTTGATCCCCAAGGCAAGTTTGGATAGCTCTTTGGTATGTGGCACCGGCGTTCTTTAGTCCAAACGACATGGTCTTGTAACAGTAAGCACCGAACGGAGTAATAAAAGATGTCTTGCTCTGGTCTTGTTCTTTTAATGCGATCTGGTGATACCCTTAATAGCAATCGAGAAAGGATAATAGTGCAGACCCCGCTGTCGAGTCGACTATCTCATCAATGCGTGGTAGCCCGAACGGATCTTTTGGGCAATGTTTGTTGAGATCCGTGTAGTCGACGCACATATGCCACTCGTCTGTGTTCTTCTTCTGTACAAGGACCGGGTTTGCTAGCCAGTCCGGATGAAGGATTTCTCTGATGAATCCGGCTGCCATCAGTTTTGTGATTTCCTTTTTAATCATTTGCCTTTTTGTCGGGTGAGAATCGTCAGTAGCCGTTGCTTTATAGGCTTGGAGTTTTCATTAACATCAATTACGTGTTTCACCAACTCTCTTGGGACACACGGCATGTCGGTGGCTTCCAAGAGAAGATATCTTTGTTGTCCCAAGAAAGTTGGTGAGCGCGAGTTCCTATTTTGCCGAGAGGTGAGCAGCGATGGTTCTTTGTCTTGGAGGTATCGCCGGTGCCCAAGTCGATTTGCTTGACGTCGGCTTCTTTTGGTGGTGTGATGATCTTTGGGCTTTTTAGCGGTATTTCTAATTCTTCTTGGCTCATCTCCGCATGACAATTGTGGCTATTTCTTTTCTTCCATTGTCGGCTTGTGCTTTGGCGCTTAATTTGGATTACTGAACGTCGCGATCAAAAGCACACTTCAAATCGCTTCGAAGAGAAAGGATACCATTGGGTCCTGGCATCTTAAGCAATAAGTACGGATAATGTGGTATTGCCATGAATTTTGCCAGTGTTGGGCGTCCGAGGATTGCATGATATGATGAATCGAAGTCTGCGACCACAAATTTGATAAACTCTGTTCGGTAGTTCGAAGGAGTTCCAAAAGTAACGGGTAAAGTAACTTGTCCGAGTGGCATGGCTGCTTTGCCGGGTACTATTCCGTAAAAAGGAGTGCTTGTTGGTGTAATCATCCGGTGAGTTGTAGTCCCATCTTCCTTAGTGTTTCTGAAAAGATGATGTTGAGTCCAGCTCCCCCGTCGATTAGTACTTTGGTGATAGTCATACCGGCAATAGTTGGGTCTAGAACTAGTGGGTAATGGCATGCGTTCCCTACGCTAGTCCATTGGTCTTCTCTTGAAAATTGGATTGGATATTGTGACCAATTGAGATATCTTGGTGTAGCCGGTTCTGCCGTCATGATAGTCCATAGTGCTAGTTTTTCTTGATGTTTGCTACGCAACTGGAGCCCCCGAGAAGATCATCGCTACCGTTCCACGGGTTTTTGAAATCCTTTATCCTCGTGGTTATCTTCATCTTTCTTCCGATTGTCCTCTTTGGTGTTCTCCTTACTATCTTTTCTTGTGTATCGATCATTGAAAGTGTAGCGTTTACGATGGTGTGTCTCCCGTTAGGGTGCAATGGGCAACGATGTTTTCAATGTCATCATATCTTCGGGTTTGGAAAACTTTTTGATTTGTCGGCCATTGCCACGGTATTGTACGGTCTCGCTTTCTTTCTTGATGTCCGCTATTTCTATGATTTTGCTGTCCAGGTTGTCTCTGGTTGCTTCTATCCAGGAACCTTTCTCTTTTTTTTCTTCTGCAGTAATCATTTTTTCTCTATGTTCGTCTCGAACTCTTCATTGTTTCTCGGATTTTCTTTGCGAAGTCTTGAAATTGCCACCTAGCCATGATTCCGTGAGAGAAAGCTTGATTACTTCTCGTTCGGTGATGTCATGTACTTGAGCCCATGATTCACGCGAATCGTCGATAGTAATTTCGAGACTTTCGCCCCCCTTTTGCTTGAGTCCTTTCGATTCGCATGAGTGATCGGGTGTGTGATGATACCCGCAAAATTTTTCCTGTAAAGCTCTTTGCAAGTCTTCCCAAGTTACGATCGACCACAGGTTCAATTTATCGAACCATTGAGGGGCATCACTTCGATGCCATGGGAAAGAACAAGGTTTTGATATCATCGTCTCCTCCGGCTAGTTCAATTGATTGTGAATATATTCTGAGCCATTGTCTTGGTTCGGTTTTGCCATCATACTTGGAGTGGTTAGACGGTTTGAATTTGTGAGGTAATCGTACTGATGTCAACCTGTTCGCAAAACAGGGGAATCTGTCGTGCGTTCCGGCTTCTTTGAATTCGGATTCGGCTCCTTCTGGCCAAGTGTTGTTTTGATCGGAATAAGTCTGCGAGGCTGTCTGGGTAGGCACCCTACTCCTGGTCTTCCTTGTTTGTTCAAATTGGTGGCCCCGATTATGTTCCTTCCTACTTTCTCTGTTATGGCTTCCACCTGGCCCAAGTCTTTCAAAAGCGTTCTTGGGATCGTCGACCGGAGCAAGTCCTGGAGCTGTTCGTACTTCTCTCTGTGATGTGAAGTTGCCCTGAGTTCTTCTAATGCTTCTCGAATCTTATCGTAAGGCGTATTCACCGTGCGTCTTTCTTCGGCTTCTTGTTGTGATTTTCTTTTATCGTATTCAGCCAACTCTGACTCGTATCTGATCCAGGCTTCTCTACGCTGCCTAGCGCGGTGTTGGCGCCCTTGCTTTAACTTGTTTTTCCTTTCTCTAGCCTGTCTCTGACTCTCGGTTTCTCCATCGTAGCCCTGGGCAAAGGGTGATATGTTGGACTCTGATTCATCTGATGACCTGACATCGGGTGCTTCTGGGGGATTTAATGGTGACCGAGGACGTCGAACCATGAGCACCTCCCGTGTGTGAGCCGTTTCGTTATTGGTGTTAGTTTTCATACTGTTGGAGTTGCTGATGACTTCAGTAGGCGCCTCGATGTCGCAGATCGAGTCTCCTTCTTGGTAAGGTAGAATAGCTTTTGTTGTTGTGCCAACTAGTTGGGTTCCGCTATCTTCAGGAACGAAACCTGGCCAGTGGATGATACAGTTTTGCGATGTTATCGTTAGCACGAGACCCTCCTGAGCTCCTGTCAGTGGTATCCCAAGCATTGGATTGAAAGACCTTTCGAACTATCCCTGATAGGATTTTGTCGTGTTGTCGAGCCCAAATGGAAAAGAACTCGACCTTTTGAAAGAACTCTGAGGATAATCTGAGTTGTTTTGGGTTGTGCTCTGGAATCCTGCCAAAAAAGAACTCGGTTTCTTGAAAGCACTCGAATAAGACTTCATCTCGGACATGGAGCTTGAATTCGAGTCGGATGCGCGTAGCCGTGAAATCTTATTCGAATCGGGTATTATGAGCTGTGCGGATCTTCTGGTGAGCTGATCTGTCGTAGTTGTCAAAATAGGAAATTCTTCATGATGATCCGGATCTTTGAGGAGATGGCTTTGAAGCCTGCCGTAGTTGTCCGCCTCGCAGATCCATGAGCCGAAGATGAAAGTTAATCCCGTTGGGAAGATCATGTTATCGAGGTCCATCGAGCTTTCGGATGCAAAGTCGCCGAAAGCCCCTACCTGGCGCGCCAGCTGTCGATGTTTCACCACCGATAGCCTGCCATGGGGGTACCCGGGGCAGTATGTTCGGGCTTCGGCGTATGCTGAACTCGATGGTAAACGCAAGAGACAGTCGATTTATCCTGGTTCAGGCCCTCGATCGTAGATCGAGTAACGACCCTACGTACAGTCGGCGTTAGCCTTTGCGTTGGATTGATTATGAAGTGTTATGTTGTACAATTGTCGTCCCCTTCTCTCAGGAGCCCTGCCCTCCTTTATATAGTCAGGAGGCCAGAGTCCTAGTCGGTTTACAATGAGATTTCCTAGTAGGATTACTTAATAGTTCTACTACTAATATTACATGGGAAGATCCTAGTTGAACTAGATCTTCTCTCTCCCTTGCGGGGTATCCTGTGGGTCCCGCATCGACAGCGGCCTGTTTCCACTCGGGCTTGCTTCTTTTCCTTTTCTCTGCGCCGGCCCGCTTCACTCCGTGCGGCTTTGCTTTTCCTTCGCGCGCCCCAGCCGAGCGCCCGGCCTAGGTCGCGTTGTGCCCCGCGTCCCCCATCCAGCAGCGGCCCAGCAAGGCAGCTGGCCCAGCTCCACGCGTTGCGCCGCATCCCCGTCCCGCTAACACGCCGGGGCCACCCATTAGGGCGCCTTCTCCTTCCTCGCGCCATAACAGAGCCGGAGACCACCGCACCGACGCTGTGTCCGCCTCTACCACGAGCCGCGCCGTGCCTCTCAAGTAATATCCGCCTCATAAATAGCCGGAGCTGCCTCCGTCGCCCTCCTTATCCCGCCTGACCACAAGTTTTTCGCATACGCAAGCCCACAACCGCGCCTCGCCCTAGCGCTGCCACGACAGCCACCAACCGCCGAAGCGTCGCGTCACCTCCGTTGCTCCTCGCTTGCCCCTCTTGGGTTCGGTGAGTCCGTCGTCGCTCCCTCTATCTCCCGAGCTTTTTATTTCGTCGAACCGAGCATTGTGGGTCCTTAACCGAGAGCTCCGGCGAGCCAACTATGGCGCCGCCGCGGTCAACCGCCGCCGGTCCTATTCCGGCCAGCCAAGTTTTCTCTCTCTCTTTCGCCCGGATGAATCCCAGCAGTTCAGATCTAATCCAATGGCCAAGACCGAAGATACCCCTTCGCTACCAGTTTTTAAAAAACACCCTTACAATTATCTGAGACTTTACTCGCAGTCCAAAGCATGTTTCCTGATTCTATTTTATCCTTTTGAAAGTGCATTTTAGTTCGGTTAGAATGAAAATACATTTTCAGTTATTTACAGTTTTGCCACTCAACTAGTTTTAGCCATAAAATCTCCGTTTTAACTCTGATTTAATCCGTTCAAGTTGCGTTAGGTTCATAATTAAGTAGTCTACATGTTTATACTACTGTTAAGTAGGTTTTCAACTTTTAAATTTGAGATTAGATTTAATCTATTATTTTACTATAGGAAATCTTGTTTAATTCATAACTTCTTCGTTTTAGCTCCGATTTTTGTGATCTTCGCGTCTGTGTGTTCATAGCGAGACGTAGATTTATTTTCCAAACTTTTCATCTTGATTTTATGCTATTGGTGTACTATTCTAATCTATAGCTTTGTTTGCTTCGCACGATTGCTCCTGGATGTTTGTAAGTTGTTATGTTATCGAGAATAGACGGTGAGCAATTCGTGGGAGATCAAGGGTACAACTTTGACGAGCAGGACCAGCGGGAGTACTTTGCTCAAGGCAAGTATAGCATGGGATCATCCTTGTTTCCTATTCACTTTAATTCAATAAATTCATGTTGCGTGTGTCGCCTTGATAGGGATCCCCTAGAATTGAACTTTTACCTTGTTACCTATGGGTTATGCATTTGGGTAGCTTTGCTATTTCTTAATTAAACCATGATCTTGTAACTTGACTAATGGTATATGCAATAAACATTAAAATATGACTTTTTAGCAACATGGAAACAGGGGGCTGGAGTATTTAGCTACTTTTTAAATGCTTTAGATTTCTCTCCCTAAGGACTTATCTGTAAGTGATCATCCGGGACTTATAGTACAGCTGTGAGGGTTACATGGCTCTGGATTTAGCTCAGTATGAGGACCTTTTCTAGCTTGTTAGTGGTTACCTTTATTGGCGTAAGAATGGCTTGCCGAATCGGGTATAGTGCAGCCTCTGTCCCTATGTGTATAGGCTGCGTGTCAATGTGCCATTGGGAAGGGGGGCTCTACATCTGTTTGCCGAGTGAATCTAATGGCCCTAACTTGTTAGACGAACCTTTGAAAGGCTTCATAGTGACCCCTGCCTGCTCACCTTGGAAGTGTTTTGGGAGTAATTAACCCAGGCATATGGGTATCATGACTCACAGTGAAAGTGTACAACCTCTACAAAGTGTAAAACTGGTATATCAGTCGTGCTCACGGTCACGAGCAGCCTTGGAACCCTTACGGAATAGATGAACACTAAGGATTATATGTTTATGCTATTCATTATTCATGTGTACATTTGATCATGTGTTTTGCATTGGGAATTGAAACAATGTGTTGCTACTCTTAAGCTAAAATTATAACAACTAAAAGCTGAATGCTGTTAAACCTGTGTCAAGCCTTTTGAGCCTCATGAACCCCGTGTTACACTTGTTGAGTACGACATGTACTTACGCTTGTTTATTTTCATTATTTGGATAAAAATCCCGGATGGGTAACAGATGACTATGGGTATGATGATTTTCCTAAGGACTTCTAGACTTGTGGTCAACCAATCGACGTCCCTATGAAATGGAGCTTCCACGAGAGATCTTTTATTACTTCCGCTATATTTATGTGATAACTCTGTCCTATTCGTGATGTAATAAACATTTGTGATGATACTATTCATAATTTGTCGACTTATGTGTGTGACTGATCTCTAGACGCACATAAGATTTTGCACTCCCTTTTATCCTTAAAATTGGGTGTGACACAAAGTCAAACTATTTGGTGAAGGCAAACTATGAAGCAAATGGAAAGGACCGTATGTCGTTGTCAACACGTCATCACATGGCGCGATCACAATTCAAGACGACGAAGGTAATGCTTTTAAGGTAAACGGTCAATGATTAAAAGTTTTCTTGGAGCCTTCATATAATCCCAGAGAAAAAATAGATGTAATAAAATCAATTGCTTTTAGCAAATTTCCTAACTCAAAATAAGTACATCACAAATTCAATAAAGATTTTTAGTAGAATCGTTGTCTACACTTGTTTTTGTGTTTTCTTTTGTTTACAAATAAGATAGGCAAGAAAACAAGTGTGGGGGAGGCACCACACTCGCCTCCAACTTAGTGCACAAAAAGATCGCCATGTTCAAAACTTTGGTTTGTGCAACTCGCTCTCTCTCTCTCTCCATACTTAGAACAATAATAATTTAAAAATGGACAAATTTTAAGATAAACTGCAAAGTGATTACTCCATCTCCATATCTTCCTATAATTAAAAGTTTGCATACTCTTTATTCTTTGCTAATATTCCTAAAAACTTGTGAACACTTATCATAGGGGCCCCATTTTATCTAAGTGATTGATGAATGAGATATAGTAGGATGACATGACGCTTGCTCATTCTTGCAAAGAACTTGGTGTTTATTTTTACAAAACAAAATTCAAAATATCATGTTCCTTGAATGGCATCCAAATACCTACCAAGGCCATATATGCTCATACATGATAAAAAAACCTTAGACATATGCCTCTTACTTTGTGTTGAGTTTGGTCAAGTCTTGTGACCCCTGTTGAGAGATTTTTCATGCTCCCAAGATCAAAACTCACGTACACGCCACATAAAACAACTATTCCTAAACTGGGAACACGCTAAAACATGCTTCCATCACCAGCAAATAAATACTCCATCCTCTAAATATGATCTCCCTAGCATATTTCTAGAAAAGAGACAAAAAGGCTATGCAAAAAAAAGAATTGAAAAAATAGGACACATGAAGGTCCCAAAGTATTGAAAAAAATAGGGACACATGAAGGTCCTAAGGTATTAAAAACATATGGGCACATGAAGGCTCATAAGAAAATAAGCTAGCCATGTCTCAAAATAAAAGCTAGAGAAAGAGATCATATCAAATAGAGGAGTATAGTTCCATCAAATTCCACACACTTGCACGGTTTTGATCTAAGAGTATGACGTTTCTCTCCGGTGGGTCTAGAATTTGACTTTACAACATATTCAAGGTAAGTGTACCATGAATTTTTCATCCCTACCCAAACTCCATATAAGCTTTTAGAAGTAGGATGATCAAAGAGAAAGGCAAACATTCAAAATATGCCTTGGTGAGGAACCACTTACATATTTGAGTGACTTGCAAGAATCATTCAAGGAACAAAAGCTATCTTATTGTTTTCAAAACCATACAAAAACCCAAGTTTCTGAGTAGGAATAGATTAAGAAGATTTGAATCCAAGTTGTTACATTTTTCAATTACCCAAGATAATGTGGTAGACACTTCAAAGTTCACAAGTGCAGGTAAAGCTTGGAATAACTTGTATGCAGATGTCATATCAAGGAGATGACCCATCTTAGTTCTTAAACTTTACTCGAGGATGAGCACAGGGCTAAGTGTGGGGGAGTTTGTTGGCGGTCCTTAACTCATATTTTCAACCGCCAATCTTTACGTAAAATCCAACTAAATAAACACCAAACTTAGTGATAGGGTTTAAAACTAACATCTTTCCACAAGTTTTGGTGAATTATCTTTTTGTAGGATGACTTACATGAAAAGCATG
The DNA here is from genome assembly GCA_904845875.1 of Miscanthus lutarioriparius. Classification (NCBI taxonomy): domain Eukaryota; kingdom Viridiplantae; phylum Streptophyta; class Magnoliopsida; order Poales; family Poaceae; genus Miscanthus; species Miscanthus lutarioriparius. The sequence continues at coordinate 129,188,334 of CAJGYO010000007.1, read as the reverse complement.
GAAATGTGACAAGAATATGCAATCACACAAAGCGCATTTCCATCCTACAAATAGCAAAAGAGGAGAAAGCACACCTACCTAGCAATTCTGGACCCAAAACCCATAGAGGCCCACTCTAGAAGATCAAAGGAGACCGCATGATGAAACTAAACTCTATGGGCCAACCAGGGTGCGGGCGCACCCCTGGTGGCTCACCTCGGGCCCAACCTTGTTAGGTCGGTTCATACCGCCTCTCCAAGGATGGTTCATAGGGTTTCAACTAGGTTCAATGCACCTAAATGATGGTTTCCACTTTCCATGAGGGGATGAACCATTTTCCAAGGACCCCCCTCCTCTCCACCTATAAAAGGAGGCCATCCTCTCCTCATTTGAGGACAACACACAACAAGAGAGCAAAAAGAGAAGAAGAGCTTCATTCCTACCTAGGCTTTAGCTAGAATTAGAATAGGGAGTGAGTGAGTTAAGAGTTGGAGGAGTACTGGAGTGTCGGCTACCTCTACTTCTTGTACTTGGTGACCCTTGTACATTGAGTGGATGAAGTGCCAGGGTTGTCGGCTCCCTCTACACTTTTACCTCAACGTACCGAATACTACTTGAAGTATAAAGTTCGTGTTTATCTTTGGTGCTGAGTTCTTAAGAAAAGTTATCTTTGATCACTATATTCTTGCGGGTTCATCGTCCGTCCCCATGACCGATACTCTAGTAGAAGGGCCCTGATAAAGATGGATAACCCTTGCATGTGCGCTAGAGTAGTAGTTGATAGCATAGACATGGTGTCTAGGCTAAAGGCTACCTTCGTTTGCCTCTTACTCTACGGTTGAGGGGTAGGTGGTAGGTGGTGATAGCCCTGTCCGTCCCTTGTAATCCCCCACGTTCGGGTATGGCGTAGAGATGTAGGCCGGCAATGCTTGGTAGACCAAGTGTTATCCGGTGCCCGAAGTAAGTCTATAGTGGCAAAGCTATCTAAACTTAGGTTCTCTATCCTTAGAAAACCTCACTACCCAAGCTATCTCTCTTCTCGTTATCTTAGGCGAACTAGCTAAGAGGCTTTACACATCCATTCCTTTGGGAAAATACGATACCCTGAATACTTTTGGGTGAAGTGCTACGACGATATATTCGTGCACTTGTGGATTCTTTCACTTACGCTAAGAAATACCAACACAAGTCCTTAGCAATGGATGAATGACATGTCAATCAACTTTACCTTTCTTTGCTCGAAGGAGAGGCGTGTTATATATGGGGGTGCATCAACACCATATTTGAGAAGTCAAGTATGTTCAATTCATTCCTTAGCTTGCAAAACATCTTCTCATCAAGTGGCTTGGTGAAAATATCGGCAAGTTGATCTTCGGTGCCCACACTCTCAATGCAAATGTCCTCTTTTTGTTGATGATCTCTTATGAAGTGATGGCGGACATCTATGTGCTTTGTTCTTGAATGTTGAACTGGGTTGTTAGTGAGCTTCACGGCACTTTCATTGTCACATAGCAATAGCACTTATTTGAACTTGATTCCAAAATCATTCAAAGTAGCCTTCATCCAAAGTAATTGAGCACAACAACTACCGGCCGAAATATACTCCGCTTCAGCGGTTGAAAGTGCTACACTATTTTGCTTCCACTACTAGATTTCGACCCTATTGCCACTTGACGCTATTTGCATCACCACAAATTGTGTTGTAATAAGGGTGTGTTTTGCAACATTTGTCCAAAAAGGTGGTAATAGTGGGACTGTGTTGCCACAAAAATTGTGCATTGCAATTTTTACGTTCGACGTTGCAAGAGGTGAGACCTATAGCAACACTTTTTTGAAAAGTGTTGTTATAGGTTAAAAATATTGCCATGATGACATTTCGTTGCATTAGTATTGATTGGCGTTGCAACTGTCTGGTGCTCTTGCAACTATATAGAACAGTGTTGCTATTGCATGAAATTATTGCTACAATGTTGTTGGGTTGTAATATTTCTCACGACCATTGCAATAGGTAGACCGTGTATTGCAACTAAATTTCCAAGGCGATGCAATAATTCGTTGCTATTGCTACAATTTTCTTTGGTTGTAATATTTCTCACGACCATTGCAATAGGTAGTTGTTTATTGCAACTAAATATCTAAAGCGATGCAATAGTTTTGCTAATGCCATAATTTTTTGTTGTTGACATAGAATAGATATGTCGTTGCAATATGGTATTCTATTGGAACACTTTTATTTCGTAGGCATTTGGGTTCGACAAACTAGCAAATCATAGAACGTGCGACAACCCCTTGATTTGGTATGTGATCGTGCGGATCCAACATAGACGTCTGGTGCCCTACACAACAAACACTGGTGCCCTTGATCATCAGGACGTTGCCACCAGCCCACGCCATCCACCTCCTACAAGCGATGTTTAGTGAAGCCATGGCCCCAGCCCCCAGCCCACCCATGATCTTGGTCATGCCCCCTCGAATAAAGTTGTTCTGATGTCTTAAACTCTCCCATGCAGCCTTGTGTAATTCTAATTCAATTTGGTTATGATTGTTAGGAAATTCTAAATTATATATTTGTTGGATGTGATTATCATGAAGTTCTCTGGACAACATGGTTTCTTGCACTTTGATTTATAATCTTTGGAAGCAATCCTAAGTAATATAATATTTAAAAACAATCTCCAACTTGGCCAAGTCCACGTTAGGACCCAATTTAGCTCAGCCCACAAATATTTAATAGGAGATTGCCTGTGAGTTGCAATAGGACAAAAAATGCACAAGATGTTTGGTAGCCAAACTAAAATCAAGATTATGATAATTAAATTTGCATGTGTTGTACCATATCAATGACAAAAAATATAATTGATGATGAACTAACACATGATTAAGTAATTAACCAAGTGTTACAAGGTTACAATATTATCACAAACCAACATATCACAGACACCTTAAACCAAAACCAACACATCGAGGTCAACCTATCACTCATTATTGCAAAGATCAACAAGACTTTTTTTTGCTAACCTACTTGAAATCTGCATAGTAAATATACCAGTTCATATATGTACCAGCCACATTTTTTATTCCTAGCCTACAGAATGTCCTTAGGAATAGACCCTCCCACCTCCTGCAGGGCAAGCACTCCATGGCTCTAAAAACGTATCAGTCTGAAAACAAGTTAAATCTATACTGCAAACTGAAAAACAAAGAAACAAAAAACACATTAGTATTTTGTAGTGCAGTCTGAACATCGCACTACTTTGAGATTGAACATAGCTTGCATAACACCAACCCGGTGTATCTTATACATGACAATTCATGTAGAGAAGCAAAAAAAAACACGGAAAAACATGTGTGGAGCACTACCCAGACACAAGCTGTACCAAACGTGTGAAGAACATTATGCCCTTATTTAGTTCTCCAAAAGTGCACTATGCAAAAAAAAGATTTTCGTCACATCAAATTTGCGGTACATGCATGAAGTATTAAATGTAGACGAAATCAAAAACTAATTGCACAGTTTGCTTTAACTTTGCGAGACGAATCTTTTGAGCCTAATTAGTCAATGTTTGGACAATAATTCATAAATACAAACGAAATGCTACCGTGGAGAATCGTGCACTATGCAAAATTTGCAGGTGTAAACTTTACCGAACTAAACGCGCCCTATGCATCTTAGACAAGACCTGAATCTACTGGATGGAGTAGCTATTTTTTAATGTTAAAAATGGCACTAGAATCCTAGTGTCATGAAATGCTGCAGCTCTATCCTTTGTAGAATGCATGATGTGCTGATGAATCATCTGCAAATTTCATATGTGTAAGGAACCGTGACGCTTAAGAAGGGGATGAATTAGGCAACTTAAAACTCTAACTCTAAACTATAGCCTTTTTTTCTATCCTTAGCAAAAACTTATGCAAAAGATAAACTATCTAAATGTGCAACTACGATTTTACTAGTGTGTTGTTATCTCTACCGCAAAAATGAGTTATGCAACCTAGGTTCCAAACCTATCAACTAGCATATCACTAAGCTAGGAAAGTAAAGCACAAACCAAGATTGCAATGTAAATGCGGAAGCTAAAGAGTAAGGTAGAGATATACAAACTCCCGTCGACGACTCCGGTATTTTTACCGAGATATCGAGAAGCGCGCAAGCTTCCCCCTAGTCCTCGTTGGAGCCCCTCGCAAGGAATCCCTCGCAAGGGCCAAGCTCCTTGTCGAGTAACTCCATGGATAGCCCCGGCCCTTTCCCACGTGCAAGTGGGTCTCTGGTGTGCCTTCCGGCAAGCCTCTCCCGGACCGCTCCCCGCCGTCTTCACTATCAAGCTTCCAGCCGAACCACCGCGGGCCTTGTTCCCTTCGGTACACGGTGGCGGCCACATCACAAACGCGGTTGGTGTGATCTCGTAAGACTACAAGCCCCTCCGATGTACAACAATGGTGCGCGCAAGCACCAAGTGGTAATAGGTGTTCAAACCTCACTAAACACTAGGCCTAAACCTAGAGCAAGCGCATAAGCGGTGGTCTAACTAACCTAAGCACTTCGCAAAACACCTACGCTAATCACCGAATGTATCACTAATCACTATGCAAGTTGGAGATCACTAAAGTGGTGTATCAACACCATTGGTATGTTTCCTCAGCTCTCCACCTCTCAAATGGCCGGTTGGGGGTCTATTTATAGCCCCACAAGTGAGAACTAGTCGTTGGACCTGAGACCCAACTTTCTACTAGTGACCGGACGCTGATCACGTCCCGATCGGACCCGTCCGGTCCTACCGATCGTTGGAGCACGCGCGTTGATCGAACTCTGGGCCGAGTCCGGTCTCACTCGATCGGATGCATCCGGTCGCACTGGCGCCACTCTGGAACCTTTCTAGACATGATCGGACGCAACTTCTTGGTGCGTTCGGTCGTCCTGCCGTCGCGTCCGGTCACGCTGAGAACGTTGTCGTTGACGATGAACAGTGAAGTCCGTGCGTCCGGTCACTGCCTCGCTCAGTGTCCGGTCGCTGCTGCTGTTGCCGAGCAACTGTTCGGATGCGTTCGGTCCTCATAGGGCCGCGTCCGGTCACCTCTGCCGAGCTCGTTTCTTCGTGATCTTGCATCTTGCTTGGTTCCCATCTCCGTGCTTGGACTTTGCTTAATATCTTGGATCTTCTCTAGTGCTTCTAGGGTCTTGCTTATGGTGTTGATCGTGGGATCACCATGTCGCCTTCGTCCAAGTCATATCTTGCACCCTATTGAACTACAAAACAATTACTTGCAAATTTATTAGTCCAATTTGGTTGGGTTGGTCATCAAACACCAAAATCCAAAGTAAATGGGCCTAGGGTCCATTTACCTTATAATCTCCCCCTTTTTGGTGATTGATGACAACACGACCGAAACAAGCAAATAAAAAATTAGAATTTAAAAACTATTTACTTGCTAGGATGCAATGCAAAGGGCAAGGTTACATGATGCTAAAAAAATAACACATGTAAACATCTTTGGAAACTTATCTTGCCCTTGCAAATGTCCCCATGTGGCATTATGGATTTAAGCCTCCCCCTAACTCCATAATCCACTATCCTCCCTTTCTCGGACCATTACCGCTTATAAATTATTATGATCGGGCTTGCTTTTGGTCCTACAAATTCTCCCTTTTAGAATCAAACACCGAAAAGGAAGACATTAGTAGCACAAGGGAGGGTCAAACTTTGTGATCCTTTGTATGTGGAGTGGAATAGGTCACAAAATTTGACTCTCACATTACATAGACTAAGCTTCCCATAAATATATGCATACATATGATGGAGAATGTAGTTTATGCATAATTGGTAAATTAATGCTCAAGGGAGTTTAATCTATATAATGCATGGAGAAAGCATATAAATACCAAAGTGAAATCAACATAATGATATCGGTTTAGAAATAACACATGTGGAAACCAATTTGATTTATACCACTTGCAATAGGTGGTGGATATTTGAAGTATGATGCTTAACTCCGGGGACTCTATTTTCTTTGCAATGAGACTACTACACACATGATAAGCTTGAAAAGGTGTTAGTCTCAAAGCATCTAACTTGTAGAGTAACCTCCCCTAAATTTGTGCACACAAGTATGGAATACTTGTAGGAGACATACACATTGATTTTAGAATCAAAAATACCACTTGAAAGATGACATCACATGAATGTGAGAATCATTTTCGAAAGTGATATTCGAGAAAAATTATCTACAATTTAAACTTTGGCACATATTAGATGAACAATTATAAAACAAGCTATGTGCCATGCTCCTAAACAATTTAAACCATGTAGGTTTGCTCCAAGGGTTAAGAGTGAAACCAAGCAAGCCTACCATAAGATATACCTAGTGTATGCAAGACAAAAGATTAAACATGCAAATACAAACCTAGGCATGAAAAGAACTAGATGCTAATTGAAATTACAAGAAATTAAATCTAGTTGCATAACATGGGAATGGGAGTTTGGGTCCATAGTATTCACTAACCCACTTGGCATTTACCTAGTCCATGATGATGCACCCCATTAAATTCACCCATACTTTGTCAAGTCTCCAAATTCCCTAAAGTCCATCGAACTTCTCACTTCCCTTTCGGGATCTAAACCTTCTTGGTGCTCTTCATGTTGAAAATGATCTCCTTTAGCACCCAAATGCATTTAGCCCCATTGTTGGCTTGCTTGTTCACCTTGATGGCCACCACCTTGTCATTTTCTTCTTCTTCAAGAGATAAGGTGTGGAGGCCTTTTTGTCCACCTTATTGGTGTAGGTGTTGAGAGCTTGCTTGTTTCTTTTTTGTTTTTCTCTTTCTTCTTAGCTCCTCCCCATTCTTCACCTTACACTCATAGGACTTGTGGCCTTCCTTGTAGCACACGTAGCAAACCACGGTTTGTCCTTCATCAAGATTCTTCACTCCCTTAATGGTGTTATGTTGATGATATTGGGCTTGCTCCGTTTTGCCTTTTACTTGAGTCAAGTCCTTGGTAAGGCGAGCCACTTCTTGCTTGAGTTGCTCATTCTCCATTGCGACCTCTTATGTGTGTGTGTATCTACAACAACTTTCTCAACACAAACTTGGTTGCACAAGGGTGAGTCTAAACATAAATCATTGCAAGAAGTAGACGCATCATTTTTAGGCATGTCAAAGATAGAACTTTTCTTTTTAGGTGCCTTGGTGAGGGTTGTACCAATGACTTCAAGATTAGCAACTTTATTAGTTAGCTCATCACAATGTTTGCACATAGTTTCCATTTTAGCAAGCAAACTTTTATAAGCATCTTGTGAGCTAGCTAACTTTTCTTTTAATTTTTTATTTTTCTTTACAAGTTGCTCATCATTGATTGTGCATGCATCTGTTGTTGCACTATCCTCAAGTTGCTCAATTTTAGTAGATAGTTCAATATTAAGATTACCAAATGTCTCATATTGTTCAAACAAGATTTTATATGCTTCTTGTGAACTATCTAGCTTTTCTTACAACATTTTTAGCTTCTTTTATTGGCTAGTGCAAGCCTTAGCATATTTAAGATTTTCTTGCACAAGTTCATTAAGAGAAGGCATTTCATCATCACTATCACTCTCACTAAAGGATGAGCTTTCGTTAAAGGGACCGAGACGCCTAAGAAGGAGGGTGAATTAGGCAACTTAAAACTCTAACTCTAAACTATGACCTCTTTTTCTATCCTTAGCAAAAACTTATGCAACAGATAAACTATCTAAATGTGCAATTACGGTTTTACTAGTGTGTTGCTATCTCTACCGCAAAAATGAGTTATGCAACCTAGGTTCCAAACCTATCAACTAGCCTATCACTAAGCTAGGAAAGTAAAGCACAAACCAAAATTGCAATGTAAATGCGGAAGCTAAAGAGTAAGGTAGAGATATGTAAACTCCCGTCGACAACTCCGGTATTTTTACCGAGGTATCGAGAAGCGTGCAAGCTTCCCCCTAGTCCTCGTTGGAGCCCCTCGCAAGGAATCCCTCGCAAGGGCCAAGCTCCCGGTCGGGTAACTCCATGGATAGCCCCGGGCCTTCCCCATGCGCAAGTGGGTCTCCGGTGTGCCTTCCGACAAGCCTCTCCCAAACCGCTCCCCGCCGTCTTCACTATCAAGCTTCTGGCCGAACCGCCGCGGGCCTTGTTCCCTTCGGTACATGGTGGCGGCCACACCACAAACGCGGTTGGTGTGATCTCGAAAGACTACAAACCCCTCCGATGTACAACAATAGCGCGCGCAAGCACCGAGTGGTAAGAGGTGTGCAAACCTCACTAAACACTAGGCCTAAACCTAAAGCAAGCGCATAAGCAGTGGTCTAACTAACTTAAACACTTCGCAAAGCACCTACGCTAATCATTGAATGTATCACTAAGCACTATGCAAGTGGAAATCACTAAAGTAGTGTATCAACACCCTTGGTATGTATCTTCAGCTCTCCACCTCTCAAATGGCTGGTTGGGGGTCTATTTATAGCCCCACAAGTGAGAACTAGTTGTTGGACCCGAGACCCAACTTTCTGCTAGTTACCGGATGCTGATCACGTCCCGATCAGACGTATCCGGTCTTGCCGACCGTTGGAGCGCGCGCATTGATCGGACTCTGGGCCGAGTCCGGTCTCATTCGATCAACGCGTCCGGTCGCGCTGGCGCCGCTCTGGAACCTTTCTGGACATGATTGGACGCTACTTCTTGGTGCGTCTGGTCGTCCTACCGTCGCTTCCGATCACGCTAAGAGCGTTGCTGTTGCCGATGAACAGTGATGTCCGTGCGTCCGGTCACTGCCTCACTCAGCGTCCGGTCACTGCTGCTGACGCCTGCTGTTGCCAAGCAACTGATCGGACGCGTCCAATCCTCATAAGTCCGCATCCGGTCACCTCCGCTGAACTCGTTTCTTCGCGATCTTGCGTCGGCTTGGTTCCCATGTTCGTGCTTAGACTTTGCTTGATATTTTAGGTCTTCTCTTGTGCTTATAGGATCTTGCTTATGATGTTGATCGTGGGATCATCATGTCGCCTTCGTTCAAGTCACGTCTTGCACCCTATTGAACTATAAAAAATTATTTGCAAATTCATTAGTCCAATTTGGTTGTGTTGGTCATCAAACACCAAAATCCAAAGTAAATGAACCAAGGGTCCATTTTTCTTACAATATGGTCTGATAAAACAGTCATATGAATGATATAGCATTGTGTTTGTATAGTACAAGATAGACAGTCATATGAATGATATGGAGTCCATTTTAGTGTTAGATTTCTCACTCAGCTTCCTCCATAGTATGCACATAAAGGCCCTATTCGCGTGCACTTAAACCCGACTTGATCCGCTTCTTTTTTTCATCCGAAACAATATTTTTTTCTCATAAATTCCTTCAAATTCCTCCAAACCATCCAAATTCCTCCAAGCGAACAGGCACAAAGTAACTTATGCTATTTTGATCATTCGACTACTATCACATTTTCTGTTTGCAGTGTTTCCTATCCTTTCTGCGATGATTTATTAATACCCCTTGAATCCTCAAATGGTAGTTGGGGCAGTATCCTCATTGTATAGAAGGTTTGCCATGTGTACAGAACCTAGGCATTCGTGCTGCCTTTTTTTCAGAGATTAGAGAAGGATGAGGAATTTCTTCATCCCTGCTCATGGATTGGGAAAGTCAGAATTTCTTGAGGCCGCTGGCTGCAGCAAGGTACGGGCCTTCATGGGATTGTGAGAATCTCATCGTCGTTTTTCATGGCTAAGTGAGCTATAAACCTGAACAAAACAAGGAGAGTTGTTATTTTTCGTGGCTAAGATAACTATAAACCTGAACAAAACATGAAGAGTTGTCATTTTTTATGGTTAAAACAATGATACTTGAATCCATAGTCATTCTTGCTGCCCAAACTAAATAATAATGAAGTTGCCACTCAGTTTAAATTTCAGAAAGTTACCTTTTTATATTTGTGGCTGGCGCCTCTCCTTCCAAAACTCTGAAAGATAAAATTTGTCATGTATGTGACACTTGATTGACATCCCAAGATTTAAACCTCAAGTAGAGATCTTAAGCGGTTGAGTAACCAGCCACAATAAAAGTTGTCTGGCTTGATATCACGATGAAGAAACACCCTCGTGTGCATGTACTCTACCCTGGCTATCTGTATGAATTATGAAAACAACAGGAAGGCATTAACTTGGAGAAAATCCACCAAATAAAAATTAAAAGATTTGAGAATTTGCCAATCAATTTTACAGGTATGTTGCCATACAGGTAACAAAAGATATTAAAAAACAAAAATGATATGACCCGAAAGAGAAACTAACCATCTGATCAGCTGCAATCAATAGGGACGAGGTGTCGGGGCTGGCCAGATGGAGGGCATCTTGATGAGAATCTATGACAAGAGTTATAGTCAATTAATTAACCAAATAACTGACTGAATTTTAAATTGGTCAAGAGTCAAGACATTCAATTTTCAAGTCATTAGCCAAGCTCAAGAACATTACAGCAAAGTTGTTGGTATCAAAGTTCTACCAAAGTTTGCAAACTCAGGAAAAGAGAATCAGGTCAGGTACCAAACTAGTTAAGAAATCAAAACCTTTTCTAATCCCAAACATCTTAAAAATAGAATCACCAAACGCCTTTCCTACATTTCCTCAAACACCTGGTCGGCATTGCATCAGCCAGTAGCAATGATCGCAACAGGCCGCTGCCGAGATGCGAGCATGGGGAGGTACGAGCTGGCACGCTGCGCATACCTCGATTGACGATGATGTCCATGCGAAGGTCATGGTGGCGCCCGGACGAGCCGCCGCATCCCCACGTCACGGCGGTCATAAGCGATGGAACCGCAATGGCCACGCTGGAGCAGCTCTCCTTCCCCGCCGGATCGAGGTGCCCCTTACGATCGGTGCTTCAACCCCCTCCACAGCCGCACAGACCACAGAGTGCGTGGGCTCTGAGATACCCAATAAGCCCTGGCGTCCGTCCTCGTCATGTGATGGTGTGGAGGCGATGGGGGTGACAGCCGGCGTTGGATTGCTGTGGCCGGGAGCGGCAGGCAGCCGTGCGGTGCCTATGCCCTGGAGCTCCAGGCGGCTGGGGGAGGTGTCCTGATGTGGGGAGGCAGGAGTTGCTGTGGTGGCGAGGAGGACGGCGGCGGCGGCCAACAGCCGGAGAACGGCGGCGTCCGCTCGTGAGGAACCTACGACGGCGCGAGCAGATTTTTTTCGAGTTGAACGTGGAGGCGGCTGATGAAAGTGAGGAGGGGATTTGAGGGAGAAAGGATAATGTCGAGTGTGCGAAATTTTGCGGTGAGCATGCGCGGGAGGGGAACATTCGGCGCGCCTCAAAAATGAGCGCGCAGCATGGCAGGAGGGGGGGAAATCGGCGCCGCTAAAAATCTGGGGGCAAAAAACTTGAAATTCCACGGCGGTTGAAAAATCTTGGAGCTAGACAGACTCTTTCTACAAAAGCTAAAAATCTGGGGGCAAAACCTTGAAATTTCATAACGGACCTACAAAAGCAATAGTAATAAAAAACAGAAAAAAAAAAAAATATATATATGCAACTAGAATCATAGAACAGACAAATTGTGACTAATAACTTTCTCCCAGAACATGTATATATCTATCTTTCTCCCATAAACAATCAACCAAATCTTCACTACCTAAAAGAGCAAGAACAACAAATGAACAAACAGTGACGACGCCACACACTGAGACTAATACATTCTACTAAAAGCACTAAAAAGACATACTGAAACACCAACAATTATTTCAGATTAACAAAAGTTTTCAAATGAAATTGCAGAACTTATGAATAAAATTCATGTGCCAAAATGAAGGACACAGAGAAAACATAGCTGATGGGCAGTATGTCACTATGATTGAAAAGTGAAAATGCTATGGCCCTATTCGCTTCTCTTACGCCGTGTTTAGTTCACACCCAATATCCAAAAAGTTGCTACAGTACCTGTCACATCGAATGTTTGCGGTCCATGCATGGAGCATTAAATGTAGACGAAAAGAAAAACTAATTGCACAGTTTGGTGGGAAATTACGAGACGAACGTTTTGAGCCTAATTAGTCCATGTTTGAACACTATTTGCCAAATAAAAACGAACGTGCTACAGTAGCCCCAAAATCCAAATTTCGCGAACTAAACAAGGGCTTATAATCTGTACTTTTCAGTTTGTTTTTTAGCCGGACAGTGTTTTTCTCTCACAACAAATCAGACGAAACAATGTTTCGACTTATTTTTTCAGCGAAGCGAACGGGGCCTATGCTAAATCCAACTACTGTATGGGGACAAGTGTAACTCACTCAATGATGAGCAGGTATTTTGATTAGTCTCAGCAGTAAAACTACGAGTATGAAATGATAGACCATGATAGTTAACAAATGTTCTATGCCGGAAAAAGAAAAAGCATCTTTCTAGCAACATAACCATCGCGCTTGTTTCATCGATCAGACACTACTAGTACTACTGGTTCTGAAAGCTCTGCATATTTTTTTCAATGCCCAGATGGAGCTAGCACTGCGAAACAGATGTCTCTGTACTGGACTGAATAATGAATGGATCTCATAACTGAAAACGGAGCCAAAAAACTAAGGCCATGTTTAGTTTCTAAAATTTTTCACCCAAAATGTCACATCGAATTTTGTAGCACATGCATAGAACATTAAATGTAGACCGAAAAAAAATTAATTGCATAGTTTGGTTGAAAATCGCGAGACGAATCTTTTAAACTTAATTAGTCCATGAAAAGCCTTAAGTGCTACAGTAACCCATATGTGCTAATGACCGATTAATTAGTATCATTAGATTCGTCTCGCAGTTTCCTGATGGGTTCTGTAATTTGTTTTTTTATTAGTATCAAAAACCCCTCCTAACATCCTTCCGACACATCCGATGTGACACCCAAAAATTTTCACTTCATCAGCTAAACACCCCTAAATGTCTCTAGACTAAACTGAATACTGAACGGAACTCAACAATAAACCCAGTACTATCTTGCCAGCAAAAGAAGTTATAATACTCCTAAAAGCTGCTATATCACTAATGAGGGAATACGAGGACAGCAAGAGTTAAAGATCAAGAACAGGGGAGACAAACAAAAATCAGGTATGAAGGAGATGACAGAGCTCATGGAGCTGACCTAACGTTGGTATAGCAGATGAGGCCTTCTTCTTGTCCCTGAGTTGTTCCTGAAATTCGTCAACAGCACAGAGAAATAAAAAATAAACTATAATAAACAGAAACAGAAACTATACTAAAATGAAACTGAAACTAAACTGAAAAGTAAAACTAAATGAAAATTAAAAAATTAAAAAACAAAAACTAAAACTGATAACTGAACTATCTAAACTCATATCTTTGGAAACTGAAACTAAACTAAAAAGTAAAACTAAATGAAAATTAAAAAACAAAAAACTCTGAGACAAAAACTGATAACTGAACTATCTAAACTCATATCTCTGGATCTCTTCCTGCAGAGAGGCACTGCCATACCACCACCACCAATGCTCAACATGATGGTAAAAATTGCCTCCTGCCTTGTCTTGCTACTCCTCGAAACTAATAATAGATCAGCTAGCTAGCTAGCTTCCTTTCTATCTTTTGCACCATCTGCATAGCGGTGTAGGAGTAGTAGGATCTTGGTTGCTATGTTGCAGAGATCTAGCTAGAAAAGCAACTAGAACGTACATACATGGTTGCCTTGCCTCCTCATGCCCCTAAATTTTTTTCTGGGAAGAAAAAAAAAGACACGCCACAAAAGGTAAAAGTTCAAGATAGAAAAATGGATTGTGTACACAGCTACTTCCTTCTGATTTTTGATGCGCCCAGATGTCCAGAAATGGATCTTCGTTGCTGCCGTTTCCTGACAACAGCACCCACTTGTTGTGCCTAAATGCCCAAGGCGAAGGATGAACCAGCTAGCTAATCACGCCAATCGAACTAGCTAGAACTCAAATCATGGTCGTGGCCTTGTGGGGATCCAACCAGCGAGTGGAGAGGGGACAAGCGCAGACGTACCTTGCGAAGCAGATCTGACGTACAACTACAGGCTAAAACCTAAGAGTCAGGATGAAATCACCATAAATCTCATCACCATGTAGCTAATCCCCACGGCAAAAAAAACACAAAGCGGAGCCACGGATCATTCGTTCTCATGCCAAAAATCACACAATCAATTTAAATAAAACCCAAACCAAACATGGCGACGAACACATGAGCCCGCATCCGCGCTGCACCAAAATCCCGGTGACGAAATGAAGAAGACATCGAACCAGCGCCAGAAAAAACAGATTCACAAGGAATAAACTCGATCCCCTCATCCAAACACATCACTAATGCGAGAATGAACCCTAACAACAATGATTTACTAGCAAACAAGGGAGCAGAAGCAAACAAACCTGGCCAAATCCTAGAAATCGCCAGTCGCCGCCGACAGGGAACGAGAGCACCGCGAGGAAGTCGGACGAAATGAAATGAGGAAAAGGGGAAAACGGACGCTACACATTAGGACGTGACTCCCCAAAATGCAAACAGTAGCGCCGACATGCAGGCCCCACATGACAGAGACATAGAGAAACAAGAGCGCCAGAGACAAATCGGGCGGCAGACCGGATGGCAGACACAGCGAAACGTGCCAAATCCGATGGACAGAAAACCGGTTGCTGGAGGGAGCGAAAACAACCGGGCATGAGATAGCATTTCTCAAAAAAAAAAAAACTCCACAGCCGATAGAAAAGATGAGAACTTGAAAGTTGAAACATGGTTTTAGCATCATAAATAATTTTAAATGAAAGAGTTATCAACTACAACAGGGCATGAGAATATGATTTTGGTGCATGATCATTCTATAAAAATATGCAAACTTACATAAACTAATTAAACCCATGGGTTTGTTATAAGAACCCATAGGTTTACATAAAATGTATATATATAAGCTTGCATAAGATATATGGGTTCACATAAAAAGTTAGACCCCTGATTTGAAATCTCACGCTCACATTATAAAATTTTACCGAAATTGACTAGGATTTGTTGTAGATGATTTAACCTAACAAGCAACTACTTCATGCCAATTGGCACTGCCAGATCAATATGTGGACCCCACATCAAAGCTAGACCCTAAAAGTAAAAGCTCGCGTTCAAACTTTAAAATTATATCTAAATTGACTGAAATTTGTTAAATAGAATTCAAAATGTCATGAAAATAATATGTGTCGATTAGCACAAGATCTGCATGTAGGCCCCACATTCTTTGATGATCAAGATAAAAGTGATCTTCCCAGTAGTTGACATATGCCCGATGTGCTCTTCCTCTCAACTTTGCATCCCGCATAATCGGAATCCGAATATCCAATCAACTCAAATCTTGCTCCTTTGGGATACCATAATCCAACATTTTGTGTATGCTTCAAGTACCTCAATATTCTCTTGGTTGCCTTCAAATGACTTTCTTTTGGTGAGTCTTGAAATCTAGCACGCATGCATACACTAAACATCACATCCGGCCTTGATGTGGTCACATAGAGTAAGCTTCCAATCAAAGACCGATACATCTTTTGATCCACTATATTGCCACTAGCATCACTATCCAAGTTTCCATTTGTCCCCATTGGTGTACTAATAGCTTTAGCATCATCCATTCCAAACTTCTTAAGCATGTCTTTGATGTACTTGCCTTGACTCATAAATGTGACATTCTTCATTTGCTTGATTTAAAGACCAAGGAAGTAACTAAGCTCTCCAATCATGGACATCTCAAACTCACTTGCCATCATCTTTCCAAACTCCTCACAAAGTATTGATTAGTTGATCCAAAGATAATGTCATCAACATAGATTTGCAACACAAACAAGTCATTGCCAATCTTCTTGGTGAAGAGAGTGGTGTCAACCTTGCCATCTTGAATCCATTAGAGAGTAGAAAGTCCCTCAATCTTTCATACCATGCTCTTGGTGCTTGTTTCAATCCATACAAAGCCTTCTTCAATTTGTAGACATGGTTTAGTTTCTTCTCATCTTCAAAACCGGGAGGTTGCTCAACATACACAAGCTCATTGATGTACCCATTAAGAAAATGCACTCTTCACATCCATTTGGAACAACCTGATGTTGTGGGCATAAGCATATGCTAACAAGATCCAAATTGCTTACAATCTTGAACCGGGGCATATGTTTCTCCAAAGTTAATACCTTCAACTTGAGTGTAACCTTGAGCCACTAATCTTGCTTTGTTCCTTACAACTATCCCATCTTGATCTTGCTTGTTTCGAAAGACCCATTTAGTTCCAATCACATTATGACCCTTAAGCCTCTCTACTAACTCCCATACTTGATTTCTTGTAAAGTTGTTTAGCTCTTCATGCATACCATTCACCCAATCAACATCCAACAAAGATTCATCTATCTTCTTTGGTTCAATGGATGACACAAATGAGAAATATTCACAAAATGATGCCAATCTTAATCTAGTTTGCACACCTCTTGAGATATCACCAATTATAGAGTCCAAAGAATGACCTCTTGCAAACACTTGAACTTGATTGCTTGCACTTTGTTGATCATTTGGTTGAGATGATGAACTAGCCACTTGTTGTTGATCTTGCACTTTGTCATCACTTGCACTAGGTTGATCTTGATCATGAGAACCACTAGCTTGCACATTTGAGTTAGAGAGCACTTGATCTTTGTCATCTTAAACTTCAATTACTTCTCTAGGCCTTATGTCACCAACATCCATCTTCTTCATTGCATTGGCCAGTTGAGTGCCTCTCACATCATCTAGATTCTCATCTTCCTCTTGGAAATCATTGGTTTCATCAAATTCCACATCATGAACCTCCTCAAGAGTACCACTAGCCAAATTCCGAACTCTATAAGACTTGCTAGTAGTGGAGTAACCAAGCAAGAAATATTCATCATATTTCTTCTCAAACTTGTTCAATTTAGTGCCTTTCTTAAATATGTAGCATTTGCAACCAAAAACATGAAAGTATGCAATATTGAACTTTCTTCCATTCAAGAGCTCATATGGTGTCTTCTCCATCATGGGGTGACAATAGAGGCGGTTGTTATAGTAGCAAGCCGTGTTGATTGCTTTGGCCCAAAAAGAATGACTAACATTGTATTCACTCAACATTGACCTTGTCATGTCAATCAAAGTTCTATTCTTCCTCTCAACAAGGTCATTTGATTGTGAAGTGTACTTGGCTGAGAATTGATGTCTAATTCTAAACTCATCACATAACTCATCAATTCTAGTGTCGGGTTCATAAACCCGGGATCCCTCGGGGACCGGCTTCACTAGCAAAGGCTCGGTCCAACAGATGACGTTGCGAACGACGCACAACTCCTGGGCCAGCCCAAATACCTAAACGACAGGCCAGAAGGGAGATCCAATCTCCGACCGGAAGGCCTAGGCTGAGGAGCAACGACGCCCGCTTCCGACTCTAGCCCACCTCTCCGACCAGAAGGCCTTGAGGAACAACGCTCGCTTCTGACTCTAGGCCGCCTCCGGACGGCCTCTCTGATCGGAAGGCCTGGCCAAACACCACTTCCGACTTTGACCCACATTTCCAACCGGGGACAAGCCAAACCCCTGCTTACAGCTCTTCTCCGACTGACGCAGTCAGAGCCGACTGGGACCAACCGACCGGAGATGCCCGCTCGGTGAGGACCAAGAAACGGACGGAGCAAGTAAGGCAGGCACTCAAGTCAAACTATAATACCAAGGACCGTACCCTGTACACCTACAGGACAGTACCCTGCAACCTTCCTGGCATGTTAGAACCCAAGCAGTGTTGTGGGCGCCGACATTTTTCCTATAGTGTTGTGGGCACCATCAACTCCCATACCAGACAAACACGGTAAGGCTCCCCCCATATGCCTCTGGGCATCAACAGTGTTGCGGGCGTCGGTATTTACCATACCAGGCAAACATGGTAAAACCCACTACATGCCTCTGGGTATCAACAGTATGGTAGGCACCGACATCTGCCATACCAGAGGAAGACGATGAAACCTCCCACATGCGTCTGACAACAACAATGTTACGGGCGCCTACCATCATCTTGTACCCAATGGCGTGAGCAATAAGACTTGATAACATGCGTACTTCTCTCTCTCTCGCCTACAAAGGTCATCCCCTTCATCTATAAAAGGGGATGCGCTCTCCCCCAAACTGGGGGATCAATCAGTTCACTTACATCAATTCACCCTCTGCTAACTTTTGACACTCAAAAGCTACACAGAGCGCACGCTCGAACACTTAGCACCTAGCGGAGCTCCTGTCTCTTGTACCCCCAATCTTTCTTCCTTCCGTTTGTAACCTCACAGCAAACTTCAAGCACCTGGGATCAGGAATAAAGTCACCGACCGACTCAAACTGGACGTAGGGCACGTCGTCTGAACCAGTATAAACCCTGTGTCATTGAGTGCTAGGCCACCTCCGATCACAACGTACAGCAAGACTACAAATATTTACGTGTTGGTCACTTTCTGCACCGATAGTTGGCGCCGTCCGTGGGGAAGACGCTGTACGTTCATACTTTTGGTCATTGGATGGCCCACTTTTCCACCACCGTCACCATGGCGGGCTCAAGCGAAATGACTCGCTTCGGCTCATTGGAGTTTCCCGCACTCCCACCTGTTGGGACGTGGGTTCCACCCATCTTCGAGCCATCCTAGGCCTTCCTCTTTGGAAGCCTAGACTTTGTCACCGACCGGCTCAGCGTACTACACCTCCACGAGGAGGCACTTGTTCCGGCGCCCATCGGAGGGGCCCCCTCTTTTGGCTCCGGGACACATGACGACTTCAACGACGAGGCGCCTGTGCTTCATTCCGAGCAAACGCTCTATTCAAACCCCGATGTGAGTAATGTACATACTGTTATTTACTCGCTATTTACTATCTTTCGCCAATTATCCGAAGGGACCGTGTTGTCCGTACCACAACCACCGTATGACCGGTTCCCCTATGGCCTCACGTCCCCTACGGACGCGTACGCCTGGGGGCTCCAAAAAATGCTGACGCCGCCTCCTCTCACATTCGAATTCGTGGGGATGGTGAGCTATGTTCCCACCTGTTTCTACAAACTCCTAGATGACGAGGTTGGGAGCGATGGCTCTAGCATCAGCGACGTGGCACCTAGCCACCATCCGTCCTAGGAGTGCGCTATGGCGGACGCTTTGGGACAACCGTCGGTGGTAGCGGAGTCCTTGCAGACTCACACCCCTACGGACCCTCATGCGGGGGCCCTTGCACTCGCACAAGAGCATGCCGAGGAGCTACGACAACGGCAGTAGAACCAACCACCACATGTGCCGGCGCACTCGGTGCAGCACGTTGCGCCCCATGCGCGTAATTCGGCGAGCGGCGCCCAGGGTCGCGCCCACTAGGTCCAGCAGCGACATCATGGATGAGGGGAACGACCCCCATAGTTCACTCGGGCTAGCTAGAATATCGCCGATGCGGTAATGCTTCTGCGCGTGGTGTTCCCAAGCCTATCGACCCCCAGGAGCGAGCGGTCCACCGGAACCTCTAGGAGCTGGTGGAAGCCACCGCCATTCAACAGGTGGAGAGCTCCGCATCATGACTCCGACTTGCACCCTCCCTCCCCACCAAGGGAGTAGGGACGCACCAGATGGATCGCTCCATCCGCTCACCACTACAGCCGCCGAACGCGGCACAAGAGGCCGTGGCTGCGCCGTTGTCCGACATGGCGCCTTGAAAGCTCTAGTTTGGTTTTGGTTAATTGATGAAACCCTAAGTGCTAACCTAGTTTATCAAAGTGATTGTGAGATAGGTAGCACTACTCCATGTGATGAAGCAATGGCGAAGATCATGACAATGGTGATGATCAAATGCTTGAACTTGGAAAAGAGGAAAGAGAAAACAAAAGGCTCAAGGCAAAGGTATAAATAGTAGGAGCCATTTTGTTTTGGTGATCAAGACACTTAGTGGGTGTGATCACATTTAGGATTGATAGCGTACTATTAAGAGGGGTGAAACTCGTATCGGAATGCGGTTATCAAAGTGCCACTAGATGCTCTAACTCATTGCATATGCATTTAGGATCTAGTGGAGCGCTAACACCCTTGAAAATGTTTGTGAAAATATGCTAACACATGTGCACAAGGTGATACACTTGGTGGTTGGCACATTTGAGCAAGGGTGAAGAAGATAGAGGTGAAAAGGAGTTGGTCTCGCTGGTCACAAGGTGACTGGACGCTGGTCTTAGAGGGACCAGCGCGTCCGGTCGGTAGTAACAACGAAGAACGCTGGCGTCGATCAAACAACCGGACGTTGGGTCGCTCAGCGACCGGACACTGGCCAGCTGTGTCCGGTCATGTTGACGTGGCAACACAGAGGAAGACACTGTGTGACCGGACACTGGCTGTGTCCGATCAAGTATGACCGGACGCGTCCGGTCGGGAAAGTCCATCTCTGGAAGCTTACTGTAAACGATCGGACGCTAGGGGTTCAGCGTCCGGTGACTATTCTCTTCTGCGTCCGGTCGTCTTCTGACCATTGAGATCGGGCAATTGGCGTTTGAAGCCGATGACACGTGATGCACATCACACGACCGGACGCTGAGGTCCAGCGTCCGGTCAATATGACTGGAGCGTCCGGTCGGCCCGTGTTCAGTGTAGTGAGGAGCCCAATGGCTCTATTCCGTGGGGGCTTCTATTTAAGCCCCATGGCTGGCTCAAGCTCACTCTCTTGGCCATTTGCATTGACATAGCAACATTGTGAGCTTAGTCAAAGCCCTCCCACTCATCTTCATCATTAATTCATCATCTTTGTGAGATTGGGAGAGAATCCAAGTGCATTGCTTGAGTGATTGCATCTAGAGGCACTTGGTATTCGTGTTTTACTGCAGATTTTGCTTGTTGCTCTTGGTGGTTACCGCCACCTAGATGGCTTGGTGCATCGGTGGAGGATTGGCATGAGTTGGTGATTGTTCATGGCCATCTCCGGTGATTGTGAGGGGATTTGTACCTTCCCCGGCGGAACGTCGAAAGGTAACTCTAGTGGATTACTCATGTCATTGAGTTACCTCACTTGTGGGTAGGTTCTTGCGGTGTCCAATTGTGTGGACGAGGTTTGTGCAACACCTCTTAGCCGCCGAACCACCAAGTGTTGGTCGACACAACGGGGACGTAGCATGTTGGTAAGCACGTGAACCTCGGAAGAAAATTGGTTGTCTCTTGCCATTTGGCATTCTCTCAGTGATTGATTTAATCTTCATCTTGTGATTGGTTCATCCCACTACACGGCGGTATAATCACCCTACTCACTCTTTTATATTCTTGCATACTAGTTGTGGCAAGCTCTTTAGTGTAATTAGAATTGAGAGCTTGATTTGTTATTTAAGTTCATCTAGTGGAGCTCTTTAGTGTAGCAAGATTGAGAGCTCTTAGTGAGTAGTATCATAGCAAGTTGTGTGTATAGTAATCATTGCAACTAGAATTGTTGGATATGTGGCTTGCAACCCTCGTAGAGCTAGAGCAAGTTTGCATTTCGCTATTTGTCTTACTAATCAAATTGCTCTAGTTGATTTGTAGAATTTTAAATAGGATATTCACCCCCTCTAGCCATATTAGGACCTTTCACGCCTGCTCCACACCGACCACTGGTACGCGAACACCTTGCCCCGAGTCGAGATGCTCGCAGCGTCATCAGCAATCGGCATCGGACCCGGCATGATAATGACGTTTATAGGGCGACGGTGGGGGCAGACAACACGGGCCCTGGCTAGACCATCGAGGGGAGTGGTGAAATGCGTCGGAGACATGGTTGTCGGCTGGATGACTAGAGTCCCTGCCCGGATGGCCTGGGACCATGGGCCTTTGGCCGACGCATTCGGAGAGCGCCGTTCCCACAGCGCTTTCGACCGCCCACCAACATCGCCAAGTACACCGGGGAGACAAACCCTGGTATATAGCTCAAAGATTTCTGGCTCGCCTATCGAGCCAGAGGGGTGGATGATGACCATTTCATCATTCAATATCTCCACATCTGCATGGGGGAACATGTTCGAGCATGGCTCAAATTCCTCGTGCACAAGAGCATCCACGACTGGATGAACCTCAAGAGGATCTTTGTTGGAAATTTCTAGGGGACGTATGTCCGCCCTGGTAACTCCTAGGACCTTAAAAGCAGCCAGCAGGAGCCCAGCGAGTCCCTATAGGATTACATCCGTAGGTTCTCCTAGCGATGCAACTCCCTCCCTGATGTCGTCGATGCGGACGTCATCAGCGCATTCCTCTCTGGGACAACCTGCGAGTCCCTGATCCACAAGTTTGGGTGTCTCAAGCCCCGTACCAGTCGTGACCTGCTCGACGTCACCACAAACCATGCCTCCAGCGAGGAGGCGGTTGGAGCAGTCTTCAACGGAGGCTAGGACAAAGGCAAGGCCAAGCACGAGGACCCAGACGAGGGACCCTCCACATAGAGGGGCAAGAAAAACAAAAAGGATTGGCACCGGCCGAACAACACTGCCTACCCCAACAGGGCCTGCCTAACCACATAGGCAAGCTCATGGATAGCCCCACCTGATCGCATAGGCAAGCTGCCCCAATAGGGCCTGCCTGACCACTTCAACAAGCTCATGGATAGCCCATGCACCAACCACGCCTACCCCGTCAAACACCTCTACAAGGACTGTGAGCTCCTCAAATGTTTCCAGCGACAGGCCAGCGGGCTGAAAGAAGGAGGCGGCAAAGAGGCGGCAGCCAAGAAGGGAGGCGCGGCGGGCAAGGATGGGGATAGCTTCCCCGACCTCGAGGAATGCATCATGATCTTTGGAGGATCCGACGCCATCTGCTACAAGCGCCAGCACAAGGTACGCTACCGAGAGGCATGCGCCGCCAAGACGGCCATCCCATCCTTTCTTAGCTGGTCGGAATCTCTGTTCACCTTCGATCAGAGGGACCATCCCTCCTACATCGCCAGACCAGGACGCTACATGCTCATCGTCGACCCCATCGTCCGCAAGAAACGCCTCACCAAGGTGCTAATGGACGGAGGTAGCGGCCTCAACATCCTCTACGTCGACACCCTTGACGCCATGCGCATCCCCCGATCGGAACTCCGCCGGTGGGCTCTCCCTTCCATGGCGTGATCCTAGGAGCGTAGGCGTACCCACTCGGGTAGCTCAACCCGCCCGTCACATTGGCAACCTAAGCCAACTTCTGCTCAGAGGTTCTCACCTTTGAGATAGTCGACTCCACCTCGAGATGTGAGATCCTCTCCTTTCTGGATGCCTACTCAGGTAATCACCAAATTGCAATGAAAGAGACTGACCACTTGCAACCTCGTTCATCACCCCGTATGGTTTGTACTATTATGTAACCATGCCTTTCGGTCTAAAGAACGCTGGCACCACCTACCAAAGGTGCATGCAACAATGCTTCACCAACCAAATCGACCCGCTCGATCAGCCTGATCAAGCCGAGCGGCCGAAACCAACCATCATCGTCTATGTTTAAGACATAGTGGTCAAAATGGCTCAAGCTTGCGACCTAATCGCAAACTTGGCCGTGACATTCATGAACCTCTAAAGGTTCAACATCAAGCTGAATCCTAGAAAATGTGTTTTTGGGGTTCGAAGGGAAAGCTGCTTGGATACATTGTCTCCATGCGTGACATCGAGGCCAACCCCGAAAAGATCACGGCCATCTCCAACATGGGCCCTATACGCAGCGTCAAGGGCATACAAAGGCTCACCGGTTGTCTGGCTGCCCTGAGCCGATTCATCTCCCGTCTCGGCGATGGGGATGCCACTCTACAAGCTCCTCAAAAAGACGGACGCCTTCATCTGGACTAAGAAAGCTCAGCAGGCTCTAGAGAGCCTCAAAGCGTCACTGACGTCGGCCCCAATCCTCGTCGCTCCCAAACAGGAAGAACCCCTCCTCCTCTACGTCGCAGCAAGCAACCATGTGGTGAGTGCCACCCTGGTCGTCGAAAGGGAGGAGCCGAGACACCACCTTAAGGTCCAGTGACCCGTATACTTCGTCGGGGAGGTACTCACCGACCCCAAGGTATGGTACCCCTAGGTGTAGAAACTCCTATATGCCATACTGATGGTGACCCATAAACTCTTGCACTACTTCATCGACCACAAAGTCGTGGTCGTCACGTCATACCCGCTCGGAGACATCATCCACAACCGCGATGCCGCAGGACGGATCTCCAAGTGGGCACTCGAACTCATGGCCCACGACATCATGTATATCCCCCGTATCACTATTAAGTCTCAGGCTCTCGCGGATTTTGTCGCCGAATGGGTGGAGGTCCAGCTACCGACCCTAGATGTCACCCATGAATACTGGACAATGTACTTCGATGGGTCCGTCAGGGTGCCTGGCTCGGGGGGCCAGAGTGGTTCTGATCTCCCCAGATGGGAGTAAGCTCCCCTATGCTATCCACCTCCACTTTTTAGCCTCAAACAACACCACGGAGTATGAGACCCTCATCAACGGACTATGCACCACCATCGAGCTTGGCGCTACGTGACTCTATGTTCGCGGTGACTCGAAGCTGGTCGTCGATCAGGTCATGAAGGAGTCCTCCTACAAAAGCCCCCTCATGGTAGCATACTACCAAGAGGTGCACAAGCTCGAGGACAAATTTTAGGGGATCGAGCTGCACCACGTCCCCTAAAAGGACAACGATGCCACCGATTTTCTTACAAAATTGGCCGCCAGGTGGGATCCATCTCCAAGCGGGGTCTTCATCAACGACGTCCATGAGCCATCCACCCGCATCCTGGAAGGACCAATCCAGACACACCTCGACGCCAACCCGACGCTCGAGGGCTCCGAACTCGACGCCAAGCTAGAGCTCGAGGGCTCTGACCCTAGTGCCTCCATGACGACGTCACTCGCCAACATCACCGTGTTGGCACTCGATCAAACCGACTGGAGAGTGTCGCTACTCTCCTACCTCCTCGAGGAGGTTCTCCTGCCTGAAAGGACTAAAGCCCGACGGATCACTCAACACACCAAGACCTTCGTCGTGCTCGGTGGTGAACCCTACAACGGAGTCCATCGAAGGTGCTCATGAAGTGCATCCCTACCAACCAGGGGAAGCAGCTCCTCCTCAAGGTCCATGCTAGGATCTACGGACATCATGCGGCCCCAAGGTCGCTGGTCAGAAAAGCCTTTCACCAAGGTTTTTACTGGCCCAACCGCGCTACGAGATGCAGAGGAGGTTATCCGCAGGTGTGAGGGATGCCAATTCTACGCTCGGCAAACCCATTTGCCGGCACAAGAGCTTCAAACCATCCCCATCACCTGGTCGTTCGTGGTCTGGGGCCTTGACATGGTAGGACCCCTCAAAAAGGGCCCAGGCGGCTTCACTCACCTGCTCGTTGCGGTCAACAAGTTCACCAAGTGGATAGAGGCCAAGCCCATCACCAACATCCGCTCGAAAGAGGCAATCAAATTCTTCCTCGACATCATCTACCGGTTCAGTGTTCCTAACTGTATCATCACCGACCACAGGACTAACTTCACCGGGAAGAAGTTCCTGGACTTTAGGGATGGATACGACATCAGGATCAATTGGGCCTCGGTTGGACATCCACGCACTAACGGTCAGGTTGAGCATGCCAATGGCTTGGTCCTCTAAGGACTTAAGCCACGCATCTTCGACCGACTCAACAAGTATGCCGAGCGATGGGCTGTAGAGGTCCCCGTGATCCTCTAGAGCCTAAGAATGACTCCAAACTGATCCACAGGGATCACACCCTTCTTCCTGGCTTACGGAGCTGAAGCAGTGCTGCCCTCCGACCTCGACCACGGCGCCCCAAGAGTGAAGGCTTTCGACCGTGACCGAGCCATGGAGGCTAAGCAAGACGCAGTCGACCTACACAAGGAGGCTCGTGAGACGACTGTCATCCGCTCTGCCCGCTACCAGCAAACTCTCCGCAGTACCACAAAAGGAAGATCAGAGGGAGGATCCTCGAAGTCAGTGATCTTGTACTCCGGAGGACCCAGTCAACGAAGGAGAAACACAAACTCTCTCCACCATGGGAAGGTCCCTATATGGTGACCAAGGTGATCCGACTGGGCGCCTACCGACTGAAGGACGACAATGGCAACGTTCTCACCAACACTTAGAACATTTAACAGCTACGTCGTTTTTCCCCTAAATTTGGTCTTACCACTTTTATTCAACACTTGCTCCTATAAAGCACCCCAGCCTGAACACTTTCTAGCCCGGGTCGCTCGGGGGCTCCATGAGGGTACAATACTAAATACTACCTCTATTTTTTAGTATTACATGGTAAAACTTTTTGCCCAAACGAAAGGGTATTCCATTCCTTTTGATTACCCTACATGACTTTGTTTTTACTCCCTACCGAGCGCACCCCGCCACGACCTACGGTTACAAGCAGCCGAGCCTCACGGGCCACGCTCGGGTTCTTAAAGTTGCAGCCTACGAAACGAACGGGCAGGTGTGAAAAATAAAGGATAAGAACAAAGCTATGCTAGGATAAAAAAACAAGGAACGGATAGTGATTCTATCACAAAGCGGAACTAATGTATTCATTGATATAAAAAACTGTTCATACGGGGGCTCCCCCACAAACTTAACGAGTACATTTGCTGACTACTTTTACTCCAAATGCTATTGTTACCGCTCGACGGCATCGGCTGATGCCAAAGGTAAGGCCACGGCATGTGCCGCCAGAGATAAACATCACCGCAAGGGCCCTGCCCGGTTCCGTGTAACACCTCGGGTGTTTAAATATTAAAAACCGGACATATCATCATATGCATTGCAAGGCATTGGTCATGTTGTAAATTTTGTTATGCATTCACTAAAACAAGTTTACATTTATGTTATAAGTATTGCTTGGTATTGTTTGAATCGAGTTTGAAATCTTTGTATTGATTTGAAATTCCGAAAACCCTGATTTTCAATATTTAAATCCGACCCTGAAAATCTATTTCAAAATCGAAGCACATTTTGGGGTTGAGTCTTAAAGCAAAGTTGTAGAGCTTGTCAACTTGTACAAAGTTTATTTTTGTAGTTTTTCAAGTTGTTTAGTAAAATTTGAAGTTATTTAAAAAGGCGAAATTCCTTAAATATCCCCGCTTTAAATTCAAAAGTTCATTTCAAAATGTAGGCCGAATTTGGGTATGGTTTCAAAAGCAAAGTTGTAGAACTTTTTATTTTGAACAACTTTTGTTTTTGGAGATTTTTGAGTTGTTATGAAAATTTGGGAGTAATTTGGGAATTTTGGCGGATGGCAATTCTGTAATTTCGATGAACAGTAACCGCGGAAGCCAACTCATCGCCGGCGATCTTCGGTTTGCTTCCAGGCGCGGTCGTGGCCGTTTTTGGCGTCGCGCTGGCGTGGTGAAGGCCACAACGCAGCTTCCTTGAGCTTCTGAGCCGTGTTATTTGGACCGAGGCGCCGTCGTCGTCGTTCTTTTCTCTTGCTCTGCTTTTTTTCTCGCGCGTCACCGCCATTCTCGTTGAGAGCCCTCGCCGTCGAACCAGCGTCTACGCCATCGCAGCGATGCGTGTCCCAGCTCCGCTAGTTCCTTGCGCACCCAGCCAGCTAGCTCTGGTCGATTGATTTCTCCATGAGTTCACCGTTCGTCGCTTTCTTCCTCGCGGCCGGCAACCTCACCCGAGATTCCGTTTCACCGCGGCCACCCTACTCGGTGAGCCGCTGGCCTTGATCGGTGTACCTACGGCTTCGTCTCGATGCTGTGGTGCTTAATCCTATTTTGCTTGCTCATTTTGATCACTGCAGTCGCCGGTTCTTCCTCACCGACGATCTTTGCTCCGCCGTGATCACCGTGGTCGTCGTCACGCCTCTCCGTTGATTCTCCGATCTCGCTCCTTGCTTCAACGTGTTCGGGGTGAGCTACTGGTGTTTCCTAGATCCTTTGTTTGAGCTCATGGTTTTCACGTCGCTGCAGAAAGGCCGCAGTGCCACCCGCGGCCCGCCATGGTCGACGTCGAGTTAGTGTGGGGCCGTAATCAGTACTGATAGGGACGTCAATAGATGCGCCTAGTCTTAGTGATCATTTTGGTACTTTGGCCGTCGCCGTTGGGCTCGCCGTCGACGAGTTTTCGCCGATCAGCGCCGTCGCCGTCGTGGTCAAACGCGCGAGGTAGAAGATGACAAGTGGGACCCGATGTCAGTGACTCAGCGTTAAAAATGAATTTTCTGTTTTTGTTATTTTTGTGTAGATTTATTTAGAGCTCCAAAAATTATGAAAATTTTTGTGTGACTTCTCTGTGATGTGTATTATTTAGGAAAAATATTAAATGTTGATTTTCAGTACTTTTTGAATGTGATAAGAATTGCTCAATTAATTAATAAATGAGATTCCAGGATTTTTCTAGACTTATTTATGTATCCAAAAATTATGAAAATTGTTTTGTCACTTAGTTATCATGTGATGAACATATACAAAAATTTTGAGGTCAATTGGAACAAGTTGATTTATTTCATAATTATTAATTAATTAATTAATTCATAAAAGCAAGTAGTAACCTTTAGTGATTTAGGTTTTGTTTGAGTTTTTGATTAAGTGATGTCCTTGGGTCATTAGTTGGTAATGATCCTTGGCAATTGTTGTGTGTGTTGCGAAAATGGTTTAGTTGGTTCAACTTGTAACTGTACCGCGAAGGAAGGTTGTATTCAAGTTGTTAAGTTTTGCATCCATCATCGAGCATCATATTTTGTATCCGCATCATGTTAAGCATGGCATTGTTACTACATGTAGTGAACGAAGGTGAAAACGTGGTAGTTAATCAAGTAGTTGAGGAGGTTGATCCGTCTGTGGAAGTTGGTGTTGATATCGGTGGAACGACTCCGGACCCGGACTTTTCCATCAACGAAGGCAAGCCCCGAATGCATACAACCCTACCTTGTATTTTACAAATTGATTTCGCTTTTGCTTCTTTTTACTGCATTAAGTGATTAGGAGTCAAGTGAAAACCAAATTGGTACCTTACCAACCTTGTTATTCTATATTTACCATATTACCAGTTTTAAATTCGTATATGCTAGTTTTGCTTAGCTATGCTTAGAACGGTGAAAGTCAGGTGATTACCTGTCATCTGCAAGTTTTAACTGGAGCTTTGGTTAATTATATTAACATGTGATATGGGAATGTGGAGTAATAAATCTAGACCGGGCGGACTCGGTGTGTGTGAGCCACAAGACATGGAGGTCTTGTGAGCAGGTTCTTTCCGCCTGTGTCGATTAAGGTCCATCCGTTGTTGAATTGCATGACGTGAGACTTTGTAGTACTAGCCACATACTCCGGTAAGCCTTAACTTGGCTATTCTATTATGAGAATGGCTACTCGCGCACTGGGAGTGGAGAGATGGCGGGAATAGCGTGTACCCACGTGGCAATGGGCTGGATTGGTGGAGTACTGTATTCTCGAGTGGCGCGGACCCGTTCTTGTTTTAGAGGATCCGAGGGTAGGTTGGTATATGTAGGTCGAGGACCTACATATGTCGTGTGGTCTGGAATTCCCAGCTGGGTTATAATCGGTTCGAATCGTCGTTGCTCCTCGGTTATGGAGACTCAACTCACTATTCATCATCGTAGTAATTAATAACTAGAACTTGAGGATGGTATGAGAAGGTGTTGGTTACGAAGTTTCATGATCTCAATACGGATCGTGTCAGCTTTGTATATGATCTTTATGAAGTTTTAAACATTGATATAAAGAATTTTGTTAAAATGCTTTTACGCAAAAGGACATTGATTATTGCTAAAGCCATACCTTGAATCCCATGAGCCTGCATTCCTGCATTCTTTTAAATTCTTATTTCAGTTAAGTCTTGTTGAGTACTTTTGTACTCAGGGTTCGTTGACCCTTGTTGCAGGTGAGGCTCATGAGCAGATCTGTTTTGGATCGTGCTGCATGACTGTTGTTCAGTGCGATGACGATAATTAAATGTGTGGCCCTTAGGCAGGGCAGCTTATATTGTGTGTTTTGTAATATATTATAATGCCACTCTACTACTTTGGTTTGTTTTATTATCGAACTTAGTTATATGGTTTGAAACAAATGGTTTGTAAACTATGTTATTGTAAGTCTTCCGCTACTTTTACGCTGATGTATCTATTTGAATAAATTGTTGTAATACTGCAATGACTCTGTAATGTGATCCTGCTCAGAAATCGTGGATGATTCGGGGTTCCCCGAGAACACCCGACAGTCTTCTTAAGTTACCAGGAACATATGCATAGATGTCAAAGGCCGTTGGACAGTGACAGGTGCATGTGGGCCCTATAATTTAGGAGGTTCTGCCACAGAATAGTATCAGAGCGATCGTTACAAAGTTTTTGTGGTATTGGTTTACGAAAACTTCAAAATGATTTGGGATGACTAAATTTAACTTGATTAATTTGGTCCAAATTGCTTCTGACTTGTCTTATTTCTTTCTCACCATTCCTTATTTGATTAAAAAGGTTTTGTGTGGTGGAGTAGTAATCTTATTATGCCCTATATAAAAACAGATGTTGTTTATTCTTGTTTTAAGCTTTGGTGGTTTTGTTCGTCAGAACGGTTCATGCATCATAATAAAGTTACTTGTTACTTCCTTCGTCTTTGAGTCTGGGGTGAGTAGTGAGTATGGGTTGAGTGTGTAGTCCATCCTTACTGCTCTTGAGACTATTGTCAGATTGTTTTACTTGGATTAATACTGCTTGTACAGTATGGCTCGTACCAAGAAGACACCCCATAAGTCCACTAGGCCCAAAGGAGTTTCTCGGCACCAACTAGCCCTTAGGAACGATGGTGCTAGCAGTAGCAGCTCTAGGCCTGATCCTAAGGCGGAGATACAGAGGATTTATGCAGAGTTAGCCCAAGCTACTAGAGATAGGGCTATGGATGCCATTCAGGTGGGTAGATTACAGGAGCAACTAAGACGTCTCACCACCGCTCACAGGAACTGCGAATGTATGTTAGTTCGTACGGTGGAAGGAAGGAATGAAGATTGGCATAGGGAAAATGTAGCAAGAGCTAGAACTCATGAGTTATAATTTTATGTAGAAGACTTAGAGGAGCATAACACCTATCTGCATAAGGAAGTTCATAGGCTAAGCAATCTCCTAGATCCAAATCATGAACCCCAAGCTGATGAAATGGATCTCGGTGTTATCCTTGCCGATGGTAGTGAATCGGAAGAAGAGGAAGAAGAAGATCCCGAAGAATTAGTAATGATCGATGAAAGTGACAATGAAGGTGGTAATATTTTCGGAATGGATACCGAGCCTGAAGTTTGATGTAATCGCAAAAAGGAGTAGAGTTGTGAAATAGTTAGTTCTAGTTTAAGTTAAGTAGTCTTGTTTAAATGCGGTTTTGTGTTTAAATAAGTGAAACTAGTGTAATGAGTTGCAGT
The DNA here is from genome assembly GCA_904845875.1 of Miscanthus lutarioriparius. Classification (NCBI taxonomy): domain Eukaryota; kingdom Viridiplantae; phylum Streptophyta; class Magnoliopsida; order Poales; family Poaceae; genus Miscanthus; species Miscanthus lutarioriparius. Next base: position 129,156,965 of record CAJGYO010000007.1, on the reverse strand, counting down.
CCGCTCTTTTATCAATCAATAAAGGCTTGTGAAGTAAAGTTTGGTTTGTTGTGAACAGATGCGTCATACGCGGGGTTCATATATTCCTGGTACTTGACAAAATGAGAACGATATTCCAGATCCACCACCAGTTCCAATAAATCTAGCGGATGCTATAGCCGCACTTGTCAATGTGACAGTTGAAAATTCGCGTTTGCTTCATAAGATGGCTCAAAGTAATCAGAATCAGATGCATAAAAACCGTGGTCGCCATCATAATAGGCAGGAGGCTACATATGTGGACTTCACAGATACAAAACCCCTAGTGTTCACTAAGGCAGATGAACCATTGAGGCATTGACGATTGGCTTAGGACCATGGAGCGTAAGTTTGATCTTATACCATGCACGAGTTTTGAAACCGGTCTTTCTTTGCTTTCAAAGAACTTAGAGTGCAAACCGGTGCTTGGTATGCAAATCTTATGGCCATGCAACCCGCAGTGTTCCGTTAACTTGGATGGAGTTTCATCATCGCTTTCAGAGCCCATTATATCCCGGAGGGAGTTATGGCTATGAATTTGGATGAATTTCTTGCTTTGAGGCAAGGGGACCAAACCGTGATGCGATATGTGTGGAAGATTCAATCACTGTCACAATATGCACCTAGACATGTCAATACGGATGCCAAGAAAAAGAAATGGTTCATGAGGGGTCTGAATACCAAATTACAGACTATGATGACAACATGTACCAATGTCACTTGAGGCAGTGAATATTGCTATTGCTTCAGATGCAAAGTATATCAAAGCATGAGGAGCTCAAAAAGAAAAAGAGTATGCCATCCTGGATCTTATGGGGAAATCAAGAGGCAGAGGGTGATTTATCATCCGATTAATCATAATCGTCCTCCTTATCGTCATGCCATAGATTTCAAGCCGGTCAACAATCAAATATACGTCTGCTACAACTTATCGAATCCACAACCGACAAATGCTTCTAGGGTTTCGCTTCAACACCCTGTGGTCACAAGTATCCCTATTTCAATTGTGGCAAGCCCTGGTCATTTTCGAGAGAATGTCCATATCCAAGGCGTCTAATCCCAATTATCGAAGGCTCCGCAAATCAACAATGAGCTCGGGCATAAAACAAGAATAACAATCAGAATGCTCGGAAAGGCAAAGATGAAAGGAAGACAGGACGGGTGTTCTATATTCAAGCTGGGGAGATTCCTGAAGGAGAGCCAGTGATGATGGGTATGTTTCCTATTGCCAATCATCCTGCAGTTATACTTTTTGATTCTGGCTCATCGCATTCATTCATCAATAGAACATTTGTGGTGAAGTATGAAATTTCAATTGGGACAACAAAGGAAAATTTCTTTTTGTACTGATGCCTTGGGACGCCGTCGTGTACTAAGGAAATGGTATACGGTGTGCCCATAAACCTGGGTGGGCATATTTTTCCCACTACCATGATTATCCTTAAGGATCAGGATATAGATGTAATCTTAGGAATGAATTGGATGTATTAGCATAAGGCTGTTATAGATGCTTTGAATAGAACTATAAGGGTGAGTTTGTCAGATAGAACTTCTAAACTTCTCATCCAACTTCCAACCTTAAGAAGATCAGTGGGCAGAGTTTGTGCAACTGCCATCAAAGAGATTAGAGATATCCCGGTAGTATGTGAATTTCTGATGTGTTTTCGAGGATTTACCCGGTCTACCACACGATAGGGATGTCCAGTTTAACATAGAATTGCAACCTGGAACAGCTCCGATTTCTCGGAGAGCTTATAGGATGCCACCTAAGGAGTTAGTCGAGTTGAAAACTCAGTTGCAAGAATTGATTGAGAAGGGGTTTATACAACCTAGTTCATCGCCTTGGGGGTGTCCGGCAATTTTTGTGAAAAAGAAAGATGAGACTCTGAGGTTATGTGTTGATTATCGTCCGTTGAATGAAGTGACCATCAAGAATAAATATCCATTACCTCGGATAGATTCGCTTTTTGATCAATTGGCCGGAGCCAAGGTTTTCTCCAAGATAGATTTGAGGTCAGGATATCATCAAATCAAGATAAAGCCTAAAGATATTCCCAAAACGGCATTTACCACAAGATATGGATTATATGAATATTTGGTAATGTCTTTTGGTTTGACCAATGCTCCAGCTCATTTCATGTATTTGATGAATTCGGTATTCATGCCTGAGCTAGACAAATTTGTAGTGGTGTTTATTGATGATATTCTAGTATATTCCAAGAATAAGGAAGAACATGCGAAACATCTCAGAATTGTTCTGACTCGCTTGAGAGAACATCAACTATATGCCAAGTTCAACAAGTGTGATTTTTGGCTTAAGGAAGTATAATTTCTCGGACACATCTTGTCAGAGGAAGGAGTTGCTGTTGATCCAAGCAAAGTGAAGGATGTGCTTGATTGGAAACCACCAACCACAGTTCATCAAGTTTGGAGTTTTCTGGGATTGGTGGGGTATTACTGTCGGTTTATTCCAGATTTCTCTAAAGTATCAAAGTCCATAACTGAGTTACTAAAGAACCAAGTCAAGTTTGCCTGGTCATCTGATTGTGAAGAGGCTTTCTAGACTTTGAAGAGACTGTTGACCACTGCACCAGTATTAGCCCAACCTGATATCGAGAAGCTATTTGATGTCTATTGTGATGCTTCAGGTATTGGTATTGGATGTGTGTTGATGCAAGAAGGCCGAGTCATTGCTTATGCATCCAGGCAACTTAAGCAACATGAATAACACTATCCGACTCATGATCTGGAGTTAGCAGCTATGGTTCATGCTCTGAAGATTTGGCGGCATTACCTACTTGGTAATATGTGCCATATTTATACAGACCACAAGAGCTTAAAATATATCTTTACTCGATCGAGTTGAATATCGACAACAAAGAAGCGGTTAGAGTTGATTAAAGATTATGACTTGGAAGTACATTATCACCCTAGTAAAGTAAATGTGGTGGCAGATGCTCTCAGTCGCAAAAGTTATTGCAATTGCCTGACAGTAAGAACAATGGGTTTGACTTTATGTCAAGAGATGGAGAAGTTAAATGTAGAAGTAATTCAACAAGGTAATTTGACCAACATAATTGTTGAAGCCACTATTCGATATCAAGTTATTGCTGCTCATAAGGAAAACAAGGGTGTAGCCCATATCAAGGAAAGAGTCGGGGAATGGAAAGGCGGAATGTTTCAAAGATAGATAATGAAGGTGTGCTATGGTTCAAGGATCGTTTGGTAGTACCAAAAGTTCCCGAGTTGCGGCGATCAATTCTTGAAGAAGCACATGCTACTAGGTTATCTATCCATCAAGGGAAGCAACAAGATGTACCATGACTTAAAACAAAGGTTTTGGTGGACAAAAATGAAGATAGAAATTGTGAGATATATAGCAAAGTGTGATACTTTGTCGAAAGTGAAAGCTATACATTTGAGGTATCTTTGGAGAACTACAACCATTACCTATTCCAACTTGGAAGTAGGAGGACATAAGTATGGACTTTATTGTTGGTCTACCCAAGACATCAAAGGATTTGACTCAATGGGTTATTGTAGATCGACTCACTAAGTCAAACACATTTTCTTCCTATCAAGACTATATATCCCATCGTATAATACGCCAAGATATATTTAGCAAGAATTATGAGTCTCCATGGAATACCAAAGACCATAGTGTCCGATCAGGTACACAGTTTGTCTCAGCTTTTGGAAACAATTGCATTCTTCATTGGATACCAAGCTCCCTGATAGTAATCTGACTTATCATCCATAGGACCGATGGATGACGGAAAAGAGTCAATCAAATGCTTGAAGATATGTTAAGGTGTTGTGTCCTTAATTATTCTAACAAGTGGGACGAATGCTTACCTTTGGGCGAGTTCTCATATAACAATAGTTATCGGAAAGCATTAGAATGGCTCCATTTGAAGCACTCTATGGTCGTGAGATGAGAATATCACCGAGTTGGTGGAGCAGGAGAAAGAAGATTCTTTGGAGTTGACCTTGTGAAAGAAACGGAAGACAAGGTTAGAGCAAATACATGTGAGTAATTTGAAAAATAGCTCGATCCTGCCAAAAGAGTTATGCGGATAGACGATGGAGACCATTGGTCTTTAACAAAGGAGATTTTGTATATCTGAAAGTATCACCAATGAAGGGAGTTAACCGTTTTGGTGTTAAAGGCAAGTTGGCACCTCGATATATTGGACCATTTCAAATTTTGGAGAGATATGGAAAAGTGGCCTATCGCTTGAAATTACCAGAACATTTATCAGCTGTACATGATGTGTTCCATGTGTCTCAGTTGAAGAAGTGTCTCCGAGTGTCTGAGCAGAATGTTGAAGTTGAAGGAGTGGAACTTGAACTAGATCTGACTTATTCACAATATCCTATCCGAGTGTTGGATCAGAAAGATCGTGTTACTCGAAGGAGAACAATAAAGTTCTACAAGATACAATGGAATCAACATTCAGAAGAGGAAGCTACTTGGGAATCAGAAGATTACTTGTTAGAAAAGTTTCCAGAGTTTCTTGCGTCATTATAGAATAGAGTACTGTTAGTTAAGCTCGGTTGTTACAAATTGTGTTTTGTAAAGGAACCTCAGTTGTTTTATGGATGAGAATTGGATGTTTTTGGATTGACACATTTCCTTTTCCATTACTTACCATATGGCTTTGAATCTCGGGGCAAGATTTCTTTTAGGGGGAAGGATTGTAACACCTCGGGTGTTTAAATATTAAAAGCCGGACATATCATCATATGCATTGCAAGGCATTGGTCATGTTGCAAATTTTGTTATGCATTCACTAAAACAAGTTTACATTTATGTTATAAGTATTGCTTGATATTGTTTGAATCGAGTTTGAAATCTTTGTATTGATTTGAAATTCCGAAAACCCTGATTTTCAATATTTAAATCCGACCCTGAAAATCTATTTTAAAATTGAAGCACATTTTGGGGTTGAGTCTTAAAGCAAAGTTCTAGAGCTTGTCGAGTTGTACAAAGTTTATTTTTGGAGTTTTTCAAGTTGTTTAGTAAAATTTGAAGTTATTTAAAAAGGCGAAATTCCTTAAATATCCCCGCTTTAAATTCAAAAGTTCATTTCAAAATGTAGGCTGAATTTGGGTATGGTTTCAAAAGCAAAGTTGTAGAAATTTTGATTTTGAACAACTTTTGTTTTTGGAGATTTTTGAGTTGTTATGAAAATTTGGGAGTAATTTGAGAATTTTGGCGGATGGCAATTCTGTAATTTCGATGAACAGTAACCGCGGAAGCCAACTCATCGCCGGCGATCTTCGGTTTGCTTCCAGGCGCGGTCGTGGCCGTTTTTGGCGTCGCGCTGGCGTGGTGAAGGCCACAACGCAGCTTCCTTGAGCTTCTGAGCCGTGTTATTTGGACCGAGGCGCCGTCGTCGTCGTTCTTTTCTCTTGCTCTGTTTTCTCCCGCCGTCACCGCCATTCTCCGTTGAGCCCTCGCCGTCGAACCAGCGTCTACGCCATCACAGCGATGCGTGTCCCAGCTCCGCTAGTTCCTTGCGCACCCAGCCAGCTAGCTCTGGTCGATTGATTTCTCCATGAGTTCACCGTTCGTCGCTTTCTTCCTCGCGGCCGGCAACCTCACCCGAGATTCCGTTTCACCGCGGCCAGCCTACTCCGGTGAGCCGTTGGCCTTGATCAGTGTACCTACGGCTTCGTCTCGATGCTGTGGTGCTTAATCCTATTTTGCTTGCTCATTTTGATCACTGCAGTCGCCGGTTCTTCCTCACCGACGATCTTTGCTCCGCCGTGATCACCGTGGTCGTCGTCACGCCTCTCCGTTGATTCTCCGATCTCGCTCCTTGCTTCAACGTGTTCGGGGTGAGCTACTGGTGTTTCCTAGATCCTTTGTTTGAGCTCTACTGGTTTCACGTCGTCGGCGTAGCGCTGCCGTGCCACCGCGTCCGCCATGGTTGACGTCGAGTTAGTGTGGGGCCGTAATCAGTACTGATAGGGACGTCAATAGATGCGCCTAGTCTTAGTGATCATTTTGGTACTTTGGCCGTCGCCGTTGGGCTCGCCGTCGACGAGTTTTCGCCGGTCAGCGCCGTCGCCGTCGTGGTCAAACGCGCGAGGTAGAAGATGACAAGTGGGACCCGATGTCAGTGACTCAGCGTTAAAAATGAATTTTCTGTTTTTGTTATTTTTGTGTAGATTTATTTAGAGCTCCAAAAATTATGAAAATTTTTGTGTGACTTCTCTGTGATGTGTATTATTTAGGAAAAATATTAAATGTTGATTTTCAGTACTTTTTGAATGTGATAAGAATTGCTCAATTAATTAATAAATGAGATTCCAGGATTTTTCTAGACTTATTTATGTATCCAAAAATTATGAAAATTGTTTTGTCACTTAGTTATCATGTGATGAACATATACAAAAATTTTGAGGTCAATTGGAACAAGTTGATTTATTTCATAATTATTAATTAATTAATTAATTCATAAAAGCAAGTAGTAACCTTTAGTGATTTAGGTTTTGTTTGAGTTTTTGATTAAGTGATGTCCTTGGGTCATTAGTTGGTAATGATCCTTGGCAATTGTTGTGTGTGTTGCGAAAATGGTTTAGTTGGTTCAACTTGTAACTGTACCGCGAAGGAAAGTTGTATTCAAGTTGTTAAGTTTTGCATCCATCATCGAGCATCATATTTTGTATCCGCATCATGTTAAGCATGGCATTGTTACTACATGTAGTGAACGAAGGTGAAAACATGGTAGTTAATCAAGTAGTTGAGGAGGTTGATCCGTCTGTGGAAGTTGGTGTTGATATCGGTGGAACGACTCCGGACCCGGACTTTTCCATCAACGAAGGCAAGCCCCGAATGCATACAACCCTACCTTGTATTTAACAAATTGATTTTGCTTTTGCTTCTTTTTACTGCATTAAGTGATTAGGAGTCAAGTGAAAACCAAATTGGTACCTTACCAACCTTGTTATTCCATATTTACCGTATTACCGTTTTTTAAATTCAGTATATGCCGCTTTTGCTTAGCTATGCTTAGAACGGTGAAAGTCGGTGATTACTGTCATCCGCAAGTTTTAATGGAGCTTTGGTTAATTATATTAACATGTGATATGGGAATGTGGAGTAATAAATCTAGACCCAAAGCGGACTCGGTGTGTGTGAGCCACAAGACATGGAGGTCTTGTGAGCGGTGTTCTTTCCTTTGTGTCGATTAAGGTCCATCCGTTGTTGAATTGCATGAGGTGAGACTTTGTAGTACTAACCACATACTCCGGAAAGCCTTAACTTGGCTATTCTATTATGAGAATGGCTACTCGCAAGACCGGGAGTGGAGAGATGATGGAATAGCGTGTACCCACGTGGCAATGAATTTGGATTGGTGGAGTACTGTATTCTCAGGTGGCGCGGACCCGTTCTTGTTTTAGAGGATCCGAGGGTAGGTTGGTATATGTAGGTCGGGGACCTACATATGTCGTGTGGTCTGGAATTCCTAGCTGGGTTATAATCGGTTCGAATCGTCGTTGCTTCTCGGTTATGGAGACTCAACTCACTGTTCATCATCGTAGTAATTAATAACTGGAACTTGAGGATGGTACAAGAAGGTGTTGGTTATGAAGTTTCATGATCTCAATACGGATCATGTCAGCTTTGTATATGATCTTTATGAAGTTTTAAACGTTGATATAAAGAATTTTGTTAAAATGCTTTTACGCAAAAGGACATTGATTATTGCTAAAGCCATACCTTGAATCCCATGAGCCTGCATTCCTGTATTCTTTTAAATTCTTATTTCGGTTAAGTCTTGTTGAGTACTTTTGTACTCAGGGTTCGTTGACCCTTGTTGCAGGTGAGGCTCATGAGCAGATCTGTTTTGGATCGTGCTGCATGACTGTTGTTCAGTGCGATGACGATAATTAAATGTGTGGCCCTTGGGCAGGGCAGCTTATATTGTGTGTTTTGTAATATATTATAATGCCACTCCACTACTTTGGTTTGTTTTATTATCGAACTTAGTTATATGGTTTGAAACAAATGGTTTGTAAACTATGTTATTGTAAGTCTTCCGCTACTTTTACTCTGATGTATCTATTTGAATAAATTGTTGTAATACTGCAATGACTCTGTAATGTGATCCTGCTCGGAAATCGTGGATGATTCGGGGTTCCCCGAGAACACCCGACAGTCTTCTTAAGTTACCGGGAACATATGCATAGATGTCAAAGGTCGTTGGACAGTGACAGGTGCATGTGGGCCCTATAATTTAGGAGGTTCTGCCACATTCTGCTCCCTCGACTTCGGCGAGCGCAACGGGTACCTCAAGGGCGTCGCACTCGTAGATGCTCAGCAGAAGAGCATGGAGCTTCGGACCTTCTCATGCAGCCGAGGCAGCTCCTAGACTGGGACGCTGCCCACCGAGGTCTGGCCACCGTGGCTGGAGGTTGTCTCATCAAACTCTATGAACTAGCCGACCTGAGCAGCTACAGGCGTGAAACCCTCCACCAGCATGATCCTGAGCGACTTCCCTCCGACACGGCTCGCCCGGTGAAGATCCACCAAAAAAAGTCCGCATACGGCTCCATCCCGAAGAAGTCCTCACAAACAGATCCAGCACGCCACCTGCTTTGGCGGAAGCCACCCCTTCTCAGGCGAAGATGGCTAGCACCGCCTCGAGCGACCTCCAGCTCGACATTGCGCTCCAGATTCACGAAGGGATCTGTGAGTTCCCCCCTCGCTTACCCTCTCTCTCACTTAGGAACCGCCGCGGCATACAGGCACTCTTGGTGAGAAGGAAGAAGGAGGAGAGGCAATAGTTGGAGAATAGGCAAAGGATTGTGGCGAGAACCCTCTCCCTTCCCCTATTTAAGGAGAAGGCGCAACAGTTGGGGAAATGCGAGGGATTGGGGCGAAAAAACCTCTCCCTTCCCCCATTCAATGCGGATGGGAAATGACGGGACGCGCCCTGACCGATGGGACGCACCCTGCTCGATGGAACGGCGCCTGGTCAGACGGGATATGGCCTAGGTATGGCCCACCACTACCCCACGTTGGGCGTAAGAACCAAAGCGCCACCACGCGTAGGCGGCTCTCCGCCTTCCTAGGCGGGACTTGGAAAGGCTCAACTATGGGATCTCCGCCCAGGAGAGACCATCGGGCTTCCTGAGTCAATCAGACAGCTTAGGCAAACACCGAGAGATAGGTAAGGAGCAAAGGGACACCCCATGTGGGCCATGCTGACTCCGTCACGAATGATGAACGCGGATCCTGGTCGGACATTTTCGATTGGACCTCCTCAAACCCCATCACTCGAGTCATCAAGGTAACATTACCAACCCCCACTATTTCTTTATATAATCATTCATTCATCTATACATGCATTCATTCATTTCATACATCCGAGGCATCGCACGTGCAGTTAAATTCATCACATCGCTCCATGTTGCGTCATGAAGCGGTAGTTCCCTCACTCAACATGAGCAACGACCGACCGGGGTTCGAAGGTCGGCCCACAAAGGGCTCATGGCCGCCTCGCGTCAAACAGATTACCTTGAATAACATACCTTCATCATTTTGAAGTGTTATCGCTCCATGTGATGAAGTGCTTATCACCTTGAATGGCCCTTCCCATTTGCTTCGAAGTTTTCCGTGCCCGAATAATTTCACCTTGAAATTAAAAAGTAATACCTTACCTCCTAGGGTGAACTCCTTCATCTTGACCCTCTTGTCATGCCATCTCTTCGTTCTCTCCTTATATATCTTGGCATTGTGATACGCTTTTTCACACCATTCATCAAGCTCAGAGAGTTGCATCTTTCTCTTGGTTCCTGCGGCTTCAAAGTCCATGTTCCATCGCTTGATGGTCCAGTGAGCCTTGAATTCTAGCTCGACAGGTAGATGTCAGGTCTTTCTATAGACAAGTTGGTATGGTGACATCCCAAGTGGTGTTTTATAGGCCGTTCTGTAAGCCCATAGTGCATCAGGTAGTCTATCCTTCCATGCAGTCCCCATCTCATTGACAGTCTTTTGCAGAATGTTCTCGATTTGTTTATTCGATGTTTCTGCTTGACCACTTGTCTGAGGGTGGTATGGAGTAGTGACATTGTGATGGATCCCATATCTTGACAAGTAGTTGTGAAAGTTCTTGTGTAACACCCTAAAAATTTGCATATTTTTGAAAAAGGAGAAAATGTTTAATTATGCATTTTTGTGGGAACTTGAACTTAGGAAAAATAATAAATTTTATTAAGTTAAAAACAAATATAGGTCAACAACCATGAGTGTGCATTCATGCTGTTGCATAATATTTTGTATTGCTTGGTTTGAAGTCGGGTTTCAAATTGAGTTGAAATTTCATTTTGAAATTGCTTTGGACAAAAATTAGAAAAGGAGAAATGAATTTCTTCCCTCCCTTCCCGCTTCCGGCCTGCTGGTCCAATCCACCCACGTGGCCTGCTTCCACATAGTCCTGCCCCTTTCTCAGCGCCGGCCCATTTCTTTCCCTCCCGCGCCCTGTCGCTCCGCACGGCCCAGCTTCGCCGGCCTAGCCAGACGCCCGCGCCCCACGCTCCTCTTTCCTCCGCCCGCTGACCGCCCGGGCCCACATGTCGGCGCATTCTTCTTCCCCGTGCCGTATCCAAGCCGGATACCTCCGCCGCGCCGACGCCCGTGTTCGGTGCCGCCACGGGTCCCTGCGATGCCGTGTCGCCCAAGTACCGCGCCCCCATAAATAGCTGCCTCCGCCACCTCCCTATCCCATCTTTCCACAAGTTTTTTGCCCATGCAAGCCACAGTCGTGCCTCGCCCAAGCGCCGCTGCGACAGCCGCGGACCGCTGAAGCGCCGCGCCGTCTCTGTTGCTCCTCGCTAGCTCCTCTTGGGTCCGGTGAGTTCCCCACTCCCTCCTCTATCTCCCGGGCCTTTTCTTTTGTCGAACCGAGCGTCATAGATCTGAAACCGAAAGCTCTAGTGAGCTCTCTAACGACGCCGCCATTGCCCACCTCACCGCCGGCACTGTTTCGGCAGGCCTTGCTTCTTCTCATCTGCCGATCTGATCTCCACCGCTCATCTCTGATTCAACGGTCGTGGATGGCCGACACCCCTTCGCTGTTACATTTAAAAAAAGCCCCTTGCAATTATCTAGAACTTAACCCGCAGTCCAAAGTGTGTTTTCAGATTCTGTTTTCTATTTTTGAAAGCGTATTTTGGTTCGTTTAGATTAAAAATACGTTTTTAGTTATTTACAATTTTGCCACTCAACTTGTTTTAGCCATAAAATCTCTGTTTTAACTCCGATTTGATCCGTTCAAGTTGCGTTAGGTTCATAATTAAGTAATCTACATGTTTATACTACTGTTAAGTAGGTTTTCAACTTTTAAAATTCGAGGTTAGATTTAATCTATTATTTTACTATAGCAAATCTTGTTTAATTCATAACTTTTCCGTTTTAGCTCCGATTTTTGTGATCTTCGTCTGCGTGTTCGTAGAGAGATGTAGATTCATTTTCCAAATATTTCATCTTGATTTTATGCTATTGGTGTACTGTTCTAATCTATAGCTTTGTTTGCTTTGCATGATTGCTCCTGGATGCTTGTATGTTGCTGTGTTATTGAGTATAGACGGTGAGCAATTCGTGGGAGATCAAGGGTACAACTTTGACGAGTAGGACCAGCAGGAGTACTTTGCTCAAGGCAAGTATAGCATGGGATCATCCTTATTTCCTATTCACTTTAATTCATTAAATTCATGTTGCATGTGTCGCTTTGATAGGGATTCCCTAGAATTGAACTTTTACCTTGTCACCTACGGATTATGCATTGGGTAGCTTTGCTAGTGCTCAATTAAACCATGATCTTTTAACTTGACTAATGGTATATGCAATAAACATTAAAATATGACTTTTTAGCAACTTGGAACCAGGGGGCTGGAGTATTTAGCTACTTTCTAAATGCTTCAGATTCCTCTCCCTAAGGACTTATCTGTAAGTGATCATCTGGGACTTACAGTATATCTGTGAGGCCTACATGGCTCTAGCTTTAGCTTAGTATGAGGACCTTTTCTAGCTTGTTAGTGGTTACCTTTATTGGCGTAAGAATGGCTTGACGAATCGGGTATAGGACAACCTCTACTCCTATGTGTATAGCCATGAGGGAATTGTGCCATTTGACAGGGGGTTCCTATATCTGTTTGCCGAGTGAATCTAATGGCCCTAACTTGTTAGATGAACCTTTCAAAGGCTTCATAGTGACCCCTGCCTGCTCACCTTGGAAGTGTTTTGGGAGTAATTAACCCAGGCATATGGGTATCACGACTCACAGAGAAAGTGTACAACCTCTACAGAGTGTAAAACTGGTATATCAGCCGTGCTCACGGTCATGAGTGGCCTTGGAACATTTATGGAATAGATGAACACTAAAAATTATCTGTTTATGCTAATCATTATTCATGTTTACATTGATCATGTGTTTTGCATTTGGGAATTGAAACAACTTATTGCTACTCTTAAGCTAAAATTATGACAACTAAAAGTTAAATGCTGTTAAACCTATGACAAGCCTTTTGAGCCTCATGAACCCCGTGTTACACTTGTTGAGTACAACATGTACTTACGCTTGTTTATCTTCATTATTTGGATAAAAATCTCGGATGGGTAACAGATGGCTATGGATATGATGATTTTCCTAAGGACTTCTAGACTTGTGGTCAACCAGTCGACGTCCCTGTCAAATGGAGCTTCCGCGAGAGATCTATTATTATTTCCGCTATATTTATGTGATAACTTTATCGTATTCGTGATGTAATAAACACTTGTGATGATGCTATTCATAATTTGTCGACTTATGTGTGTGACTGATCTTTGGGCGCACATAAGATTTTGCACTCTATTTTATCCTTAAAATTGGGTGTGACATCTTTTCAGTGAAGTGAGTTCCTCCATCACTAATCACTATCCTTGAAACTCCGAATCTTGGAAATATTGTCTCTTCAAACATCTTCTTGGAGTTCTTAGCATCAGTAGCTCCACATGGCATGGCTTCAACCCACTTGAAGACATAGTAAACTGCCACCAAGATGTATTCACAATTCTTTGACTTTGGAAACGGTCCCATGTAGTCGATACCCTAGACATCGAAGAGCTCGATTTGAAGGTTGTTGGTGAGTGGCATAGCATCTCTTGAATTAATGTTCCCGTGCCTCTAACACGCTCCACACCTCCGGATGAAGTCCTTCGTGTCTTCATACATGGTTGGCTAGAAGAACCCACTTTGCCAGATCTTTGAATGAGTGCGGAATGCACCATAATGTCCTCCATATGGCGATGAGTGGCATCGTTCTATAATCTTGATGCCTTCTTTCGCTGGTACAGATCTCCTAAGTAGGCCATCAGAGTAGACTCTAAAGAGGTACGGTTCATCCCATATGTGGAGACGACTTTCATAGATGAGCTTCCTTTTATTCTCCCCTAGTGGTACATAACTTGCAACCATAAAATTAACAATATTTGCGTATTAGGGGTCAGATTTTGTGACTTTGAAGAGCATGTCGTCCCGCAGTGAATCGTTGATGGGCAGTTCCTACGAATTCTCAAACTGCATTGTGGACAAGTGATTGGCAACAGAATTTTCTACTCCCTTTTTATTTTTTATTTTTAAGTCAAATTCTTGGAGTAGAAAAATCCATCTTATTAATCTGGGTTTAGCATCTTTCTTAGTGAGCAAGTATTTCAAAGTAGCATGATCAGTATAAACAATCACCTTGGCTCCTACTAAGTAAGATCAAAATGTGTCAATAGCAAAAACAACAGCCAGAAGTTCTTTTTCAGTTGTTGCATAATTAAGTTGAGGTCCTATCAAAGTTTTGCTAGCATAAGCAATTGCATGATGCTTACTGCCCCCACAGCATAATCACTAGCATCACACATAATTTCAAAAGGTAACGACCAATTAGGGGGTTGAATGATTGGTGTGGAGATGAGTGCTTTCTTAAGAATGTTAAAAGATTTCAAGCATACATCATCAAATTCAAAGGGAACATCCTTGGCTAAAAGATTTGTAAGTGGTCTAGCAATATGTGAAAAAAACTTTTATAAAGCGGCGGTAAACCCCCGCATGACTAAGAAAACTACGGATCCCTCTGATATTTACGGGAGGAGGTAAATGTTCAATTACTTCAATTTTAGCTCTATCTACCTGTATCCCTCGTTCGGACACCAAGTGTCCAAGCATTATGCCTTCTCTAACCATAAAATGATATTTTCCCAATTAAGGATTAAGTGCTTTTCTTCACATCTTTGCAAAACTTTGTCTAAATTTTCAACGACAATCATTGAAAGTTTTTTCATAAATAGAAAAATTATCCATGAAAACTTCCATGATTTCTTCAATCATATCAGAAAATATAGACATCATGCATCTTTGAAAAGAAGCTAGAGCATTACAGAGTCCAAAAGACATTCTACGGTAAGCATAAGTTCCATATGAACATATAAAGATGGTTTTGCTTTGGTCATCTAGATGGATCGATATCTAGTGGTAACCTGAATACCCATCAAGGAAATAGAAGAAAGAGTGATTCACCAGTCGCTCTAACATTTCATCAATGGAGGACAATGGAAAGTGATCTTTCTTTATTGTCTTGTTAAATTTTTAGTAGTCAATACACATCCGCCATTTAGTGATGGTTCTTTGGGGGATTAATTCATTCTTTTCATTTTTAACAATAGTCATGCCTCCCTTTTTAGGCACAACCTAAACAGGGCTTATCCACTCACTATGCGGCGCGGGATAGATGATCTCGGCATGCAAGAGTTTTAAGACTTCTTTCTTAACAACCTCTCTCATCGCATTATTAAGCCTACGCTGTGGCTCCCTAGAAGGTATAGAGTTAGGATCTATAGGGATGCGATGGGTGCAAAGAGCAGGGCTGATTCCCTTAAGGTCTTGGAGGGAGTAGCCAAAAGCAGAGTAATGATTTTCTAAAACATTTATCAAGCGGAGGGATTCTTCTTGAGAAAGTTTATCACTTATTAAGAAAAGCATATCTAAGACCAGAAGGCAGGGGTTTAAGCTCAATGGTGGTCTTAGGTGGTTTTAGCAATTCATCTAGAGGTTCAGACTCCGTAGGATTTTCTTCTTCCTCCATGAAGAACTAGGCATCATCTTCAAGGTTGGGTTCGATCAAGTCATCAAGAGATGCAACCTTAACCTCTTCCATTGGATCTTCTTTGGGAATTGGCTCACTCTCAGTATTTAGAGAATGAGTAATGGGTATACAAAGCTTAAAGTTTTTCCCAAGTCTTATATTCAACTTCCCCGTTTATCCTTCTTGGATAAGTCTTTCGATTGGTTGTCCTATCAATAGGTCAAACTCCATAGTATTAAAGATATAAAAGCTCAAATGAACCATAGTTCCTTTTACCTGGATAGGGAGGACATACAAAATTCTCAAACTTGGGAGAATGTGTTGTGAAAGACTTTTTAATAACTTTGTTGTTGGGGTTAATGGCATGTGTTTCAATAAATTATGAGCAAAAGATGCAGACATGATATTAACACCCACAACTGGATTGTAAAGAGCATCAAAAGGAGCTTTATTAATTTGGTAATGAATGGATATAGAAGGTGAATCTAAGCGAAACACATCAGAGGAAAGCTCTGATTTTTCTAACCATTCATTGTTTATAATAGATACTAGCTCTTTCGTAGTCTTTTTAAGGAAAGCTTACTCAGAAGGGTCTAAAGGTTCTTCATAAAATGATGATTTTCTAGACTTCTGGGGTCTCATGGTATGGTAATTTGAGGTGTTTCCATATTCATCAAAAAGTTCATCCTCGAATTCAAGCATGAAATCCAAAATTGGAGTTTCCTCCTTTTCCGATGGTTCGAGATCTGGGATAACTGAAGCTGGTGATGGGTCTAGTAAGGATTCAGGTTTAGCTATCTGGGATTCCTCTTCTAGTGGCTTCTTTTCTACTTCTTCAGGGGTGTTTTCTAAGATTTTAGTAAGAATGTTTCTCCCCGAATTGGCGAAGACATGCAAGAACAAACCTCCTGAAGCCGTATAAAGACGCTTTGAGATTTTCCTATCAAAACCCATATAAAAGTGTTGAAAAAGAATGGGGTCTTGAATGGCAAGGTCAGGGCCAATATTAATGAGAGTATTAAAGCATTCCCAAGCCATGCCTAGAGATTCTTTTTTTAAAAAAAGATAGAACCTCAGAACAAAGACTAACTACTCTAGAGATGAAAAAGAATTGTAAGCAAAAGCTAGAACACAAGGCTTTCTAATCTCCTTGTCTACTCCCTATGGTGAGATTGTACCAGTGTTTCGCTTTTCCCATCAAAGAGAAGGGAAAAAGCTTCCATCGTAAGGTTTCGTCTGACATGCCCACAATGCGTAAACATGCACAGGTTTGCTCAAACTCATTTAGGTGGGAATAGGGGTTTTCATCATCTTCGCTCGAAAAGGGTCGATCCTGAACCATGTTAATTAAACGTGGTTGTAGCTCATAGCCAGGTGTTAGGATAGGCTTGAAGACTCTTGTGGCTGTAGGCGTACGCTCGTGGGTACACCATATTGGTAGATAGGGGTGGATTCTAGATCCATGGTAAAAAGAAAGAAAAAGAATAATGATACAAGGATAAGCTAGGTTCGAAGTTAACTTAGCAACCGTTTCTCCGGCAACGGCGCCAGAAATGCTTGTTGGTATAAATTAATGCACATAGAATAATCCACAAGCGTACGAATATTATACCGATGTCGCACTTCACTGGGAGTACCCAGTTTTATATCGAACTCGAGGAAACGTGTATGAGAATAACCAAATCTAACTTATCCTAACTTCACAGTCAAGGCTAGATAATAGGAGCATAGAGAAGACTGCTAAGGTCTTCTAGTTCTAACTTTGGCAAGCTTTGTCTTCTATTGTTTAATTCTGGAGATATTACTAGAAAAAACATAGACAGAGTAAGTTTCCTATAGTAACAAGGTCCTGCTAGGCCTACTAACGGGAGGTGGACTATAAAGGATTCAACGAGGCTATAAGAGTCACCCTCGCGAGCTACCACCGATCCGGAAAATAGAGTACATCCACGAGTAACCGAGTCTAAGCACCACGCTTACACTATGAATACTACTTTAACCTAGAAGCTACAAGGATTAAAGTACTCAAAAGAGAGTTGCAAACCTGAAGAACAATATGAACAAGATGCTTACTTGAATTAGAAGTCGATTACTAGAGAAATCTCAAAAGCAAGCTCAAGAAGAACTTGATTCCGCTAGGGTACAAGCCATAGAGAGAGCACCGACAGGCCGGGACTCCTCTAAACTCTTCCCTCTCACTCTATCTCTCTATCTTTCATACAAGACTAGATCCTATTGAGGACTAATCTTCTCTTGATTGCTAGCTCTGATCCTGATGGAAATATGGATTAGAGTTTCTAGCCCTTAGGCTCTCAGGATCAAATGCCAATTCATGCTCTAAAGGGGGGGTGCAGGCAGGTATATATAGGCCGGAGCGTCAATCCTGAGCCCTCGGATCAAACTAACTTGAATAAACGGCGGAGATGCGATCCTTAAGGCGGTGGAGAACCGACATAGCAACGGGAGGCTGACATGAGAGGCCCACAGGCCGACCGGCCTAGAGGTGGGGCCGGCCGGCCCCACATGTCAGGGGCACGGGCTCCGCTTCAGTGGAGAGCCTCCTGGAGTCTTCTAGAGTCTTACCACGCTGTTTACACCGCGGAATTCCGTAATTTCCTTTGACTAATAGGTTCTCATTGGTAGTTTTCTGATTAAATCCTGCTGACAACACCGATTCAACAAACCTCGTGTAATTTGTTAGTTTAAACCTCTAAGTCTATAGTGATGATCCATTTTAGCCATTTATGTAAGTTATATTGATGGTTTGTGATGAATATTAACTATCGTCAACACCTGCCTAGGTCACGAACCCTGATACGCAGCACACTGACACGGCAGGGCTCAGCAGTCACATACCACATCGTCAGGGTGTCCTGATAGGGTAAAGCACAATGGCCACCTACCGCATTGAATGCACTTGCCCGCAAGGGATCGAGCGATGAAGCTCGAATAAGCCATGATTACGAATCCGCGTTCAACGCACACGCATCTCAGTGCTTTCACGATCACTTCGTGATCATAAAAACGCTCGAGGGCTACTGTCGGGGTCATAACCCCGGGGTGTCTCAAGGCATCGATTAGTTAACAGGCCAAGCAGCCCACAACATATCAGCTAGCAAAGGCCCGAACGACTGAGGTCCAGCTAAGCCAAGCGAACCAGGCCGAACCCTAAGACTAGGGTCAGCCATGACCCCTCCTTCATGCCTTAGTCGCGCGGCGCTAGAAGGGTGCACGACCTCTCCTCCGTCCAACCCCTAGAAGGAACGGGGAGAGGTCGAGCGCCGCTAAGCGTGCTTGCTCTGACAAGAATGAGCACACCGCACTGACTCCGCAAGGATCGAGGGGACATCAGTCACCTTAGTTCGGTCAGACGCCATCCCTGTGCCACGCCGCACAGACAAGATTATACCGCCTAAAGCGGTGACGACAGGTACGATGACCACCTGCTAGACACGGCCCGATGAAACGAGAGTACAACGAGGGCCTTGACTTAGAGGCCATCCAGGCTGGCGGGAACCACGAACCCCAACGATAGGGATCGTGGCCCCCCGCTCCCCAAGACAACAAAGGTGATCAACGACCTAGGGGCGGCCACCAACTCCCATACGACGCCCTAGAAAACCAGGAGACGAAGACCATGGCGGAGACCACGTTGCATAGGACGGCTGGCGAACTACCATCGTGCCTACAGTGCCGTCACGGTCGACACAGTAGCACCACGCCACACCATGTCGTGACGTGGTCACAAGACCATGACGACGATAGCCATGCCCGAATGTACTCCATAAGACGGCGTAGCTTGCAAGCCAAGTTAGCTAGGCCCTCCCTCAGGCTCACGACCCTTCGGTCGAGAGAATCTATTGCTTTGTATGCGCCTTGGCCCCAAACTCTATATAAGGACAGCCAGGACATCCATCTTTGGGAGAGAGACATCATCTACCATTTCATCTACTCTGAGACTGGACGTAAGGTTCCGGTCTGAACCAATATAAATCCTCGTGTCTTTTGGATGCTACCATCGTCTTTCTAGAACAGCGCGATAATCGTATAAATTTACTAGTCCGTTTATAAAACACCGATAATGCCCTTATTAAATAGAGTTTCGGGTTTCTCTCATGCAACAAAGACTCTGTTCTAAGACTGGTTAGTGTTGTGAGGCCTAAGGTGGGAGGTCCAAGGATTGATCGATTGATCCCTTGCGCGTTGGGATCCCTTTTTTTTCACGGGACACGAATTTTGCTGGGATGCCTCCTCGAGATAGAGCAAATGGGGATGAAGGACACGAATTTTGCTGGGCTGCATCCTCATGGCGGAGTGACCGGAGATGATGGATCAGGGGTAATTTAGTCCAAAACATTGTTAAACTGTGCAAAACAACTTCAGTTATAAACATATGACTTATCCTTTAAAATGACTTTAATTTTAAGTACAGAGAGAATATGTATTTTCTGCAGAATAGTAGCATCGAGGACATCGTCTTCTTTCCTTTTCTCGTCCGATCCTAGAAAGCCAACATCCAGCGATGGGGTGGCCTTAGCTGCCGGTCTCATGGAGAAATCAGCAGGATCTGAGGCTCTGTTCGGCTAATGCATAAGTTGATTGATAAGTCAGCTGAAGCTATTTTTGTTGTGAGAGAAAAAATAATGTAAGCATCTGCAGCGGCGAGCGCACAGCAGAAGAACTGAAGAAGCCACCAGCTGCCAGCCTTTACTTTGACATCCAGACCGGAGTCAAGCCGATTCTGACGTCCAGGATTACACGAGCGCCTCACCTGCCCACTCCCGGACTCCCCATCTTTGCGACGCTCGTCGGCTCAGCTCCAGTCCTTCCCCACAAAAGCAGAGACGCGTCCGACGCCGCCACCACCCCCTTCCCCCATCCGCGCTCCACCGCGCCATAGCCGCAGCAAAATATCAAAATCGGAGCCGCGAAGCACCACAGAAAAATTTTCCCTAGGGTTTCCACGCAAAAACCCTCCTAATTCCCCAATTCCGCGCCGCCTCCTGGGCCCCGGATTTAGGGTTTATGCATGGCTTCCGACCCTCCCGGCCCCGGCGACGGCGCCGGCGGGGAGGAGCCGACGCCGGGACCTGCCCCCGCCGTGGAGGCGCCGGCTGCTCCCGCCGTTCCGCCCAGGTCGCGCTGGGCCGCGGAGATCAAGGTCTACACCCGTAAGCACCCCCGCAAAAACCCTAAACCTCCTCCTCCAGAACCAGCTCCCGCCCCATCCCCATCCCCATCCCCATCCCCTGCCCCTGCCCCTGCCCCTGCTGCCCCTGCCCCTGCCCCTGCCCCCGCCCCCGCTCCTGCGCTCCCCGCCCCGCCCCGCCCCGCCCCCGCCCCCGCCCCTGCCCCTGCTCCTGCCCCGGCCGCGAATCCCCTTTCCGAAACCTTATCCTCGATTCGCCGCAACATCCGCCGCGCGGAGGCGGCGGGCGCTGCGGGGCGGCCCGATCCGGCAGCGCCGGCCTCGGCTCCCGCCCGGGCCCCGTCTGGGGAACGCGGTGCCGCCTCGGGGGACCCCTCGTCTGGGCTGAACCGGGTCGGTGGCCGTATTCCTAACGGCCATGGGGACGACTGGGCGGCTGAGAAGGCTGAGAAAGCACGGAAGCGCAGGGCGAGGAGTGAGCTGCGGCGCCGGCTGGCAGGGGAGCTCGACCAGGTCCGCGTGCTCTCCAAGCGGCTGAAGGAGGCTGCTGAGGCCCTGGTGCAGCGGGAGGCTTCTGAGCCCGCGCCTTTGCCCTTGATGGTGCTGCCAACACAGCAACAGGTGGTGGATGCTGGGTATGTGCAGCCACAGTTCTCAGCTGGTGATATGGCGGTGCCCATGTCTGCTCAGATTGCAGCTGCCGTTACTCCTGGCCGCACGCTGCTGCAGCGCAGACCACTAACCGTGTCGGTTATTCATAATGAAGCCTTTGAGAAGGAGAAACGGACGCCAAAGGCCAATCAATTGTACCAAAATTCGGAGTTCTTGCTTGCCAAGGATAGGATTCCTCCCTCAGATTCACATGGGCGCAAGAAATCTAAGCACCACAAGAAGAAGCATAGGTACCTAGAATCTCGTGGCGCAGACTTTGATGCCGAGCGGCGGCTCTACTCTCATGCGTTCAAGAAGTCCTCATCACTTCTGAGCCGCTTAATGAAGCACAAGTTTGGGTGGGTGTTCAACAAGCCTGTTGATCCAGTTGCACTTGGTTTGCATGATTATTTTACTATTATCAAGCACCCAATGGATCTTGGCACGATAAGGGGACGGCTCAGCCATGGGCAGTACAGGAACCCGAAGGAGTTTGCTGAGGATGTCCGGCTCACTTTCCATAATGCTATGACATATAATCCCAAGGGTCAGGATGTGCATTTCATGGCGGAGCAGTTGTCAGGAATCTTTGAGGCACAGTGGCCTGAGATTGAGGCTGAGGTTAACTACCTCGCATCGTGTCCTCCATTGCCGAAGAAGTTTCCACCTCCACCAATTGACCTGCGCTTCCTAGAGAGGTCAGATTCGATGAGACACCACATGGCATTGGACACCAATTCAAGACCAATCAGTCATACTCCCACTTATACCCGTACTCCATCAATGAAGAAACCAAGGGCAAAGGATCCAAATAAGAGGGACATGACAATAGATGAGAAACGTAAGCTTAGTGAGAACCTCCAGAATTTGCCGCCAGAGAAGCTTGATGCTGTTGTGCAAGTCATTAAGAACAAGAACCTATCAGTTATGCAGCATGATGATGAGATTGAGGTTGAAATTGATAGCATGGATGCTGAGACACTTTGGGAGCTTGACAGGTTTGTGGCCAACTATAAGAAGAACCTGAGCAAGCAAAAGAGAAAGGCCGAGCGAGCGATGCTTGCCAGACAAGATGCAGAGTTGCGTGCGCAGCACCCTATACAACCACCGCAACCAGTATGAGCACTCTGTCATTTTTATCATTACTACTATTGTTTTAAGCAAAACTATTTATAATCAACTGTTTCATGCGTTGCAGACACCAGTCCCCCAAGAACCTGTTGGTGAAAAATCTCCAAAGCAAGTTGCGAAAGGTTAGCCCTATTTTCTACTTTATCTTAAAAGCACATTACAAGTAAGGTAATAAGTTTATGATTTTTGCCACAAATAGATTCGCTGGCAGGTGAGCAACTACCAACGTCTGCACCAGAGCAAAATGATGAGAATAGACAGAATGCGAGTAGTTCAAGCAATTCAAGCAGCTCCAGCAGTGACTCAGGATCATCTTCTAGCGGTAATACATCTCTCAACTTCCCTTGCTGCTATTTAGCTCATGACTGCTACTTAAAAAGCCTAGTAGCCTGATCAGGTAACATTCTTTTGGCAGACTCAGACAGTGATAGCTCCTCTTCAGATGGATCTGATGCTGGCAATTCATCTTGAGATATAGGTAAGTTTGAATATGAACATTTTGTGTTTTATGGTTGAACATATATAACTCCATGCAAATACCAATACTCTTGCTTCAAAGAATATTGAAAGCGGCAAGTATTACTCGTTGTTACGTGTGAACTCTTGCAATATTTATGGTTAACCACCATTTTATAGTTCTTTTTTACCAGTACTTGTACAGTTGTCTATGTGATTATCCAATTATGTAAGATATGAGCAGTCTGATCTGTGTACCTTGTGAAATGTGCATTTAGAAATTATAGAAGCATAAGATTACCCCACCACCACCACCACAACAACACACACACACACACACAAAGACCTTGGTGCACTAAAATTTCATGATTTTGTGCCCCAGCGTTTTCTTGATAGGTGCTTGTATGCATATGACTCTGGGAGGTTTATAAGTAATGATAACTTTCTTTTACCCAAAATGAATTTAGTCCATTTATTAGGTTTCCACCTGATTTACAGAGATTTCCTATAAAAATAATTTATCTTTATTAGGCTTTTTTATAGTTTCCTCAGCTGCCAAGGGGACCTATATTTTAGAAGGTGATCCGTATTTTCATGGCTACAACAACAACAAAGCCTGTCAGTCCCAAGCAAGTTGGGGTAGGCTACGCAATGAAAATAGGATCTGTTTCAGACATCTCGTTTTTACGCCTACCCTTGTTTGTTGACATGGCCTCAGAGCCTTGTAAATATCATGAAGGCGAGCCTGACTGATTGATCAATTGTGAATGATATGTTTGGCTGTAAGGCCTTTGGCCCATAGATTGTTTGTTCCACTAGTTCAAGGCAATGCTTGACCTGTTCATTTTTCCATTTGGCAAGCTTTGTGTCTTCTGTTAGTAATTTGTGGTAGCACTTGAGCAAGCACCATGGTTGCCCTCTTGGCACTACTAACCTGGCTGTGCTATTTTTGTTGTGGTCTTGGTGGCAGATGCATGCCTTTTTCTTGAGACCAGTGGCATGGGGCCCTGGGTGCCTCCATTCTGGTCGGCCCTGTCGCCCTGATGTTAACGTTTCTGCTAGACACCGTTCTTGTTTGTTAGGCGATGAAACATTGTGTGTCTGGTGTTAAATGCTCTGTAATGCCTGCGATGTTTGTTCACGCTGTAATTTTGTTGCATTAGTAATGTAATTCAGGTTCATCCTATTATGGAAAAAATAATAATACAGCCATGATATCAGTGTATTCCAGGCTTGGCCTTCGAGCTTTGTATTGACTGCAAGATGTAGAGTCTCCTCACGGACAGCTCATTGAGTTAGTGTACCCCCCCATCCACCCACCCCCCGCGCACGCGGCCCCCACCCCACCCACCTATAACCTTGGTAGTAGCACCAGCTAACTCTTACTATATCAAATGAAAGTACAAGAAATGCAAGTAATCAGCTACATCATTAAACATTCCCTCATTCTAGAGAACCATACAGGGGCTGTATTTATTCCTATATAAGCTGATATTTTGCTGAGCTGGCATTACTTTAGAGATCCTTTATATGCTTCTATGGTAGTTGATCTATTTTTACAATTGGATCATTGGTTGTTCCTGTAGTCTACCTTGCTGGATGGGCAAATACACTACTTTTAAAGAGTGGAGATGGGACAATAATATGTTAAAAGACAGTTTCAATTATGCTGTGCAAGAAAAACAATAATATGTTAACCGACAGTTCCAATTATGCTGTGTAACAGAAGACTTGGTTTGTGTATCTTTTTAAACGAAATCCTTCAGAAGTGAAAACTGGAGTCTGTGGTTTACTTGTAAGGAAATTTCTGGGCACATGGATGGTCATTCCCATTCTTTATTTGGGATTTCGAGGCATCTGTAGGACAGGTTCTTAAAAAAATAACCTAAATCATGATGCCATGGCCTATTTAGTGAGGATGTTATTCCACTAAGGTTCTGTTAGCTATTACACTGGCTTTTCCAAAAAAAAAAAAAAATCTTCCCAATTTTTGGATTTGCTAGTGCTTTTTTTTGGGTAGCCATGTCCTCAAATCCTAGTGCAGTCGACAAAGATTCCTCTAACTAGTTAGAAATTAGATTACAGAGCATAACACATCGCATCAATTGCATGTTGCCCCTAATGTCACAGATTAACTCGGAGCTGGCCGATCCCTTCTAAGGCCAAATAAGATATTTGCAGACCTTCCAGTGATGCTGTATATGTCAACGTTTTGTCATTTGTGAAGATGTCATAAGTAGCTATAGCTTCGAACTTTGATGAACAAAACAAATTTTAGTTGTTTTTGTAGACGATGTCCTCATTTCTTACATAGTGCAATAGAGCATAATGTTATTATTATCATAAGCAATTCAAGGACTTCATAATCTTTTCTGCGATAGCTGAGTGAGCCCGTATAGGTTATGGCAATTGCTGTCTACCATAAACATGAACAAGTGCACATCTTAACATTTCTTGTCAACATCTTGACAGTTAGTCTTGAACCATATTTTGTCTCCAAAAGTAGACTAGAAATATAGATCTTGTGAGAGCCAACTCAAGTGGAACAAAGTTTTTCTGTCGTTTTCTTTTGTACATCTTAATGAGTGGAGGATTGTTAGGCTGTTGCTAATGTTCTATGGAATATTTCCCCCCAGTAGATTTCTTGTGCTTGTTCTGAATGTTTCTACTATTTTCCTGAGGTCATAGGTCATTTCTATTGTGTAATGTGGTTTACCTTGTTTTGATTTGCAGGTTCAGAAGTTTTGTCGAGTAGACAATAACTGTCTATTTGACGTGACAATGGCACCATAAGATTGTACATGCTTACCTTGTCTGGCTTAGGAAACCCCCTGTATTTTAAGTAGCTTTTGTATGTGGATTCACCCGCTGGAGGCAGTAACTCGTAGGTTTCGTGGTGTACCCGCCTAATAAGACTAGGCTTGTTGCTGACACACCATCTTCGTACACCGCACTGTTGCTAGGAGCCCTCTGGTTGGCTCAGTAGCCTGTACATTAGCGGCAGCGTGAACATTGATTCTGTTTAGCTGTGTTGATTGCAGTATGTAGGAAGGCGATTGCTGTATGCATTGTTTCTTCCTTTTGTTAACTGACTGATGAAAGCATTGACAACGCCATATAACCCCCGTTGGTGTTTAGTTTGCCACCATCTTTCTGTGGAGTACCAGTAACTGTTGTGGCTTCATCACCATGTGCCAAGGTCTATTCGATTGACGATGTTCTAAATTTGGGTCTTCGGTTAGCATAAAGTTTGTTGATGCACCTGATGTTTAGCATCACGACCATTGATGGTCCATTCTTGTGTTCTGGAGTGAGAATGAATGTTTGCTTGGAAGATGGCTGTGTTGCGCAAGAGAGACCTTTGGGTGGGTAGCAGGTAGCCTCCCCTCCCCTGGTGTTTTGGTGAGGATGGTTTGTTGGACATGTGGCTATGTGAGTATAATATGCTGTTGCGCCTTTTGAGCTGTTTGTTGCCTGGCGTCTTCCAAATTCCCATATTGGGGCGACGGATATACGTGAAGGCTGGGCTGCAACGGCCTCCAACATGCAGTCAATTGAAGCGAGCTGTACGTGTGGCGCCTTGGACGACGTTTATATGACCCCATTGGAGTATACTCAGGTCAGGTGTCTGGTCTAAAAGGAGCACTGTAGTAAAGGTAGTAGTGGGGTATTCGTATCTGGCTATTTAAAGTAGTAGGGTCACCGTAATAGCCCAGTCCCGTTTCCTGGCTGACCCGATTCGTCCCCCTTTCTTATATGCTATAAAAACGATTCACATGCGTTGGATTATGCGGAAAACAGGAGGCTTCGCGTCGCGTCACCTGTTATGGGCCGCGCGTTATGACACGAATGAAAAATGTGCAAGCAAATGCACAAGCGTCCAGAATCGTGGATAGGTCTCTGCACATGTACTCTGATCTGAATTGTTCCGTCTTATCAGCAGCTATATGTCGCGCATTCCCAGAATACGTACCGATTAGTACTACATTCTCCAACAAAAAATAAACTCCTGCCCAGTTTTCACTCATACAGTAGTCATGACCGACTTAATTCACTGTTAAACATCACAGCAGAGCATGGCAAATTACTTAGTACTACACACGTAATAAGTCTGCCTGCGGTGACTAGCGAAGGTTCCGAAGGTCCCCGTGACCCTTCCATCCATCATCCATGTGCTGCATATAAACCGGTCACCATGCAACGCATGACCATGCCCAATTCGTTTGAAATTATGAGTCCGGCTTATCAATAATGGTATAGTATATTTCTATAATAAAACAACATCAACCGATTTATCAGCCACAAAAACTTATCAGTCACAAAAACGATGAGCCAAACAGCCTTGCCTGCCACAATCTCTCCACGCCGCCTGCATCATGCCTCAATCATTTGGGCTTGGGCGGTTGGGCCACGCCGCGCCGCTGCTATCTTACTAGCACCATCATATTAGGTTTTGTTCTGTACTCGCTTTATTTGATTTGATTTATATTTATATTTATTTTACAACCACCGAAAAAAGTAAAACGAGCCGCACATGGCAGCAGCACCAATAGGCAACAGGGAAGGTCGAACCAAATAAAGAACTCGACGTGCATTTGGCAACGACCTGAACGACGTTCTGGGAGCTCACGACGTCCGGGTTCTTTTTTTTATGGTTGGACCGACGGCTTCCGTGCTGGCTGCTGACCCGTCAACAAACCTCTGCGTATTATGCAGGAATAATGAATCGGATGCTCGGATTACATGCATAATCTCTCACATGGGGACTAGTTTTTTTTTTGTGTGTGTGTGTATTATTATGTGACTGACTTGGTGGACTGATGGGCCATGCATGTTACGGGAGAGTGGATGGTAGCTGGGAGAGAATCGCCTCACCTAAAAATTATACTTCAACCAACAAAACTTGCTCTTGACTTATCATCTAGTGCGGCGTGTGTGTCTTATATTATAAATCTTTTATTTATTTACGTGAACTGTACATCGCTGTTTTTTTGGACGTAGCTTTGTTATTATCTTCGTTTCATCGGAAAGAAACAAGCTGTTCGATCGTGTTTGGTAGAACGTTGTAATTGTATCCTTCTTTTGGGTTGGTACTAAACATGATTACAAAGACGAATTATCGTTGTTGTGACACTGTTACTTTGCAGTCGAAACTAGCCATTCAGTGTCTAATTAGTTGATTTCAGTGTTTCTTTTTTGCCAGACACAGTTGACTTCAGTGATCACAAGGCAACCAAGTGTAATGTTACCAGAACTCGACCGTACTAGTTTAAGTGCGTCTTGACCTCTAAAACGAGCGTGCTAGCCAAATACAATGAACTCGACAACGGACTGGTTTACCGATCAATCTGGTATCGCGCCTAATGACCCTAAGGTTGTTCTGCTTTTAGTTATAATCAATCTATTTGCCCCACATGACGGATAAAGCAAAAAAGAAAGAATATTAAGAAGTAGATTATTGAAAAAAATGTACATTAGGATTGCCTAAGCAGAGGCTTGCGAAATCGGATTGCGTGTCTAATTAGTTGAACAATCCATTAAGGACCTCAAGTGAAGTTGTAGGATTGTAGAAAATCGATGATTGACTATAAATTCTTTTTTGTGATGACTTATACGTAGTTGCTACGGATCATATTGATTAGAAAATGTTTTATATACAAAACTGATGGCACTAATTTTGCAGCATATCGTTTACATAGTGTTGGACTAATTATCGGTCAAAGCGTGATTTCTGATAGTCAAACTACACCCTAACTAATTTTTTTCTCAATAATGCCTTCCCATGCATTTTCTTATATTTCTCATGTATCATTTCCCCCCGAAAAGATATCAAGAGATTTGTTGCAAAAGTTTATTAAAGGAAAGAAGCAACATAACCTACATAGGAGACAATAAACTACAAAACAACTAAAAAACCATCAACCACTAGAGGGAAAACACAAGATCGTGGCACATAGTTCACCAACGGGAAGACTTGAAGGAAATGTTTGGTACCTCAGCTATGTTTCTTGGTCTCATCTTATTGGACGATGCTAACCTTGGCACAGCCAAGGCTCGTTTGGCATCGCTCCTTGCGTCTAGGTGCTATAGCGCACTGTTCACATATAGGGCTGAAGCAGCATGGAGCACCTCTAAACAAGATCTTAACTGATTTGATTTGAGTTTGTAGAAAGAAACCTAGAATATACGAACCTTTGAGACAGCCTAGTTCAGGATCCAAACGCCGATGCAACTTTGATTTACTTGCTTGGTAGGTGAGAGACAGGCTAGCCAAAGATCCAAACACCTTCAAAAAAGGCATGAAGAGTTATAACATACATATAAAGGTAGACTAAAAAAAAGACCAACTACTCATGAATGGTGGACGCATGATCTACTAAAACATTTGAACATTGATGAGTCGAGCCACCTCACATCTCAATTTTCTGTACTTCTCGTATATTTTAGGCCTCATTCGGATCCATCTAGCTAACAATTAGCTATATATTAGCAATTAGCTATCAGCTGGTTTAACTATTAGTTGTATTAGCTAGAAGAAACCAATTTATAGCTAATTCTTAGCTAGGTGGTAGGTAAAACATTGCTAAAGATCAAACAGATCTTGAGCTAAACTTTAACGGCTAACAATTAGTTGTATGGTTACATAGGTTTTTAATAATGTGTTTTTGCAATTTTCATTGTGCTATTTTTTTCTCGATTTCTATTTCTATTTGTTTGTGAATGTGATGCATTGCCACCTCTCGGAGCGGTAGTTTTTGTTTCCTTATCTGGTTAGGCCGGAACGCATTAGGCCGGGAAATGGACCGCTCGCCGAAAAACGCTACTACTCTACAAGTCAAACCGTGTCGCCCACTTTTTTTTTTCCCCCTACGGAACCCCCACCCAATCTGCTCACACACTCTCTCTAGCTGGTTCACTCGACCGACGATCATCTTGTTCACCCATCCATCCATCCATCCAGCTGATTCCAGAGCTGCAGCCGCCCGTCTCTCACCTTCCTCCTCGCTTCGCCAGCGTCTCGCCCTCGTCCTCGCCTCCTTCCCCCCATTCCCATTTTCCCACACCTCCGCAATAACTCACCCCCACGCCTAACTAAATTAATCCGCCAAACACCGAGTGAGCCACGCCACCGCACGCCCGCAGCGAGCGTGCGAGGAAGGCAAGCGCCCAAGAAAACGCCGCAGCAGCCGCCACCACCACCACCAACCCCTTCCTCCCTTTCCCTTTCCCTCTCCGTCGCCCGCCCGCCCGCCCCTCCTACAAGAACCCCCACCCCGACCGCCGATAGCTACCTACCTCCCACCCCGCTCTCCCCTCGACTCCACCTTCTCCATTCTTCCGGCCTTCGCCGGATTCAAGAACCTAGGGGCAGCCAGCCAGGGGAAGGAACGGGCGGCGATGGGAGGAAGGGGCGCGATGCTCGCCGTGTTGGTGGTTCTTGCGGCGGCCGGCGGCGCTGGCGCCGAGGCGGAATCGAGGGAGGCGTCGGCCAAGGGGAGGTACCACGCGCTCTTCAACTTTGGGGACTCGCTAGCCGACGCCGGCAACCTCATCCAGAACGGCACCCCGGAGATCCTGGCCACCGCGCGCCTGCCCTACGGCCAGACCTACTTCGGGAAGCCCACCGGCCGCTGCTCCGACGGGCGCCTCGTCATCGACCACCTCGGTACGACCTCTCTCGCATTCGGGGGTACGGTTGCTTCGGCTTCGTCATTTGCTCCCAGATTTGGTGTGCCTGACGGGTTTCCTGGGCTTCCTTCCTTGCCTGCAGCGCAAGAGTTCGGCCTGCCGCTGCTGCCGCCGTCCAAGGCCAAGAACGCCAGCTTCGCGCACGGCGCCAACTTCGCCATCACCGGCGCCACCGCGCTCGACACGCCCTACTTCGAGGCCAAGGGGCTCGGTGCCGTCATCTGGAACTCCGGAGCGCTCATGACCCAAATCCAGTGGTTCCGTGATCTCAAGCCTTTCTTCTGCAACACCACGGAGGGTGAGATTCCCACCTTCTCCAGCTTAGCTGAACCACTAGTGATGCATTATATGTTAGAAAATTGGGAGATTACCGGTAAAACTTATTACAATTGACTTCATTTCCTTTTGCAGCATGCAAGAAATTCTTTGCCAAGGCGCTGTTTGTGGTCGGTGAGTTTGGCGGCAACGACTACAATGCGCCCCTCTTCGCGGGCATGGGCATCCCAGGGGCCTACAAATTCATGCCGGATGTCATCCAGGGCATCTCTGACGGTATTGAGGTAGGGGTTTTCCCCGTCCCTTTGTTGTGTATTGTAGAAGGGTAGTCGTCATGGGATGTGTTTCCAACTGCAAATGTTTGTACATGGTGCAGGCACTGATTGCTGAGGGGGCTGTGGAGATGATTGTGCCTGGTGTCATGCCCACTGGCTGCTTCCCAGTGTACTTGAACATGCTTGATGTGTCCGAAGAGGGAAAGGGCTCCCGCAGTGGGTGTGTCCGCCAGTACAACACATTCTCCTGGGTGCACAATGCACTTCTCAAGGCCATGCTTGAGAAGCTCCGGGCCAAGCACCCCAATGTGAGGATCATATATGGCGATTACTACACTCCAGTTATCCAGTTCATGCTTCAGCCTGAGAAGTTTGGTGAGTTCTTATATTCTTGATCTCTTTTATGTGATATATAAGTTTTGCTTAGATGCTTAGATGTTGAGTCAACCACTGCTCGGATTCAACACTGTTCTTGGAAGAGACAACATATTATAATTAGATGGTTTAGATCTCGCTGGAGATGCCTTATCCTTCTCTACTAGCGCATTGCAGAATATACAAATCATGTTTTGAATGGCGAGTACAAAATTTATGATTTCGAAATCAGTTGGGCTAGGTTAATGGTCAGAGTATCTTCAAAGCAAAGGTGCTTATCCTTGCTCATTTGGAACCTGCTATATAGTCTGTAAAGGGTCTTTTAGCTATCACTGCTATTAGTACAGTTCATTTGAGTGCTTCCCTTTAATAGTTGTCTACTTGAGAGGAGGCCTTTCCATTGAAAATGAGATTCCATTAGAATGGATCACTTGGAGCTAACAGTAGAATGGTTTGATTCCCTTCACTCAGTCTAAGGATGTATTAGGACTTAAACAATAATGGTTCTGTTAACAGGTTAAAATTCGAGGTCAGGGCTATAGTAATCCTTTTCCCATGATAGTTTTACCACCGATCCTTCTATGGCATTGTATTTTGAGCTGAACTAGCTACTAAATGACCTGCATACCTAATTTAAAAATCTATGAACAGTAGACACATTATTTTTTGGGAAACAATCTCCCTTTACTTAAAATGTTGTTAAGATGGACATTTCATGACGTCAAAAGTGTATATGCGAAATAATCAGCGCTTTGCTACCCAACCTTCTTACTTTTGCTGATCCATTTTCTAAGCATTGCTGAATAAAAAATTCAACAAGTCCTTGTTGCAGCAAGTACAAACATCTAGGAATTGCTCAGTTAGCTGAACCATCGTTTTGGGCGATCACTTTTGTTTCTACCTACTACTTTCTTTCCTTGCTGACCATATTATTTTTTAATAGAAAAAATAAAATAACAGGAAAAGGCGTATAACAACCATTTGCATCTAGAACGCTGCCATGCCTTTGTCATCTCTAGATCTCGTGTACCTGATTTATAGAATTTCCATCACATCGTTGCCCTGTAGTAGCAAGTAATCTTTACTTTATTTGGCTTGAATTTGCTGATGGAGACAGTTTTCCTGTCTCAACTACTAGAGAAAAAGTAGGCAGATATTGTTGTCGATTAAAACAGAAGGCACCTTTGCTTCAGTCATTAGGCCTTTGATTTTAATGCACGTCTATGCAGGGACCTAACAACTTGTGTTTTCTCGTTCAGGTTTTGCCAAACAACTGCCTAGGGCATGTTGTGGGGCTCCATCGACTCCTGAGAGAGCAGCTTACAACTTCAATGTCACGGCCAAATGTGGCGAGCCTGGTGCAACTGCCTGTCCTGATCCGACAACCCATTGGAGCTGGGATGGCATTCACCTGACGGAGGCTGCTTACCGCCATATCGCCAAAGGCTGGTTATATGGGCCTTTCGCGGACCAACCAATCATCCAATCCTCATGATCACGCCACTCCTGTTGTAGAGTTTATCAAAGTAGCGCACTGAAAGAAAATGAAGCGGGGAAAGTAGTTCTTCCGTACAGTTCCAATGTTTGCATACATGTACATCTCCATTTGATTGTATTCATTTGCCATTGGGGGTACAAAGGTGGGATAGGAGGCTGCACAAAGGCCTGATTTTCTTGATTTGTCAGGGGGTATAAATATGAAAAATGTAACGCACAGATAATCGTGTATATTGTGTCCTGGAAATGTGATACAGACTGTCTGCTTGAGCAGCTTCTGATTCTCTGATTAAAGATGTCCCAGTTTTGCGATTCTCAGCCTGTTCGGCTGGAGGAAAACGATCGTATACGATCGTAAATTTTCAGCTGAACAGTATTTTCTCTCACATAAACCAGCCAGCAGTACTTCTTCACGAACCACCAACGATATGAACCAGCGGCTTTTGTCTGAACATGGTGTGCATCGTTGTTCAGAGATGTATGAGCTGTGTGTGAAATCATATGAACACACGCATGTAAGTTCGATTTGTAGCTGTAAACAATTAGAATACTGTCAGCAACTATCTTTGTAGCGAACATGGCTTGGCTCTGGCTAGGGGAAGAATCTGCAATACAAAACTGGTAGTGATGTGAACCGAAGGATTTGAGAACAGTGCATGCAGGTGGGAGTTGAGAGTTGAAACTTAAAACCAATGAACTGGAGCTGATCTGTTGTACTAGTAGTTAGGAGTTGTTTATCCCTCTGCCATGTGGATTAGCAGCCCACGAGCCCTGTTTTCGCTTTTCAAGTGAGCCTAGACCCTAGCTACTGGTTTTCAAGTGTGAATTGTAAAGAGATTTCTTGGGTACTTATCAACCAACAAAATCCGTTCAAACTACGGTGGCAACGCAAACAAGAAACGGAGAGTAGTCTGCATCTTAGCAGCAACGGGAACATGGCCACATTTTCCACGTTCGGGAACGGAACATTCATTCCCACGTTATATATAAGACACCAAGCCTGTTCCATGTTTCCGTCCACTCATGGGAACATGGCTGCTAAGCCTGCATTCACAAACCTTAGTTGCTTTCATAATATTGGTTCCGTTCCCATATTTAGTCAGTGAAACATTAGAGTAATATTGTACTGCTATGGAGGTACTAGTAATTAGTAGAGTTAGTTGCCCTATACATTTGATTTTAGTGTCTGTACCTCTCAATAAAAACAAGAGATTCGTTTTAATTGATACTTTGTAACAGAGAAGAGACAAGTGGTAGCCCGGGTTCTAGAAGCCAGAAGGGATACTCCACGCTCCACAACCTTTTTTTTTGGAATAATTATCTCTGGCAATACCTAGCAGCCTTAGGGAATCAAATGGGTAGTACACAAAACACATGGATTATACTAGTTTAGGCACGTAGTGCCTTACGTCTAGTTTGAAGTAGCTTCTTTCTGGATTTATATGCTCGGTTACAAGGGCTGTTGCCTATAGCTATATGCTAGAATGTAGAATATGGGATTTCTAGCGGGAGGCCACTACCCCCTCCTCATATAGTCCGGGAGTAGAGTTACAATGGATCCGACTAACAGATGTGTTCCTAGTTTGTTACATGAAAATCATAACATATTGATTCTATCCTATCGCCTAGATATGTCACGCCGGATATACTCGGAATAACTTGACCTCTAAGCTTGTGGGTTCGCGCTGACCTAACGTGAGCCTCATTCCTCGTCATCTTCGGCCTAGTAGATAGGCATGGATCGGGTATACGGACGGTGAAGATTCCCCATGTTCATATATCTAACAACAACTTTTACCATTGCCCTCAACAAAAGTTTTAATACAAAATACTGTAAATCATATTTTCAATATGGTTGGGCTCTGTTAAGTCGTTCAACAGTTCATCAACGATCAGTCCAACATGATATAAAAAAAATTGATCCGTCCAGCAGAGCTCAACATCCAGTTGCAGTTTGAAAGAGGCCCGAATCACCGGCACGGCAACAATGGTCGGGCTCTGCACACTGGGGTTTGGACTTTGGACTGGCAAGGCGTAGAACATTGTCACATGGGCCCGTACGTCTCCTCTCAGAAAAAAAACTATAACTAATCTTATGGTCGCTAGAACGCCGACACTGTCTAGAGATCTGTGTGCAGGTTGCTGCAACGAGATGATAAAAAAAAGTAATATTGATATAAAAGAGAAAATTCGCTGCAACCAGATGCAAATATTTTGACTTTGATCGAGGCACCCGCGTGCTACGTACAGGACGTACAGCCGGTACAGGCCATGAGTCAAACTACAGACCACAGAGTCCAATTTTCTTTCGTTTGGGGATGGGGTCGGGATAGAAGGTCAGGATCTGAGAATGGTTTGTGTATGGTACGGCATTTATTTCAGACAAACTCAGAGTTTTGATTAAGAATTAATATTGTTCGTACGTTTAAGGCCAATCTCAATGGGATTTTACAGAGAGTTGACACACCCAAAAATTATTATATATCGGATACATTTGAAGAGGCTAAGTTCATAGGTATGTAAACACGATCTCGTACGACTCACCAAACCAAAGCTCGGAAGTTCCATTTTTTTTTTAAGAGGAGAACAAATATGTATCAATTGTTGAATCGGATACAACAATGGGCCAAAAAGGCCAAAGGGGCAATAAGAACTGCTGTTAAAAAAATGATAAACTTTTTTTTTATCTTTAGGCTATTCACTTTTCACGTGCTCAGAATGTTAGAGTTTTATGGGCATTAAATATGTTAACATGACACTGTGTTTATAAAATAAGAGATGATAAAAGTTTCAATGGGAGTAGAGAGAATTTCACGAGGATAAAACTCTTTTGCATTATTTTCCAACACATGAGAGTATTGAAAACTAGGATATAAAACTTCCACTGAGACTAATCTAATAACTAGTAGCACGTAACGAAATAAATGGTGTATCAATGGAGATGGATATACACTACCATAGTGATAACCTAGCCTACAGTTTTTTTTTCTTTTCCCTTGTCTAATAAAATCTCGGCAAAACTCTTGTCGCCTTTTAAAAAAAAATAACCTAGCCTTAAGGGGCGTCCCGACAAAATGAGAGGCCCCGTACGATACAATAAGTAGAGGCCTAATCTCTAGTGCCAAAACAAGAAAATAATGACATATATGGATGTATTACTTATATTATTACAAAGTATAGTAGTGTAGACTAAGAGCCTGTTCGCTGGTTGGTTTCTGGGCTGATAAGCCCGATTGATGCTGGTTTGTTGTGAGAGGAAAACAATATTGGTTGGCTGATAAGTTCTGGCTGAAGCCAACAAGCGAACAAGCTGTAAGGATTGTACATTTTAATTTCCCTATTCATATTTTCTAATCCAATTTGGAGAAGACATGGCTTGCAAGTTGGAATAATTAAACACTAGATTAATTGTGTACATAGATAATGCGCAAAAGATTAACTAAATAAAACAGGGCCTGGTCATGGAGTTCAACGGGCGATCGCGTCGACGATGTCCTGCATGGTAAATTGAGGACTGCTCTGGAGTCTTGACGAATCGTGACCTTCGTCTCTTTGTGTCCGGTCTAGGATTAGGACTGGAGCCCACATGTGTATATATAGCAGGTATATGTGTAAAATATTAATACAAACTAGTAGTTCAACCAAAACAACGAGTATGGATAAAATTGGTTGTTAACCAATGGATACGTATAAGATTGGGGAGGATGAAAAATGAATAACGATGAAGTAGATTTGGACATGAACAAGCATGGATCTGTCCATACCCTCTCCAATGACAGGGATGAGTGTCACGCATCCGCTCCATGACAAGGACACGCCATCCTCTAGAAATAGGAGAAGAATATATATGGTGGCTTGTATATTTATCTGCTTTCCAAATATAAAAAGACAATAATTCTAATTTTCCCTATTTATAGCTCTAAATATAAATATAGTAGCAGGAGAATATTATATGGTAAAACCCCTCAAGACCGACGGTTCACAGGAAAAAAATTCAATGTATTACAATATGGCCTCGACTGCTACTTAACACTAGTTCTGACAATACGTCGTTCCTTTCTTCTGAAGCAGAAAACACCGTGGTCCTCCTCGCGCACCGACACCCTCACCGCTAGGTCCACCCCTTCGCCGTCCCCAAAGTCCACCAAGTGATGCTGCGTGCGCAGCAGGGGGCTGACGTCGTGATGGTCCAGCACTCTGAGCTCTCCTGTCGTGAGGTCGATCGAGCTCCGCCACCCTGAGAAACATCATCGAGTTCATCCCCTTGTCGATGATGGCGCAGCGGTGCACTCGGACTCGCCCGTCATCGTCCGTGATGCTCACCTTCGTCTCGCAAAAAGGGAACGTGAAGATACCCAAATCGTGTCGTCGCGAGGAATCAACTTCTGTTTGGGGGCGCGACATGAACGGGAACGGAACAGGTTTCTGATGAGAAGCAAGGAACAAAGGGGATCATGGTCATGTCGGTGGCGCGAGGTGAACGGAACACAACAGCTAGGTTGCAGTCAACCGAGTCTCGAGCCGAGAGGAGACGACAAACGATGGCGCCGATGGCAGATAGAAAGGAATAGGAGGAAGTCAAAGCGACAAAGCGTACGTACATGATGAAGAATTGGAATCACTGCTGGTCTTTAGAATCTCAAAAAAAAAAAAAGTCGTAGCTCGTCGCGTTATGGGCCAAAGAAGATAGTTGCTGCTGATGCATTAATTAAAACAGAGTCCACAATTACTATACATACTTAGGGTACTTATTAAATCTCGGGGCCCTATAATTTTGGGGGCATGTTCCGTCGTACGGTCCGCACCCCTAGCCTATATGATTGGAGATCCCATAGAGTAGTAACCAGAAACAAACTAGTCCTTGATTATAAGGAGATGACCTTAGCAAGGTCCATGTTATTTGATATGCACTTCTCTTCTATGTTATATGGCAAGTGCTTTCTTAAGTAAAGAGCACTATAGAATATCTCACGAGAAACACACCTATATGAATGAGTTCAATTGCTAGCTACAGTTTATGAGTTCCGTAATGCTGGGTATAGGGCCTTCGTCCGCCCGAACGGTGGTGATGGTAGGTCGTGACACAGCCCAATAATCGCATCTTATCTGCTCATCCAACCGTTCTAAAAAAACGAAAAAAAAACTCACCTCACCGCAGCGCCGCGATAGCTCTCCGCGATGGCGCTCCGCTGCGCCGCCTCGGTGATGGCGCTCTCCATCGCGCCTCGGCTTCGTTGGTCGACATCTCCTCCGCGCCAAAGCACGGCAGCTCGTCTTCCTCCCTCTCCACCGCGCTGCCCGCCCCCGGGCTTCTCCAATGCACGGACCCAGTGCAACCTTCTCCACGAACCTATCGTGGCCTTCTCCACCGGAGCAGCGAGCTCCGCGCCACCATCGTGCTTTACACCGGTGAACTCCACGCATCGACAAGCCTCCATTCCCAAGCAGCAAGAAGATGTTGAGCTGAAAGCGCATGTTGCAAACATATGTTTTAGTGTTTTAGATGTTTCAAAGGTATGTTGCAAGTGTTTTAGATGGATGTTGCAAAAGTAGATCGAGATGTTGCATATGTTGCAAGTGTTTCATAGGCATGTTGGAAGTGTTTGTTCAAAGTGTTTTATCTATTTCAGACGTATGTTGCAAGCGTTTTGATCTGGATGTTACATATGTTTCACACATATGTTTCAAGAGTATGTTCCAAATATTTTAGCTGTTTCATTCTTATGTTGCAGTAAGTATTTTCACGTTGCAAGTGTTTTATCTAGATGTTGCATATGTTTGCCACATATGTTGCAAGTGTATGTTCAAAATGTTTTATCGCTTCAGATTTATGTTGTATTCAAGTGTTTCATGCTGCAAGTGTTTCCGTGTTTCAGAGGTATGTTCCGAGAGTCCTAGAGGCACGGCCTGGGGCGCTGGGGGAAGGGGCACAACGAGTCGGGGGCCAGCAGATGGGGCGCACGGCGCCCTGGGATCCTGTGGATGGGATGTGCTCGCCTCATCCAGGCTCCCGGGTCCCGCCGGCGCGGAGAGAGGAGGGGTCAGCGGGAAGGAGTGGCGGGCACAGCCAGGGTTTGTGTGCGGGGCAGGGCGAGGCGGATGGGGGACGGACGTGCGCATGTAGCAGCGGCAGGCGCGGGCGAGCAGGTTCGAACAGCAGCATGCGTGGGGGTGTCCGGACATGTTCATTTGTTCCGGACTTCCGCGCGCTAGTAAGTCCCTCATGAGTTTGGGTAGTCTCTGTATACTCGTGAAAGTCCATGGAGTTTGACTTACATACTTCAATTAGAGGGGATATTTTTGACAGCCTAATATCAATAATAGGACTAAGAGATAAAACAATTGACGTTAAACCATGGACTCCAAAGAATGAACGCCACACACGTCTTTAGCAGAGTCGTCGTCAATGGACGTCTGATTCCGGCCACACTGGAGGAGCCGATGGAATACCTCGTTCATGGGCGGCCTTGAGGACGGATCCTCGCCAGTGCAAATCACCCCGAGCTCGAACACGGCCACCCTGTCGTCCAGGTTGGCCGGGTCCTGAATTTCACCGTCGACCAAGTCCGCGCACGGGTCGCCGTTCTTGAACCGCTTCGACGCCCACTTCGCTAGACAGCTCCCGGAATCCGTGCCGCCGTCCTGTGGCCCCCTTCCTGTCGTCAGCTCCAGCAGCACCACCCCGAAGCTGTAGACGTCCACCTTCTCGCTCACCTTCACTCTGCTAACATACTCTGCAGCCAAAATCTCAAGTCAGGTACATCACAGGCCACACATGGAAAGCCTTAGCCTTCCAATGTCCTGGGCTCCTGGCACACACCTGGAGCAATATAACCGAACGTTCCGCAGACAGCCGACACCGGCTCCGATTCGCCGGACTTGGCAAGGATTCGAGCAAGGCCAAAGTCAGCGATCTTGGCTCGGAACCCACGGTCGAGCAAGATGTTGCTGCACTTGATGTCGCGATGGATGACGGGGCTCGTGAAGCCGTGGTGCATGTAGCTGAGGCCTCTCGCGACGTCGATGGCGACGCTCAGCCTCGTCGGCCAGTCCAGCGAGCCCGACGCCGCCGCGCGCTTGCCGCCGCGGCGGCGGTGCAGCCAGCGGTCCAGGCTCCCGTTCTCCATGTACTCGTACACGAGCAGCTTCGTGTTCGTGTCGCCGCCGGATATGCAGCAGAGCAGCCTGACGATGTTGCCGTGGAGGAGACCGCCCAGTGACCTCGCCTCCGCCTCAAACTCCTTGTCGTCGTTCGCGCCGGGCTTCCCGTCGTCGTTCCCGATCTTCTTCACGGCCACCGTCGTCGTCGTCGAGTGACCGGCCCCGCCGTCGCCACCGTGGTGTCCTCTTGCCTTGTGGCTGCTGCCGAGATGGATGCGGTACACCTTTCCTGACCCACCTCTGCCGATCAGATTCTCCTCGCTGATGTTGCTGATTATGTCTTGCGCGCCAAAATTCAGGGTACCGAACGGTATCATCTTCCACGACGTCACAGCCCTCGAGTTATTCTTGCGCCGGAGGACAAACCATCCCATGACAGCAACGAAGCTGATGGCAGAAATGCTGGAAATTGTTGCGGTTAGGATGATGATCATTCTGGCGGAACTATGACCTCCTCCATGGGGGCATATCCGGAGGAGCATGCCGGAGTCCTGTCTGGCGCACAAGCGAGGGTTGTCAAAGAAGGCGGCGTCGAACACTGGACTCTGTAGTGCGGCTGGCACCTCTCCGACGAGCTGATTGGACGAGAGATTCAGGTAACTGAGGTGGAGATTGTTGAAGTCCTCTGGTATTTCGCCGTCGAGCTTGTTGTTTGAGAGGTCAAGGATGGTGAGTACCGGGAGCAATCCAATGGCGGCTGCCGGGATCGCTCCCGTTATCTGGTTGCCGCTGAGATTGAGGTAATTAAGCATCTCAAGGGCTCTGATGGACACTGGTATGGATCCGCCAATCTGGTTCCCGGCAAGAGACAGCTCTGTAAGGTTGGCAAGCTTGGTCATGTCCTCCGGGAGCCCACGGGAGAACCAATTGTTCTCCGCCACGAAGTTTTTCAAGCCAGTGGCAGATGTTGGTATGGCGCCAGAGAATCTATTGTTTCCAATCTCAATCAGCGTGATCTTAGATGACACCTCTGCTGGTAGGACTCCAGTGAAGTTATTGTTCTGTATCATGACGGTGGTCAGATTGGGGAACGCCGACCATACTGTCCCCGGGAACTCTCCGGTGAAGTGGTTGTTGTACGCCATGATGTTGTTAACCGTGTCGCAGTCCCCGAGGATCGCCGGGAACACGCCGGAGAAACTATTGTTGAACACCACGATGTCGTAGAGGTTCTTGTTGAAGCAGAGTGTGTCCGGGAGCTCGCCGGAGAGGAAGTTGTTGCTCACTTCAAGGTTACCCAGCGGCGAGTGCTTCCCGAGCTCCGGCGGGAGGGGGCCGGAGAGCCTGTTGCTGAACAGCCGGATGTCCGCGAGGTTCGGGAGCCGCCCGACGCTCGAGGGGATCGGCCCGGTGAGGTTGTTGAAGTACAGGTAGAGCAACGACAAGTTCTTCAAACTGCCGATGCTCTCCGGTATGTGCTCGGTGAGCCAGTTCGTGGACAGGTCGATCTCTTGCAGGCTCACGGCGGTGATATCTGGCCCAATTGCACCGGTGAAGCTGTTATCGTAAAGGTACAGGATCTCAAGCTTCTGAAGCTTCCAAACCCACGGCGGGATTTCACCTTCAAGATTATTGTCGTACAAGGCCAACAGCGTCAGCTCAGTGAGCGACGACAGTTTGCCAGGGATGCCACCAGTCAGGTTCATCCCTGACATCCACAGCATCTTCAGCTTCTTCAACTTGCCAAACTCGTCAGGGATGGGGCCTGGCGTGAAGGGGTTACTTGCCAGGGTTAGCGTCTCGAGCTGCGTGAGGTTGCCGATGGCGGCACCCGGGTAGCTCCCATTGAAGCTATTAGTGTCGAGGACCAACGACTTGAGCTTCGGGAACCCGGCGATCGCCAACGGCACACTGCCGCTGAAACCGTTGCTTGACAGGTTGAGGTGCTCCATCGCCGACGACGACAGTTTTTTGTCGATGTCAGCTGGGAGGGCACCGGAGAAGTGATTGTTGGACAGGTCAAGGAACCGCAGAGCCGAGCAGCGATAGAGTGCAGCCGCCGGGAACTCGCCGGTGAGATTGTTGTAGGAGAGGTCCATGTACGTCAGGTTCTTGAGGCTGCAAATGGACACTGGGATTGGACGGCTTATGTTGAAGTTTTGGAAGGAGAGGGCGGTTACTTGGCCGTTGCTGCATGCAACCCCAGCCCATTGGCAGTGAGTGGACGAAGCAGAGGCACTGCTGTTCTTCCATGATCTGAGGGCAGCAGGGTTGCCCCAATCTTTCTTGATGGTCAAGAGAGCTCGGAGCTCGGCGTCGTTGGCGTGTGCCAAATCGGAGATGGAATTAAGCAAGAGAAGGATAAGGAGGACGACCATAAGGTTAGGCATGGCTACTCGTGATGGTGGATGAACTAGAGAAGCGTGTAGCAGTGTGTGAGAGTTGAGACTTCAATGTTGATAGACGAATGTGATGTGTAGTAGACCGTGGACTTGGGCTGAGTATGTGTAGCTGATGAAGCTTTGCCTTGCCGTGTTAGCTCCGGCTGGACTAATGACCTGGACCGGGTCATCGGTCAAGTCTACCTCTGTACCAAAATCCAAAACGGCCATCGTTCATTTTTTTCCTTTTTCTTCCCCCCTCCGGCGTTCTCTGCCTCTATGTAGTTTCCACTTTTTTCTTTTCTTTCATTTTATTGTTATTTTTTCATAATAACCTATCAATTTTGCTTTTATATACAAGGAATATTTTTTAAGATTTAGAAGTTTGTTTAGAACAAGTTATGTCAAAAAATTGTTAGACAATATAAACATGTGTATAAGCTATGTTATTCATACAATTTATTATACAAAAATTATGTCAAAACAATTATGTTAAAAATTGTTATGATAAATTTGTTCGCTAATAGTTATGAATAAAATTGAGTTATAAAATCATGCAAAAAAGTTGTCATGATAAATTATGTATAAAGTTACGTAAAAACGCATCGAAAAGGCTATGATAAAAAAATGTGGTAATAAGCTTTGTTTCACAAAAGTATGAGGTTGCTAAGAAATTATGGATAAGGTTTTTAAGTAAAATGTTATACACAAAAAATAAGAATGCAATTTTGTAATTTTCCAAAAACAGAAAGTTATGAAAATATTTTTTTTCGAAAAGGAAATGTTGCGGGTTGTCTAATCATACGCTGCTATTTTGTCAAGTGAACGTCTGTGATTAGCGCTTTCCCTAGTCTTATAAGTTGATAAGGGAAAGAGAACAAAAAATCAACATGTTGCAACAAGAACAACCAAGAGTCTTAGTAGTAGACTCAGGTTCTACGTTTGACTCCATGTGAGAACAAATTTTCTAAGGATTTAACGGCCTTGTGCATCCAATGAGTGATAGGTGGCGTTCCTGTTGACAACGAGATGCTTGTGGTGACTTCGTTAATCTCAGGAATTTGCCGATCTAGTCTTCGAAGAAGCTTATAGTGATAGAGCTTGCGTGCGTACATCCATAGAGATGAGTTTGTATGCATTGTAAGCGTTAATCTCAGGGATTTGCCGACCTAGTCCTCAAAGAAACTCATAGTGATAGAGTTTGCATACAATGTCATTTTATTTTTATTTGATAATAATTGTCCAATAGCTCAAAGATGATGCAATTAGTTTTTTTTATTTGTGTCAACATTTAGTACTACAAGCAGTTTTGTGACAGAAAATCTTCTTTTTGCATAGTGTCAAAATTGAGAAAAATCAACAAAACAACAACCGAGACATTGCCATCGCTTACTGTTTTGCATGTATCCAAGCGAAATTTATACGTTTCTTATTTTGAAAAACATGAGGGAATATAGGCAAAATAGGTGGTAAAATATCTTGCAATTGGATCTATTAGCTCTATTGTGATGGATAAACGATGGAACCCACGCTAACGAAGAAGTTGTTCTAGCACTCCAATAATATTAACTGTACACAGATTCGGTCATAATTTGCCGTAAAAAAACATGTTGGGAACTCTTCCAAAAGGAACTGAAGAAGAAACTATTATTAGGTTATATAAATTAAAAAAATCCAGAAGAGTTTCTCGATTTCGGTCTTTTTCGTTTTTCATCTTCTGTTTTTTTATTTTGCCAGTGCTTTTTTGTTTAAGCGTACTCAGTTATGTGTTATGTATCCTGTTCAAGTATCGATGTTCGCTATCCTAGGATCCGTATGTACGTGCCCGTAACCAAATTCAACGTATATTTTTATTCAGTTCCAACCGTGGATTTTCTAATTTTCTACCCTTAAAGGAAAGATTAGCAACCCTAGATAAATACTTAACATTCTTATTTTTGTTTTTCATAAATGTTTTGATTGCATGACACAGACACCTTGCTAGTAATATTAAGGCCACGTCTGGCATGGCTTCTCCACTAGTTTTAGAAGTTGTTTGGAGCCGTTCTCTACCACACGGGGTAAAAACAAAATAGCTTCGTCCGGCTTCACCTCGTCGGGTTCTGCATGGAGTTTTATGAGAGCATGTTTTAAGGAGCTTTAAATATGGAACTA
Source organism: Miscanthus lutarioriparius (assembly GCA_904845875.1). NCBI lineage: Eukaryota > Viridiplantae > Streptophyta > Magnoliopsida > Poales > Poaceae > Miscanthus > Miscanthus lutarioriparius. The sequence continues at coordinate 129,112,689 of CAJGYO010000007.1, read as the reverse complement.
TTTTGCTAAACGGCTTATCAAGACGGCTCCAACTCCACCGATAAGCTGTTTATAGATCTAAAGCAAAAAAACTGGCTTCAACTAGTGAAATGAAGTCGTGTCAAACGAGGCCTAAAACTAGAAAAAATCTAAATTACTCCCTCTAAATTTTGCCTTGGTCTAGATAACCTCTTAAACTAAGATTTTGTTCAATTTAGATGCCGTTTGACATGGCTTCTACACCATCTTCGGGGAGCCGTAAATTTCACTCAGCACGGCTTCTCTACCGGCTTCAGAGCCATAAACTAACAGTCTGATTCAATTTAGGTCTTGTTTAGCAGAATTTTTTTTTACTAAATGAGTGAAAACAAAACTTAGCCTCAGTGATAACCTCCTAAACTAAAGTTTGAACTTTTTTTTTTACTAAATGAGTGAAAACAAAACTTAGCCTCAGCGATAACCTCCTAGACTAACATTTGATTCAATTTATTGCTCCCTCCAGCTATTTCACCAGTAGACGATAAAAAAGTACACGAACTCGCATGTCATACATTAAACACACTACTCCGTATATCGCAGTTCACACCCCGCACGGGAGCACCCATACAGTGGCAAACGTTATTCTACTGTAAACAGCTCAACGTGTCGCAAAGGCAGTACAGGGCGAACCCAAATAAGCAGAGCAACGGCTCCACGTCATCATTCCATCAAGCGAGCTTGCGCTTCTCCTCCTTGGCTCCTCCGGTGGCCTTCCCTTTCTCGCCTTCTACCGGGACGAGCTCCTCCTCGCCGGCCACGATCCCCTTGCCGTGCTGCGCGAGCCCAACCACCGTCGCGCCCACCGCCTCCAGGACGTCGCCCAGTACCGTCGTGTCTTCGTCTTGGCCACCCTGCATCACAACTAAGCCGTCAGCTACGCACACGCTTGCCGCAAAGAACAAACGCGACGTCGAACACCACCTTACGCGTGCACGTACCTTCGCCTTCGTCGTCGCATCGCCACCGCCACAGCCAGTCTTGCCGGTCCCTGACGCGCTTTCTTTCACTTCCCCTGCCTTCTGCTCATCAGCGCGCCAAGCGGTGTCCTTCGCCCTGTCCCCGGCCTGCGCAGCGGTGTCCCTCGACCTCTGCGCCATGCCGCCGGCCGCGTCCTTCGCCGTCTCCTTGGCATGTTCGGCGGTGTCACCCGCCTTCTGAAACATGGATACGGCTGTGTCCTTCACCTTCTCCTTGGCCTGCACGGCCGTGTCCGCGGCCTTACGCGCAATTTCGCCGGCGGTGTCCGTGGCCCTGTCCTTGTGCTGTCCGGTCATGTCGCGAGCCTTGCTCGCCGTCTGGGACGTCGAGTCCTTGGCCTGCTGCGTGGTTGCGCCACAGCCAGGCTCCTCCGCCTGGTCGGCGGCGCGGGCCTCGCGCTCCCTGCCTTGCTCCGCCTTCTCCTTGGCGTAGTCCGCCACCTTGCGCGCGGTGTCGGCCGTCACCTCCGTCGCCTTCTGCGCCACCTGCGCGCCCGTGGAGACCGTCACGTCCTTGGCCTTCACCGCCGCCTGCTGCGTGTACCCGGCCGTCGTCTTCGCCGTCGCCACCGCCGCCTCCTTCGCCTTCTCGGCCGTGGCCTTGGCGAAATCCGCGGCCGTCTCGCCGGTGCTCAGCGTCACCTCCTTGCCTTTCACCGCCGCCTGCTTCGCGTACTCCGCGGCCGTCTCCCCGGTGCCCAGCGTCACGTCCTTGGCCTTCACGGCCGCCTGCTTCGCGTACTCCGCGGCCGTCCCGGCCGCACCGGCAGTGACATCCTTCACCTTCGCGGCCGCCTGCTTGGTGTAGTCGGCCGCTGTCCCCGTGGCCTCCTGGGTCTTCTCCGCCGTGGCGCCAACCGCGCGCGTCGCCGTGTCCTTCACGCCCTGTCCCGCGGTCGTGCCGGTCTCCCTGCCCTTGTCGTGCTTCGCCGCCGTGTCCTTCATGCCCTGTCCCGCGGTCGCGCCGGTCTCCCTGCCCTTATCGTCGTGCTTCTCCACCGCGGCACGTGCAGCCTCCGCGGTCGAGTTCTTCTGCGCCTCGCTGCCGTGCTTCCCCATCTCGTCCTGCCTTGTCAGATGGCCGCGGGCTTGGCCACCCTCCTGCTCGTTCTTGGTTTGCTGGTGTTGAGCCGCGCCGCCGGCCGACGCCTTGCCCCCGTGCGCGGCGGCCGGGCTTGTCCCCAGGGCCTTGTTGCACCTCTCCCTGGCATCGGCCGCGGCGTCCGCCAGCCACTGCTGCGCCTCAGACTCAGAGCCGTGGCTACCGCGGCCATGGCTCTCGCCCTGCTTCGCGCCCTCGGCGCGGTACTTGCCAATCTCCTCCAGGTTCATCGCCTGGCCTTGGCCGGCCTCCTCGTGGCCCTTGCTGGCCTGCTGCTGCTTCCTGGCTTGCTGCTGTGACGCCATTGTGCGGCGAGCGCTAGTGGCTTCCGGCTTGGTGATGGCGTACGTGCGTGATCGCCGGGAGGATTTATAATACCGGCGTTGAGCGGTCCGGGTTTGATCGCCTAGGTTGCCGTGGCACCGGAGCGTGACGCGTGTCGGGAGGAGCTGCCACGTGCGACGGAGCGGATGGGATTCGAGGAGCTCGTGGTGCGTCAGCGGCTCACCGAGAGGGGGACAGGGGAGCACCATCCACCACCACGCAGCGTGTGCCGCGAGGGGACACGAACACGATGCGACTCATCAGAGTCCGTGCGAGCCCATCTCATCCGCACGCGCGTGGACGGACTCTTTCCGATTTTTTAAATTATTATATTATAGGGCCATGCCCCTGTCTTAGCATTAGCAAAGACACCATCAGGCTTACAGCATTCAGGTGGGATACACCTGTCCATACAGTCTCATGAAACACCCTCAAGTTTACGACAGAAATCCTCAACGAAGCACCAAGAAAAGCTAACTAAAACTGATGCAAAACTCTTTCAAAAACAGCAAGCGAAACGGATTCTTATCACTTCTTCATTGTTTCAAAGTCGACCAGCTTCAACCAGGATCTCTGCTTCTTCCCATCATTTGCCTTAGTACTTTCTGAAAGCTTCCTCTTCACTTCCTCAGGTACAGGCTGATCATCCCAGTTATGTGCCAGCTGGAACATCAGGGCATCTCCTATGCCCCTTACTTTGCTCAGCCACAAATTCTTGTTGGATTTGTAGCAATGTTCTTCAGCTTCTCCAATCTCAGCAAGAACTCTTGTTTTTTCTCCTGGGGACACAGGACAACCCATGCCTGCAGCATAGCTGCAATTCTCAAGAGCAGGAGCCTCAAATCCACCCAAAACTGTCCCTGAAAACAAATGCCATTCCTTAGCTTCCAAAGCCCCCACAGGGCTGCAGCACAAAAGGAATTGCATAGTAAAAATTTCTTATTACTTAACCACAACTGTCCAATAGACAGGAAATCCTGACCTACATCTCTATCACAAACTTCAGAGAAATAAATCCACATCTGCTTAGCTACAGCACACTCAAAGAAAAGGTGCTGCACTGATTCATTTTCAGAACAGAAAAGGCATGTCACATCATCTAATTTCTTTCTTATACTCAGATTATCACGAGTCAAAGTCTTATTTTTAGATAACAGCCATAGAAAGAACTGAACTCTAGGTGGAACTTTGAGATTCCACACTGCTGGAACATGGACTGGTGTTATGCCTCTAAAATTAATCACTCTATATAGAGATTGTGAGGAGTAAATGCCAGCCTGTTCGCTTGGTCGTAAACGATCGTAAATTTTCAGCCAGAACAATATTTTTCTCTCACACCAAACCAGCCAGCAGTAAATAATCTACGATCGTTTACGGCCTGCCAAACAGTAAAAGAGATGGTTGAAGCCAACTGTACAATTTCTAGCCACATGTTATACAATCTCTGATTAAAACCTCTTCTAAAGGTACATTTCAAGTCTACACCATCCCAAAGCTCAGCTACAGTTCCAGCCTGTTCCTGTACTAACACATACACATCCCAAAATTGAATAGCTAAGCTGGTGGAACCTAACCAATTATCTTCCCAAAACTTGACTTTCTTTCCATCACCTATTTTCCACCTAAACCCCATCTTAGCTGCAGAAGCGGCCCACATAAGACCTCTAAAAAATTGTGAAGCCCCAGCAGTATTACTACAGAAGAGATTTGGTCTATTTGTATTATACTTAGAATCTATGACTTGCTTCCACAACTTATGCTTATCTATGTTATATCTCTTAATCCAAGAAGCTAAAAGACAAATGTTTAAATCTCTTAAGTTAGGGATCCCCAGACCACCAAAATCCTTCATCATTGACACTCTCTCCCAATTTACCAAATGTATCTTATGTCCTCCAGGATTATCATCCCAGAGACAGTTTGCTAAATGTGTATTGAGAATCTTAATGGCCCACTTTGGAAACTTGATAAAGGACATGAGGTACACTGGTATACTAGTAAGACAAGCCTTAATCAAAATCACTCTTGCTGCATAAGAGAGGAGTTTACCCCTCCATCCAGCAATCCTTTTGAGCATTTTGTCTACTAACGGCTGTATATCTTCTCTCCTCAGATTGTCATAGTGTAGTGGAACCCCTAAGTATTTAATCGGAAAACTTCCTAAGGGACATGCAAAAAGGTGAGAAATATCATGAGCTACCTCTTCTGGCGGATTCATCGCAATTATCTCACTTTTGTGAAAGTTAACTCTCATCCCTGATAGCTGCTCAAACCACATTAAAACCCCCTTAAGATTAAGTAAACGATCTAGATTAGCATCAGATAACAGTATTGTGTCGTCTGCATATTGCAAAGAAATAACACCTCCCTCCCTGAGATCAGAACCCAATCCTCTAATCAAACCCCTATTTGCACCTTTAACTAGCATTCTTGTTAGCACATCTCCTACTATATAGGTTAAAGAGCAGAGGAGATAAAGGATCTCCCTGCCTTAAGCCCCTACCAGTTTTAAAAAATTTACTCTCCTCCCCATTTAACATGACTCCCACAGAGCCTTGTTTAATGATTCTCTCAATCCACAGAATCCAAGAAGAACTAAAACCTCTAGATTCTAAGATCTCAAAAAGAAACTCCCAGCTCATTCTATCTTAAGTTTTTTCATAATCTAATTTAATGATACACCCTGGTTCCCCACTTTTTTCTATACCATGAACTATTTCATGGGCAACCACCACACTTTCTAAGATATAACGCCCCTGTATGAAAGCACTTTGCTGAGGAGCTATCAATCTATCAATAATCTTTCCCAATCTCAAAGTTAAAGCTTTTGAAAAGATTTTAAAACTACAATCTATCAAACTAATGGGCCTAAATTTCTTCATTGATCTTGCTCCATCCTCTTTTGGAATCAAAGTGATCATGGCAAAATTTAATCTATGCAAGTCTAACCTACCCCGGTGAAGATCATCAAACATTGCTAAAAGATCTTTTTTAACTATATCCCAGTACTTCTGATAGAACATGAAAGAGATTCCATCTGGGCCTGGTGCACCATCAGAGTAGCAACTAAAAACAACTTCTTTGATTTCTTCTTCAGAAAAAGGTCTTGTGAGCAAATTATTCTCCTCTTCAGTAACCAAGTCCTCTCTACTCCAGAAGTCAGCAGCTAATCTAATGTTCATTCTATTTTCCTTAGCAAAAGTTTTTTTTATAAAAGTCAACAGCAATATCCATCATCCCCTTCTGGTCTTCTACTAAACCATTAGGACCTTCTAGCACTTCCACTCTCTTTTTCTACTTCTTTGGTTTGCAACAGCTTGGAAGTAAGCTGTATTTCTATCCCCTTCTACAATGTTTCTATCCCTAGATCTCTGTTTTGCTTTAATCTCCTCTAAAGCCCAGATGTTGTCTAAATCCTTAGCTACTTTCCTAAATCTAATTAGCTCCTGTTCAGTCAAGGCTCTTGACTCCATCTCTTTTTCTAAATTGTTATATTCTAAGGCTAATTCTACTTTTCCTCTATTCATACTAGCCACTTCATTGGCAGCCCAGCCTCTAGCCATACGTCTAAGAGTTCTAATCCTAAACTGCCAGACATCCAAGCTATTTGTTGCCTGACAAAGTTGTTCCCAAACTTTTTCTACCATCTTATTAAAACTTTCCTTATGTAGCCACCATTTCTCAAAACGAAAAGTTTTTTCCCAAAGTAAACATTATCTCCAGTATCCAAAAGAAGAGAGTTGTGATCACTAGGAAACTTATCTAGACCTTTCACCCTAACTAGAGGAAAAGCTTGTTCTCAGTCAGTTGTGACAAAGATCCTATCAATCTTAGCTAAAATAGGGTAATTCTGCTTATTGGTCCAAATAAACTTGATATTATTTGGATTCAACTCCACTAAGGCCCATTTATCTTAGCGCTGCTGGGCCGACGGGAAGACGGACTCTTTCCGATTCTCCCGGCGCTCGGAGATAACGTGGGCTAAAACTACCGGGCCGGCCTAATAATATCTTAGCGCTGCTGGGCCGACGGGAAGACGGACCGAGACGGCCACGAAGCCTCTCGTCGCTGGCGGCCGCCCTCCGTCTTCCTCTGCATTTCGTCGCTGCCTAGTGCCTGCTTGCCTTCAAACCCTACCCCGTACGGGCGTCGTCCTACGGGCACCCTCACCACCGAACACCCATGGCGCTTGCGCCTCCTCTCGTACGAAGGCGAGCGGCGTAGCTTTAACGGGGTCTCTCTCTGCCGCATCCAATGGTACGGCCGTTTGAGGGGCGCCCAACAGCTGCCTGGCCACGGCATGCTCAGCGGCGCTGGGTCCCTTGTCGCCGTCCCTGAAGTCTAGCCTTGGTTGTCGATCTTGCCGCAGATGTGGTCCTCCATGACTTCTCCACCCGGGCGCCCATTTCGGCCACACCTCGGTCGGTTGGTCGGACGCAATCCCTTGCCACGTCCAGCTTAATCTGCAGCCCGTTGCTTGTGAGGGTTTCGATTTATTAACATCATTACACAGTTTAATGTTCAGGATTGACAGAGTTGTGCTACCTGGATGGTTGGTTGCTTCATTGATAGGATTCATTGTGTTTACAGATTGTCGTATTTTGGACGACGCCAACCTTTGTTTCCGCTGCGCCTGCCAAGCTTGTGGATTCGTTGGGTGCTGCTCAAAATTTGACATGCTAGTTTATTTGGGATGCTTATTTGATAACATAGCTCATGTGCTCTAGGCATGTCCTGTGTACCTGATATGGTGGCTTCTTTTGGTGCCATCATGCCAACATATTTGATGTCAGGCTTTAAAGGTGCTATTATTGCCTCATTGATTCCTGCATCTTATAGTATTTTTGTTTGCGCCTTGTTCATATATAAATATCCATATCATATCTACTGAAACAATCATTTGCAGACGATACCTTATGTTTATGTGGAACTAGATTTTCTCTTTTGGTTGACCACTATAACCAACGCGATGGTGCCAAACAAAGAGTGTTGAAAATTTGGGAGTTTGACAGTTTGTCTATGTAAGTTCCCAGGAATATATTCAAAGCTGCTTAACTTCCGTAACAAAATCAGGAATGTTCTATGCAACATGGTCTCTAAAACATAACAAAATTGGGAATGTTATATGCATCATGTTCTGCAAAACATAACAAAATTAGGAATGTTCTGCAAAACAGAGGCCAAAATTACAACACAAATGTGTGGCCGTTGGTGGCAATGTGCTGTACACAAACCTTCCTTGACACCGTCCTTAACTAACTTCATCTCTCTTGAATCTACCTATTGCCACATTCCATTTTTCTATCGCATATTTGTGACGGTTTCATTCTTTGTTCTTAGTGCTGATATATTTAGGGTATGATTAGTTTCATCTCATTGCGTGAATCATTTTGTATTTGACTACAAGATTTTGGAAGGAATGTTTAAGGGTTTGGCAAAATGTTTGGTGCAAACAACATACTAAGTGGAAACATGGAAACCAATTCAAAAAATGTATTTTCGTTGTTAAAAAAACTGAAATCTGGCACTGCTATAGTGCATAAAAATATGTACTCACATGCAAAAGTTGAGATGCAAACTTGCTTTTGAAAATTTCATACGAAAATGACAAATATCAGGTGCATGTGCACTAAAAGACAAAATTGCTTCTAAAATTTATCATATTTGTATGATTTTTTCTATTTTTTTTAGAATTGTATGAAATTTTCTAGTTTGAGTTTGCATCCCAACTTTTGCACATGAGTACATATTTGTATGAACTATGGACATACCAAATTTCCAATTTTTTTTGAATGAGCAAAACACGTTTTTTGAATTGGTTTCTATGTTTCACCTAATATATGGTTTCCACCATATATTTTGCTGGTTTAAGGAACATATCGCAAATGGTCAAACATTTGGTTATAATGCATTATGTCCTATGTCACAGTGCTTATAGCTCCTTAATGCTTTACCTGACATATGGTATGCTTATTACTTTTTAATGCTAGTTAGATATCACATCCAACAGCTTTTTCACCATTGATTTCCAGGAAATCCTTCTACTTCTTTCAAGGTTTTAACACTAATTAGATATCACATGCCTGCTGTTGCATGCTACAACTAGGTGCCACTATCTTTTGGGTGTCCAGCAAACACCAAATTTTGTCATCTCCCACTTTCTGTCACATGTATGCCATTTCTCTCTAGCCAAGCTGTCCTATTCCTGTTCCATATTTTGTGCAATCCTATCTCCTCTACCCCAACCGTAGTTGCTGAATGAAAGGGGCAATACCATTAAGACATGCCTATCTACCTCTTGCTCTTTCCTCCATCCTAGAATCATACAACTCATAATAGATTAAATACCGTAGAGAAGTGAACCAGAGAAATATGATTGTACTTTTCAAAAATCAAAAGGTTGGACCTTTTGAGTACACATAACCAATTCTCTTTTTTATAAAAAAAGAAAGTAGGTCCCACTGGGATTTGAACCCAGGTTGCCAGATTCAAAGTCTGGAGTGATAACCACTACACCATGGAACCATTTTATGTGTGTTCTCCCTGGATAATATATTTATCGTAGCACATCTCGATAGCAATATTTTATTTTTTTTCTATGCTTTTGCTAACCATTCCAAAAAAATGTGTCAGGAGCGAGCTAGTTTATATATTTTATTAGGCAGTTGAGTGTTCATGAATTAACGTTATTAGGCAGTTGAGCGTTTAGGATTTAAAGAGTTGTGCTACCTCAATGTTGGTTTCCTCATTGATAGGATTCATTGTGTTTACAGATTGTCGTATTTTGGACAGTGCCAATTTGTTTCATTGGCAGTCTGCAAGATGGGCTTCAACGGTGGTCAAGGTGGTCTCTGGCTAACGGTCATTGACTGCTAGTCAAATGGTACGGCACTGGTCCGGCTAAAGGTGCTCGACGAGATCTCGCCTGCCAAGCATGTGGTTTCATTGGGTGCTGCTCAAAATTTGACATGCTAGGTAATTTTTTTCCTCGAAAACGCAGGACCCATACTACACAACACACACAAAAACCACACACAACTCTACACACACACACACTCCACTGCTGCTGCTGCTGCTAGAAAACTAACACGCCCGTGACATAAAGATCACGACCAAGGTAGACAGGGCTCTAACCACCCAGAGCGAGGGCATCCAAGAGGGATAATCCTCGAGCCCCCGCCAAAGACCATGACCTTCTTTCATCATCAGCTACAGCAAGTGCGCCTACAACATTTGGGGCTGCTCCATCAAAGATGCATTTGTTGCGGTGTGTCCATAAGGTCCAAGCTCCAAGGATTATGAGAGAGTTGGTTCCCTTCCTTAACTATTACTAGCAGCATTGCTCACTTTCTCCCACCAAAAATGGAAGGATGTTTCTGTCGGTTGCGGGGAAAAGGCTTGGAGTCCAATCCGAGAAAAGAAACGGAACCAAAACTCTCTTGCAAAGACACACTGGACTAAGAGGTGATCAATAGTTTCTGCAGCCTGGTCACACAAAAGACAGCGCTCAGGATGAGGGAGCCCATGGCGTACAAGGCGATCCGCAGTCCAACATCGGTTGTGAGCTACCAACCAAACAAAGAAGCGGCATTTGGGCGGTGCCCAAGTCTTCCAAATTCTCTCACAAGGCTCAAAAGATGTAGTCCCCACAAAAAATCCCTTGTATGTAGTCTTGGCCGAATATTGCCCATCTGATGAAAACCACCAAATATGTCTATCTTCAACATCCGGTTGCAAAAAGAAATCAGATAGGACATCCCATAGGTGGAGATAATCAATAATTACACCTACCGTGATTGCCCCTTTTATGTCTGAAATCCAAGACTGGTTGGTGAAGGCATCCTGGACAGTTCGTTGTTTGATCCTCCTTTTAGGAATGATGGCGAAAAGACGGGGCGCAAGATCTGCGATACGTTGGCCATGGAGCCAACGGTCTGTCCAGAAAAGGGTTTTTGTTCCATCTCCTACTTCGGAATAAACAGCCACTTTGAAGAAGGCTCTGGGACATACATTGGCCATGCTAGGTAATTTCGGATGCTTATTTGATAACATAGCTGTTGTGCTCTAGTCATGTTCTGTGTACCTGATATGGTGGTTTCTTTTGGTGCCATCATGCCTAAATATTTCATGTCAGGCTTTAAAGGTGCTATTATTGCCTAGTTGATTCCTGCGTCTTATAGTATTTTTGTTTGCACCTTGCTCATTACTAAAACAGAATGGATGAAAGAAAACATCCATATCATGTCTACTAGAACAATCATTTGCAGACGATTCCTTGTGTTTATGTGGAATTAGATTTCCTCTTTTGGTTGACCACTATAACCAACGCGATGGTGCCAAACAAAGAGTGTTGAACATTTGGGAGTTTGACAGTTTGTCTATGTAATAAATTCCCAGGAATATATTCAAAACTTCTTAACTTCCGTAACAAAATTAGGAATGTCTATGCAACATGGTCTACAAAACATAACAAAATTGGGAATGTTATATGCATCATGTTCTGCAAAACATAACAAAATTAGGAATGTTCTGCAAAACAGAGGCCAGAATTACAACACAAATGTGTGGCCATTGGTGGTGATGTGCTGTACATAACCTTCCTTGACACCGCCAGTAACTAACCTCATCTCTCTTGAATCTACCTATTGCCACATTCCATTTTTCTATCGCATATTTGTGACGGTTTCATTCTTTGTTCTTAGTGCCGATATATTTAGGGTATGGTTAGTTTCATCTCATTGTGTGAATCATTTTGTATTTGACTACAAGATTTTGGAGGGCATGTTTAAGGGTTTGGCAAAATATATGGTGCAAACAACATACTAGGTAGAAACATGGAAACCAATTCAAAAAAATGTATTTTGGTTGTTAAAAAAACTGAAATTTGGCACTTCTATAGTGCATACAAATATGTACTCACATGCAAAAGTTGGGATGCAAACTTGCTTTTGAAAAATTCTACGAAAATGACAAATTTCAGGTGCATGTACACTAAAAGACAAAATCATGCATCTAAAATTTGTCACTTTTGTATGATTTTGTCTAGTTTGAGTTTTCATCCCAACTTTTGCACATGAGTACATATTTGTATGAACTATGGATATACCAAATTTCCAAAAAATTTTGAATGACCAAAATACGTCTTTTGAATTGGTTTCCATGTTTTCACCTAATATATGGTTTCCACCATGTATTTTGCCGGTTTAAGGAACATATCGCAAATGGTCAAACATTTGGTTATAATGCATTAGGTCCTCTGTCACAGTGCTTATAGCTCCTTGATGCTTTACCCGACATTTGTTATGCTTATTACTTTTTAATGCTAGTTAGATATCACATACACAAGCTTTTTCACCATTGATTTCCAGGAAATCCTTTACTTCTTTCAAGGTTTTAACTCTAATTAGATATCACATGCCTGCTGTTGCTGCTGTTGCATGCTACAACTAGGTGCTACTATCTTTTGGTGGCCAGCAAACACCAAATTTTGTCATCTCCCTCTTTCCGTCACATGTATGCCATTTCTCTCTAGCCAAGCTGTCCTATTCATGTTCCATATTTTGTGCAATCCTATCTCCTCTACCCCAACCGTAGTTGCTGAATGAAAGGGGCAATACCATTAAGACATGCCTATCTACCTCTTGCTCTTTCCTCCATCCTAGAATCATACAACACATAATAGATTAAATACCGTAGAGAAGTGAACCAGAGAAATATGATTGTACTTTTCAAAAATCAAAAGGTTGGACCTTTTGAGTACACATAACCAATTCTCTTTTTATAAAAAAAGAAAGTAGGTCCCACCGGGATTTGAACCCAGGTTGCCAGATTCAAAGTCTGGAGTGATAACCACTACACCATGGAACCATTTTATGTGTGTTCTCCCTGGATAATATATTTATCGTAGCACATCTCCATTGCACTATTATTTTTTTTCTGTGCTTTTGCTAACCATTCCAAAAAAATTGTGTCAGTAGTGAGCTAGTTTCTATATTTTAACTGATGCACCTTGCTGCTTTATTGAGTGGTGTCTATGAAATGAATTCGATGGAAGGGAAATTTCCCACCAATTTAATTTTATGTATTTTAAATAATTCGTTGCCATGTCTCCATTCAGCCTGTTATGTTTTGTTGTGAATTTGTTGGGCTTGCGTTTATGTTCACCATTTTTTTAGCCGGGAAATCATAACATAGTTATGCCAGTGCTACTAGGTTTCACTATGCCTGATTCTGATCCTGCTTTTGAGTCTATCATGATTATAGGGCTGTTAATGATGCGTACATTGTCAATTGGAAGTACCATGTCAACAGACTGATTAAGAAATACAGTATCTTTGCTTTGGTGGGCCGTATTTGCAAAATACCTCCTATATTAAGAAATACGTGGTGTGTCAAGCTTCTTTTACAAATCTGTAGCAAATAGAAAACTAGTTGCATTGGTCATTTGGAAATATCTCGTCTGTCTCATGTATGTGATATGGCATGGGGAGCGCAGAGGATAGCGAGGCAATGGCGCGGTGGGTTCGTCGCCGGTGGCCACGGCTGAATCGCCGGCAGCCACCGTCGAAGGAGAAGACCCGCCGCCTTGGGAGGTCCTATTTCCTTCGATGCCTTATTCACAGCAGATCCAGTGCCCTTTATACTCAGGTGCACTCCTAACAAACTAGGAAACCAACTCCTAATAATCCTCCCGACTCCTTCCTTCCTAACCAAGGATGGCGCATGCGCCTTCTAACCAATGATGCCGCATGCGCCTTCTTATTTTAAGCCTCTGGACCTGGCGTGCATGCCCATGAAGACCTGGTGGCCGTGCATGCTCCTGGAGACCTCTTCCACTGCCATAACAGTATGTTGCTTATCTTTTGTCTCTTGAGTCTTGAGAATCACTAGCCAACTTGCTTCTCTCTTGTCTCCCTCTTGTATGTCGTTTCTCTCCAGCTGAGCTGTCCTATTCTTATTCCATATTGTCCGCAACTCTTATCACCTCCATCTTAATCCTTTCTGTAGGATGGTAGGCCACAAATATTTACCAATCTACCTCGTGCTGATCCCTACTACGTTCTCTATTCCAAGCTCATTAGGCATGCAATAGATTAAGTACTGGAACAGATGATGACAAACTTTCTGAATCACATGAAAGTGAACCAGGATATGCTAACTGGATTTTTCAAAAGATTGGATCTTTGAGTGGAATATCACAAATTCTCTTTCCCTGTTAAAAAAAAAGTAGGTCCCACCGGGATTCGAACCCAGGTTGCCAGATTCAAAGTCTGGAGTGATAACCACTACACCATGGAACCATTTATGTGTGTTCTCCCTGGATAATATATTTATCATAGCATGTCTCGATAGCATTATTTTTTTTTGTGTGTGCTTTTGCTAGCCATTCCAAAAAAAAAAAAATCATGTTGCGCGTGAGCTAGTTTCTATATTTTAACTGATGCGCCTTGCTGCTTTATTGAGTAGTGTTTCCGAAATGAATTCGACGGAATGGCAATTTCACACCAATTTAATATTATGTCTTTTAAATCATTCCTTGCCATATCTGCATTCAGCCTGTTCTGTTTTGTTGTGAATGCGTTGAGCACTTGAGCTTGCATTCTTTTCACTGTTTTATAGTCGGGAGATCAAAACATAGTTATGCCAGTGCTACTGGGTTTCTCTGTCTCTGATTCTGTTCCTGCTTTTGAGTCAAGATTATGGGGCTGTTAATGCTGTGTGACTTTGTCAAATGGATGTACCATGTCAACAGACTGATTAAGAAATACAATATCCTTGCTTTAGTGAGCCATATTTGTAAAATACACCCTAACAGAAAACTAGTTGCATTGGTCATGCATAGATATCACGTTTCTCATGTATGTTGCTTATCTCTCATCTCCTGCGAATTACTAGCCATCTTGCTTATCTGTGGTCTCTTTCATGTATGTTGTTTCTCTCCAGCCGAGCTGTCCTATTCTCATTCCATATTGTGCGCAACTCCTATCACCTCCATCTCAGTTCTGCCTGTATGATGGAAGGCCACAGCCCACAAATCATTACCAATCTACCTCGCACTGATCCCTACTACTTTCTTTATCCCAAGCTGATTAAACATGCAATAAATTAAGTATTGGAACATATGATGAAAAACTTTCTGAATGGCATTAAAGTGAACCAGGATAGGCTAATTGGATTTTCCAAAATATTGGATCTTCGGAGTGGCATATCACAATCACAAATTCTCTTTCTATGTTAAAAAAAAGTAGGTCCCACCGGGATTCGAACCCAGGTTGCCAGATTCAAAGTCTGGAGTGATAACCGCTACACCATGGAACCATTTTATGTATGTTCTCCCTAGATAATATTTTTATCATAGCACATCATCATAGAACCTTTGTTTTACTTTTCCTAGATGTTCCCAATAAAAGCATGTATAAGGAATAAACTAATTTCTATATTTTAACTAACTGATGCACCTTGCTTCTTTATAGAACGGTGTTTATGAAATGGATTGGATGGAAGGGGCATTTTCCCTCCAGTTTGATGTTTTATCGTTTATATCATCCTTTGTGATGTCTGCATTCTACCTGTTAAGTTTTGGTGTGAACATATTGCAATTGTGTCCATTTTCACCAATTTTAGTTGTAATATAGAGAAGTGATCAAAACATAATTATGCCACTGCTTGTTCCCACTATTGAGCTGTTCAAGGTTATTATAGGGTTGTTAATGATGCATGACTTTGTCAATTAGATGTTCCATTCCGACGGACTAATTAAGAAATACAATCTTGGCTTGAGTGAGACATATTTGCCAAGTACTCTATCAGAAATGTATGGAGTGTCAAACATCCTTTACAAATTAGTAGCATATACTCCCTCCGTTCCAAATTATAAGACGTTTTGGCTTTTCTAGATATGTTGCTTTTACTATGTATCTACACATAGTGTATATCTAAATGCATAGTAAAAACTATGTATATAGAAAAGACAAAATGTCTTATAATTTGGAATGGAGGGAGTAGAAAACCAGTTGGATTGGTGATATGGAAATAGCACCATTCAAAATTTCTAATCAACTTGCTTTTTCTTGCCTCTCTCATGTATGTTGTTTCTCTCCGGCTGAGCTGTCCTATTCTTGTTCCCTATCGTCCTCAGGGGCGGACCTGCGTGCTGGCTGGGAGGGCTGCAGCCTGGGGCAAGCCAAGAAAAATCAAGTACTCCCTTTAAAATTAGCCCAGGAACAGCCCATAGCAAAGAGAATAGTAAAGGTCCAACCCCACCCAGATGAAGCTCTTGTGGCTCACCCTCTCCCAATGACCACTCCTCCATTCTCCCGTGGCAGCACCACTTTTCTCGTCTGCTCGTCGTGACCTAATCCGGCCGACCTCGCCTCCTCCCCAGCCCTCGCTGCACAGATCAGACCCTGCTGGGCACTGGGCACTGGCTACCTATGTCCTGCATGGCAGCGCCCCACCGGCTGGTGCCCATCTGCGCCAAGCCTGGCTTGGCTGCCTGCTATGCCCTGGTAGGTGACGCATAACGGCATAAGCTAGCACCCAGCGGAGTCACCCCCAGCCGGCCTGCCCCTAGGCCAAGACACCCTGCTGCTGGTTGCTACACTTGCACATTGAGTCGGTGAGTATTAATTATTGATTATGATTACATCAATGCATCCTTTTTGATTGATGAATGCCAGCTGTTAGTTTCTAATAATTGTGTTATACAACGGTAGGGCATAGGAGGTTAGGATGGAAAAGTATTTTAATAAGAAAGATATGGTAAAAATGGTGCTGGAATGAGAGAGAGTCAAGTTGAGTAAAAAAAGAACACAGATTGAGCCTTTGAAAGATAACCATTAAAATTTGCCGCTTATAAGATCTATAGCCTTAAATTATTTAGCCTCCCTCTTGCTCGATTTCTGGATCCACCACTGATTGTGCTTGTGCACAACTCCTATCTCCATCTTAATCCTGTCTGTAGGATGGAAGTTCCCAAATCCTTTCCTATCTACCTCGTGCTGATCCCTACTATGTTCTCTATTCCAAGCTCATTAAGCATGCAATAGTTAAGTACTGGAACAGATGATAACTTTCTGAATGGCATTAAAGTGAACCAGGATAGGCTGATTGGATTTTCCAAAGACTGGATCTTTTGAGTGGCATATCACAAATTCTCTTTCTATGTTAAGAAAAGTAGGTTCCACTGGGATTTGAACCCACATTGCCATATTCAAAGTCTGGAGTGATAACCACTACATGGAATCATTTTGTGTGTCCTAGATAATATTTTATCATAGCACCTATGTTTTGCTTTTGCTTTCCATTCCCAATAAAATCATATCTAAGGAATCAACTAATTTCTATATTTTAACTAAATGATGCACCTTGCTGCTTTATAGAGCAGTGTTTAAGAAATGGATTGGATGGAAGGGGCATTTTCCCTCCTATTTAATGTTCTATTATTTGAATCATTCCTGGCATGTCTGCATTCAGCCTGTTAAGTTTTGGCGTGAAGCCGTGAATATGTTTGGCTTGTGTTCATCTTCACTATTTTTTTTGTACTAGAAAGAAGAGATTGAAACATAGATAGGCCAGTGCTTGTTCCCTCTATTTAGTCATTCGAGATTATCGGGGCCGTTATTGACACAGCTTTGTCAATTAGCTGTACCATGTCAATAGACTAATTAAGAAATAAAATATCTTGGTTTGAGTGAGACATATTTGCCAAATACTCCCTCCATTCAGAAATACATGGTGCGGCTAACTTCCAGGGGCAGAGGATAGTTGAGGCCATTGTGGGCTGTTGCCCTTCTGCCATTCAAAATTTTCTAATAAGTCATATGCTTCACATGGTTAGTTACCCCTGAACAATGTGGCAGCCTCCAATGGCTGGCCCCCTTTGGTACTTGCTCGGCTGTTCAAAGGCATCGTGCAACAAGTACAGCTAGCCCAATGGCATATCTATTGTCTGTGCTGACTGCTTAGTGCTGGCTAGTGATTTCTTAAAAAACAATTTAATTGTGTGGAATTGTAAAACTATGTGATTGCATAAACCTAGAAAAACAAGTCATTGTTCTTGTCCTCAGCATTTGAGGCATTAAAAGGGCAAGAAGGAAGCTGGCTTGCAATTTACTGCATTGTGTGACTATCCGTGGAGGAAGAAGTATCTGCAGAACACACAGTAAAGCACTCAAGGTGGCCGAGCTGGCCGGCACAGGTGCGTTGATGGTGTTGCCTGTTGCTCACTGGAAGTTTGAATTAGTTGTACAACTCTAAAATTTCGTAGAATGATTTCTCATTGACCTTGCCCCCGTAAGATTTCCTTCAAGCTCGGCCACTGCTAACTTCCTTTACAGATCAATAATATATAGAAAACTAGTTTGATAATTTGATTGGTCTCATGAAATAGCACCATTCAGTGTTGGTGTGTCACGAGAATTACCCAACTCTCTCTCTCTCTCCCTCTCCCTCACCCTCACCTCTCTCCTCCTCCCCCCCCCTCTGTCTCCCCTCCCCCCCCCCCCCCCCCCCCCCCCCCCCCTCTGTCTTCCCCTCTCAAGTCTGTTTCTCTCCAGCCAAGAATCCTTGGTCTCCATTTTGTGCACAACTCCTAGGGCGTGGGATTTTAATCCCAAACTGAGGACTGAACCGAGCCGAACTATCGTCTATCAGCTTCAATTCTGTTTTTTGGTAACTCCAGTGATTTGTGTTGGTATTGGTATTGGTTTCCAACCACGACATTGAACACCTGTACAAAACTGAGTTACCAGTCACTGCAGGTCAGCATCTCACCCACGTTTGCAAGCATTCCAATCTACAATTCAGCCTAGGCTTGCCCTCCCCACCGCCACGAGTCTAGAAATTTCTGTCATTCTATGATTTCCTTCTGTAGGATGGAATTCCACAAATCCTTCCTGATTTACCTCTTGCTTATTCCTAGTAAGTCCTCTACCCCAAGCTCTTTAAACATGCAATAGATTAAATTCTGTCACAAACAATGTAAAGCTTTCTGAAAGGTATTAAAGTGAGCCAGGAAAGGCTATTTTGATTTCCCAAAAGATTAGATCTGAGTGACACAAATTTTCTAAAAAATTTTGAAGAGCTCCCCGCTCTTGTGTGTAAGCCTTGCTACCTGCGCAATGCAATGGTGAGAGAAAACTCTACCGCTTGCACCAGCCCGCCCGCCAGTGACACAATCCACTGGGATTTGAACCCAGCTTGCCAGGTTGAATGTCTGGAGTGATAACCACGCACCCTTTCTCAATTCTTGGTGAGAAAAAAAAACTATTTTCCATAATTTTTATGATGTACCTTGCTGCTTTGTTGAACGGTTTTAGGAAGAGCAGGTATTTTATTTGGATAGTAAAGAAGGAATGGATTTGAAGGAAGAAGCAATGTCCCTCTAATTTAATAAATTTCTTTTGTTAAATATTTCCTTTCCATGTCTGTATTGAGCTTGTGGTTGTAGTAGATGGTCTGTTAAGTAGCATGTCATTTTCTTGTCTTGGTGTGAACTGGGATGGTGTTGCATCCGACTGTTATCACATTTTGTAATATAGAGTTTGAAGCATAGTTATTGCAGTGCTACTTGATTTTCCTATTTTTAGTTCCATATTTCCATTACAGATTTTGAATGCTTCATGATTATGGGACTGCTGATGCCTCTTACTTTGCGTATTAGATACCATGTTAACAAACTCTTTAAAAAATACAGTATAATGGCTTGAATGAGAATTATTGGTTGTACCCTCCATTCAGAAATACATGATGTGTTGAACTTGCTTTAGTTCTATCAGTAATACATTGAAAACTATTTGAATAATCACATGGAGATAGTACCATTTGATAGTCTGAGAATTGCTGTCTTAATATAATATTTTCTATACTTTTAACTAATGTACTGCTATAGAAATTGATGATCATAATTGCTTATCAAAGACTGTATGTTGTCCACGAGCTAAATATTTGTGAACAAATTTGATTAATAAAAGGAATGTTGACTTTTTATTTTTTTAATATTGTTCATTTGAAGTCTGGTAGCATTTTGTCAGACTGCAGAATTTACTCGTACTCTACATTTCCTCAGTTATCCTTACTAAAAATTTTTGTTTGAATTTTGTCCTGATTTTGCACAGAAATAATGGTTTTAGTCTGGTCGTTCATTACAAAAATCTAAGATAGAAAATGGGCTAGCTTTTCCCAAGTTTCTGTCAAGACTACTCTTTTACTGTCCCGAAAATTATCTGTCAGTCTTGCTGTGGGAACTGAACATTTACAGTCTAATGTCTTAGCAAATTATCAGTAATGTACCATTTGGAAGGTGGTGGATGGTGTTGTCTTAGATGGCTTGATGGTGCTCTTGATTAGAAATACAGTATCATATTATGCAACCTGCCAGACCAACAAATCTTGTACCAACTATTGGTTCCCTTTTGATGTGGCTTACATGCACTTTTATTGTAGTGGTTTTGGTGGGTGCTCCAGCTAATTTATTGTTTTTTCCCCATGAAGGTATTGAGCTGAGTCAAATGAGAGTGTTACTGCTGTGGAGAGACGTGCTACTCAACTCCTGTGCAACTGATTGGGGATCCATGACCTACTGAAGGCACAAAGATTGTGCAAGCAAAACAGTTCCAGTTCATCCTATGAACATACTACGTTTTTTTTTCCAGATTGGAGAACGCCCAGGGGCTTGGCAAACTGTGGTCTGTGGCTTTGAACTTTGCCAATTCGATACCTGATAGATCATTTTGAGACGAGTTAAGCCCCTGTTTGGAGTGCCAGAAACCAAAACAGATGTAGAAGGAACGAGGTGTAAGAGGAGAGAAGACCCAGCGCCTGATCATCGTTTATTCGTTTCTGAATCTATAGCCACTGGAATCAGTCTGCAACCAAATTGTAGCCCTATTATCTGGAACTGTAATGAACAACAGTTAGCATATAATTGAGAGATGCTGAATGGATTGTAGAAAAGGATCTGCATCAAATCCCAGTAATTTCCGCTAATTCACTCTGTTGTGTTAGCTATCTTTATGTGATGTTGTGACATGTTAATATTGCTCTCATTGAGGGCAATGGTCTGTTCGCTGGTTAGCTTGTGGGCTGATAAGCCCGGCTTTAATCTTTTGTTTGTTGTGAGGAAAAATATTGGTTGATCATTGAGGGCAATATGTCTGAATATGCTGAACTGTTGGCTCAGCAAGCGGCAAAAAAACGTCTACAGTGCATCTCCAGCATTTCGATAAAACCACTTACAATCTCCTTTAACAACTATTTTAATTCCTAATCTATCCGCGCTCGTAAAAAATGGTGGTCTATCCGCGCTCGTAAGAATGGTGGTACCCATGCTCAAAGAAACACGGACGACCGCGACTCCCTCACTGTCTCCATAGGCTGATTAATAATCGGACCAATCTTAAATGGGCTATGCCTTAATGGGCCGGTGCTGGGCTCGGTCAGAAAGAAAGAAAAAGGAAAGGAAACCACGTTATCCTCTTTTCATAGACGGATACGGGACATACGGCCGGCTCAACACGCCTGAGGGCTGAGGGCTGAGCCTAACCGGCCTCCAGCCCGCTCCCGCTCCCGCTCCCGCTCGGCTCGTCGACGACGGGCAACCGCCGCCGCCGTCCTAGGTCAGGCCGTCAGGTGCCCAGGTATCCGTCGGGCCCTTCTCCAGTCCCTTCCCCGTCGACAGCAACCACCAGGTATGCCAGCCTCTTCTCTTCCCTGCGGAACCGAGAACCCTAACTTAAGCTATTTGGCTATTTGTATTCGTAATATATCTGATCGAGTTACAAGTGTATACTTCTATTATGCCTAACTTCGTTTTGTTTGGCGATAGGTATCGGCTGAATCTGTAGGAAGGAACTGATATACAATAACTTCGTTTTGTTTGGCAATAGGTATCGGCTGAATCCGTAGGAAGGAACTGATATACAATAATTTCTTGTTTTATATGCAAACTAATTGACAGGGAATTGCTTGGTTTAGCACAACACAACGGTACATAGAAAATGTGACGTGGGTTTGATGGTGTTGTGGTTGAATTGCACATCGATGATTGGATTTGCCAACATTTTTGGTAGGCTGTAGCATAGCAGTGGACTACACAACGTGATCGAATAAAAAAAGAGTTACTTCCTGAAACAAAATACCCTGCACCAGCACTAATGTTGATTGATTTTGATAATATTATGAGAGATTAACTGTGTTGTCAAAGATCTTGTAGGCTTTATTTCTTCTTGCCTATTGTAGTAGCTACCCCAAATTCCGGTTCCAGTCCATCTTATGTTGTCCAGCACACCAGATAGTTTAATAACAAGAGCTTAAGGATTTCCTTTTAGGCAGATATGCTGACAAATCTGTTTGGTTCAGTGGGCAGCATTGCTAAATAACTTACAGTCTAACGGAAAGTGTACATTATGATGACTTGAATACTTTGTGCTTGGCATTACTGCATGATGACTTGTATTATCAGAATCGTAGCTAATACGCTCAGAGATTGAACATTCTTGGGTAGTTTCAACCCAGTGTCATGATAATCAGAAGGGATGTGCTTCTGCAAGTTATGGAATTCTTTTTGTATAAACCATGCCATTAACTGCAAACGATGCTTAGATAGTTGAACAATAGGTTTTGTAATTTTGTCATTCTCAATTATATATTAGCAGTTACATTTCTACATTTGTGTTTAGTTTGCAGTCTGTATGAAACTTTTTTGCTTTATATGTGTTATATACATGTGCTATTCTGATCTCTTATTGTTTCTGTTAACACTGCAGGTATCAAATCAAACTTCTGCGCACTTATGGAGGCTTTAATTTCATGTTTAAGAAACATGGTAAGTTTACTTTATATATTATTATTATAGGGTTGTTGCATGTATGCAAATTTAAGTACTACTGATATTATGTGGCTTGGAGGAGATGGAAACCAGTCAGATGCCCAAGTCAGGGATTCATCAGAAGCTGGGACCGGAGATCAGTCAAAATCCCATGGAAAATCATGTTGACCCAGAAAAGGAAACTGATGAAACTCCAGTAGCTGAGGTTAACCAAGAGCCTGTGGAAACATGTCAGGGCGTAGTGGTGGAAACTGATATTATCCCAGAAAAGCAAGCTGTTCCAGAGGCAGGCTTAGAGGTTAATGAAGAACCTACGGAAACATGCCAGGAAACAGCTGCAGAATCTGATGTGAACCCAGAGAAGCGAACTTCTGATCCAGGTGTTATTTACCGCTGCAGAAAATGCCGGAGAATGCTTGCAACACAAGAATTTGTTGTTACCCATGAAGTAGGTGCGGGTGGCAAGAGCTTCAGAGCAGGAAAACAGTCTAATGTGCATGAGGATGGCGAAAAAACAGAATGTCCATGCATCTTCGTGGAGCCCATGAAGTGGATGCAAACTGGTCAGTTTTCCAGCATGATGTTTTACCTCTTGTTTTTAGAGCATTGTCATGAAATCTCTGATGTTCTCATCTGCTCCATGTTTTATTTGCAGTGGAAGAAGGTTATGTTGCGAACAAGCTCTTTTGCATGGGATGCAAAGCTCGTCTGGGACAATTCAACTGGGCTGGTATGCAGTGCAGCTGTGGAGCCTGGGTGATTCCAGCATTCCAGCTGACCAAAAGCAAGATCGACAAATGTTCAATGTAACACCAGGCAATTAGCTGAAGTCTTAATCCCTTAGCAGTGATGTTACAACATAAATATGTAGCTAGGAAACAGTATCGTTTAGACATGTATAGGCACTCTGGCAGTTGGTTAAGTGGTTATCAGCTGTTTAATCTGCTGCTGATGTTGTCATCCTAAGCATCAGCACGTGGGTTTCACCAAGTTGCAACAGCTAAAAAAGCTGAAACTAGGAAGCATTAGGCGGGCCCTCAGTTTACTGATTTGTTTTGCCCTGCTACTTAGTTCTTTGGTAAATTCATATGATAAGGCAAATCTCTTGAGGTGATCAATTGTCCTGAGATGGGTATGATATGATAAATGTGATGAGTGGGTCTATTTCCTTGAGATGGATACTATAATTCTGATCTGCTGATAACTTGTTACGAGGTTGCCTTTCATAATGGTGCCCCGCTGTTGTAGTTACTCCAGCTCCAGGTGCTCGAAGCCAGCTATGGGATTGGAACGGAGCTTACTGTGTTGTTTGTTTTTGTTTTTTTATACTAGTATAAACTAAGTGTAATTGTTCGTCTTGCATTTTTTTTTCTTAAAAAAGAGCTAATACTTTGTACCTTTTTTTTCATCTACTAATAAAACCTGGAGCAAAGCTTCTGCCATCCTTTCGAAAACAATCATCGTGCTCTCGTCAACCTAACATTTACTTTACAAAAGAAATGAGATTTCATCGGCCAACGGAAACCCATCCTTTCTTAACCGTTGCTGAATTTCATCATGACGCATAGGAAGAAAGGATTTTATGGGAGGCGTTGCAGTAAGGAAGAAAAATTGTAGCGATGACATATTACACTAATTAATTAACAAACATATGTAACTCTAGACCTTTGACTGCAATTATATGCTATAGGAAGAAAATGACTGGTTTGATCTTCAATGTACTTTTATTTTTTAAGGCCATTTTATGTCAAATTGTTCTTTTGTACGGGCTATTGTTTTCCTTGATATATATTAGATACGAGACACTCTTTTGAGTGTCTTTCTCAACAAAAAAAAAAAAATCATCTAACCAAAAGTGATGGTCAATACATTTGGCTTACTGTGAAGATTGCAACTTTGCAAGTACTAGTGAGCTTGTTTGGATGCAAACGTGTCTTCCTATCCATGGAAGCATTATTCGAGAAAATTGCAATTTTAGCAGCTCAAACAATGCGCTTCGCAAAACTAGCATCCGAAACGTTGCTTTCGTAAAAATGGCAGCAAAAACATTTCCTTTTTGTTTTCTTTACCATTTTTCCATTTTTCCTCTTTTCTCTTTATTTCTCCTAAAATCTGCCACCTAAAAGGACGAAACTGCCCTTGTGCTAATTGACGTGAGATCCGCCGCCGCTTGGGCAGCGCTGGTACCTTCTCATGCACAAAGCGGTTTGTTTCTTTAACAGTTGTTTACTTGATCGAATCAAATCTTTGTCGAGGCAGTTCAGTCCAGGCTTGAGAGTGCTTCTTGAGGGGGCAAAAATTATCGAGTAGTTTCAAAATTTACAATGAATACTTACAGGGGTGCAAGCTAAGTACATACAAACTATACTGAAACGGTGGAAAAATGAATGTGGAATGGTTGTTTAAGTAATAAACTATTTTGTACGTAATTCGGTTGTTCTCGCAAAGCCAATCTCCGTACATCAATACGGGAAACCGCCGTAACCACCGTCACTCCGTTCACTGGCAGCACCGACATAGAACAGATCGGAGAAGTCGCCCATGCCGATGACGTCGTCCAGGCCCATATCCTCCAGGTACGTCGTCGGCGTGCGGCTGCTGATGACGGCCGGGCGCACCTCCGCCGCCACAGGGTACTGATAAGCGCCTTGCGGCCCAGCTCCGGCGGCAGCGGGCCTACTCCAGCCCCGGCGGCCGTCGACATGTCGGCACGGGAGAGGCCTGTGCGGCGCCGGCGGCAGAGGAGCGGACCTCCCGGTGAGGCGCTGCACGAGGTCCTTGAAGCCGGCGACGTCGGAGGTGACGAACTGCGTCTCGATGTAGGTCACCTTGACGACGCCGCCGCCGCGGCCGGTGACGTTCTTGTTGTCCATGCTACTAGATCTTCCGTCTTGGTTGAAACGAACTGGAGCAAGGCAGTTCTTGTTGTCCATGACTGGAGCTGTCGTGGCAGCGTAGCGTACTGCACGCACCGTGCTTTGCCTGCTGATCTTATCCGTGCGGTAGGAGGCTAGGAGCTATGCATTTGTCAACATGCCTTTTTGCTCTATTTATAGGATGGGGGTGAGTACAAGTGTACGTGCGTGAGGGAGACCTGGAGCGAGACGCCAAGACCTAGTCCGCCGGAAATGATTTCTGGTACTCACTCTGACTGTTCTGACTCTGGTAGCAAGCTGAGGCGTTTGACTGGTCGTCACTGAGGAGTGGTCGCCACTGACAGCGGGGGAAGACGGCGGGGCCAGGCCACGGTCAACTTTGGCGGGTGGGTGGTCAGACGCTTGTGCGGAACCTGTGGCTGTCCGTGTCTCGGGTCGCTCCGCTCGTTGCGCTTTTACGCGGCCCACATTCCTCGCTGCTGCCGCCGCGCGCCCGCACCCCTGCACTGCACGGCCGGAAACCGCACACGTACGTGACACGACCGGGCATACGGTGACAGTAGAGTTGATGCCTCCAGGCTACTACTATATGCACGCATGTTCCTCTTTCCCTTTCTGAAGCCAGGTAGAAGAACATGCAAGCATTCATCCTTGATTTGCACCGCATGTAGTGGCACACAAGAGGCTTCCGGTCGTGCCCAGTGTGTATATGCACCGCGATGCCATTTGACTGGCACTAAGGCAGTTGCGCGCATTGACTGTTCCTCTTCCACCTACTGGCTATTGGTATTGGATTAGCTAGTCAGAGCTGCTGGTGTACACTGTAGACTGCAGGAACTAAAAGAGCACCAAAAAGCAGGCGCACCGTAATTTTTGGACACAGTTATACCGCGACCGGTCAAGCACTTGGGGGAGGGCGCAATCTTCTTCCACCTCACGTTATCTTTGTCCCCGACTCGAAACTACTCTTCTTCTCTCTCCTCGCGGCGTGCTAGGGTTCGCCGGAGCTCCACGGCCACGGCGGCCGCCTTCTTCCTCTCCCCCTCCCGCCGTGGTGAGCTCCGGCGATGGCGCCCCTGCCCCGACCTGGCCCGGCCGCCTCCGCGCCGCTAGGACCTGAACGCCGCCCTCCCGCCATCCCCAGTGCGCCTAGCATCCCCTCGAACCCTTTCTAAGCCCGTCGGAGATATAGAAGAAGAGAGGGCGCTGAACTCTAACGCCTGGGAGCTCGCCAGAACCCTAGGCGCCTTCTTCCCCAACTCTGGCGCGGCGACGAATGCGGGCGCGGGTGCGGACGCGAACATGGGCGTGTGGGAGGGAGGGGGAGAGGTGGGCCGGCCCGCGTCGCGCCGTCCGCCGTCCGCGCGATGGGGCACGCGATAGAGTCTGCGTAATTTTTCGGTGGCACTGAAGTTCTCTGGTGGGTGACACTAGAGCTTTCGGTGGGCCTAGGACCGAGGCAATTCACAAAGTCGTGCATCGCATATTTCCTGTGTAGCACCAGAGTTATGCCCCGAAGATTGAGTATACAAAGAATAGTGCATATGCACGGTGGAGGCTTAGAGAACACATGAGCTCTCAGGTCCGTGTACCACAAGTATGGGTGCTATCAAGTGAAGAATTGATGCTCTGGGCTAAGCACCCGGTATTCTCCGTTGTGGCACCAGATAAACCACCATAGGAAAAAGGCAGCAACGGTCGACAAAGGCTAGTTGACATAACATGGTGATGCAAGCCCCGCAACAAGCAATGTGTATGCAGCCCAACAACAACAATTGTGTAACACCCGAGAATACATGGCATAAATATGGATTTTAATATGGATTAAGTAATTTATTTAGTGAAGGTTGACTGGCTTTAACGGGAGCTAAAATTTTGACTTTTTGATCCATCGCTCGGATGGATGAATGGAGACCACTAGTGCATAGAGCTCGTTGAATGCTTTCGGTTTGACTACTTATTCACATTTTCGGATGACTAAGTTATGTTAATTGCTAGTTTTTATAAAAAGAAAAAAAGGAAAAAAATGGCGTATGGAAATATACGTACTTGTCTTGGAGTCGCACCTGCCCTTTGGTCTCCTGGCCGCTGGTTCTTTGTCCTCCACGGGAAAAAGAGAGAGAGAACAGAAAAGAGGAAGAATGCACAAGGGAGAAGGGAGAACAAGAAAGAGCCTAGGGTTTCACCGCCGCCACCGTCAGTGCCGTCTGTGGTGCCCGTTCTTCCTCCCGCAAAACCGGTTAGGATCTATCTCGTATCTTGGCTATCCCATCGATCTCCTTCTCTTGCTGTCCGTGAGGGCTTTGCCATGTTTGGCATAGATTAGAACGACAAGACCTTCGTAGCGGCGAGGATCGTTGCGAGTTGGAGACGACGGGAAGGGAAGAGAAGGGGAGGAAGGATTAGTCGCCGGGAGTTTTTCGGTGTCGTGCTCACTGTGGTTTCCCTAGGTGAGAAGACAAATATTAATCCCTCCTTTTGATCAAGTTTTGTGGATTAAAGCGCTTGCTTGGATGGGGTTTAGTGGAGTAATCCTCGAAATCAATTTCGTCCATGTTCTGAAATTTCTGTCAGATTGAGCAGTCCCTGTTCATCGTTATGTTTGGGCATCTTAGAGGCCTTAACAATTTTTGGGCCTGCAGATAAAGTTGCAGAGGACTTCAATATATTTCTCTGGACGCTAAGAACACCGCATAGCCCCTATATTCTGGGAGATATCGGTTTTACAAATAGACTGCTTTTGGATGGCGAAAATCTGGACTGTTTTAGATCTAAGCCGTTTCTGACCACTTAAATAAAATAATTAGATCTTTTGATATGAACAAAAGTTGTAGGATTTTTGTTAAGCTTTCCATATTGGTAAAGTTTATAATTTTTGAATTATTATATCTCCAGTTATGAATTTTTGAATTTTTATGCTCTGTTTTGGACGTCAGAAATATTCAGTTATAAAAGGGCGTACCCAGTGCAGAGAACTCTGGGACGCCCTTCAGAAATATTCAGTTATGTTCCATGGTTAATTACACCATCTTGGAGACCTCTTATGCGAAACCTTACAATACAAAAGTTGTATATAACGTTGTTTTACAGAATCTCGTAAACTTTGGGAATTGTTGGATATGTGGTCTAAAGTCTACGAAAAAGAGAAGAGTTAGTGCTGATGTCTTTGATCGGTAGCGCAAACGATAGATGCTTAAATGTCGGGTTTGGGGCGCTCTAGTGCGTATTTGTTGTACTTGCTTGTATGTTTGTGCTTGTACCGAGTATTGCTTGTGATCAGTTGGTAGCACTTCGGAACGCCTCTAGTGCTTTTGATCTCCTTCGGTAAAGAGGCAAGTGAATGTAGCTGTGGTTTGCTACCGTTTTGTCTTGTTATTTTCATCACCTACATATTTATGTCTATAATAATGTCATACCACTAATAACCAAAACTTGTGATCTTGGTTTATTCAACATTATTTAATTGTGGTCTTATTTATTTATTCATGGTGATGTTATTATTCTATATTGCTATATGTGGTTAGCCCATAACCTTGAAGATGAAGTTGAAGTATCATTGGTGGTGTATGTTAATTTTATTGTAGCATGCCAAGTGCTTGCATCATTCATTTGCATTGAAAGTTATGCCATTGACCTATGGTCACGATCGTACCGGTACAACATCATGGGATACAGCTCCACACCTTGTTGGGTGTGCAGGCAGGAGACATTTCGCATTGCATTCATATGCATCCAGGAAGTATATTGAAGTGATCCATCCATGTTATTATGAAGCTCTAACTTTTGGCTATGTTCCAAATTGGAAGTATCTCATGTTATTTTGATATCATGTCAAGGGGAAACTCCATGTTAAATAGATAGTCAAAACAAGTTTGCTTGCTGAGATGTTTCATCTCACCCTTGCTTTACTCAATCCAGGTACATGATGCTTGCTTGGAAGGTGTCGATGTTTCACCACCGATAGCCTGCCACGGGGGTACCCGGGGCAGTTTGTTCGGGCTTCAGCGTATGCAGAACTCGACGGTTAACGCAAGAGACAGTCGATTTATCCTAGTTTGGACCCTCGACCGTGATCGAGTAATAGCCCTACGTCCAGTTGGCGTTAGCCTTTGCGTTGGATTGATTGTAAAGTGTTCTCTTTTCTGCTATCCCGATCTAAGAAGCCCTGCCCTCCTTTATATAGTCAGGAGGCCAGAGTCCTAGTCGGTTTACAATGTAGAGTCCTAGTAGGATTACAGGGTAATATTACTACTAGGATTACATGGGAGGCATCCTAATCAAACTAGATCTCCTCTCTTCTTTGCGGGGTATCCCGTGGGTCTCACATTGACAAGCCCCCGAGCACTTCATGGTTGAACTCTAGAAACCTTATCTTGTTCCTCCAGGTCTTGCCGAGTAGGAACAAGCGTCGTCCGAGTGCTTTCTGAAGTAAAACCATGTAGCGCTTCTTGAGATCTTCGAGTGGTGTGTGCTTTTTTGAAGAAAAAGCACACCTAGCTGGGTGTAGCCCCCGAGCCTCTTGCTATTTGGAACTAGGAGTTGGAGGGTCTTGTCTTGAAATTGCTCTGATTCTTCATCGAAGGGCTCCCGAGCATATACCTAGGTTCTTTATCAAAAAGAACTCGGATATAGCTCTGTCCGGGTTCTTTTTGTCGTGAGGCCTTGAAGTGGTCTATCTTGAAGAAGTCTTCTTGGTGACGTGCGCTTTTTTGAAGAAAAAAGTGCACTCACTGAGTGTAGCCCCCGAGCCTCTTGCTATTTGGAACAAAAAGTTGGAGGGTCTTGAATCTTATGTTGTTTGAAAACTCCTGTCTTGAAAAAGTCTTTTGAGTGATGTGCGCTTTTTTGAAGAAAAAGTGCACTCACTGAGTGCAGCCCCCGAGCCTCTTGCTATTTGGAACAAAAAGTTGGAGGGTCTTGAATCTGAGCTGTTCAAAGAACTAAAAAACCTCTTCTGAGGATATGTAGGATCTTATAGACATTCTCAAGGGTGTATCCAAGTAACCCGCGAACTACAGTAGGCTATCCATATACCATTACAAGTCAACACAGTTGCGCCACCGAGTACTTTCCATAATTAGCTTGCGTGCTTGATGTCTTCTTGCATGCTACTGTATGTCATGCCTCTTCCTTTGTTTCGCTTGGGTAATGAAAGTACATATAAATATGCACGTGCATCCTCATATTCGTGCTCATCTTGCTGACGCAAAATCTTCTCATTCGACCATGATCCGATCCGAGTAAGGCAACCTAGATAATCCGTCAAAAGGCTTTGGGTGGGCAGTCCCCTCACCGGAGACCCCGTATTACCCCCACCTTAGAATTTCCAAATCACCGCAACAAGGTCAACCTTAGTTGTCGAGTAGTTGATCACCCCAACCGAGTAGTCGATCACCGCGGCCGAGTAGTCAGATGTCTTGGCAACTTGTAGAACAGCAACCGAGTAAGACAGCGCGGGGCGTGTGTCTCACCCAACGAAGTAGTGGCCAAGTAAGGCAGCCAGCGGTGGGCGAGCTCCTTATTTGATGACGTGGTCCAGAAAATGGTTCCCTGCAAAGTAATCATACGAAAGTATGTAATAATTGATACACAAGATATCAAGTTGGAAGTATGTCCCAGTATTATAAAATGCATATTAAATTTTTTCGCGTCTTGCTCTTACTAGGCTATGTAATTTCCCTAGGTAGGTAGCCTGTTACGTTTAAACACCTCTCGCACCTTTCCGGCGAGTAGGATTCACGGATTAAGGCCTCGGCAACCTAGGTAAATTAACAACCGTTAAGAGAAGACATTATAAAATGCATATTAAATTTTTTCACGTCTTGCTCTTACTAGGCCATGTAATTTCCCTAGGTAGGTAGCCTGTTACGTTTAAACACCTCTCGCACCTTTTCGGCGAGTAGGCTTCATGGATTAATGCCTCAGCAACCCAGGTAAATCAACTGTAGTAGAGCCGTGGAGGCATATGGATAATATCCAGAGATATATGATGATTAAAGAATATTTGAAAAAATATTAAACCATGACTTAGCTTGATTGACGGTCGCGTGGTAGAATCAGCGCGCGATCCTGACATTTTGCGCTCAGGAGACCCCAGTGGTTGTAGCCCCCGAACATCATCTTGCGAGTACTTGGACATGAGCTGTCGAGTAGTTGGTCACCGCAGCCAAAGTAGTCAGAAACTGTGATGAGTAGTCAGACAACTGGCTTGCTTTCGGCTCGGGATGCAGCCGAACAACTGCCTAGCCCCTGGCTCGGACAGCTTGATGTAGTCGTACCATGACCCAACTTCTTGAGGGAACTCTGAATGTACTTCGAGTTGTATTCTTGATAGGCTGAGGCCGCGTTCCGGAGTCCTATCGGAAAAGAACTCGGACTATTCTCGAAAGAACTCTGAATGCTTTCCGAGTTGAATTCTTGATTGGTTGATGCCGCGTTCAGCGTGGAAAATGGTTGGTCGTGAAATCTGAGTCGGATCAGACATCACAAGCCGCGCGAGTTTCCCGGTGATTTGATCTGCCGTAGTTGCCGAAATAGCGAGGTCTTCATGGTGATCCGAATCTTCGAGGAGACGACCTTGAAGCTTGCCGTTATCGTCCGCCTCGCAGATCCATGAACCGAAGATGAAGGTTGATCTCATCGAGAAGATCATGTTGACGAGGTCCATAGAGCTCTCGGATGCAAATTCGCCGAAAGCCCCTACCTGGCGCGCCAGCTGTCGATGTTTCACCACCGATAGCCTGCCACGTGGGTACCCGGGGCAGTTTGTTCGGGCTTCAGCGTATGCAGAACTCGACGGTTAACGCAAGAGACAATCGATTTATCCTAGTTCGGACCCTCGACCGTGATCGAGTAATAGCCCTACGTCCAGTTAGCGTTAGCCTTTGCGTTGGATTGATTGTAAAGTGTTCTCTTTTCTGCTATCCCGATCGAAGGAGCCCTGCCCTCCTTTATATAGTCAGGAGGCCAGAGTCCTAGTCGGTTTACAATGTAGAGTCCTAGTAGAATTACAGGGTAATATTACTACTAGGATTACATGGGAGGCATCCTAATCAAACTAGATCTCCTCTCTTCCTTGCGGGGTATCCCGTGGATCCCGCATCGACAGAAGGGGACGGGATTAGCTTCACGTCACACACTTCTTCTTTTAGAGTCTTCATGTTTTAATACAAAATAATTTGGTTATATTCATTACACTTGAAAGTGAATGTTTAAAGTGTGGCTGTTAAACTTTCTCATTGGAGTACGTCATATTTGTGTTAGGATGTGGTTAATGCTAGTTTGGTTCTTTTGGTTATATATATGTATGTCTTGCTTCCGCGTTGTTTTTAAATACAAAGGAAGTGTTGCCAAAATCTTTATTGGTTATGTGCGGCTGTTGTTTGTGAAGTTTAGTGGCATCCCGGGGTGTCTGTTGATTCTGGGGTGTTACAAATTGACACAACCCCAAGACCTCACAGTGTCAATTTGGATGTTGGGATGAAGAAGACGCCACACGAGAAGGTCCCAACACCCTGATGATAAGTCGAAGATCAACAAGATCAAGTTCTGAGTTCAGAATCCTTTCAAGAAGGAAGAACAACACCAAGTGTTTGATATATCATCCAAGCTAAAAAAACCATTGTTCTGATACATATGGATATTTATAGACCATAATATTAATACTAGATAGATGTGAATACTAGTGGCCAAATGAAAGGTTCTTAGTCAAACTGAAAGTCACTAAAAGGCCAACTCGTCCATATCTTGGGCACACTTGATGACCTGTATTACAGCTTCCACCAAAATAGCTATAACTCTTGACACAAAATTCCAAAAGACAATCCGTTCGAAAGGTGTGAAACTAGATTTGATATTCTTTCCAATAGTGTATAAAGTGATGTCTGAAAGATTGCAAATTAATTATAGCTTGTCTATGAACTTGGCACACAGATCAGAACCATTAGCTGGATGAGTTCATTCCACTTCTTCTACATTACATCAACTATTTGTTTTGTTATCTTCATGAGTCCTTGTTTAAACTTGTTTGCATGGGACCTTGCCATACACTTGGAAAGTTGATGGGATCCATCTTTTGGTCAAACTTATGATGAGATTTGCTTGTCGTAGCTCCTTTGGTTTGTCGTGCCACATCATTCTCCCCCTCTTTAATAATATTTTCCTCCAATCTTTGGCTTCATCATCTGCATTATACAAGGACATGTCTGAGACATTGTGTAGCACCCGATTTTAAGAACAAAACTAGATACACACCATATGTGAGCCCAGAAAGTCAAATATCACATATAGCTACAAATAAGGGTAATATCGAAAGACAATGCTCAATATATAACGTACTTAGTATAAAGGATATAACCTTAGACGGCAAACAGTAGAAAGATAACTCCGATCTTCGGGTGAAGACTCCAATTCCATAGGGACAACTGACTAGTTGATCACAAGCCTAATTCCTCCAAACTAGCAATCTAGTACCCATCCAGGATTTTATCCAAATAATTGAAAAATAAAGCAAGCGTAAGTACATGTCATACTCAACAAATATAATATGGGGTTCACAAGGCTCAAAAGGCTGACACTGGTTTAACTACGATTAGCTTTTAATTGTCACAATTTTAGCATAGGAGTAGCAACAAGTTTATCACAAGCCCATATAAACACATGATCAGGTAAACATGAATAATGAATAGCATAAACAGTAATCATTAGTGAGCATCTTTATCATCAGTATCATCAGTGTTCATCGTCTATTCCGTAAGGGTCCAAGGCCGCTCGTGACCATGAGCATGGCTGATATACCAGTTTTACACTCTGCAGAGGTTGTACACTTTCACTGTGAGCCGTGATTTACCCTTTCGCCCGAGGTGATCAGCCTCTTGACCCACTACCAAGGAAGGTCGGCAGGGTTCACTATGAAGCCTTTCAAAGGTTTGTCTAACCAGTTAGGGCCATTAGGTTCACTCAGCAAACAGATGTAGAGCCTCCCTTCCCGATGACACAATGACGCGCAACCTATACACAAGGGGACAGAGGTCGCACTATACCTGATTCGGCAAGCCATTCTTACGCCGTAAAGGTAACCTCTAACAAGCTAGAAAAGGTCCTCATACTGAGCTAAAGCCAGAGCCATGTAGCCCTCACAGTTATACTGTAAGTCTCGGATGATCACTTACAGATAAGTCCTTAGGGAGAGGAATCTAAAGCACCATAAAACAGCCCAATGCTCTAGCCCTCTTGTTTCATGTTGCTAAAAAATATCTTTTAGTGTTTATTGCATATGCCATTAGTCAAGTTACAAGATCATGGTTGTAGTTGAGCACTAGCATCATACTACCCAATGCAATACCCCATAGGAATCAAGGTACGAGGTAACAAATCACTAGGAAATCCTTAGTGATAGTCAAGGTAGACACATGCAGTATGAATTAAATGATATTAAGGTGAATAGGACAACAAGGAAGATCCCATGCTATACTTGCCTTAAACTTAGATCCTTCTTCGAGTCCAAATCTTCAAAGATCTGCGTCTTGATTCACCACGTAAAACTCATCGACTAGACAAGATCATAAAGCACCACATAAGCATCCATGCAATCATACACAAAGCAAACAATAGATCTAAATTAGAACAATACACCAAATATAAAATCAAGATGAAAAGTTTGTAAAGCAAATCTACGACTCGCTACGAACACACAGACACGAAAAGCATTCTAATCGAAGCTACGGTTTGAAAGAAACGGCTACCGAAAGATCTACTTCATAAGAGAAAATATAAAACTATAAGCTTCATGTGTTTTAACTATATAAAAGCATATATGAATTGAATTAAGTCAAATTTTAGATTTAAATTATAAAACTAAAGTAAAACAAATTATATTTTATTTATAAAATCCAGTTGCATACTTATTATTCAAACTAGAGTTTAAACCATGAAATTTTAGAAATAGTGTCATGATAACGGGTAGATCTCGTTGCAATGAATCTAGCGCAACTTGAACAGGTCAAATCAGAGCTAAAACGTAGAAGATATGAATTAAACAAGATTTTCTTTAGTAAAATAATAGATTAAATCTAACCTTAAATTTTAAAAGTTAAAAACATATTTAACAGTAGTATGAACATGTAGATTATGGAATTACGAACCTAACGCAAGTTGAATGGGTCAAATCGGAGTTAGAACAGAGAAAATATGGCCTACAGAAAGTAGTGGCAATTCTATAAATAGATGAAACTTATTTTTTGAATTAAAATAAATAAAATCTGGTTTTTAAATCTGGCAGAGGACTGCGGACCCTATTTTGAAGAAAGACAGGGGCTCTTTTGAAAGAAACCAGGGACGGGCGGGTTCAAAATCAGAGAACTGGAGGGGCTCTTATGCAAAATTAACCGGGCGAAAGGATATCGTGCGATCTCGGCCATTGGATCTGGAACGAATGGATCAGATTAGAACAGGAGGGGTGAGAGAAAGGGTTGCCGGACGACACACTAACCGCGGGCATGGCTGTCGGCCATTGTTGGCGATGGGAGCTCGACAACGAAACTCGAATTTGGCCCTAGAGACCACGGAGGGGCTCGCAAACTGGATAGGGAGATAGAGAGTACGACAACGAACTTACCAAGAGCAACTACGTGGCCGGAGATGGCTCGGAGACGGTGTGTGGCTTCAGAAGGCGGACGGCGGCGTGAGCTTGCTAGGGAAAGGGCGGCGGCTGCGGCACTTTAGGGTTAGGGTACAGAGGCGGCGCGGGGTCCTAGACCGTATTTATGGGCGCGGAGGGGCTTGCGGCGCACGACAACAGCAGAGTCGGCGCGGCGTGGGACTCTCTGCGGCGGCGATGAAGTCCGGTTCGGCGATGGCACGAGGAAGAGGAAGCGGCTGACAGGTGGGGCCGCATCGTCAGCGAGTGAGAGCGGGGCGCTCGGCAACGCGGTTTTGCTAGGCCAGCCCAAGAGCGGGCGCGCGGCGAAGCGGAGAAGCGGCCAGCTGGGCCGAGCGGAGAAGCGGGGAGAGGGAAGCGGGCTGCACGACTATTGGGCTACGAAGAGGGAGAAGAGCATGCCTTCGGGCGGGAAGGAGAGGAGCCAGGCTAGAGCAATCCGTGGGCCAGAAGGCAAGGCTTGCTCATTTTTTTACCAAATTGTTTTTCCTAATACTTTTTCAAATGGGTTTTGAATTCATTTGAACCTTGAATCAAAACCAAATTTAAATATTATTTCAAATATACTTTTCAATTCAAATAAAAATGAGAAATTTTGGTAAGTTTTCAAAAATAATTTTTTACAACTTTTTAAATGCTTTTATTTTCTAATTTTCTTCTCTTTTACTTCAAAGACAATTTCAAAAGCATTTTAAATTCATTTTGAATTTTGGATTTAACCACTCATTACAATAAATCAAATGCACCGGCATGTATGCACATCCATGTTGCTACTCCTTATGATGAATTTTAATTTAATGAAAAAATATTATTTTCCTATGTTTTCATGAGCACAAAAATTTAAAATGACCTCAATTTACATCTATTTCAAAAGGAGCAAATTTTAGGGTGTTACAATTCTACCACCCTTAAGATGAATCTCATCCCTGAAATTTGGAAGACGTCGACTAGGAGATAGGGATACTCCGTCTTTGGATTCTTCTTTACTTCCTCGTGTGGTTCCGTTGTCTTAATAAGGATTCCACTTTACTTT
The DNA here is from genome assembly GCA_904845875.1 of Miscanthus lutarioriparius. Lineage (NCBI taxonomy): Eukaryota > Viridiplantae > Streptophyta > Magnoliopsida > Poales > Poaceae > Miscanthus > Miscanthus lutarioriparius. Next base: position 129,075,874 of record CAJGYO010000007.1, on the reverse strand, counting down.
GCATACCTGTTAATCTTACTCCAAGTAACTTACCAAACTGATTTTAAGATTTTGACAGGTACCTTGAATAATTCTCAGGTAACTCCAATTACTAGGCCACCTTTTCTTTAATATCAATTCTCTTTCTTAAAATATCCACCTTCCAGCGAAGCCTGACGAATCTCTTAGTCAGAAGGAAATTCTACTACCAATCTTCAAAACATTGAGGATTCTGGTTAAGTTTCTCGAACTTGTAATACAATTCTTAGTCCTCGGTGTCACCCGAACCTTCTTAGCACAATTCTCCGTTACTAAGGGCATCGGCCATAACTTTGCTCATCCAAGTTATAGCACTTTTTCAAGTCATAATCAATCTTATTCCCATGAGGATATCACAAGTTCACGACCATCTTATCGAAGAAGTCCTGTAGATTTTTGTGATCCTCCTAAATGTCACTTTTGCTTCCAAGCTTCACAATGGATAATTCTAGATCATACATCAGATATTCCATCTCATGTTTTCTTACATAAACCTCTACTTTTTCTTCTTATATAAGGACACATTCCATACCTTTACAAGATGCATCATTGTAGATATAAAGCTCTTGGACTGATCTAACAAAGCTAATACATAGATTTTACTTCAACCTCTTCTTGGACTCCCTCAAACGTTTGCCTGAGGTTTCTTGATCCAAACTAACTTAAAGCTTCTCCAATAGCTATACCAAAATCTTGATGATCTTGGATAAACCTTCCTTGAACCTCTAACCAAACCTCATTGAAACTCTGAGTTTCTCTCACATCTTTGAGTGGGTTTCAATCACCTCACTAACTTTCTTGATACCTTTTTGCCCTGATAACATATCCGCGTAGAGAACTCACTTGTCGGGCTTGATGTCACATCGATATTTTCTGAGTCCACGTGGATCCAACTATAGATGTCTCATATCTCCTTCCAAAGGTGTTTGTTCCTCCAAAGGTTTCGATCCTAGAACATGTGGGTTATGGGTTCACCACGCTTCTGCTGCGCAAACTAGAACATACGATGCTTCATCTTACAATTCCTTCAACTTGGCTACCCCCCTTAAGAAAAGGTAAAGTAGGAGACACCAAAGTATAGCTTGCATCGTCTTGTGATTTTTGTAACTTTATAACCAAAACAGATATGAGAGCGATTCTTGCGGTCACAGAAAGATATTGAAGTCTACAGTTGTCTAGAATTTCCTCACGATTCTTGGTGGTCCAAAATCAGAGATATAAGCCAAAAAGTGTAGACTACTCCGAAAGGCAGGATAGAAAAAATAGAAGAAAACCAAGACCCGACTATTTATTTCATTAATCCTTATACCTTAGGCCTATAAGCTAAATGAAATTGTGGGAACACCCAACAAGATCATTGTAGTCATTACAAAGATGCAAAACAATCATAAGCATAATGGCAATTCAACAAAGCAGTAAAGGTGCACAACTCAATCATCGACTCAACTTGCGATACTATCGTTTTTATTACATAAAGGGCACAAACTCCTATTCCTTAACTAAGGTGTGGCTGCGAGGGCATCGAGGGTAGCATTCCTTGCATGACAATGAGGGCAACCCATCTTCCACTTTGTTGATCTTGGGTAGTCTAGCATGACTTTTTCATTTGTCACTCTCACCGAATGCTTCTTTCGGGTTGGGTATCACTGTCACTTTTTGGTAGCAACTTTGTAGTGATCCGACTCTGGCCACTTCCATGGTACAATTGTTGATTATTCTGTGGGCAAAGTTTAACATAATGTCCTTCCTGCTGGCAATGATAACACTTTCTCTTAGCTAGATCTTTTGTGATGTCATACTCCACAGAATTATTGCTTAGTGTGTTGTCAGCTTGCTGACTCTAAAGATTCATCTTTGTTTGACTGGACTGCTTTCTAGCTCGCTTGATCTTTTAGGGTTAAAACTCCTTATGGGTGATCATCCACCAATCTATGTATACCTCATGTGGAAAGAGTAGAGTAATCTTAGCTTGAGAAACTTCTGAGTCTTTAAAGTATGAGTTTATCAGACTAGGGATTAGAGCTGGAGGTAACAATGTAGTAGAACTCGAATGTTGGTCACTTCCTAATACTGGCTCTAGTGAGTTTGCCTTCCGCTTCTTATCCACATTGGCCTCACCACTCGGGTTCACCTTGACTTCCTTCTTAGTTGGCTTGTTTAGAAGACAAGGAAAACCATAATGCTTGCAGTATTGACATTGATACTGACTTCCGAGAGTCTTGCTACCAACACCTTCATTGGACTTTATTTTCTTCTAAGCTTCTGCCACTTGTCTCTTCACTGGTCCATTTGGTAGGTTGGTTTGACCCTGTAGCAAGCACTGTTGAGAACTCCCATGTTGAGTCATTCCTTCTAATACTTGTTGTTGCATAGCTACAAGCTTCTCCTTGTCGAATGCAATCAAGGACAATGTAGCTTGGTCCTGACTTTTGATGCTGGTGGTCTCCTCATTATGACCCATCTATTTAGACGAAGAGAGAGGATTCAGAATAGAGACAAGGTTTTCATAATAGAACAGAGGCTGAAGTGAGCATAACTTTTAACAAATAACAAGGTTGGAGAGAAAGTAAGGACTAAGCAGAGATGAAAGCAAGCTAAAACATCCATTTCTAACTAGACTTGCATCCTACAGTCAACATTGCTCTGATACTACTTTGTAGCACCCGATTTCAAGAACAAAACCAGATACACACAATATGTGAGCCCAGGAAGTCAAATCTCACATATAGCTACAAATAAGGGTAATATCGAAAGACAATGCTCAATATATAATGTACTTAGTATAAAGCATATAACCTTAGACAACAAACAGCAGAAAGATAACTCTGATCTTCGGGTGCAGAGTCTAATTCCACAGGGACAACTGACTGGTTGATCACAAGCCTAATTCCTCCAAACTAGCAATCTGGTTCCCATGTGAGATTTTTATCTAAATAATTGAAAAATAAAGCAAGCGTAAGTACATATCATACTCAACAAATACAACATGGGGTTTAGAAGGCTCAAAAGGCTGACACTGGTTTAACTACGATTAGCTTTTAATTGTCACAATTTTAGCATAGGAGTAGCAACAAGTTTATCACAAGCCCATATAAACACATGATCAGGTAAACATGAATAATGAATAGCATAAACAGTAATCATTAGTGAGCATATTTATCATCAGTATCATCAATGTTCATCATCTATTTTGTAAGGGTCTAAGGCCGCTCATTACCGTGAGCATGGCTGATATACCAGTTTTACACAATGCAGAGGTTGTACACTTTCACTATGAGTCATGATTTACTCTTTCGCCCAAGGTGATCAGCCTCTTGATCCACTACCAAGGAAGGTTGGCAGGGTTCACTATGAAACCTTTCAAAGGTTTGTCTAACCAGTTAGGGCCATTAGGTTCACTTGGCAAACAGATGTAGAGCCCCCCTTCCCGATGGTACAATGACGCGTAGCCTATACACAAGGGGACAGAGGCCGCACTATACCTGATTCGGCAAGCCATTCTTACGCTATAAAGGTAACCTCTAACAAGCTAGAAAATGTCCTTATACTGAGCTAAAGCCAGAGCCATGTAGCCCTCACAGTTGTACTGTAAGTCCCGGATGACCACTTACAGATAAGTCCTTAGGGAGAGAAATCTAGAGCACCATAAAACAGCCCAATGCTCTAGCCTCCTTGTTTTATGTTGCTAAAAAACATCTTTTAGTGTTTATTGCATATGCCATTAGTCAAGTTACAAGATCATGGTTGTAGTTGAGCACTAGCATCATACTACCCAATGCAATACCCCATAGGAATCAAGGTACAAGGTAACAAAGTACTAGGAAATCATTAGTGGTAGTCAAGGTAGACACATGCAGTATGAATTAAATGATATTAAGGTGAATAGGACAACAAGGAAGATCCCATGCTATACTTGCCTTAAACTTAGATCCTTCTTCGAGTCCAAATCTTCAAAGATCTGCTTCTTGATTCACCACGTAAAACTCACTGACAAGACAAAATCATAAAGCACCACACAAGCATCCATGCAAACATACACAAAGCAAACAATAGATCTAAATTAGAATAGTACACCAACCATAAAATCAAGATGAAAAGTTTGTAAAGCAAATCTACATCTCGCTATGAACACACGGACACGAAAAGTACTCTAATCGGAGCTACGGTTTAAAAGAAACGGCTACCGAAAGATCTACTTCATAAGAGAAAATATAAAACTATAAGCTTCATGTGTTTTAACTATATAAAAGCATATATGAATTGAATTAAGTCAAATTTGAGACTTGAATTATAAAACTAAAGTAAAACAAATCATATTTTATTTATAAAATTCAGTTGCATAATTATTATTCAAACTAGAGTTTAAACCATGAAATTTTAGAAATAGTGTCATGATAACGCGTAGATCTCGTTGCAATGAATCTAGCGCAACTTGAACAGGTCAAATCAGAGCTAAAACGTAGAAGATATGAATTAAACAAGATTTCCTTTAGTAAAATAATAGATTAAATCTAACCTTGAATTTTAAAAGTTGAAAACATATTTAACAGTAGTATGAACATGTAGATTATAGAATTACGAACCTAACACAAGTTGAATGGGTCAAATCGGAGTTAAAATATAGAAAATATGGCCTACAGAAAGTAGTGGCAATTCTGTAAATAGATGAAACTTATTTTTTGAATTAAAATAAATAAAATCTGGTTTTTAAATCTGGCAGAGGACTGCGGACTCTATTTTGAAGAAAGACAGGGGCTCTTTTGAAAGAAACCAGGGACGGCGGGTTCAAAATCAGAGAAGTGGAGGTGCTCTTATGCAAAATTAACCGGGCGAAAGGGTATCGTGCGATCTCGGCCGTTGGATCTAGAACGAACGGATCAGATTAGAACATGAGGGGTGAGAGAAAGGGTTGCCGGCTGGCACAGTAACCGCGGGCATGGCAGTCGGCCATTGTTGGCGACAGGAGCTCGACGGCGAAGCTCAAATTCGACCCTAGAGACCACGGAGGGGCTCGCAAACTGGACAGGGAGATAGAGAGTACGATAGCGAACTTACCAAGAGCAACTACGCGGCCGGAGATGGCTCGGAGATGGCGTGCGGCTTCGAAAGGCGGACGGCGGCGCGAGCTTGCTAGGGCAAGGGCGATGACTGCGGCACTTTAGGGTTGGGGTATAGAGGTGGCGCGGGGTCCTGGCCCGTATTTATGGGCGCGGAGGGGCTTGCGGCGGCGGTGAAGTCCGGTTCGGTGACGGCACGAGGAAGAGGAAGCGGCTGACAGGCGGGGCCGCATCGTCGGCGAGTGAGAGCGGGGCGCTCGGCAGTGTGGTTTTGCTGGGCCGGCCCAAGAGCGGGCGCGCGGCAAAGCGGAGAAGCAGCTAGCTGGGCCGAGCGGAGAAGCGGGGAGCGGGAAGCGGGCCGCGCGGCTGCTGGGCTGCGAAAAGAGAGAGAGGAGCAGGCCTTGGGGCGGGAAGGGGAGGAGCCAGGCTGGAGCAATATGTGGGCCAGAAGGCAAGGCTTGCTAATTTTTTTTCCAAATTGTTTTTCCTAATACTTTTTGAAATGGGTTTTGAATTCATTTGAACCTGGAATCAAAACCAAATTTAAATATTATTTCAAATATACTTTTCAATTCAAATAAAAATGAGAAATTTTGGTAAGTTTTCAAAAATAAATTTTTACAACTTTTTAAATGCTTTTATTTTCTAATTTTCTTTTCTTTTACTTCAAAGCCAATTTCAAAAGCATTTTAAATTCATTTTGAATTTTGGATTTAACCACTCATTACAATAGATCAAATGCACTAGCATGTATACACATCCATATTGCTACTCCTTATGATGAATTTTAATTTAATGAAAAATTATTATTTCCCTATGTTTTCATGAGCACAAAAATTCAAAATTATCTCAATTTACATCTACGTCAAAAGGAGCAAATTTTAGGGTGTTACACATTAGAAGAATTACTAACACCATACTCACGGAACTAAACAAAAACTTTTACGCGGCATTTGCCTTTGGAGCTCTGAGGCGGGCGGGCTGGTGGCCCGCCTCCGTTATTCTGTGGCAGGGCAGCTAGCCCAGCGCCTACCTCGGTTAATCCTTAACGAAGGCAGTCGCCTCAAAACAACCACCTCGGTTAATATCGATTAACCGAGGCGGATGCTTAAGGTTGCCCACCTCGGTTAATCGATTTTCGGAGGCAGTCACAATATAAGGCCTGCCTCCGAAAATACTGGCCTAGCTTCGAGGTCCATCAGCAGCCCGCTCCAAACCCTAACTATAAAATGCGCTGCTCAGCCACTTCTCCCCCTCTTAGCCACTCCCTCCCTCCCTTATGCGTGCGGCGCCTTCCTCCCTCTCTCTAGCCCTCCCTCCCTCCCTCTCTCCGGCGTTCCCTCCCTCTCTCCCTCTCTCTCGGCGCTCCCTCCCTCTCTCCCACCGCTCCCTCTCTCCGGCGCTCCCTCCCTCCCTCCCTCTTTCTCGGCCCTCCCTCCCTCCTGGAGCAAGGCCACGGGGCCGTGGTGGCGCGGTGGCCATGGTGGCCCCGGTGGAGAGCGGCGTGGTGAGGGGTGCGCGGCGGCGAGCCGCGGGACGCCCCTCAGATGCAAGCGCAAGGAGCAGGGGCACAGGCAGCGAGCTCAAACCAGCGGTGCGGCAGGTACACAAATCCCTCTCCCTCTCTCTCTACCTCACTCTTACCTCTCTTCATCTCCCTCAATCTCTCCTCTCCCATTTTGAAGATCCGGTGGAACAGAGGCAGATCCCGTGGCGGGACTCTAGAGCAGGGCCAGATCTAGGCGATGTCGCGATGGGAGCATAGAGGGAGGCCAGCGTTGGCGTGGGCGTGGATCTGGCTCTGGGGCTGGGATTGGGCTCGCAGTGGGCTCGAAAATGGGCTCACTGGTGGGCTTTGGGTTTTTTTAATCCATTAACCGAGGCGAGCACATTTGCAAGATGCCAGCCTCCGTTAATTGATTAACCAAGGCAGGCTAACCAACCGCCTCCATAGGTCTAGATTAACCATGACCTTTGGACGGAGGTGGATGGTTTGCCCGCCTCCATTAACCCAAAAGGCCCGCCTCGGTTATGTTTACTTTAGTAGTGTCACTAGGTAATTCAATTTTATATGCATTGTCATTGATGCGATCTATCAATCGAAAGGGTCCATCGCCTCTAGGATGAAGCTTAGATCGTCGTTGCTCTAGAAATCTTTCCTTCCTCAAATGTAGCCAAACCCAAACTCCTGGTTCAAATATGACCTTCTTCTGCACCTTGTTTGCTTGTTTGGCTGAACATTAGTATTGATGGTTGATATTTGCTTTAACTTGCTCATGTATTTTCCTAATGAACTCAGGCTAGCCGGTTGGGCAGAGTGGGGAGAAGGCAGGCCGGCCAGGCCGGTTCCCAAGTTGGCCAGGTCAGTTTCTTCGGGGGCTGGAAGGGAGGCCTAGGAGAGGCGCGCAGGAGGCAGGCTAGCCGGCCTGGCTGGCTTGAGGACAGCCCAGACCGGTTCAGCAGGAGCAGCGCCGCCTTTTTCTTCTTTTCTCCTTCAGACCACAATGTGACAATCCAAAATAGGTGTTGTTCTAGGCCTTAGCCTTCGAACATCGGGTTGACGCTCAAGCGAATATACGAGTGGCCAAATGGGAAAGAACAGGAAGTATCAAATTGTGTATCATTAATTTCTGGAATCTTGGTTCCAGTCTCCAGCCTCTTACAACTCCATCAAGGGGACTATTTATACACGCTCATGAATACCCTCACAACCACTACATATTCCGGGCATATTCCCCCCTTTTTCGGGTGTTGATGCCAAATCCGGATAACACCTCCCCGGGTTCCCATCGGCTTCCGCCTTTCTCGCCTGGTCCCCGCATCATCTTCTCTTTTTCGGAGTCGTGGGCCCAACTAGGCAAGGGTTCGCCGGCGCTCTACGTCCTGGTGACTATCTGCCAGCGCGAAACCTGCAAACATAATTACTCGTAGAAACGGGGATCAAATTGTATCTTCCTTTTTGACCCGCCACAAGCTGCTCGGACATTTCGAAATGTCGGATACAGTAATGGCTAGCTTCCGTTGCTCCGCTATCGTGGAGTAAACTCCAGGCACCATTTCGCCATGTCGAAAGGATTGAAAGTTGTTGCACCTGCTTCTGAGGATGTACGTGTTAACTTTGATTATTGTGTTTATAAATTATAGATTAGTCTATTCTTTGTTCTTTACCACTATTTTCTAATTAAAAATTTTGATTTCCAGCGCAATCATGTTGATTTGGAGGAGACTATGCAGAAGCTGAAAAAGAGTAAGCCTCTTTTTTCTTCAATTACTTACTATTTAATTCATTTTTTCATGTTCTCTTGTTCTAGCTGTTAATACTGTTAGTATATTTGAATCTTAGTTCCAATTTCAACCTTCTTGTATACGATGTAAGATAATCTGTTTCCCTTGATTTGTCTTTTGTTCCAGTGTGGGGGTTGGCATTGTGGTCAGCTCTTGCTGTACCTTTTGTACTATTAGAAGTATGGCAATCAGCCAATATGTTAGTGGCATACATCTGCCATGTAGGGAGTAGTTGGGCTGAGGTTAGCCATACTTTAGTGTTCCTTGTATAGGTACTATAAATCATGTATACATACTATGCAATGCAATAGAAGGAACTCACTTCAAAGTTGAATACTTTCAGAGTTTCGGTGCAAGTGTTTGTGCTGGCTATCTACTCTGTTCTTGTCTCTTCTTCTAATATTGGTGAGTGTGAGGGTGTTGGTGAGCTAATGCATAAACCATATGTACGCTCAGAGATCAGTCGCACACATAAGCTGACAAATTACAAAGTATCATCATAAGTGTTTATTACATCACGAATAATAACTCATTACAATAGTATCAAGTCTATAACAAAAGTGGAAGAACTAAATAACTACTCTCCACGAGAGCCTCCAAACTCCACAAGAACGTCGACTGGTGAACCATAAGTCTAGTAATCCTCAGAAAAGTCCTCATAACCATTGCCATTTGTTACCCATCCGGGATTTTTATCCAAATAATAAAAATAGACAAACATAAGTACACCTCGTACTTAACAAGAATAGCATTGGGTTATGAATCTCAAAAGGCCGACATTGGTTGTACTGCGGTTAGCATTTTTATTAAGTCTTAAATTTAACAATTATTTAGCATTTAGTTGTGCTTAAGCCCCAATTATACCACATGATCATAATAAGCAACATTTTATCACATAATTAATCATCAATAATAATAATCCTCTATTCTGTGAGTTTTCTGGGCCTCTCGTGTCCGTGAGCATGGCTATTATAACAATTTTAATACTCTGCAGAGTTTGTACACTTTCACCGTGAGCCGTGATTTACCCTTTCGTCCGAGATAGCCAATCTCTTGACCCACTACCAAGGAAGGTCGGCATAGGTTCACTATGAAGCCTTTCAAAGGTTTCCCTAACAGGCTAGTAGCCGCTAGGTTTCTGTGGCCCAGCAAACATAGACCCCCTAACACTATAGCACACTCGCACAGAAATACATATAACATCAGGGGCCACACTATGCTCGACTCGGTCACACCCCTTTTACGACCTTTCGGGTAACCACTAACAAACTAGAAAAAGTCCTACTACTAAGCTAAAGCCAAAGCCATGTGGCACTCCCGGTTGTACTGTATGTCCCATCTTTTGCTAAAAAGAGCATCATGGTGAAAACAAGAGCTCTCTCGCCCTATGTCCAAGTTGCTAAAAAGCAAGTCTTAACATTTGTTGCTTATAACCATTAGTCACTGTTTAGATCAGGTATAATTATATTGAGCGCTAGCAACTACCCATATGCAAGTATAACCCTTCGGTAATCAAGGTACAAGGTAACAAATAACTAGGAGGTCCTTACGGGTATCAAATTAGACACATGCACATGACAAAATAATTAAATGGTGAATAGGACAACAAGGAGATCCCATGCTATACTTGCCTTGCTCAAAGAACTCCTGCTGGTCCTGGTCGTCGACAAAGTTCTGCCCTTGATCACCAACGTACGGCTCACCGTCTATACTCGATCATACGGCAACATACAAGCATCCAGAGGCAATTATGCATAGCAAACAAAAACTATAATTAGAACAATACACAAACAAAGTGATAAAAAATGTTGAAAATCTTATAAATCTATTCTACACGTGCTGCTATCACATCGACGCAAATTGCACTCAAATCGAATTTAAAATGGTTAAGATATGATGAAAATAGGCTCTGGATGGCAGTTTTGTAATTATAGCAAACTATTTTCAGATTAAAATAAACCAAAAACAAGATTTTGAATCTGCTGAGGACTGCGAGTATAAATATGAAGAATCCCAGGGGCTCTTTAACAATTTTGCCATGACGCAGGTGTAGGGCCAATCTGGTCCGTTGGATGGAGGTTGGACGGCCAGATTAGATCAGAGAAGGAGAGGAGGAATGAGCAGCCGCCGGAACAGTGGCCAGGCATGGCGGCGGCCATGGCCGGCGGCCAAACCTCGCCGGAGTTCATGATATGACGCCCTACGGGCCACGACGAAACAAACTGAGGGCACGGGATGAGAGCGGGGATGAAGGCGAACTCATCCCGGGTTGACCACGACCAGAGAAAGGACCAGCGTGGTGACAGACATGGCTGACGGCGAGGAAAGCTCGCCGGCGCACGTGAAACCAGCCCTAGAGGCCACGATTTGACTCGGAAATGACCCGAGAAAAAAGAGGTGGGGACGGGAATCTCACCGCAGATGAAAAACGAGGACGGAGGCGAATCAGAGACGGTGGGCGGCTAGGAATGGCGGACGGCGAGCTCCTACAAGGGTTTAGCATCGACGCGTGAGCAACCAAAAGCGAAAAACGGAAAACGAAATGCATTCTCGGCTTCGTCGCCACGTCGCGGACCTTGTCAACAAGTTGCAGGCGACGGAGAAGCGACAGAACGGCGGGGCGAAGTCGGCGGCGGTGAGCAAGGGCTTCACGGCGACACGGCATGCTCGGGGGAGACGGTGGTGGCTGGTAGATGGGAAAAGGGACTGCGAGGGTGGCGGCGGATTTTATAGGGTGCTCTGGAGTAGCACGTGCGCCCAAAACGTCCACGAAATCCAAGGGCGAGGCGGCGGGATGAACCCGGATGGACTTCCATCCCGCTCGGTACCAAGCCAGTTGAGAACGGCGCGAGGTAGTTGGAAGCGCCGACAGGTGGGCCCCACACATCAGTGAAACATGGTGCGGGTCCAGATGGTCAGCCGAATAGAGGAAGAGAGAGAGGGAGCTGAGGCGCGTCCGCGTTGGGCCTCAGCCCTAGTTGGGCCAGCTCGGCCAGATGGGCCTACGGAAGAGGGGAAGGGATGGAGGCAGGCCAGGCTAGGTGGCTGGGCCACCAGGCCGAAAGAGAGAGGAGGGAGAGGGAAAAATCCCTTTGCCTTTTTATTTTCAGAAGTGATTTTCCAAAACCATTTTCAAATACAGTTTTGAAACCATTTCAGTTTTGAGTCAAAACCAGTCATCTCAAAAATAAAAGTGCAGCAACATGTATCTATGCTTATAGTTGATTTTAATTTCATAAAAATTACTATTTCCCTAAGTTTGAATGCTCATAAAAATGCATAAATAAATCAATTTTACCTATTTTGAAATGATACAAATTTTAGGGTGTTACAATTCTAACCCCCTTAAAAGAATATTGTCCTCGAGATTGGATGGTGCTTACTCAAACAACTACGGGTATGCTTTCCTTAGATCCTCTTCTCTTTCCCAAGTAGCCTCATCCTCTGTGTACCGATGCCATTGTACCTTGCATATCTTTATAACTCGGCTCCTTCTAACCCTTTCTACTATCCCCAAGATCCTTACTGGGTATTCCTCATATGTGAGATCCTCCTTAACAGCAAGCTCTTCTAAAGGTATCTGCTCTTCTGGTACACGCAAGGACTTCTTTAGTTGAGACACATGGAACACATCGTGCACACCTGACAACCTCTCAAAGGCAGTTCCAACTGATAGGCCACTTCTCCACGCCTCTCTAGAATCTTGAAAGGGCCAATGTACCTTAGTGTTAACTTTCCCTTCATATTGAACCTCTTCACACTTCTCATCGGTGACACCTTTAGGTAAATATAATCCCCTACTTCAAAAGCCAATTCTCTCACCCGAGTGTCAGCATAACTCTTCTGTCGAGACCTTGCCACTCTCAAGTTATCTCTAATTATCCACACTTGCTCCTCTACATCTCTAAGAACATCTGGTCCAAATACTTAACTTTCACCCATTTGATTCCAAAACAAAGGTGTTCTACACTTACGCCCATACAAAGCCTCAAAAGGTGCCATCTTGAGACTCTTGTGGTGACTGTTGTTGTATAAAAACTTAGCATATGGCAAACTCTTATCCCAACTAGTACCATACTACAATGCACAAGCTCTCAATATGTCTTCCAAGATTTGATTTATCCTTTCTGTTTGTCCATCAGTTTGGGGATGATAAGCATAACTAAAATTCAACTTTGTCCCCAAAGATCTATGTACCTTCTGCTAAAATTGCAATGTAAACTGAGTACCTCTATCAGACACGATCTTCTTTGGGACTCCATGCAGGCACACTATCCTTTCCATGTACAACTCTGCTAGCCTTGCTCCCGTGTAGGTAGTCTTGACCGGTAGAAAGTGAGCAACTTTAGTAAGCCGATCCACTATTACGCATATCGAATCATAACCTCTCTGCGTGTGGGATAATCCAACTATGAAATCCATACCAACTTCTTCCCACTTCCACTCAAGTATCTTCATTGGTTGTAGTAACCCTGCAGGTCTTTGGTATTCCGCTTTAACCCTTTGGCATGTATCAAACAAAGCAACATACTCTGCTACATCTCTCTTTAATCCATACCACCAATACCTCTCTTTATGATCCAAATACATCTTGGTGCTTCTAGGGTGTATAGAATAAGCCAACTCATGGGCTTTTCGCAGAATTGCATCACGAATAGCCTTTACTTCACGTACACATAGCCTCTTCCCAAACCATAGAGTGCCATTCTCATCTAGCCTTTGCTCCAAGGTAGGCGTCATTTCTAGCTCCATAGCATTAGTGACAATGCCTAGGTTCAGTTGCTCAAGCTTCGCACATAAGTCATTGGACATTGGTGTCGCCCGAACCTCATTAACATAACTCTTTCTGCTAAGAGCATCAGCCACGATGTTTGCTTTCCCAAGATGATAGTGCACTTCCAAATCATAATCCTTGATCAATTCCAACCAACGATGCTGTCTCAAGTTCAGATCTGACTGGGTAAAGATGTTCTTTAAGCTCTTGTGATACGTATAGATATCACTGTTATGCCCAATTAGATAGTGTCTCCAAATCTTCAGAGCATGAACCATTGCTGCTAACTCCAAGTCATTAGTGGGATAGTTCAACTCATGCTTCCTCAATTGCCTGGATGCATATGCCACAACTCTTCCTTCTTGCATAAGAACACATCCGAGGCCTTGGCGAGATGCATCACAATAGATGGAGAACTTCATGCTCAAGTACAGTATGTCAACACTGGAGCTGTAGTCAATCTCTTCTTCAACTCTTCAAAGCTAGCTTGGCATTTTTTTGACCACACAAACTTGGCATTCTTCTCTAGCGATGTAGTCATAGGCTTGGCAAGCTTAGAAACCCCTTCAATGAACCTTCTATAGTACCCAGCCAATCCCAATAAGCTTCAAATCTCACTCACATCAGTTGGCGATTTCTAGTTCAACACATTTTCTACCTTACTTGGAGACACTGCTATTCCACCATTGGAGACAACATGACCTAGAAAAGAGACCTCCTTCAACCAAAACTCACACTTGCTCCGCTTAGCATACAACTTGTGTTATCTAAGCTTTTGTAAGACTAACCTTAGATGTTCGGCATGATCATCTTTAGTGTTGAAGAATACTAGTATATCATCAATGAATACCACCACGAACTTATCAAGAAATTCCATGAACACCTTATTCATCAAGTACATGAAGTATACAGGTGCATTGGTCAAACTAAAAGACATAGCTGTGTACTCATACAACCCATACCTCGTAGTAAAAGCTATCTTGGGAATGTCAGCTGCACGGATCTTCATTTGATGATAACCAGAACGTAGATCAATCTTAGAGAACACACAAGCACCTCTGAACTGATCAAACAAGTCATTAATTCTAGGCAATGGGTACTTGTTCTTGATAGTAACTTCATTAAGTGACCGATAATCAACACACATCCTCTGTGTGCCATCTTTCTTGTCAACAAAGATAACTGGTGCTCCCCAAGGTGAAGAGCTAGGACCGATAAAACCCTTCTCTTGCAACTCCTTTATTTGTTTCTTAAGTTCCGTTAGTTCATGATCAAATCTAAATTTCTTCAGAAGAATGCTCCGCTTCCTCTACCCATTCGCTGCTCATGATCGCAATCAACTCCTTGATGTTTTCCCCAAGGAAATCTTTGTCTAGTGGGTCCAAAGGAGTGACAGGAACTGGTGGTTTCCTTCGGCAGGAGTAATTCAAGGCATTTCTAAAATTTGTGAAAAAATCATCCTCGAAATACGGAAGGTCTAAAGGTTGGAAACCATCCTCTGGATCTTCTGGTTTGATGAGGGTCTCTAGATTGGAGGTGTGGGTTCGGCCTCAGCCGAAGAGACTTCCTCATGGCTTGGCATAGGTTTTACACGGAGGGGTTCTAAGGGAGGAGTGTTCTCTAGAATGCGATCTAAGAGAGCTTCTCCTTCCTCAGTGGTTTTGTGGGTAAAGGAACCTCCGGTAGCTATGTCGAGCTATAGGGCAGATTCCTTGCTAAGACCTAACTAGAAGTGTTGTAACAACACATGGTTTGGTATAGACAAGTCTAGGCCAGAACATGTTAAAATTGAGAATCTATCCTAGGCTGCACCTATGGATTCCTTCTCTTTTTGTTGGAAGTTGAATATCTATTATCATAGGGCAGCGATTTGAGATATAGGGAAGAACGCGAGACATAATCTGTTTCTCAGTTCTTCCCAATCTCCATTTACCTTTCCTACATTTTGGGCATACCATTGTTTCACCCTCTCGTCAAGTGAGAACGGAAACAACTTCCACCGAAGTGTTTCTTGTGACATGCTCGAAATGGTTAGGCAAGCATATAGTTGCTCAAACTCCCTTAAATAGTGATAGGGGTTTTCATAATCTAATCCCGAGAAGGTTTGTTCCTAAACCATGGCTATAAAGCCAGGGTGGAGCTCGTAACTAGAAGCTGTGATTGGCTTCGATGATTGTGGTGGTTCTACGAACTTGCCCTTGGGAGCAGAAAGGTTTTGGATAGTTGGTTGCTCCATTAGAAAAAGATTAAAAAGAAAAGAAAGGTAAAAACAAAAGGATACACAGGCGAACTAGGTTCGGAGATGATTACGACAACCGTTCCCCAGCAACGGCGCCAGAAATGCTTGTTGGTGTTTCTTAGCGTAAGCAGAAGGAATCCGCAAGCGCACGGATACACTGTTATAGCGCTTCACCCGGAAGTATTCAGGATATTATATTTTCCCAAAGGAATGGATGTGTGAGTCTCTTAGCTAGTTCACCTAACGAAAACAAGAAGGATAACTTGGGTAGTGAGGTTCTCCTTAGGATAGAGATCTTAAGTGAAGGTAGCTTTGTCACTATAGACTTGCTTAGGCACCGATGAACACTTGGTCTGCCAATTGTTGCCGGCCTACAGCTCTACGTCGAACCCGAACATGGGGGAATATAAAGGAGGGACAAGGTTGTCACCACCTGCCGTCGGCAAACGAATTTGACTTTTAGCATAGACACCATGTCTATGCTATTGGTCACTACTCTAGCATTGGCCAGGAACTTCCGTCTTTATCAGGAGTCCTCTACTAGAGCACCTGCCACGGGGACGGACGACGAACCCGCAAGTTTATAATGAACAATGAGAACTTTACTTAAGAGAATAATTCCAAAGTTGAATACGGACTTCTTACTTCAAGTAGTAAGATGATCGTAGAGGTACAAGTGGAGGAGCCGTTAGCTCCAACACTCCTTCCGCTAAGTGTACCGAGCACACTAGTGGAGGTAGCCGACAACTCTGGTACTTCTCCAACTTTTCTCTCTCACTACCTATACTACTCTAGCTAGAAGCTAAAGATATGAGTGGAGCTCTTCTTCTCTTGTGTATGAATGAATGTTGAAATGAGGAGCCCTCCCCTTGCTTATATACTAGCGACAGGTCGGTTTGGGGGGATTATACATGGAAACCTCCCAAACTGACCTCCTGGCGCCATAATTGAACCGCCTACGCAAAGTGGGGCCGAGCGGAGCTAGGGGTGGTGTGCCCGCACCCCTAGTGTGGCCACACTAGGCCCGGCCCGTCTCGCCACCGCCTTCGCATGGTCGGTTCCTAGGTGGGCTTAGGCCACTTCCACGTCGGTGTTTGGCCTAGATGTGACAGTTGAATGGGCTGCCTTATGATTCCTTGGCCTGAATATGTTTTACGCTTTGCTTGATTGCGTATTTTAACATGTATTTCATATTTGTGTCCTGCAAAAACCTATATACACCAAAACTCATGTAAAATGTGAGTTAAAAGCCCTATTTCTAAGTTTTGGTATTCACATTTGTTTATTTTGTCTAAACGTTGGCGGTAAGAATCATGAGTTAAGCACCGCCAACACTAGGATGGATCTTTTCCATGTTTCCCACATCTTTGAGAAATACTTATTGTTCTATAGGCCTTTTTCCTCAATCATCTTGCTCCACAAATACTCGAATTCCTCTTTTGTGACAGAATTGTTTACTATGTTTTCTAATTCTTTATATAGAACGTCATTTGATGCAAAAACTTTGATATTCTTTGAGTAGCACTTGTTCAATGTGAAAGATGCAATTTTTATGTCTTGTATTTGTCAAACCTCTTCAATAGCTAATTTCATTGCTTTATCCTGGTCTGTTATGATTGTTTTAGGGTGTTTCAAACGCCCATTTGAAGTTTTGGTTGTCTCGTCATGTAGAAAAGCACATCCAAATAGAGAGGTTTGTGCATGTCCAGTTATACCAACAAATGATGCAAATGGCAAACTGTATTTGTTAGTCATGTATGTCGTGTCAAAGGTAACACATTGTCCATATTATGCATAGTACTTGAGCAAAGATCCATCTCTCCAAAATAATATTCTTCACTTTCTTCTCATCATCTAAGTCAAACTTGTAGAAGAAAGTAGGATCCTCAGACTTCCCGATTCTGAAGTTGTCCAAGACCTTTGTCATATCTGATCCTCTAACTTCTCTATTTATTTTTGTTTGAAATTGCTAACATCTTTTTTCTTCACTGGAAGTCCTAATACTCCTCTGAGATAGGATAGTATAGATATCATTTTTTCTTGTTGGAATATTGTTATCATTCAAGGTCCTGATGAGTGCCTTCTCCATTTCTGTCATATACTTGTGTCCACTAAGCTGCTAGTTTCTCTAAATCAAGCCTATTAATCTTCCAAATGCCTTTCTCTTCTTTGGCAACCATAACACATGGGCAATTTGTTCTCACTACTACATTTGTTTGTCTTTCTGGACCTTTTTCCTTTCCAAGATCCTCGTCCATTGCCACCTCCTATTGCTCTAGTGTTTTTGCTTGTTCTTGTTTCCCATGTCTATGGTACTTCATCATCACTTTAAAAATCTCATTGTTCCTTTTCTTGCTTGTAGTTATAGCTCCATGTGTCATGATGACTTCAAAACCAGCAAGGTATGCAAAGAAGTTGAAAAAGTGGTGAGCATCAAATATATCTTTAAACTCCATTCCTAAGTGGGGGTATACTTGCTACATTTTTCTTCCTACGAATGCAACGTAGGGACGTCAAGCTTTATTTCCACAATGAATGGGTATGTTTCTATGTACAGATAATAATTACTTTTTCTTATATTGACATTTATACATTACTAATACTATTGTTACACCATAGGATGTGATGTTAATTTTTCTCCTTGCTGATGTAATTTTAAGGTAATGTATGTGTATTTTTTGCATTCGATGTCTTTTACACCTACTACCAATATGCTAGTCTTATAAACAATATGGCTGTGTGATCTGCATATTTTTTGCAAAAAATTTCTTGAAAAATTGTTTTTTTTTGAACAATTGCCATATTTCTCTCTGTGTTTTCCAATCCATAGAAAGATTTGAAAAATACTTTAATCTTTTGTAGAATGTGGCATATGTGTTATGTGATTTGCAATGCATAGAAAAATATTTGAAAAATCTATTTCTCTTCTTGCTGATGTGCTTGTATGTATGTCTCAAGCTGTGAGATCTCAGAAGAACTCAGCCTCCAGCTGGGCGTGCCTAATTTCTCCTAGCCATGCCTGATCGTTCTAACTCCTGTTATATGAATTGTACCTTTGTAGATGCACTAGTTGATATCCACCTACATTGGTAGTACGGAAGCAACACTTTGACCATCGAGTGCCATGTAGTTGTGGCATGGTGGCATGATCATGGAATCATTCAGCATGCCATTCCGCACTCGGTAAGCACTTTCCCGAGACATGGTTTTCCCCCTTATACTTGCTTCCAAAACGGTGTTCCATCATTTGTTCATGCTATCTAATTATTCGTTGTCTTACAACTTTGTTGGAAATAGGTTGTATTCTGGGAAACAAATGGTTTCAAGTGGAAAGATGGTATGGTTCTATTTATATAAAACATTTGTATGGTTCTTGTTGGAAATAGATTCTCTTCTTTAACTCTTGCTTGGCATTTTTCCTTTTTAATTTCTCTTATTTTTCTTTTTTATTTTTGTGGCCTTTTGTATCTTTGGGCCTTGTTAAATCATGTCCTTGTTATGTTGGGCTTTTTATTGGGCCTTTACGTAGTATAAGGCCTGATAGATCCATTTGTTTTGATCAACTCCTAGGTAGTTCCGCATTTTTTTGGTTCTGGTTAGCTTCCATCGGTCTCACCTGTTTCTTCTCGATTCGACGCCCATTTACTCCAATTGTGTGGAGTTACTTCCTTTTTTCTCGGCTATCACGGTTCAATGCCTTTTCTACTTTTCTATCTAGTCTATATAACCCATTCCCCTTCCTCTGCCACTTCTGTTCTTTTCTTTCTGTCTCTTTCTCCTCTGGGGTTCTCCGACTGTAAATGTAAGTTGTTTTTCTTCTTATTGTGTATGTTCTTTCTTTGTCTAGTTCTTCAATCATCAAAACTTCCTGTGTTCTATTTTATTTCTTATCTCTTTCATAATCTGTCTACAGTGAACTATGGATTTTGTTCTCTTATATTTTGTATTCTTGATCTCGTCTTGTAGTTCATTTCCTGTTATTTTGTGTATTTGATAGATGAAGCAGCTATTTTAATTGGTGATTTTTGCTTTGAGTGGAGGGATTAATATACTGCATGAGTATAGCTACGGTTTGGTTTCTATGCACACAGTCCCTTTGTTTAGTCTTGTTTTGTATTTTGCTCATGTTTATTTCTCTTGTCCGTCCATGGACGTTTGCTCTTTTTGACTCACATGCCGTTGATGTTGATGTCTATTCAAGCAAACTATTAGGGAGGGGGTAGTTCACTAGCGTTGTGAAGATCTGACCCACATTTTTGTGGTGGTTAATTTGTATTTTTTGGGAGGCAAAAGCAGCATTAGGTTTCCATTGTGCTTGAATTCATTATTGATTAGGTCTAACTATGCCCTTCTGAACTCTTTCTTCTACCTCTAGGCGTGGCTATGTGTCAGATCTAGGGTGTTGGTAAGCTAGCCGCTCACATGTGCAAGCAGATCGAGGTCCAACTGCTTTGTTGTGCTGGTCTTGTTCATATCCTGCTTGTGGTTGTAGAGTGCTTCTATTTGACTGGACATTTTTTCCTTTCTTTGTTTGGAAAACTGTTCATATGCTCTTAATTATAGTTGTTGCAAGGTGTGCAGGTAGTTTCTTTATATTTATATTGTTTTCTATTATTATATTTCACCTTTAGAGGTTACAGTGTTACTTGTTTGCTTTTACAGTTTAATTGTATAGAATTCATGGCTATTTGATTGGTGTAACTTTTATGCAACATTAGTATAAGTAAGTAAAGATGAACTTGTTTTTCCAATTTTAGAATGTATATTTCTGATCTCTGATTTTTTTTCTTTCTTTTGTTAAATAGCATTATCTAGTTGTTTGTTTTTTTATCTTTGATTTAATGTAGTTCTGTATCTACAATTCATAGTTATTTTTTATCTTCTGTTTTTTTTTTTTTTATTATGTATTTTGGATTAGTAAACTGTGTTAAGTGTTTACCTACAAAGAGAAGAACGTTTCTCAGTTTGTCATCAAGGTGCTTGGTTTGAAAGTTGGTGACTAGACTCGTTTATTGGCAGTTACAAAGTTTAAGGATTTTGATGATAAAGTGATGGTCGCTGCTCGTGCTTTCAAGTAGATTCGTGGCATTCATTTTGTGAAGAATTTCAAATTCTATGATGATCAGGCTGATGATATTGTTTATGTTTTAGCTTAGGAGGATCACCTTGCTGCGTATTATCGTGCTTGGAAAATTGCAGTTGGTAAAAAATGTGTCGTAATTTGTAAGTTAGTATTAATTTGTAAGTTAGTAGTATTTTGCTAAGAAAGAACTCTTTCAGTTTTTTTTTATATTCATGTAAGGATCAAGGTAGGTTTCTTATTTTAGGTTTGCTTAATTTTTGGAATTAGAGATGCAGTTAATTTTATTTTTTCTAATCTTGTGTCTTCTAGTTTAGATGATCTCATCTTTTGTCATGCTTTGTGTGTGCATTTTTTCCTTTTATGTGCTCCTATTTGTTTCTAAGTAGTAGTTGCTAGTGTATGTTCCATTTACAGTTGAAATATATATAAGTTATGCCTATTTCTTTGGTGTAATTTGTATGTAATATAAGTGTAAGTCAAGACTAAAAGGATTAAACTTATAGTATAGGGTTATTTTAGTAGCAACAAGCTTTACTAAATCATGTTATCGTATTCTCAAGGTTGTATGATAGTTCCCCCCTCTCTAGTCTTTTGCTACAACAGAGTTTTGCCATTTTGGTCAGCTCCTTGCTATTCTTGTTGAGGTATGGCAATAGGCCATCACCTCCTTGTACTAGGTGTACATTTAGATGTGGTAATAGACCTTTAGTTGTACTAGCTTACCTCAGTCATACTTAGTGGTAATAGACCTTTAGGTGTACATTTAGATGTGGTCAGTTTATTTGTTCGTCCATTCTCCATGTTCCACGTTCTTGTAACTCGCTTGCGCATGAGTTGGCTAGCTTAGGTTTAAGCTGGGATCTAGGTCAGGCCAATGTTTGGGCATAGCCTTCGTTGGTGGCTCGCAATTTAGCAAAGTCCACAGAGTTGAATGAAAGGCCCTACAGACTGACTGATGATAAAAAAAACTCTTGTGTTGAAAACATTGTAGATAAGTTTCATCTCTATGAAACTCATTTCATCTCATGAAATTTTCATCATCTTTCTCTCTATCTGTACTATGTCATGTCAACTTATTTAATGTCATGAAACTTCTACTAAGGTTGGTCTTATAACATCAAATTAATATCATTAAATAAACCATAAAATATATATTTCTAATGTGTTTATTTATTTCATTAGTATTTGTGTTTTTTTATAAATTTAGTTAAACATAAAAAATTTGATTTCTTACTGCTCTAGGAATTAATTTATCGGAGAGCGCATTTCTCCAAGAAGAAAAAAAAAAGAACGTCAGTTTCCTAGACCCCCGTCAGTGTCACCATCTATTCTTGCAAAATTAGAAGAAACACAAAGATTGATGACATTAAAT
Source organism: Miscanthus lutarioriparius (assembly GCA_904845875.1). Classification (NCBI taxonomy): domain Eukaryota; kingdom Viridiplantae; phylum Streptophyta; class Magnoliopsida; order Poales; family Poaceae; genus Miscanthus; species Miscanthus lutarioriparius. The sequence goes on along the minus strand of CAJGYO010000007.1, from coordinate 129,054,046 downwards.
AGGTATAATACCACCCAAGTCCGCACATGTATGATAAATATTATTACATAAATTCCAAGACGGGTGTTTGGTCTTACCACCCAAGCCAGAAATTCCAAGACGGGTGTTTGGTCCCGCCTTCATGGGCTGGCCCACAAGAATCAGTTCCCGCGTTTGCCATTGGTGTGATTGTGTGGTGTGACTGAAGTGCAGCTGCTCTCCACTTCTCTAGGACCACACGTTTCACCATGGGCCATGGCCTGCCACAACCACTAAAACCTCTCACTCAGCATATACATGTGTTGCAGCATCCCCAGTTCTAGTTCTAGTAGCAAGGACGAAAACATCCGGATCCTATGGGCCACTCGCTCCTTCGTGGCTTTCACCTAGCTAGCTAAGCTACTAGGAGCTGGTAGGAGTAGATGCTAAGACAGGTTTGTTCACCTGATTAGCTACCAAAGTCTGTTCCAGTTGGATGGCTTCAGCTGCTGATTGGTCGTTAGACCTCTATCTTTTTTTAGCTGTGCTTCAATTCCTCACTTTCCTCTACGCTTGTTTATTTGGTCGCATCTTTCGTGGTCGAGTTGCGACCGCATATACTGGCTACTGGCTTCGTGATTTTTATCTGGATCAAACACGCCGATCATTTGTTTCAATAGGCTTGATCATTATACTCCCTTCATTCTAAGTTATAAGATGTTTTGTTTTTCTAGATATATTCTTTTTTACTATGTATTTATATATAGTTTATATCTAAGTGCATAATAAGATATATGCACTTAGAAAAATCAAAATGTCTTATAATTTGGAATGTTGGGAGTATTAAGCTATCATATAGAACTGTTTTACTATGATTTTTTTTTCTATGAGGGCATTTTAAGAGGTTGTTTGGATGCGTATGCTAATTATTATAGCTAGCTAATTAGCGTATCTAAACAAGGACTACTAAGAGCATCTACAAGAGAGTCTTTATATATTTCCTAATTTACATGAATAGAGATTTTAGTGAAAAAACACCCTCCAACAACCTCTTCAATTGAATATCCAAATATAGATCCTCTATTCCAGATTTCTCGCTAATCAAAGATGGAGAGCGATGATGGCTCTCTAGACTGTGCACAAGATATAGAAAAGCTATTAGAGAGTATAAAGATATAGAAAACGGCTTTTACTTAAATGACTCTCCAAATGATGATTTAGATAGTAGATTTTAGAAAAGTTCTTGGAAATGCTCTAAGTGGGCTAAATTTAGTCTAGTTTTTTTCTAAGTCTAAAACTAGTTGTTAGCCAACTCTACCTATTTAGGCTATTTTTTAGCCTATACTAATTACTAACCTTAGCTGATCCAAACAGACACAATATATGTCGAATGTGTCTTTTCATGTGTAAGTTAATTAAATCAACATTTATTTCTGAAATTAAGTAACTCAATATGCATAACAACTTAAATTCTGAATGCACGGGCATCCCTATGTTTGCAATTGGTGTCAAGCGGTGAGTTAAATGAGAAGTTACACATTGAGACGAAATTTAGCGTGTGTGTTTATGTGGCTTATTTACAACTACTTCATCTAAAGAGTCAGAGAATCCATATTAAAATGGTTTTACCATTGTAGGCTCCATTTATGTGAAAGCTTCTCTCATGAGTTTGTTCTTGAGTTAGTGTTTGACAAGCTTTCAACTAAGAAAATTAGATAACCCATTTAGATAGTTTCACCATTGTAGTTGGAAAAATGACTCCTCTCATATGGTCTTCTCTCGTAGAGCTATTTTAAAGTTAACATGTGACAAATTTTCACTTAAGAAGTTAGAGAAGCCGAAGTTGGAACCTTAAAGAGTCCTACCAAAACACACCACATGATTTTATAATACAACTTATGCTGACTATGATTTTATAACACACTGAACTTCAAATAATCTATGTAAACAGTTTTTTTCCAAAGTTTTAGGAATTAATTTAAAGGTGACATGGTAGTTGAAAAAAATTAACGGCAGAAACTTATGTTTTTTCAAAAATAAATGCATGAAGCAGGTTTAGTGGAAATTCGAGAGTCTTTTGAAGGGTGGTTTTCATCAGTCGAGAAAAAGAAAGGTCGGGCGGCCTCCGAATTCGGAGGTTCTGCGGCCGCAGCATTACTTATCCCCCTCCAACCCCCATGGTCCATGGAGATTGGAGACCTTGTCCAGGAGCCTTCAAATTCCTCCCCCGGCCCATCTTTCCACCCGCGCGCTCTGCTCTCCCTGCCCGCAGATCCCGAATGCCCATGCCCATGCCCGCCGCCGACTGCCGGTCGGGGCCGGACGGACTGCAAGCTGCGGCCCCTAGCACCGGGCTGAACTGAAGAGGTGTCAAGGTCGCCAATAATCCTCATCAACCAGCTGCCACCAACGCTATATGCTCACCATCGCCAGCAACTCGGTGGTAAGGCTTCTGGAGCTTCACAGTAGCTTCACCTGCGCTGCGCATTCCATCTATGCATGCTGCCCTGCCACCGTCTTGTCGAGCTCCGGCCACTGCCGGCGACACCACAACAACCCAGGCACCCACGGCGTTGCCTTGGACCCTGCACGAACGAGTACATGTAGATGTTGGTTGTAGTCTGCAGTCCGCAACGCGATCTTGAGCTTGGCGTTTCTGCCTTGCACTGTCCTGCCTCCTGCATACTAATTGACAAACACTAATACTTCTAAAATTTCAGGCATCTAATGGCTGGGGTTGTTAAATGGAAACCAGCATCTTATGAACAGATGGAACGTACGAGAGTCGCACTAGAGAGGTTGTCATTCAGATCTAATTGCGCCAAGTATCACGATACCAGACATCTTGGTCATTTTGTGAAGGATGACCATCTCATTTGTCGTTCACTTAAGTCAATATCAAAACCAAAGGCAAGACGGTATGCTATTGTCAAGGTACATAATAAAGATGTTGATGAGGGTTGCAGCTCCAAAGATGATGAGATTATTTCTAGTCCATTTCAAAGGAAAGAAGGAAATCAGCTGAGGGCACTGGAATCTTATTTTTCTAAACTCAATCCCACTCAGCAGCTATACTCTTTGCCTCAGAAGAAGCTCAAAAGTAGTCCATCATCATCAAATGAAGTTGATGCGATCATTGCTGATGAGGATGCCAATTTCAAGAACAGGGTAGGCTCTTTGCAGGTACAGATTGACAGAGGAAACACAGGTAAAGTCACTTGACTTAGCTGTATGGATGGTCGCCACCAAAACATAGTAATGAAAAAGAACTATGTTACTTTAGGTATCAAGAGTTATCAAAGTCTCCTGGACATGCGTACAGACGATCAAGCATCCGGTTTCTGTTTGACGTAAGTATGTCTTACCACTTTCAGTATCGAAGCATATTGAATCCACTGACACTCTTGTCCAACCACAATAGCCAACACGGTGCAGATATTTTGCACTGCAGGTACAAGTTGGAACTGCCATATTGGGCATGTAGTTCCTTTCAAATTTAGTGATATTCAGAACTGCCATACATTGATTCTAGTACCATCATCTCCTGCTATTGATATTAATGTGGAATTCATCAGAAGAACAAGAAATGGATAAATATGTCACCTCTGTTTTATGTGAACAATGATTTCTCACATCAAGGTTTCAGGAAAACAAAACTTGGTTAACTGTGGGCTTTCCCTTTTTTAGACAACAGAAGAAAGTTCTAGCCTTCATGAAAGTGGCATTAGTCCACAATTATTACAAGATTTAGCTAGCACTAGCAAATCCACAACCATGTGTGTAGGAAAAAAACATATGAGTTCAACATTATTCCTCGATTCTAAAGATAAAAAGACATCCATGAAAAGCAAAAAAATTGCATAACCGGAGACCCCAGAGTACGGAAAGTGTGAATCAACGGCTCCTTCTATTCGTCACATTGCTACAACTTTGCCCCCAGTATGTGAGTAGCAAAAAAGTTTTTGAACTCACTAGCTTGTGCCTTAAAAAGGTTTCAAAATCCAATTTCTTGGTTCCCAACTTTTATCTAGGATTGACATTGTCCTACAAATTTGGGTGAGTTTTTGAAATTGTGATATTAATAAAAATAACAATTTGCAATGCCCATAAAACTGGGACAACAAAACTGGGGGAAAACGCTCAGTTCAAAAGATCAAACTACACACCAGCTTATTCGCGTTGGTTTTGTTAACCTCTTAAGATCCTTCTAGTCCAGCATGCATGTAGTCCTTGTCCTTTTGCACACTTCAGCAGAAGTTATAAATATTTTCATATCGCCACATTTTGTTAGCTAACTTTTGAATTTTGTAAAAATGCAGAAACTTATTGGCTGCTATTAATATTGCAGTTCTGTTATTTGAAATAGCAAGTCCAGTGAAAAATTCTGAAAATGAATATTTGTCTCTCCCTTTGTTGTATGGTGCCAAGATAAACAACTTAATACTCTCAGGGGAGTGGTGGAGACTACTAACACCAATGTGCCTGGTATTACTTCTCCCAGAGCTAGATAAAGTTTCACAAAATTCTGTTGGCTTACATTGTTATTGTGGTTTGCGATCTTTTTTTTTTGACAAGGTGGTTTGCGATCTATTAGTTTTAGAAAGGCAAAAGCTATCCCATGCTCTAAACAATATAAGGTGCAAGGTTAATTTTTATGGTTAGCTACTGTGCTACAGCAGTCCTTTCCTTAAATCTTCTGTGCAAAAGTAGCTAAGGTCAAACTTATTCTATGTTAGTAAGCATGGAGCTTCAGATTTGCTCGAATTTGTTGGGAAAAAAACAAAACAAGTAATACACACGTTTTGTCTTATTTTGTGATTCAATGCTTGCACTGCTATCCAGTACACCATATAAACAAAAATGCTTAGCTACTACAATGCCAATGCGATGTCAACTAATGGATTAGCCCTTTACTAGAAAACAAGTTTAACAGGGCTTTTTCTAATATCTATATCTTTAAATGTTATTTATCCATTTATTTATTCAAGTAAGGCAACCATGTTTTAGTAATGTGTCAGGAGTTAAGCTTTCTGTGCAAATCTGTTTCCAGCCGCCAAGCTACTGTAAAATGGTCTTGTAGCTTTCCTTTTCTAACACTATTTTTTATAGAATGCAACAACTAGAACTATTCATTCTAGCACTTGAGCCATATAACCCAACCATAAGCAGGTATACTGTCAGTACAACTCACAATGTTGGGTCCTATACTGCTTATGAACTAGGAAATGCATTTACATATTTACTCCCTGTAGAACTAGTCAGCTGCATGTTTATGCGAAAGAATCAAATCTATGCACAACTAATGACAGAAAGGTTGCACATCATGATCATATCAAATAATATACAAGTATATAGGTGGATCTTAGTTTTCTAAACACCGACTATATTCTGTCATTTAGCGAGACCTGTAACCCACTCAGTTTATCTGAAATGTTTCTGTAATTTGACATCTGCAGCACTCTGGTTTCTTACATATAGCCCTTGGTTGTTGGGCGTTGCTTATATTTAGACCTCGAGTATGCCGGGCATATGGTCAAATGACATTTTTTCTGATATACATACTTGGAGGAATCTGTGGTAATTTGAGCAGTTTTGTTCACACTCCTGAGATAACCATTTGTGGCACAGTAAGTTGCCTGCCTCCGAGTGATATCATATATTCATATTAGATGAAAAGAATGCCCATATACTTGCTTTATTATTTTCATTCATAACTCTAATCTAATATTTTCTCTTTTGAGCAAAAAGTAGTAAAGAAAAATAATGTGTAATTACATTACCATTTTTTCTAGAAAGCAATAGATTACATAATTTATAGTGGATACAATTTACAGAAGGAAAAGGAAAACCTAAATTAGCTTAAATTTTCTATCCAGTATTTTATTGTATCATTAGCACTTTGAACTCAAAGTTTTCTTTTTGGAGATAAGGTCACTTACAGATGGTTTTTACTTCATTGTGTAACTTAGTAACTTGCTTTGGCTTTAGGTAAATGTTAAAATGGTTATAGTGGTATAGCATGTTGCTACCTTAAAAGAATATACCTTCTTGTTTATGTCCCAAACTTGTGGCAGTCTACAAAATGATACGTAGACATTGTAAAATTTGGATGAAATTTTAAACAACTACGTAGACTGTACATTTGGTTTCAAGTTCGTGGCACTGGATAAATATACACAGGATGTAAACATTAATGTTCCTTTCTGAAACTCAAAACAGGGCCCAGTATTTTCTTTAATTGGAGTGTGGCTGGTGTATCAGAGTCAAAACAAGCAAGTCATTGACAAGGACGTTTCAGAAAGTATGTTCTGGCAGGCTGTGATAGCTGCAGCTTTGAGCTTCTTATTGAGCATTTTTGGGAGAATTGACAACTGGTAATGTAATGACGTGATGTCTGTCTTCTTCTTAAAACAGATTATAAGTTCTTCTAAGGCCATTTTTATGATCAAAGAACATCTCCAAAACTTTAATCTGTCCTAATAAGTCTGAGAATAATTGTGCAGTAAGAAAATCTGTATATTTTATTGAGTCCTATATTATGACATACAAATACTGTTAACTAATCTGGACAAAACTATTGCCATCGGAACTAGTATATACTTTAACACTTATGTTGACCAAAAAATTGAACAACACAGATAAAGTTATTGCCTCTCACTTTTCGGGTTGTTCATAAAATTTACTAAAATCTTCGATGTAATTTTTCTATTTGGTGTTGTCATGTTTCTTAGTTTTTGCTCATTGGAAGGCTAAATAGTCAAGCCCACCTATCAAATGCCAGAATTATGAAAATGGGTTAAAGATTAGGGTATTTTGAGCCTTGTAGTTTTTAAACAATACTGGGTATGTAAATAAATTGACAAAAGGACCAGTCATACAATCTTTGGTAGCACAAGACCTGAAATAATCAGAACTATAATACACCAAATGTTGTAGTGCTTATGTTGTCTTTTTCCTAACTGTCAAATCCTGGTTACCATAATTAAATAAAATGATTGTTGCTCACTTCTATTCCACACCTGAGGCGGTGAGCCCTGATGACTGTCCATGTGAGGGGGAGTGCTGAAATATAAAGAGAATTTGCCCACCCTTTCCATGATTCCATCACGTTAGCTTTTAGGTTGAATTGGTCGGTGGTTCAGTCCATGCAACTCAATACTACAGAAACCAATGTATTCAGTCATTTTAGTGTTTCCCTTTATTCTAATCAATTGCAGGGCACATCTTGGGGCAACCATTTCTGGACTTTTTTTTGGTTATCTGACATGCCCAAGTGTAGAATTTGACAATTCTGCAAAGAACGGTCAAAAGGAAGCAGTGGTTCTTATTACACGACAAGCTCATCCATGCAAATCCACTGCAGTCTTTTTCATAACAATACTTGCATTTGCTATACTCGCCTTCGCTTATGGGACACAATTCAACAATATGGATATGGGATAGGTGAATAACTAAGTGTTTGTCATGGTTCATTTTTATATATTTAGGTAGCCCGACAACTATATATCCCAGAATGTGAATGAGCACGCGATGTAAGGACTTGATTTTGTAGTATGGATCAGTTCTATATGTAACCAGGTTGGTTTTTTTTTCTGTATCATGTATCTAATATACACTACAATAGTCTAGTACAGTTGGTTTTTGGATTGACTAGAGCTTATCAGTGTCTGTAGGCAGGTAAAGCCACGGACGGCATAACTATTTGTACAATTGGTTTGCATAAGAACTGACTGCACAGCTGCATCTGCACCATCGGCAAGTTGCGACCCGACGTAACATATTATTTTGGCGCAACCAAAAACCATAAACCCAAACCCTACTTAAAAAAAGTACTCTCCTCCATTGTAAATTATAAGTCATTTTAACTCTCTTGGAGAGTCAAGTTTGACCAAATTGTGGGAGCCAAAGTCATGGTAAAAAATTTTGACTTATATTTGGGGATGCTTTGACCAAATTAATTTTTACCGTTTTGGCCTGTTTTCAACCGTTTTTGGCATGTTTTCCTGAGTTTTCTCCCAGACCTGTTTCCGGACCAACTTAGCATTTTTCACCCATGGCTTGACCCGGCCTTGCCGTTTTCGCCTCCCGTTACCCGTTTCTGGCCCGACGTGAGCTGTTTCACCTCTTGTTACCCGTTTTCGGCCCGATGTGAACTGTTTCGCCTCGCGTGAGACATTTTTAGCCCGATGTGAGCCTTATCCTTCTCCCATGATCTGTTTCTGCCTCTCGTTACCCGTTTTTGGCCTGACGTGACCCGTTCTCGGCCCAATGTGAGCCGTTTTGTGCCTGATGTGAGCCTTATCCTTCTCCCATGACCTGTTTCGGCCTCTTCTGAGCCATATCCGTCACGCACACTGCGAGTCATAGCTGTTCCTCACCATCCAATCAATTATGCATACACGATTTGTCATCGTCCATAAGTACATTCTTAGCCTCATGGTGCGGTGGCACTTTAAGTTGTGTGTACGCCCTGTTAGCCACGCACATTTTTTAGCATGACTGCGTGGGCGAACCACAATTTTTGCAGCACGGACGCATGAGTGAACTGTTGTTTCTGCCCCATGAGCACCGTAGGAGCATCGGCATGGGGACTTGGCCTATTCCTCGCTTGGATGGGACAGACACCTTTGCAAAGGGCTGTTTTAGCACCATGGACGCCTAGGCGAATCACTGTTTTGGCAGCGCGGGCAGCTTAGGACCCGTGGACTTGGGTTGTCCACAGGCGCCTGGGCGAACTGCTGTTTTTGCCCCACGATTACCGTACCATCGTCGCCCTGAGGACTTGGCTTAGTCCTAGCCTAGATGGCAGGGACACATGGGCGGACTGGTGTCTTTGCACCAATGGCGCTTGGGCGAACTGTTGTCTTTGCCCCACGGGCACCATAGGATAGCTGGTTTTTCCTAGGGACTTGGCATGTCCACGGACCCCCCTGGGCGAACTGGTGTCTTTGCACTACGGAGCCTAGGCGAGGCATTGTTTTATCACCATAGACGCTAGGGCGAATTGCTATTTTGGCAGCGCGGGCAACTTAGGACACGGGGCCTTGGCTGTGGGCAAACTACTGTTTCTACCCCACGGGCACCTAAATTAGAATCTTAGCAGCCTGGGAACGGGAACATAGCTCACGTTCCCATTTCCATATTCCACGTTCCGGGAACGTCTACGTTTCCGGGAACGCGAACGTTCCCGTTCCCACGTTATAAAATGATACCCCAAGTTTCCCTTTCCGATTAGGATGCCAGCACACATTGAGTTGGACTCTACCCGGGCTCGGTCTGAAACCGGCCAGGCCGGTTTTCACGGGGCTAGGCCAGTCTTTCGGCCAGGGCGGTTTTGGTTCCCGGCCAGGCTGGTTTGCATGGTAGCATATAGAAACCATCTTTTGTTCGTTTGAACTCCAAACACGATGAACCAAGCATATTTCTCGATCGTCTTGATGCCAGGAACTTAGATGTGGAGTCCGTTACACATGCCGACACATTTTTGTTGTCAACAACGTGAAGCAAATGATTCCATGATAGTACTAACTTATATCCAATGAGATCTCAACGCCAAGCAAGAAAGTTTAAGAGAAGAGGTGTTGAGAAGACTAGCTTCTCCTACAGTGTCTTTGTTTGTGACGTGCAATACAAGCTAAGATATTGACCCCGCAGTGCTGAACCTCCTAACCATATCCTCCTAAAACCTATTTTGTGACCTATCTTTAACTATGAAGGTTTTAAAGTTACGAAAATCTTATTCGATCTTCACTAGACTGGCCTAGAAGAGAGTAGGTCCTCTTTTAGCATGTGAAAGAGGGTCTGGAGCCAAGATATCTGTTGAACAAAGATTTGCTGATCTAGATTTCATCTTTGGTAAGATATTTTTATTTATCCCTCATTGGCAGAGAAACCCCTTTTGGTTCGCACATTTATTCTCGGTTGTATTGGGGTTCGGTATTAACGTGAGCATTAGTCCCGGATCTAAATTTTACAGGCACCAAAGACCCTTTTATCCCGGTTGGTGTTCACCAACCGGAACAAAAAGCAACCTGTTACCAACCTGGACTAAATAGCGATCTTTTAGTCCCGGCTGGTGTCACCAACTCGGATTAAAGGTTTCTCACCCGGGATTAAAGATCCCTCACGGGTTAATTCAAAAGGAGAGCGCCCAGGACTTTGTCACATGTGTTGTGTAGTTGAGTTGGTAAGGGACCTATGCGCGAGGCAAGAGATCTTGAGTTCGAATCTCACGCACCACAAGAGAGCTCTCCTAGAATTTAAACTATTTTTCTAGTTTCAAGTAGAGGCTTTAGTCCTGGTTCCGTGACCCGGGATTAAATGTCACAGCCTTTAGTTTCGGATCCATAGTCCTGGTTGGACTAAACCCACCTGTGCACTAGTGCCTCCACCTCATACATATATATGCTACTAATATGCAGGTAGTCCTTTTGAGTAGAGTTCACTCAATACGATTATTGATGCATGCACTAAGCTAAGGGTTGTTGTTAAATTTTACCCTCGATCGGATCGTAATACGGAGAGCAACGCACATCGATCAGAGCGAACGAGAGCAACAGCAGCTACAATGTTGCTTTGCTCTGAAGATACGTATATCCATGCCTGTGTGGCTGTGTCAGTGTGCGTCAGCGGGAACGAAATCCTAGCTCTCCACAAAGATCAAGACGATGTACAACAAATCAGCGATCTCGATCGAGGTACACGAGCAGATTGACTGTGTTAATCAAGCGTGGCACGGGCATCTACGCTAAGAACACGTTATGGATCCACACGAGATCGCGATACCTGTAGTCTCGCCAAATTAAATTCGCCGTGCATGCATTCACGCATTGCACGGCCCAGATGCATCGCCGTGTTATTGGGGTACAATGTTCGCTGCAGCGACGACGACCCCAGCCGATGGAGTTGTAGTGTGCATGTGTGTAAGACTGTTCCCTCAAAAAAAAATGTCGGTAAGACTGTTGGTCGCACGCAGTTCGTTTATATTGGCAGGAAATAGATCTGCTACGTTTTTCATCCTCTTGTTCTACCATTATATTAGGGGAGTGGCTGGACATCCGATCCGGGGCGCTAGTGTCCGGATGCTGCCCGCACAGCGAGTGAGCGGGCGCCCTAGCACGCCGGGCTCGCAAGCGAGCGCTCCAAGCAGCAGGCCCACGCCACCCCGGACGTTGCCATGCCACTTCGAATGTCGCCCACGCTGCTAGCCGCTTCCCACGTGCATCCCATGTGCAACACTCAATCTACTTTTGAAACATCTAGACGTAATAGTTGCAACATACAAAAGAGGACAGATAAAACACTTCAAACAAGTGTCTAAAACACTTGCGAAAACACCAGAAAATACTTGAAAACCATTGTAAAACATATACAGCATCCAGATTAAACACTTGCAACATACGTGTACGAAACACCTGAAACATATACTTACAACATGCATGCATATGCAATATCCAGATCTACATTTGCAACATCCAGATAAAATACTTGCAACATACGTCTGCAACAGATGAAACATTTAGAACATACACTTGAAACATACGTGTATTGTCATTACAGCAGGTGCAACATCCCTCTGAAACACTTGTAACATACTCTTGCAACATGCACTTTCAACGTACCACTTACTTGCTGCTTGGACGAATGGAGGCTCGTCGACGCAGAGCTCGATGCCACGGAGTGGCGCGAGGGGGGAGGGGCGATGCCATCGGGCGGGCGGCGATGCAGCCCCGGCGAGCGGCTTTGCGACCAGATGAGCGGCTGTGGGGCTCCAGGCGATAGGGTGGGCGGGTGTGGTGCCCCGCGGTGGAGGCGACTGCGTTGCCCGCGGCGAGCGTCTCCCGCACTAGGAAGGTGAGCGGCGGGCAAGCGGCACGGTGGAGTCGGCCACGGAAGACACATGCTCGCGGTGAAAGAAGGCCGCAACGGAGAGGAGTGGGGAATCGACATTTTTTTATGGAGAAGCCTGGAGCTAGCACCGTATTGGGTTCCGCAGACCCAGTGTTCCATCAAAATATTATGTGTGTGGACTCATGTTCAAGTATTGTATGCACAGAAGTTTATGAGGAAAACCATGCTGCTAGCACAACTAATGCCAAAAAGAAAGCTAGAGACTCAACACACATGCATGTATATATGTACATGCTGGAGAGAAAATTTCCAACATCATCCACGAAGAACTCCCGACCAGCAAACAAGCAGCACACATTGAATCTGTTAACTATACGTACTACACCCCTAGAATTTCCCAAGAAAAAAAAACTACTATACATAGATTAATTCACCCACACAAACTACAGACATGCAATGGCCCACAAACCCCCTTACTTGCGATACATGACTATTGACCAGGCGCGCTAGATCTTGTTGAATCACAATTACTATAGACGAAGTTCCTGTATATCATGACGACATGCATTTAACTGTACGGTCAAACTTAATGTCCGGCTTAGCGGCTAGTTTTCGTTGTAATCTGATCACATGTTCAGATGCATACACACACTGATGCATAAAAATCGCGCGAAAAGCTCAGAATTAACCAATGTGTGCGCGTGTGTCCACGGGTCAAGGGGACAAACAGACCATATATATACTGAAGCTCATCACGCACACAAATGGGGTGGCAGGAGAGAATATGGGAAAAGGGAACCTTGTCTCTAGCTATCCTCGATGAACCTGCTGCATGCTGTGATGAACTGTAATTTGTCTACATGCATGCAATCTGTTCGAATAATCGTCACTGGTAGGAACAGGACATATGTACAGTAGGAGGAACGAAGTCAGTGCAACACAGGACGGACTAGTTATCTGGATGCATGAAGAAGGAATAATTCGGGAAGGAACGACAATGCTGTGAGCTGTTGGCATGCAGAATAATTTGGGAAGGAACGATGCTCTGATTATGTCTGAACTGCAGTTGCAGGTAGCCAGGTACCGAGGTAATTCCCTCCATGGCAAACCTGAGAATATACATACATCTCGTTTTTTTGAGAGATCAAATTCTTTTAAATTTGACTGAACATATGAAAAATATTGATGTTTATAATATGTAATAAGTACTGTTAGACTAATCACGAAATATATTTCATAAAAAATTATTTTAAGATATAATTGTTGATACTATTTTTTCCATAAACATTGTCAAACTTAAAAATATTTGACTCATAGATTTGCGAATAACAAGTTCCTATTCCAAAGTATGCATGCTATAGCCGATCACTTAGGTCGTCCACAATGGGCGGCGAAGTCTCCAGCTTCCATTCTACGTGGAAGGTAGAGACGCTTCGCCAGCGACGAACAAATCGTCCGGCGATTTTCGTAGCCCGAGGATTTGCATTGTGACATGAGCGAGTGGGGCTAGCTGAAAGAGCATGAGTAGAATATATTTCTTCGGCTTCTCTCGTCCAGTTCATCTGGCGATTTCGCTAGCCTCGTTGCGGACGCCCTTAATGCAGAAAAATGGTTATAAAAATGCAGAAAGATGTTCTATTCACTGAATATAAGGAGAGCCAAATTTAGATGACATTCTGACGATGATATCCACCTCAAATCAACTTTACTATGGTAACAAAATTAGCTTCCTTAAAGGAAGTGCTTTTACATTTTACTACTTTATAAAATACTTTTTGTTACATATAATTTAGTGAACCAAGATGTACATTTAAGCGTGAATAACAGTATTGATAAGTATAAAATTAGGACATTGAGGTGTGCAGTGTGCTAGTAAGAGCTTACGCATGCATGTTCTTGTTGGTTCAATCCTAATGTGGCTCCATGTTTGACCTGTCACAGACATGCATTGGAGCTCGTGATTTAGATAGCGTGAGAATCCATCCGGCCAGCTATATGATCGGGCATAAATATAGTTGAGTTATTAATCAATACATATCATAGATCAGACTGCAAACAGGGACTTGGAACAACTCTGTTAACTACTCCATCCATTCACACATAGTATAAGGACTTGGCGCCCCTGAAACACCGAGAGTTCCTCTCCTCCTAAACTTGCAATCCCTGTCCATGGAGCACCCTCATCAATAACAAACCGGCTGTTATTATATTTGCTCCCTCTCCCTGTATCCATGCATGGCTATCTGAACTATACTTTATTGTTTATTGGGTCAAATATACCAGCAGATCTTTTCTTTGGTTCGTTCGTCAGCCTATTGGTACTAACGGAATTCACAATTTGCTTATGTCCAATATACTAGCTAGCCTATGAATCCCTCGAGCTCGAAGTGAGGGCCCGACCTGGACGGGATACAAGCTGACCAGCGGGCGGCGCTCGCACGTGCAGCTGCAACGGCGCGGCTGTGCCACAGCCAGAGTTTCAGGGCCTCCTGCCGCGCTATCGCATCCATCGACAGCGACGAATCAAGTAAAGTCCATTCTTCGCTATCGCGCGCCCTCACACATCATCAATAATTTCGATTGGCTTTGTACGTCGTGTCTACGCGTGCATGCATGCACGAACGCGCTCATCTGGCCGGGATCGCCGGCGACCTGCATCTGCATGCCAGTTAATGGCTCCGCATTCATCCATCTTTTCCGGCGACCGGCCGGCGGCGGCGCGCGCGCGCTCGGTAGGTCGACCGGCCGGCTGCTGCACAAAAGTGCACCTGAGTGTTTTTCTGTTCTTGTTGTGTAGTAATCATATGTATGTATATCCAGCTGGTTGCATATATATAGTCAAATCGATGGTGAGATCAGATGCATATGGGTACTGCTGATTACTGGGTACTCGTCTTGTGTGTGCATGCACCTGCGAGGGCAAGGCTGCAACCGTCCGGTATGGCACGGTGGCGGTGCGTCGACGTCGGCGCCGGTAGTCATGGCATTGTGCCGTACTGCCGTGCCTAGTGTTGGAGGCCAAGTTGCTCGAGGGTACAGGAGGAATCTGCACTATGCATTCCAAGCTGCTGCGGCTAGTCTAGTCAACATCTTAACACACAAGCAAGGTCGTCATGAATGCCCCTCTCCAAAAGAAACCCGAATGTACACAGGTTTTCTAAAATACTGTTAGAAATTTAGGCATTTTCACGTTAAAATTAATCCAAAAAAATAATAACAAGTTTGTGATAGCAAATATGTGCACGTGTGTGATTTTACTACTGCTCAGATTAGTAGCAAATATGTTCATAAACAACATACTGATCATAGCGAAAATGAGATTGAATTTTACCAATTTGAGAATAGAGATGTACCCTGCAGAGGTACCCATGCTCAAAGCACCGGTGGCTCCAGTCCCACTCATGGTGAGTTGCTCGAAGTCGCGGACCACAGCCGGTGCAGGAAGATGTACGCAGTGCAGTCCCTCGAACGTCCACCGGGAAGTAGACGATCCGAGGAAGAAGAAGAAGAAGACGTCTGCAATCACCAGGAAGAAGCGAGTAGTCGTGAAGACGCTCCCCAAAAACCTGATCGGCTGCACACCCGAGCAGATCTCACAGATGCAAAAGCAGTTCCGGAGGCCTACTTCTCCAACTCTCTGTGCGCGCAGAGGATCGGGACGGGGAAACTTAGAAAGCAACGCAATAGTGAGAAGTGGAAAATACTAATCGACTATCTTAGGATTTTCCAAACTAGAAACTTTCAATTCAATGATAGTTCTATTGTTGTTATGTCTTTTTTCAGGAGGATTGGTACATATATATAGGGAGGAGAACTCCATACCTCCACATCAATTAGTAATATGGTATTAATTGATGTTATACCTTCCACCTCTACTCATGAACTTAAACAATAAAGCCCATTAATGAACACATATATTGGCCCTTTAAGATTTATTAGAATTTCTTCATATGGATTTAGGGAATTTTATCCATATAAATTCTAACAATCCCCACTAGATATCAAAAGCCCAGTATAGATATTTTCTTTCTCCCATTACTATTTATATACCAGTGTTTTTTAGCAGAGACTATTAAGTTGAACATCCGCCTAGAGCTTCAAGCTACACCCATCCACAACTTGAACAATGGACTACGCCTTGAATTGCAAGTTTTGTGTGAATGAGTTTCACCTAAACTCTTTACTGATACTAGGTATACCAGATTGTGAAATGTTGTTTCAACTAGAATGAAAAAGATCATGAGACAATTATTAATTCACCAGGCCTCGTCAAATCCCAAGTCTAAACTTAATTCCTGGTCAGATACATACCACGCGCGAAGTGAGGAGCCCGCGGCAACATTTGAAACTTTTATTACTAGATTAACAGATTTATTATACTACTCGGGATAAGTAAATCATATCATAATAAATGCTATCCAGTCGTCACTCGTCAGTCAAAAACAAAACTAAGTCTATACTGTAATAAACTAAGGGCAGCATGTAGGGATTATAAGAGGAATGTGGAATATAGAAGGAATGGGAACTCTTGTATGTTCATTCCCCTGCTGATTCCCACACTGCTGGCCATGGTCAAATGACGATTTTCTTTTTCATGAAGTTAACCTTGCATGAACCACCTGTGATGCTTAAAAAGTTCATGA
Source organism: Miscanthus lutarioriparius (assembly GCA_904845875.1). Lineage (NCBI taxonomy): Eukaryota > Viridiplantae > Streptophyta > Magnoliopsida > Poales > Poaceae > Miscanthus > Miscanthus lutarioriparius. The sequence goes on along the minus strand of CAJGYO010000007.1, from coordinate 129,037,595 downwards.
ATACTAAACATTACAGATATGTTTCTGTGAATATTGCAATTTATTAGCACCTACTTAACCTTCTCTTGACAGGATATATTTGCAAAAAATCACCTTCTGAAGCCTTTTGCTGTTTTGCAGATGGAGACATTCCATTGCTCCTTCTGAGGCCATTTTCTGTGGCAGGGTTCCCTAGTCCAGAAACATCTCCCCATCTTTTCCTGTAGTACATCCAAAACCGGGCATGACCAAATGCACAACACTCACTATACGGAGCACTATATCCGCCCTTGCCTACAGGATTTTACAGCTAACTCCCATTCCCGACTGGCCATAGACCCATATAGTGCATATTTTATAGCCCAGTTTGTCTTTGCTGAGAACCAAGATTATCCCAAATAGTCCAAGCCCAACCCTCTCGACTCTTCTTTATATATAACTTCATTCTTGCAACATCACAAGCACAAGCTTTCACACTCATCTTGCATTGGCTCTCCTGCTGGTCTCTAGGCTGTGTTGTTCTTGCTTTCAAGCTGCACACAACCAAGCAAAGTCAAGGGAAGGTGTCTTTCCAAGGTATGTGCATATACATGTTTTTTCTTCGCTCAGTGAGGAACTTATATAAGGCTGAAACTTGATTTTGAGCAAGCTTCAATTCTGGTCTGATTTCTCAGGTAAAGAAGCATGCATCCAAGCTGCTCTCCACTGGCAGTGCCTCCGGGCTTCCGGTTCCACCCGACTGACGAGGAGCTACTCTACTACTACCTGAGAAAGAAGGTTGCTTATGAGCCCATAGATCTTGATGTCATAAGGGAGGTCGACCTCAACAAGCTTGAACCATGGGACCTCAAAGGTAACTCGCCAATTCATCTTATCAATCATATATACATATATCCGAATGCGATGTACTAGAAAACAAGAAGCTAATGGCTAGTGATTCACAAGATTTATTCGATTCACAAGATTTATTCATGGTGGACGATGCAGATCGGTGCAGGATTGGGACGGAGCCTCAGGATGAGTGCTATTTCTTCAGCCACAAGGACAAGAAGTATCCTACGGGGACACGAACCAACCGGGCAACAACGGCTGGGTTTTGGAAGGCAACGGGGCGGGACAAGGCCATCTTCCTCGGCAACGCTGGGAGGAGGATCGGCCTGAGGAAGACGCTGGTGTTTTACACCGGCAGGGCACCCCATGGCAAGAAGACGGACTGGATCATGCACGAGTACCGCCTCAACGATGACAACGTCGAGGTGCCGATTACGGTAAGCAGCACTAAGCGCACAACTAGCTAGTAATTCTTTGGTGCAGAGATAGCATATGGAAATTGGAAATGGTCAATGATGGTTCTTGAAACATGCATGCATGCGATGCAGGAGGATGGATGGGTGGTGTGTAGGGTTTTCAAGAAAAAGAGCATCCAGAGGGGATTCGACGACCAGCTGGGCATGGTGGCGGGCGCTGGCGATGACGACGAACTCCGTTCCTTCCACTCCCCGGGCGGCGTGACTCCGGTGGAGCAGAAGCACGGCCTCCAGCTCCGCCAGCTCATGCATGGCGGAGTCCCCGCCTTCGACCCCTCCATGCACCTTCCACACCTCACGAGTGCGGAGGGGCCTCTGGGCGCCCCGGCATTTACATCCGGCACATCGGCTGTGGCCATGAACCTGCTCGACATGGGTTGTTCTCCCCACAACATGGTGAAGATGACGACATCATGTGGCTCTGCCAGTGACATGCCGCTGAACAGCGGTGAGCGCTTCGGTGCCGCCGCCGATTGGTTGATCCTCGACAAGCTGCTGGCGTCACACCAGAACCTTGACCAATTCTTCCATTGCAAGTTCGCGGGAACAACCTTAGCAGTGTCTAACCATTATCAACAGCAGCAGATACAGCAGCACATGGAAATGAGCGCGTCTTCACTGCATAAGCTGCCTCTCCATTAACTTATTGGCTGTCAAACTGATGATATGATAAGATCTCCTCAAGTTTTCCAAGTAGCTTGATTAAACGATATGGAATTAATCTGTCCTTGGAGAAGACGGGCTCTTGTAATTTTCGTGGATCAGTTTTCCCTCTATTTTACTCGGAAGTTTTAGCAGTTCTTTGAAATGTTTATAATCATCTCCGGTATTCCCGCCGTGTGCAGCAACATATGACTGCAGCACTGGGCATTCGCTTGCGCTGAGTGGGATTCAAACACAAGACCTCTCTCATTACGCATAGATTCCTTACCAACTTAACTGCACACCACATGTGACATAGTCCCCCTGCGCTCCTACTTTTAAATTGACCCGTGAGGGACCTTTAGTCCCGGGTGGGAGACCTTTAGTCCTGGTTCGTAATACCAACCCGGACTAAAAGGTCACCCTTTAGTCCCGATTGATGTTACCAACCGGGACTAAAGGTCTCTCTAGTCCCGGGCGCAAAAAATATCGGGACTAGAGCCCATTTTAGCCTCGGATGAAAGGTCTGTTCTCTACTAGTGTCGGGTAACCCGAAATTTTCGGATAGGGTAGTTTGAAATTCGGGTAACAGAAATTGATACACGATATTGGTCCAAAAAAACACTACCCGATATTTTGGCTACCCGATAATTTAGGTTCGGATTCAAGTTTTGCCGGCCTGATCTACCCGAGATTGTGCCGTCCTTCACGCGGGGTGGTTTGCCGGTGCTGGCGCTGCTACCACCTGCGGGGTGTGTGCGCCCTGTGGTTGTGGAAGGCCGGAAGCCGAGGGGCCTGGACCTAGGGCCCGATCATGACATGTTGATTTTCATACTTATTATGAGCATAATATGCATTTTAATCTCAAATTTGGAAATCAACTCTGTCCAAAAACTGAACCAAAACTGCTCACTATTAGTTTTGGCGCATGTCCATCATAATTGACGGAGTGTCCGTCGAAACATTTGCCAAGACTGACAGTTGTCAGGTTTTGTCAGTGCACTAGCGGACTGTCCGTTATTTCAGCCCATGCAGCAGCACATAGGTGTCACTTTGTAAATCCATTTGGCCCCACACACTCACACGGCTGTCCAGCTCGTGGAGAGCAAACAACAGCCATCTCTCCCACTCACTCTCACACTCCCACTCTCTCTCTCTCTCTCTAGTTCATCTCTCTCTATTCTCTCACACGCTCAAGCAAGAAGGAGCAAGGGAGGAGGCAAAGGAGGAGAAGGAGAGGGGATTGGTGGCCAACACCAACAGCTTGGAGCCATGGACATCATCTAGAGGCCGAGAACCACAAGAGGTGGGGGTTGAAAGAGAGAGGAGCCCTCTCATCCTCACCATTTTGGAGCAAGGAGGAGAAGGAGACAAGAAGAAGGAGAACTCAAGTCACCAAGGGGAAGATCCAGCTTGTCCACCACATTGAGGGCTTGGGATCTTCATCTTGCTGCCCTTGGTAATCGTACTTGAGGCTCAATGAACAAATTCTTGCTTCACATTGCCATAAACCTAGAAATAACCAAATTAAGACCTAGAGCATGTTTGCACACAATGTAGCTAGATACACTCTATATGCTAGGAACATCCCTTATTAGCAAGGATTTGGACATGCAAATACCCTAGAGCAAGAGTTGCATTTCGAGATGTATCAAACTAGCACTGTCCACCATCTGGCGGCCTGTCTGTCCTACTTGACTGAATGTTCCGTCAATGCCACAGCACGATCAAAACACTTAGGCAGAATACTAAATAATTCCACGGAGTGTCTGTCACCACTGGTGGAGTGTCCACAAAATTATTCACAGAGACAAAGAAGTAGAAGCTATAGACCTATCCTGAAGGAGTCTCCGTCAAACCCCACGGAGAGTCCGGTAGGAATATTTTTGGAATAAATCCCAAACCTGGGAGCAGCCGGTTCGTGGCGGAGCATCTGTCGATTTTGTTGGAACGTTCCACAAGAACATCTAGCACTTAGAAAAACTAAGTACCTTATAGACTTGTCCTGACAGACTACCTGTCATATATATTTGACGGAACGTCCCGTCACCTCACCACCAAAGAGAGCATAAAACCCTAGAGGCTACAGGCTTCACTGACGGAGAGTCCGACCTCACTGGCGGAGCATTCGTCACCACTACACAGATCTGGATACCAAAAATGCCTAAGTCCGATAATGGATGGAGTGCCCGTGTATACTCACAGAGTGTCTATCTAAATATATTTTTATAACGCGAGACTAGCAAGTTTCTGTCCAACCTTGACGAAGTGTCCGTGCCTAGTGATGGAGTGTCCGTAAGGTCAAACACTCACAATTTCGCTAAGCGTGAGTCACCACGGACTGTCCGACCCTATCGATGGACCACCCATCAATACAGGCCGACAACCCATGTACACTATGCCACATACACATAGCATATATGATAAAACCATGCTCAAACAACATCAATACATATCATGTCATACCATTTACTTTATGCATTTGTACTCGTCAAACATCATACATGTATAGGTGACGAGGTTCTCGAGGAGGTTCTTGTAGAAGAGCCCTAGGAGGTAGAAGTCATTGACGAGCCACCCGAGACCACTCAAGGCAGGCCCCTATGCATCCCTGTGCTTTGCAAATTGCATAAATGAACTATGGTTATTTATTTGCATTGATATGTTACTTTATGATTAGTACCCTGTCGGGGTTATGATACCCCGGGTATCTCAAGACACCGATTAGTTAGCCACTCGGGTGGTCCAGAACAAACAAGCCAGTACAAGCCCAAGCGATCGCGACCCAACTAAGCCGCACAGACCTGGGCCAAGCGCTAGGACGGGGAGTCATCCACAACCTTCCCTCTCTCTACACGCAGCACGGCGCTGCCCGATCTCTCTTCTGACCCGACCCCTGGGAGGGACCAGGAGGGGTCGAGCTTCACCAAGTACGCATGTTCTGATAGGGATAGGCACGCCTGCTTAGTCCGCCAGGACCGAGGGGACAACCGTCTCAAAGCAGGCGCCATCCCTGCACCACGCCGTAGACAAGACAGGACCGTCGAGTGGTGATGATAGGTAAGGTGAACCACCGTCCAAATACGGCCCGACGGGACGGGCGTACGGTCCCACCCACTACGAGATGGGGCCCACAACTATGGCCTTGACTTTTGAGGCCAACCGAGCCAGTGAAGGCCACGACCCTTTAGCTTGGGATCGTGGTCTTTGGCTTCACGACCAACAAGACAATCAATGACTCGGGAGCGGCTACCTACTCCTGTATGACGCCCCTGGGAGATCATGAGACAATGACGAAGGCCACGGCGAGACCACATCGCATAGGATGGCTGACGAGCCACCACAGTGCCAACAGTGCCGCCACGATCGGCACTGTAGCACCATGTCACCCCATGCCGCGATGTGGGTACAAGACCATGACGATAGCCACGCTTGGACGTACGCTAACATCAAGACAAGACAACCTTCCTTGCAAGCCAAGATAGCTAGTGTCCCCTCCCTAAAGCTCACGAACGCTCGGTCGGAAGAACCTAACTTTTTGTATGTGGCCTGGCCCCGAACTCTATATAAGGGTAGCTAGGGCACCATTCCGAGGGGGCGGACTCTCAAGACTTCATTCAGAAGTCCCTCTCCACTCTCCTACCTCTTCCACTCTTCTTGCATACCCCATTGTAAGAACTTTAGAGCATTCAACCGAGGAACACGTACTCGATCTTTCTCTGAGACTAGATGTAGGGCTTTGGCCTGAACTAGTATAATTCCTTGTGTCTTTGGATGCTACCATCGTCTTCCTAGAGCAGCGCGACATATGTATAAATTCACTCGTCGGGTGACAAAACACCAACATACCCCCACATGAGTTCCTAATTTAGCTTTCACACAATGATGTTACCACACCACTTAAACGTTGCTTGTTTACTTTCAATTATTGATAATTCATGCTTAGTATGCTTAGACGGTAGAAGTCAGAAGATGATGTGTTTCTCATCTCTCTCGCGTGTTGTAGGGCATGTTTGTCCACTAAAGCAACATAAATAGATTATGATCTAAAACTTGATCAATGTTGAATAAATAGTGATGAATGGTCGGTGAGGGTTGGTTCATGGCAAGACAGGTGATGGTCTTGGATGATATAGCTCTCTAACCGGTTAAGGACCGTGTATACATGGTAGCAAGTCATGAACATAATCGTACAAACCACTTGTCATAAATGGGGATGACAAGCCAGGTACCTAATTGCGACCGGTCTATTCATGGATTCGGCATGAAGGTGGTGCTAGGTACATGGGATGTCATTATCCGAGGACCTCTCTAACCGTTACATGGACACCCTTGGCCGGATTGGTGAAAGGTTAAAATACCGAGGTATCCCTTATGTACCGACGGATCTTATGGGTGATATCCCTTGTCTTTGGTGGGGTTAATGTGTACCCCTCTGTAGAGTTTCTTATTGAAAGCTATAAGTTATGTACTTCTAGATATGGACTAGAGCTGAGTTGAAACAAGGACTCATGGAAGATCGAGATCCAAATGCAAATTCTTATTCCATTTAACTATTGTTATGCTTAAGCTTATTGTTCACATTTATGATTCTTCTATAAAATGTGTTTATGCAAATCAATTGTACTCCTTGCTACTATCCAAATGCATGCTCCTGTGTTTATTATATTGGGTAAGTCTTGCAGAGTATAATTGATTACTCACCTTGTGATATCTTAAGTTTTGCAGGTAGTGCTACGCCCGTACATGGCTTTTTCTATGCTCCCGAGTACTAGGAGGACCTGGATTGGTAGAGAGGCCAATGCCTCGTATTTGCATGGCCGTGGACACATTCATGCAACGTGTATCTTTTTGAAACTATGTTAAAGACTTCCGCTAGACTTTGATGTCGTTGTCTTATGTTGGTACCTTATGGTGTGATGAACTATGTTTGTGCAGCACCTCAGTGATGTAAACTTAAGTACTTGGATTTGTAATATGTTCTATCTGTGGTTGTGATGTACTCTTTTTCTAATTTAGTAGTCCATGGAAGACTATTATCTTAGGTGCTCATTTAAAAGGGAGATGATCTTGACAACTTCGCTCTTTAATATTATTATGCGTTTATATACACACGGAGAGAGAGATACAACTATAGATTAGATATAAATATATAGATAGATATAGTTGTACTTTCTCTATTCTAAATTATAAGATATTTTAGTTTTTTGAGATATGTTGCTTTTGTTATGCACTTAGATATACACTATATTTAGATGCATAATAAAAATAATGTATCTAGAAAAAACAAAGTATCTTATAATTTGGAGTAGAGGGATTATATATATATATTATCGTCCACTAATCATTTTAGCAGAGTAGAGCGCGGGTGTGCAAACAAACCGTGTCCCACCCGGTCGCACCCTTGCTTGCATTGACTTGAGACTTTGGTCAATAAAATATGCCGTGTCCGGTTTTCCCGCCTTGCCATTGACTGAGACTTCGTCAACAAGCTAATGGAGAGAGAAGGAATAAATGGAAGTTGCCTCCCACGGTCCCACCTCACTCCAAGCTATATATTACCAGCAAGGTACCAAGCTAAGCACGCAGCAGCATCCCAGTGCCAGAGAACAGCATAGCATCAAATGGCTGGTTTCATTTATGCTAAGCAGCAGACGTCCACTACTCCCACTGAAGCAGCTGCAGGTAACTAGAAAAAAAAACACTTCGATCTGTAAACTTTGTGTTTCATTCTGCACGCAGGGTGTTTAATTTGCAATAGAAATAAAAGATCGAGCAACAATATACATGGTTCCAAGAAATTGTCATTTTTTTCCTGCTTGTTAGCTAGCTATTAGTTTCTGCAGATCGAGAGATGTCGTCTCTAGATCAACTCATATAAGTGGCCTGGTAATTAAACTTCAGGTTTTCGTGGCTGGAGCTTCGCCCAGGAAGATCCACATCCATCTGTTCGGCATGTGCACGCTGGTGGTACCTGCTCTAGGGGTCTTCCTGCGCAGGCTCGACATAAAAACGAGGAAAAGCCTGTGCATTTCATCCCTGGCATCTCCAACTCCAGGCCTAGCCATCAAGTTCCGGAGGAGCAGTTTAGCTCCAAACCTACGTCTTCGCTGCCAAGGCCTGTCCCCTCTCCAGTGGGATTCATCAGGGAGGCGTTGCAGCACCAAAAGGCTGAGCCACTGAAGGAAAAAGCACGCCAAAAGGTTGCTTCGCTTATATGGAGAAAATAGGACAAAGAGAAAGGATGTTGTTGAACAATCTAAATCAGCGTTATAGGGCGTGTTTGTTTCAGTTTATAATTTCATTCTAAGTGAAAATAATCGAAAATCCCACCCAAACACCCTTGATGGTTTTCGGATTCTCTAGTAATTGATAGGCTGCTTCTCCGCCTCTCGCCCTTTGCATCTCATGGTGGCTGCTTCCCACGCTCCCCTCGGCGAGTTTGCTCGCGACGAGGGAGCTGGGCGACCTCGGGGGCAGGGAGCCAGGGACCTCGGGTGGAAGTCGATAAAGGCAAGAGACCCTCAGTGACCTCGGGTGGAAGTAGATAAAGGCAAGAGACCGTCGACAAAGGGCGAGGGACTCTCTCGAGAAGATGGTCGAGTTAGGATAGGGCCACTGAGGAAGAAGGGAAAGTTTTTTTACGCTACCTAGTACCATAACAATCAGGATTGCCAAACGCCCTTGATTTTTTATACCAGAGATTGTTTAGACCGTGACTTATAAAAGAATGATGATTGAATTATTATCGATTCTTATACAAGTGGTTCCAAACACGTCCATAGTTGTCTGTACATCAGCATAGGGAGATGGTTGGTGCATATTACATAATATCGATTATATATATGCTGCACGTGTGTGTCTTTGATTTGTTGAATTTGATGAGCTAATCGGTATATATGCGTATTGCATGCGTACATCTGCATACACGCGCACCTTGTCTGTCTTTGTGTCAAGGCAGCCGAACTGGTCAAGTGATTAGTATAGCATCTTATTCTCCTGTCTGGTAGCATATGCCAACAGGTTCAACTTTTATTCAGTTTTGTACAGAATTCGATACAAAATTGGATTCAATTCACAGGAATCGCAAGCATTCATCCAATTCACATAAGGCAACCATACCTTAGCATCAACCATAAAAGTCCAACGCACCAAGGCAAAATGCTGAGAGTTCTTGTTGTTAAGGTTCACACTCTATATATAGACTATGGTTGATATCATTCTTCCAAAACGGTTCTACGCTTCCCCACCTGGTCCACCATATATAAGTCAGATGGGGTATCTCTATATGGTAATGATACATAACCATTTATCAGAGCTGTACAACTTGTACTTCGTCCTCCTTCATCTTAAATTATAAGACATTTTCACATTTCTAGATTCATAGTCAGAGATATGGGCCAGGGTACCTGCACCGCCTGTATATGTGACCATCGCCAAGCTATCGGCTCAGCAGCCGTGGGGAAGGCCCGCGAGGGCTGACGCCATCGACTAACGTGGAGATCAAGGCAAACCAAGACAGACGTATCTGGACGATAGCTATGATCTTTCTGTTGCGCATATCATGTAACAAATTAGGAAATAATTTGTTAGCCTGATCGCCCTCTCTACAACCCCCCTCTCCTGCCTATATAAAGGAGGGTAGAGGCCTCAGGCTCAGGATCCATCTTCCACCTATTCCATCTACACGTAGTTAGGAGCAACAGCCCCTATAATTGAGCATACAAATACAAGAGCAGCCACACCACTGGAGTAAGGATTAGCGCCCACCTCGCCCCGAACCAGTATAAATCTCCGTGTCTCGTGTGCTACTATCTGATTCCGTCTACGCGATCACGTTGCTGGATATTGCCGGAGCAAAACAATCCGACAGTTGGCGCGCCAGGTAGGTGTCTTTCGTGTTCAGATTTGTTTTTGTGTTTCAGATGGAATCGTCTTCGACTTCGGCGACGAACCGTGGAAGATGCAGCCGGGCACGAGGATTGTCTTTGGCAAGCTCGACTTCATCGACCACCGGTTTGGGGACCTGCGCTTGCGGGAGCCCGAGCCGACCGAATGATAGGAGCAGTCACTCCAGATCCGTGCTTTCACCGCTGGACTAGAGAGGGCTATCGAAGGAGGACCGCTCGCCATCGCCCGTCATCTAAGACGCCACAGTCAGCTTTTCGCCGAACCTGGCCTAGAGCCTAGACCCGACGCCACTCTTTTCTTACGCAAGATCGGGGATCGAGTCCCAACAACACATGCAGCGATGACTCGCCCAACCCCGCTTCTTCAGGCTACCGCACTACCTTTCGGATCCCCTATGGAGGATTCGCAAAACCCGCGTCAGACTGATTGGGACTACAGCGATGATGACTTTGACTCGAACCTTGTCAGAGTCACCATCCATAATCTTAGCCATGGCGGCACCGTCCTTGAAAAATCGGACTACTTCAATGAAAATGATCGGCAATACGGCACCGGTGTTACCGAACTCATCAACACAGCATCATCACACCTTTCTGTCTTCGGCCTCCACATGGAGATGAGTACACAGATGTTGACGATGATGACATCATCTCGCACACACGCAGTTGCTATCTCGGTGCAAATGATTACGAGGGGAATGGGTACCTCACTCCCGAACACTCCTCCCACAATCATTTCGAGTTTGATTATGCAGCACCTTACGAGACCAGCCAACAGGCTCGGGACCATCTGCTTAATCACCACGACGTGTTAGCGGACGAGAATCAGAAACTCTGACATCAACTCCAGGAGCAGAACGCAGCCCAGGGCTGCCAGGCCCGTAATGACATTTTGCGTGCAGCTCCAGTGTTCTCTAACACCGAACAAAACTTGGCCGAGGCCATGCGAGAAGCTATGGCGATGTTGCAACCATCCATAGCAGAAGGCCAACAGGCTTTCCAAAGGATTCAAGAGCTGATAGTGTCCACTGCCGACCGCTTACCAGCATTCAGCAACACGTCTATTACCCGTAGCCCGCATACCCCAAAACTCGGGGTCTCGACCGCCACACCAATATAACAGATCTCCACACCGTAACCTCGGGCGCCGCCAGGGTCCCGTCCCGCAACTAGGTAACAATGGTGGTGGACAAGGAGGCGGAGGATGCGGTGGTGGAGGCAAAGGCATACTGCTAATGGGGAGACCACGAAGACGACGTGGTTAATGATGACTCGGGGAGTAGCTACTACTCCGACAGCGAGGGCGTCGCCCGCTGCGATCGGAGAAATCCAAGGAACCAAACCGAACCGGCACCTTGTGCCATTGAGGATGACCCGTGTGACTTAGTAGGGCCCCCCATGTTCGGATACCAGATCCGATCGGCCCCGACACCTCAAAAGTTTCGTGCTCCAAACATTGACAAATACGACGGCGAGACACGCTTTTCATGATTCAATATATTTCAATCTTCCTCACTAACTCGCCATGAAGGCAGTGTCCGCACCAGACACGCTTTTCATGATTCAATATCTTCCAATCTTCCTCACTGACTCAGCCAAGAACTGGCTAAACAACCTTCATGAAGGCACGATCAAATGATGGGCCGACTTCGAGAGGGAATTCTGTAACCACTTCGAGGGAGCTTATACTAAGCCGGGCACTTTGTGTAACCTCATAGGATGCAAACACAAGACTGGCGAGAGCCTTCGCGACTACATCAAGTGCTTTACACAGCGTAAGAACAAGGTCAAGGATGTCCCCGATGCTAGCATCGTCACTGCCTTCACTGCAGGCATCGACAGCGAGCCCCTCATTTGGGACATTGGGCGAAGGAAGGACATCAGCCTTCGCGACATGTTCTCCTTAGCCCACGAGCACGCTGATGGTGAAGATTGCTTCAACGTGAACAATGGCAAATATAAGTCATGGGTCACCGACGAGGCAGACCAATCCTCACTAATGAACAAGGATCGTAAGTAGAGAGGTGAGCTCATGGCCAACGCCAAAAAACAAGATGACAACAAGCCCAAGCAAAGTCGTGGAGGTTGTGGAAAATTCAACGAGATCATGAACTAGATGTGTCAAAACCATGGCTTCCCGGTGAATCACCTGGCCAGGGACTGTCAGACTTACAAACGTGAGATCGTTCAAGCCAGCAAGAACAAGATGAAGGGCGGCCACCCAAAGAAGGGGAAAGACTGTGCCAATGAAGATGACAAGGACGGCTACCCCAACATTGAGCGTGTCATGATCATCTTTGGAGGCCCATAGGCCTATGAGGACCACCATCGCAAAAAGGTAACCTGACGTCTCATCTTTGCCATTGCCGTTGTAGTTCCTATTTATTTAAGATGGTTGAGCGCCCGATTACCTTCAATAGGGATGACCACCCCGATCACGTTATCGAGGCCAGTCGATTCCCTCTGTTGGTCAGCAAAGTCATAGGAGGCGTAAACATGATGAAAGTCCTCATGCATGGAGGAAGTGGCCTAAACATCCTTTACAAGGGTGTGTTCGAAAGGCTAAATATTGAGGCCAACAAACTGTGCCCCTCACATTCTCCGTTCCATGGAATTGTCCCTAGGTGACGGGTTATGCCCCTCGGCACGATCACTCTATCTATCATTTTGGTGACTTGGTACACTACCGCAAGGAGACACTCTCCTTTGAAGTCGTAGACTTCGAGGGTCCTTACCATGCCATCCTTGGGAGACCCTGTTATGCCAAATTCATGGCAATCCCCTAGCTATGCCTACCTCAAACTCAAAATGCCAAGCCCACGTGGTGTCATCACCATCGCGGGTAGTTTTCAAGATGCGTACGAGTACGAAAGGCTGGCTGTCGAACAAGCCCAACAGGACCTGATTCTAGATGAGTCGAAAACCATTGATGAGGCTAAACAAGAGGCAGGCTCTAGAACACCCAGATGACGCTCGCCCTGGTCTCCAGAGCATTGGCTCAAACTAGAAACCCCGGACAGCATCTTACCTCCTGACTATACGGTTTCAGCTTCGCCGGCTACTCCAGTGCCCTCAGAGGCACCTGACTTGCCAGAAGAAGCAAAGCCAGAAGAAGGGAAAGATGACTCAGCCATCAAAGATGACCTCGTAACCGAGGCCTAGAGCACCAACGATGCCTGCAACAATAAAACCTCGAATCAACCTCGAGCAGAGGAGGGTCAAAGACAACAAGGTGAGCTTTGCCAACGCACTAATCGTCTTCTCCCTACCCTTTTAAAAAAATGATAGTTGCTAGAAACAAAAGGGTCCCACGCTCTAGATAACTTAGGAAATACTTTCTTAGAGTTGGCCGGGGGCTACGCCCTAAGTACTATGCAACGATGCATTACCACCCGAGCAAAGTCATATTGGCCAATCGACACTTAGCTTGATGAGCTTGGGGGCTGCATGCAAGAGAAGAGCGTGTCTGGTGTAACACCCCTGGTGTTAAGCAACACTAAAACCTGGTCATGATCATCATCTTGCATAGTGAGCATCCATATTAGCTAACCATGTTTGCATTCACCAAAATCAAGGTTAATTGTAGCTAAGCAATGCATAAGTATGTTGTGGTGTGTCGAACCAAAAATCTTCTCAAGATCCTTCGTGATCTTTTACTTTTAAATTTCACCCGAAATACTTGGAGTTGTGCCCTATTTAACTTTGAGGTGTAAAGTGTGTGGTTTACACTAGTGTCAAGTGTGGGGAATGAATTCAAGTCCAACCAACTAAAATGTGAACTCCATATTTGAATTTGAAATTTAATTTCAACACATGGTCATTAGTGGTTAAGCATTGAAATTCAAATTTGAATTCAATTTTGGAGGAATTATTAAAATGAATTTCTCAAATAAACTTGCTTCAACCATTGTATCATTGATTGGTACAAAGATTGTACTAACCAATGGTGGTTTTGGTTGAGATGTTTGTCAACTAATTAATCACTAATTAATTCCCTAAGATAGATAATCAAATCAAATTTTGCAAAACCTAACTGAATTTCCAAAGTCAGTTTCAAAGTACTCTTGTTCCTCATCTTGTATCTCTCAATCCATTGACATTTAGAGTTTGATTCCTAAAGCAAAGTTGAAGCCTGCACCAAGATGAACAAGTTTTGTTAAGGAAGATCATCAAGTGTCTGATTGGAATCTGGAGAAAAGGAGATAAGGAGTTTTAGGTGGTACTGTTCATCACCGGCAACCTGCCCACTGTCTCCTCCACCGATGAGCCGCCGCCCTTCCTCACATGGACACGTAGCTGCTTGCCACTAAAGCCTAAGCAGCTGCTGGCAAGCCGCAGCACCTCGCTCCAATCCTCTTAAGCAGCCCCGCCACCTTGCTCGTCCTTCTCCTCTCTCTGCTGCCACCATTGAGCTTACTCCCGCCAGCCAAAAATTCCTCGCCACCAGTCACCCACCGCCCGATTGCTCTTGCAGTCAAGTCTGCCTCACCCTTGCACTCTTGCTGAGCCCACTCATAGCGCCTCACTCTGCCGGAGTTGCATGCGCCGCCGCTTCTCGCCGCGGTAGCTCGTTAGCGCCACCGCACACCCTCCACCATGGCCAGCTCGCTCTGGTGAGCCGCTTGTTCAACCATCTATAGTTCTAAGCTCTCCTTGATGCTGTGATGCTAGTATGCTTGACCATTGATCATGTCTTGGCTAGGGTTCGCCAGAACGCTGCCCTTGTCACCGGTCCACGCCGCCACCATCGCCATCACCGTCATCAAGCTAGCCCCGGCTTGACTCAGACTCAACCAGCTAGCCATCAAAGTCGTGGTGAGCACCCTAGAGCTATTTGTGTCATCAATTTGATCTCTACCGCGTTGTCATCATCGAAACACATAGCGCCAATGTGTTCTGCTCAGCCGAGCCACCATGGCTACGGACGAACGTGTTGTTGACCCTAACTCGTTCGATTAGCTGTAGCATCGAGTTCGCGCAAGTGCAGGGAGTACGTAGGTGACCCCGTCGTTGCTAACCCCATCGCCGGCCATGTCCGTCATGCCAGAGCGCTGCCATGCCGCCATGGGCGACATCGTGCTCGCCATGATGCTTTTGCCACCTGTTTAAGTCCCTAGGTAGGTGCGCTAGTTCGAGAGGGTTGCGCCGGTACCTTCGCCACCGCCGGCGAGCAATTGTCGGTTAACCGACCGGTCACCACGGTCAACGTGGAAGCACTATGTGCTTACTGGGGGACCCACCTATCAGCCGCTATGTCTGGCAAGGGTGTGAGTGAAAAATGAATTTTAGTTTCTTTTTTATTTTCACAAATGTTTAAATTGTGTAAATTATTGTTTAATTCATAGAAAAATATAGACGTGTGATAAAATTATGAAAATTTTTGTGTAGCCTTGTTAACATATACTATACCTAGGAAAAATATGAGTTGATCATTTTCAGTACTTTTGCTATGATTAAAATTTACCTTCCATGATTTTTATAGGTTAAACTAAATATCTTTTAATCATGCAACTTTTTGTATAAATATTATGTGCAATAACCTAGCTTCACAAAAAGTTTGGTGCTGTTTTGATAATTTTAGTTATCCACTTAATTACATGCCTTTAATTAAGTAATTATTTAATGCTAAAATAATTAGGATAAATCCTAAAATAACTTGAGTGTACTTTTGGATTGACTATAGACCTCATGACACAAAACACCTTTGATTTTCCTTGGCAAGTTAATTACTTGTTTGTGAGCTCATAATCAACTTGTTAATAATAATAACTAATATTGCTTTGTGAGTAATTAACCAAACTTGACCGCGAAGGAAAGTTGTATTCAAGTTAGTTAGTTTTGTTTAGTTATCTTAATCCATGCTTAACATCTCATCATTCTAAAGCATGCATGTTTACTTACGTTTAGTAATCGGGAGTGGAAGTCCATTGTTGAGCAAGTCCCCGAAGTGGATTTCTTATATGTGGATTTGGTTATCTTATCTATGGTTTCCTAAAGTGCCTGACAACCCTAACTCCGTAGGCAAGCCCCGAAGCATAACCCCTTTCCTTGTGTTTTATAAACATTATTCACTTAAGTCTTTTGGTTGATGCATTTAAGTAAAATAGGAGTTGTTTGATTACCATCTGTTGCATGCCTACCTTGATATTTCCATACCTATCCTTGTCACCCTGTTTATAATAGTAGGTTAATGATGTTTAGTTATGCTTAGTAATTAAAAGTTGAGCAACAAGTTGGTTTACAATGTTTTCCCTAAGGAATGCCCTATGGCTTAATAATGATCATGAATTTAAAATGAGACCGGGCGGACTCTTTGCTTGCATCAAGTTTGAGTCTTGACGTAGTGCCCCGCCTATGTCGATTAAGGGCCATTCATTGTAGGCTTGTTATGTGTTCAAGACTTTGTAGTACTGGCCACATACACCGAGTAAGCTCGATACCTTGGCTATTCCATTATGTGAAAAGACAACTGCGCACTAGGAGTGGGAGATGGCGAGAGTAGCGTGTACCCATCTTGTGAATCCATTTGGGACGGCGCAGGGAGGTGGAGTACTGTATTCTCAGGTAGCTGAAAGCTCTAGTTTGATTTTGGTGAATTGATGAAACCCTAAGTGCTAACCTAGTTTATCAAGTGATCATGATATAGGTAGCACACTCCAAGTGGTGAAGCAAATGAAGATCATGCATGATGATGGTGATGCCATGATGATGATCAAGTGCTTGGACTTGAAAAGAAGAAAGAGAAAAACAAAAGGCTCAAGGCAAAGGTATAAATGATAGGAGCCATTTTGTTTTGGTGATCGAGACACTTAGTGAGTGTGATCACATTTAGGATCGATAGCCATACTATTAAGAGGGGTGAAACTCATATCGGAATGCGGTTATCAAAGTGCCACTAGATGCTCTAACTCATTGCATATGCATTTAGGATCTAGTGGAGTGCTAACACCCTATAAAATGTTTGTAAAAATATGCTAACACATGTGCACAAGCTGATACACTTGGTGGTTGACACATTTGAGCAAGGGTAAGGAACTTCACCGACGGAGTGTCCGACGGTGCCACCGGTGCCCTATACAGAAAAGACGAATGTCACTATAAGTGACTGGACGCTGGTCTCGGTAGGACCGGCGCGTCCAGTCAGAAGAAACAGCGAAGACGCTAGCGTCGGTCTCTGACTGGACGCTAGGTCACGTAGTGACCAGATGTTGGAGGGTTGCATCCGGTCCTGCTGATGTGGCAGCGCATAGAGGAGACGTCGAGTGACCAGACGCTGGGTGAGTCCGGTCGAGCAAGACCGAACGCATCCGGTCGTGAAAAGTCATCTCTGGATGCTTATTGGAAACGACCGGATCTGGGGTTCAGCATCCGATCACTTTGAGCTGCTGCGTCCGATCATCACTTGACCGTTGAGATCGGGTGATCAACATTTGAAGAGAGGGGACACGTGGCACGCATCGCATGACCGGACGCTGAGGTCCAGTGTCCGGTCGATATGACTGGAGCGTTCGGTCACCCCGCATTGTGCCCAGTGAAGGGGTACAATGGCTCTATTTCATGGGGGCTTCTATTTAAGCCCCATGGCTGGCTCAAGCTCACTCTCTTGGCCATTTGCATTGACAAAGCAACCTTGTGAGCTTAGCTAAAGCCCTCCCACTCATCTCCATCATTGATTCATCATCTTTGTGAGATTGGGAGAGAATCCAAGTGCATTGCTTGAGTGTTTGCATCTAGAGGCACTTGGTGTTCGTGTTTCATTGCGGGATTCACTTGTTACTCTTGGTGGTTGCCACCACCTAGATGGCTTGGAGCAGCGAGGATCATTGAGCGGAGGTTGGTGATTATCTCCGGCTCCGATCGTGGTGATTGTGAGGGGTTCTTGACCTTTCCCGGTGGAGAGCCAAAAGGTACTCTAATGAATTGCTCGTGGCTTATGTGATCCTCATCTTGTGTTGGTTGTGCGGCACCCTATTGAGGGTTTGGCGTGTGATGCCAATTAGCGGGTGAACCTCCAAGTGAGTGAATCGCCACAACGAGGAGTAGCTTGCCGGCAAGCAAGTGAACCTCGGTAAAAAATCATTGTGTTCATCATTTGATTCCGAGGTGATTGTTCTTCATTGATATTAATTCTTGTGATTGATTGGTTCACTCCTCGACACGGCGGTATAACTATCTTGCTCTCTCTCTCTTTACATTACCGCAAACTAGTTATCAAGCTCTTTAGTATAGCTAGTTGTGAGAGCTTGTTAGTTTGGTTAGTGTGGTTCTTTAGTTAGTCTTTGAGAGCACACTAACTTAGTGTAGTGACATAGCTATTGTGTGGATAGAAACTACATCAATTAGAACTATGGTAGGTGGCTTGTATTTTTAGTAGGCTAGCGCAACACTTGCTTCACCTCATAATTGTCTAACCGGTTTGTTAAGTGTTGTTGTAGAAATTTTTAATAGGCTATTCACCCCCCTCTAGCCATTAGGACCTTTCAGTAGCGCAAACCAGTTCATGTTCTAGAGGATTCGAGTGAGGGTTAATATACATAGGTCCGGGACCTGCGTATGTCGTGTGGTAAGGAAACACCAGCTGGTCCAAATCGATTTGAATCACCGCTGCTTCTCGGAGAAGAAGACTCGATCCTCTGCCCTGCATCATAGTTAATAAATGAAACAATGATACTGGTGATCATGTGATGTGATGATTAAAGAAGTGGTTGCTTTAGATCAGGTGCAAACTGGAGACTGATAATGATTTAAATTGAGCTAAAACCTTGAAAGTAAGGATCAACCTTTAGTAAGCTTTTTTGCAAAAGATAATCTTGATTCTTGCTTTAGACTTACCTTGATTCCCCTTAAGCCTACATATCCTTGGAGTCTTTCCCTTTCATCGGTTAAGTATTGTTGAGTACCTTTATACTCAGGGTTTGTTAACCCTTGTTGTAGGAGGAGAGCCAGCAGTAGAGAAGTTTGTTGTGCACCCTTGGACAGGGTGAATCTCTCTTGGGTGTTACTAGTGGTTCCTATCATGCTACCCTACTGCCTAGTTGGCTATAACTTATGAATTGTAATAACTTAATGAATGATTTGTAAACTTATGGTTAGTAAGACTTCCGTTGTTTATTCTGATGTAATATATTTTTATAAACTATTGTGATATTGCAATGTCTTCTGTAATGTATCCTACTCGGAAAGAAAAAGTGGATGATTCGGGTTTCCCAAGGACACTCGACAGACTACCAGTATTGTGTGGCTTATGTGTGTTACAACCAGAAGTCTATGAGACAATGACAGGCACATGTGGGCCATATAATTTGGGTGGTTCTGCCACATCAGGATAGTTGTTGTGGTTTGTTCGGTCTCAACACTCGGGTATGTTAAACTAACCTACCCGAGCGCTCGAGGGCTACTACTATCACCACACACAAGAGGGTTTGCATCAATACTACTAGTCTGCAAATCGTGAGTTTATTCAGACAACTTTTATAGAGGGGTGGACCAACAAGGGCTCAACCCCAACGAGGGGTGTCCTTGATGACTCGCTCCATGTTTACAACCATAGCGATGGTGCTGGTGGCGGCACCAAAGTCGACAATCAGTTGGCTAACGTCGACATTCTCGGGTACCTCCGCTCTCGACGGGAACCTAGGCGCCACCGTATGCAGGTCCACTTCTGGCTGAAGGTGAAGGTGGGAGGCGGCGAGGGCTGCTATAGCCCCTTGGTGCACGCCATGCGCCATCACCTCCCTGATCCATGGTGGAAGCCCAAGAGCCTGCTGGTGGAAGGTTGACCCCACCGACCGAATCAGTTCAATAGCGACGCTCACCGCCTCCTCCAACACCATGTATCAGTTGTTATTAACTCATGCCATGGTGGCACTGCCACACGCCTAGGCGGCCAACTCATCTCGTAGATGAGCCATCTCCGCCAACTTGCCAGCCAACTTTTCATTGGCCCGATGAAGATTCAGTGCTTTGGCCTACATAGCATCCACCTGCTCCTGCACTGCTCAAGAACACAAAGATTCATCACCTAGGGCAAGAGTAATCCTGCAATGGAAGCGATGAAGACAAAGATCAGCTCACTAGCAAGCTCGGCATGGGCCGCCGCGTCCGTAGCCTTGGCCTCGACCGCCTCCCCATCAGCGACGACCGAGCGCGGTCTCCGCCACCGAAAGACATGCCTTCAACCGCTCCACCTCTCGACATCCATCTTGAAGGGCTTGATCAACCACAGCCTAACTCCCTAGTCACAGCGTGGATATCCTAGCCCACACCTTTAGGCCCTTCATTATTAGAGGAGGAAGATACAGATCCAATGGTGGCACAGGATGTGCCACTAGAGGATGTGATGACGACAAGGCATCCCAAACGGCAGCCGACCGTGGCACCGAGCACGCCTAGGAGAAACCACTACATCAATAAATGTGTTAGATCCCTCCAAGATAAAGCCAATGACAGATCCATTCTTCCTCGAACCCTAGTAGGCCTAGACGGAAGGCCCGAGGACAGGGGGCACACGCCTCTTGGCTGACCCTCCTTCTCTGAGTCCTCCCGTGCATGCTTCTCTCTAGCCATGGTGAAAGCTCTAGTTTGGTTTTGGTTAATTGATGAAACCCTAAGTGCTAACCTAGTTTATCAAAGTGATTATGAGATAGGTAGCACTACTCCAAGTGATGAAGCAATGGCAAAGATCATGACGATGGTGATGGCATGGTGATGATCAAATGCTTGAACTTGGAAAAGAAGAAAGAGAAAGACAAAAGGCTCAAGACAAAGGTATAAATAGTATGAGCCATTTTGTTTCGGTGACCAAGACACTTAGAGAGTGTGATCATATTTAGGTTAGATAGCCGTACTATTAAGAGGGGTGAAACTCGTATTGAAATGCGGTTATCAAAGTGCCACTAGATACTCTAACTCATTGCATATGCATTTAGAATCTAGTGGAGTGCTAACACATGTGCACAAGGTGATACACTTGGTGGTTGGCACATTTGAGCAAGGGTTAGAAACTTCACCGGTGGAGTGTCCGCCCGTAGAGTGTGGACAGTCCGACGGTGCCACCGGCGCCCTATACATAAAAGACAAGGGTTCACAGAGTGACCGGACGCTGGTGGTGCAGTGACCGGACGCTGGGGTCCTGCGTCCGGTCAGTAGCAGCAGTGAACACGCGTCTCGGTCATGTGACCGGACGCTGGCGTGAAGAGTGACCGGACGCTCACGGTCCTGAGTCCGATCAATGCTGACGGACGCTGGCGTGGTGGCGAATGGAACCTTACTGGAAACGACCGAACGCTGAGGTCCAGCGCCCGGTCACTTCGCAGCAGCGCGTCCGGTCATCACTTAACCGTTGGGATCAGGCGCTCAATATTTGAAGAGAGGGGACACGTGGCGTGCATCGCGTGACCGGACGCTGAGGTCCAGCGTCCGGTCAATCTGACCGGAGCGTCCGGTCGACCCGTATTCAGTGCAGTGAGGAGCCCAACGGCTCTATTTCGTGGGGGCTTCTATTTAAGCCCCATGGCCAGCTCAAGCTCACTCTCTTAGCCATTTGCATTGACATAGCAACCTTGTGAGCTTAGCTAAAGCCCTCCCACTCATCTCCATCATTGATTCATCATCATTGTGAGATTGGGAGAGAATCCAAGTGCATTGCTTGAGTGATTGCATCTAGAGGTACTTGGTGTTCGTGTTTTGCTGCGAGATTCACTTGTTGCTCTTGGTGGTTGCCACCACCTAGACGGCTTGGTGCAGCGGAGGAGGATTGGCATGAGTCGGTGATTGTTTGTGGTCATCTCCAGTGATTGTGAGGGGATTTGTACCTTCCCCGGCGGAGCGCCAAAAGGTAACTCTAGTGGATTGCTCGTGTCATTGAGTTACCTCACTTGTGGGTAGGTTCTTGCGGTGTCCAAATTGTGTGGACGAGGTTTGTGCAACACCTCTTAGCCGCCGAACCACCAAGTGTTGGTCGACACAACGGGGACGTAGCGTGTTGGCAAGCACGTGAACCTCGGGAGAAAATTGGTTGTCTCTTGCTATTTGGTATTCTCCCGGTGATTGATTTAATATTCACCTTGTGATTGGTTCACTCCTCTACATGGTAGTATAATCACCCTACTCACTCATTTATATTCTTGCAAACTAGTTGTGGCAAGCTCTTTAGTATAATTAGAATTGAGAGCTTGCTTTGTTATTTTAAGTTCATCTAGTGGAGCTCTTTAGAGTAGCAAGATTGAGAGCTCTTAGTGGGTAGTAACATTGCAAGTTGTGTGCCTAGTAATCATTGCAACTAGAATTGTTGGATAGGTGGCTTGCAACCCTTGTAGAGCTAGAGCAAGTTTGCATTTCGCTATTTGTTATACTAATCAAATTGCTCTAGTTGATTTGTAGATTTTTAAATAGGCTATTCACCCCCCCCCTCTAGCCATATTAGGACCTTTCACATGGGCAGTGAACAAGATCTGAGGACAGCAAGAGACGCTACGAACAAAAGAAGGTGAGTGTGCAAAGGCTACTATGCAAGAGTACTAACTCCCCATTTCCCCCTCCCTCTGTTTCATAGGTAGGGGACATGCACGGTTATTGGAAACCCAACAGTCTCCTCGGGCGAGAGCGGGAGTTAAGGACATGCCACGTCCCCACGATCTCTAAGAGGCTCATCCTCCGAGAAACACGTGTGCGGAAACGAGCTGCCGAAACCAACACATTCGCTTCATTGAGAAGGAACCCATCCACGCAACCACAGAGGCCATGAGACCTAATGTTCTAGAACCCGATGTACCATCACCCGAGCCGGTGCAGGCGACTGATCTGATACTCAGATCATATACTCGGCCTGACTCACCATCGCAGTAGGTGTAAGCGGTAGTGACTCATTCACTATCGACCCTGCCCCTACTGGAGTCAGGGGGTATTTGGCAGGGTCACCAGTCTGACCCTAAAACCTTTGACAATCTGTGTCACGTAAATCTCCCAATGCCCAGATGAGCTCAAAGTACCTTATTTTAGCGGATGTGTGTCCCTTGTGGGAAATCGAAAAACTAGTTGGCCCATGGTTGTAACCAAAGTACGAGCTCAAGGAATCTGGAAAAAGAGTTTTATGACGTGCCCCCGTTGGTCTGGCTTTTTCCTACTGCTTCCTTTTAGTGATAGGGGATGTTCACTCATTCTACCCGTTACCAGCTCGAAGAGTAATATGCGCAACCGCCCACAGCTGCTCACGCGTTCGTTACTCGCCCACGGCAGTTCTCAGCCCAAGATGCTGTTATATTGGCCTCAGGGCTCTGAGACAATGACCTCACTCTTCCCACTAATGAGGCTCATGAAAATTCAAGATCTATTGCTTAACAGGTCTCAAAGAAAAATGTGACGCCCTTAGTGCTGTTAACCAATGATCCGAATTGGGTCGCCCAAAAACCAACTGGCTTAGTGACGCGCGAGCGGTGGAGGTGCACCTACCCCATCCTCATTATTGTTCTATGACTAGGACTTAATGATGCGCAACCACTAATTTACACGCTGAAATACGTCGGGAACCAACTTCCCGAGTACAGCGGTGTTTTCACCCTAACATAGGTGCCTACGGACGTCCTGGAAGCCATGCTTCCAGTCATCGGGTACCACCACCCGAATGAGACGTTGACAACGTCCCGAGGGCTACGCTCAGGAAACTACGTTTCCCGATATACGGTGTACCACCTGAGCCAGGCGCTTACGGCTACCAGGGAACTACGTTCCTTGATGTACGATGTACCACCGCCCCACTCGATACTTGAAGAAGATTCTCGCTATGCGAGAAATGCTATTGGTACTCGAATGGCAACATAGTGACTCACCAATACTTGGGAATATCTAAATGTACTGCTCAGAACTTCGACGCCCGAAGATGCTCACTGGTACTTACAGTACGTAGAACTTGCAGGGGAAATTGCGACGTCCCGAGGGCTAGAGCTATGTGCTGGCTTATCATTAAGTCCTTCGGGGCTACTATTAGAGATGTGAGCTAGGGGTACCTGCACCGCCCATATATGTGACCATCGCCAAGCTATCGGCCCAGCAGCCGTCAAGGGGAAGGCCCGCAAGGGCTGGCACCATCGACCAACATGGAGATCAAGGCAAACCAAGGCAGGCGTATCTGGATGATAGCTAGGATCTTTCTGTTGCGCATATCATGTAACAAACAAGGAAATAATCTATTAGCCTGATCGCCCTCTCTGTAACCCTACCTCTCCTACCTATATAAAGGAGGGTAGGACCTTGGGCTCGGGATCCATCTTCCACCTATCCCATCTACACGTAGCTAGGAGCAATAGCCCCTGTAATTGAGCATATGAATACAAGAGGAGCCACACCACTGAAGTAGGGATTAGCGCGCACCACACCCTAAACCGGTATAAATCTTCGTGTCGCGTGTGCTACTATCTGATTCCATCTACGCGATCATGTTGCTGGACATTGCCGGAGCAAAACAATCCAACACATAGCTTTCACTAAGCCTAAGCATATAGCAAAACATCAATTGGATGGTCTAACTATAGCCTAAACACTTCACAAAGCACTATGCTAATTACCTAATATTTCCTTAAGCACTTCTGGCGGCTAGAGCATTTAAAATGAGCCTCAACTTGCTAGCAACTTTCCTCAGATCCAACAATTCTCAAATGGCCCGCTTTTGACGGGGTATATATAGTCTCTCCCCCAAAAATGTTAAATGTGTGAACGATCCCTAAACTTGCCAAGGGGTACCACTTAGGTCCATGAAACTTTGAAAACACAACTCACCAACAGACATTTGGTAAAATAACTGGCTGATCTAAGGTTGTTGGCCTCTTGGGTCCCTAGCCGAGATTAAGGCAAATGGCCTAGCTAAAGGCTCATGGCCTCTACAAAAAGAGCTCATCTTCTCCATCGGGCACCTTCCATCTCTCTTCTGTCTCAACAGCCTCATCCACCCTAGGTACTAACTACTTCACCCGACCACCTCCTGAGCTCGCCTGACCATGCATTGCCCACCGCCCGATTCTACCCCAACCTGTACGTGACTCTGCACCAAGCACTTCAATGACCCCACCGTGGCTACTCCACTCTGGTCTGCCCCCGCAATTCAGATAGTTGAGAGTGGTTTCATCCTCAGCGCTTTGGTGACTCGAGGGTAGTTACTTTGGCATCTAGGGCTCATGGTTTCTCCTTCATTTCTTCCACAATTCCTGATTTGTTTCCTTCTCCTAGGAGGGGATCCAGTGTTCTCCTTCATCGATCATCTCATGTCCATTGTCTTGTGTTTCCTGTTTGGAGCTGTCACCCATAGAAAAATCTTGCTAGCCCTCAAAGCCATAGTCGCTGACTCATGCTTGTTGTGGGGTGCTACGTTTGGAGGATTGGTGGGGATGGATGATGTGGAAGGTCTTCTGGGCTGGATGCAGTTTACAGATGCAGAGAGGAAGAGCGTGCGGTTCAGCGTAGGGGGCAGTTCAAGGATGAAGGTCGAGGTGATGAAAGATCAGGCGGTGGTGAAGGTGTTGTCGGAGAAACACATTCCAACATTTGCCCTAGAGCAGGAGTTGGGGAGAGTTTGGTGCCTTCTCAGGGGGGATCGAGTGCAATGGCCTAGGCCAGAACCATTTTCTCATCCCTTTCCACCAGTCATTGGGGAAGAGGAGAGCCATGGATGATAGTCCGTGGATGGTTGGGAGAGATTTGAGGGATCTGGTGGTGGTGGCAGAATATGATCCCGCCAAAACTCTAAAAGAATTTGAATTCAACTCCATTCCCATTTGGGTTAGGGTGTCAAAACTACCTTTGGGGATGTTGGACAAGGAAGTTGGGAGGATCATCGGAGGATAGATAGGGCGGGTGCTGAATGTTGATCTGGGAGAAAACTCTAGAGTTACAGGATGCTTCATCAGGGTGAAGGTTTGCATAGACATCAAAAAGCCATTGATGAGAGGGGTTACTGTCTTTGGTGAGTTGAAGGGGATAGATTGGTGGTGCCTGTTGGTATTTGTTAACACAAATAGAGAAATCTACAAGCGCACGTGATACCACTGTAGCTTTCACCCGGAGTATTCCTAGGTACCGATTTCCACGGGAACATGAAGTGTACTAGAAAGGATCAAGGTTGTCCAAGGATAAAGTGTTTTTGTGGGAAGAGAAGGGTTTTCTAAGGTTTTCCCAAAATAACTAGATAACAAAGGTTCAAGCTTAATTACTAAACTCACTTACTTCAGAGCAACAATACCTTTCCGATCCTCGAAAAGACTAGGAAGGGGTGATCGGGGTCAGGCTACCAAAAAAGCTCTACGAAAATACCCATTCGAACATGGTGGATTACAAAGGCCTGGTCAGAGCTATCACCTCTGGGGCTACCACAACTATCCGAGGGATTGGGCACAAACTCAGGTAAACACTAGACTAGACACCACGTCTACGCTAACGATTACTACTCTAGCCTAAATTCTTAGACTAGAGCACTCAGTCGAGCGGAGTTCCCATAAGCAAGCAAAGCAACAACTAAACTTAGTTAAGTATTATGCTTGAAAATACCAAAAGAAAACTTGGATATTACTCAAGTTGAGTCGGCTCCATAGAGGTATAAAGTTGAGGAGGACCCGACAAACCCGGCTCCTCCTTCGCTCTATTCCTCTCCTCTCTTACTCTTTTTCTCTATTACAACTAGGTGTGAAGCATCTAGAGGGACACTACTACAAAATGTTCAAAGATGAAGCTCAAGGTAGGTGTGTGTTTGAGAGGAGGCTCTCCCCCTTTATTTATACAAGCTTGAAGGCGGTGTGGAGAACTATTTTTGGTGTGAGTACATGCTCCACCGCCACTTGCATGCCCTCATGCCACCGCCTGTCGAAGGGGTGGCCGAGAGGCGCCGGTGGGGGGTCAGGCGACCATAGGGGTTGGTCGCCCCCTGACCAAGTCCCCTCATCACCACCTTCGCATGGCGAGCTATGGGCTAGACATGGTTCGCTCCTCCATGGGTTTTTCGTCCGAATGAGTTGAGTTGATGGGTGTCTTTATTGTTCCTTTGCGCAAATCAGCGTCGGAAAGTGCCTTTCGGTGAAATTTTCCATGCATTTATGTTTGTCCTGCAAAACAAATGAGGGCACCAAAACTCGTGGAACTTGTTAGATAAAATAATATTTGTGATGATGTAGCCTGAAATGTTATCATTTTAATGCACTTTGGCAGGCAAAATATTTGAGTTAAGGACCGCCAACAAGCTCCCCCACTCTTAGATCTTTGCTCGGCCCTGAGCAAAGGTTAGGATAAAGTAAACATAAACATGGCAGTTCAAGATATGAGACTAGCATAACAATTATTCCAAAAATATACCTCGTACTTGTGGGATATGTGGAGAAATGGAACGGCTCTGAAACAAAGTTATCTCTTCCCATTTTCACATCTTAGTCACTTGGAGTTTTTGTAACCTTTTGAAAATAAAACATAGTTCACATGTACTCCTCGAATGGTACTCTCAAATCGCTTCAATGGTGTTTGGTTCCTCACCAAGGCATATCATAGCAATGCCTTTTTTCTTCCTACTTCTAAAAAGCTTATATGGAGCTTGGGTAGGAAAAAGTATGAAGGCATACTTGCATTGTGTATTTTGCCAAGTCAAACAATGGATCCAAGGACAAAGATGTCATACAATCAAATCAAGATGTGCATGTGTGTGGAACATTAGGTGGATATATAGTGTGGCTAACCTAATTCTACTATGCTTTTTAAAACACATTTCTCTCTTTATTGGGACTTGGAAAATTTTGTGAGAACTTGGGCTATCTTTATTTCATCATTCTTTTCTTCTTTTCATCTCTTTTTCTTTTTCTTTATTTTTCTTTTTTTTTTTTCTCTTCTTTTTCTTTTTGATGATAGCATCATGCCTCTTTTTTGCAACAAAACTTTTGAGAGAGATATCAACAAGGATTTAGAGCATTTATTTTGATGGAACCTAACAAACATATTTTCGTTCACTCCCACTGTAGG
This sequence comes from Miscanthus lutarioriparius, assembly GCA_904845875.1. Lineage (NCBI taxonomy): Eukaryota > Viridiplantae > Streptophyta > Magnoliopsida > Poales > Poaceae > Miscanthus > Miscanthus lutarioriparius. The sequence continues at coordinate 129,009,772 of CAJGYO010000007.1, read as the reverse complement.
AGTCTAACATTTTTTGATGGATCTGGGTGGAAGGCATGTTTTTGTGCCTACTCCCAGTGTAGGAGTAGTGCTTATATTTGGTGGCATGTACGTGATCTTGATTTTAAAAGCATGATAACTTTCTCAACATGGGTCAAGAAAGTTTGACAAAGCTCAACACAAAAACAAGTAGCATATGTAGAAGGTTTTCATCATGATATTTGGCCTTGGTAGGAATTTCTTTACCACTGAGGAGAATGTGAGGAACTATGGAATTTTACATTTTATAAAAAGAAAATTCTCCAAGTACTTTGAATAGAAAAGGTTGGATTTCCATGTCAATGCCATATCTCACTTCACAACAACTTAGTCAATATGTTTTTCCTACAAGATATTTTTCCCACAAGCACTAAGTGTATGTAAGAATAAAGATTATGCAGGCCAATCTCAAAGAGCTATATTCAAGTTCACTTTCAAATTTTACTCAAGTGTGAAACTTGGTTCTTTTTTTCAAATTGCATGTTTTAAATGAGTGTAGAATCAGGAGCAAGCACATGAATAAGTGGGAAGGAATCAAACCGAGTTGTGTACAGGCTTCTCCACTAGTTCATGATGTGGTTCAGTGTTTTGTTTCATATTTTAATTTTGATTATCATGTATGGCATTTTCAAACACAATCAAACTTACAAGTGCATGGCATGGGTGAGAAGATGGAGTGCAAACCAGTGTGCCCAAGAAAAAGCATGGTAGGTTCGGCCCCCCCACACTTGGACTTTTATGTCATTCGACACTAAAAGCCAAGGGTGAATGTTGTAGCATCTCCTTAGTGTGTATTGCAGCACCCATGTTCCTAGAAATCGTTCATCCTTCGTTTCTGTAATTGTTAGTGACAAAGAATACCTGAAGGGAACATGTCTAGCACCTAGTTTTTTTATTGTGAGAGAAAGGGAGGTCATAGCTTTATTCTTAAAAGACAAGACTAAGCAAAGTTTATTATACAAAACAAATATTATTATTATTATTATTATTATTAGAGAATTCTAGTAGTTGAAAAGTGATTTTTTATTTTGTTATCATAACATATTATATTTTTTTAGTGACTTTAGCATAGTGAGCAAGGCATAAAGGTGAAACAAAGTAGAGACAACCAAGATAAAATCAATGAGTGAAGCATGTCATGAGATGGTTTAGAGAAGTTCACCCCACACTTGAATTTTACAATATGCAAAATCAAGTTTGGATGGTAGCACTCTCTGTAAAATGTGCTTCATTGTTGAATGATGTTTGGTTGGATTTACCTTGTGTTTCAACCCTTCATTCTTTTTGTTCAAAACCTAAAAGGTTAGTGATAAAAATACCCGAAGGAGTAATTTCACCAATATGTCCTTAAGCTCATTTTCAAAAGTCATGTTATTATTTATTATTATTATTATGGAAGTAAAAGAATTTGTTTTTTTAAGAGTAATCTTTTTTTAAGGAATGATGAAAGAACGGGTTATCTTCCGGCAGTGCTTGTTTTAGGACAAAAGCTCATCCTTGGGAAACCTTTTGCATTTTATCTCATGTTGGTGAAGTAGTTTTTCCTCCAACACCAACCTTAGCGGACCTATCTGTAAAACTCATGCCACGACACCACGAAATTTACAAAATTTATGATAGACAAACACATCTACAACAACCTTTCCAAGATTTTATGGATAGGGAGCAAGAAAGGGTTGTAGCTTTTGTGGGTGATAGCATAGATACAGATCAATTTGGAAAAAAATCATATGAGCATGGAATTGTTGGGATGGTTAGGAAATAACTTCCATGCTCATTGATACAAGCTTCCGTTTCAGGAGAGGGGGAGCACTTTCTTTCCCATGACAATTCAGATCCTTCACAAGATTTGGATAGGTCATGGTTGTTATAGAGATTGACATAAGCTCACCCCTAGGATCAAGAACAGATTTTGATGAGACATTGATTGTGGGCATAGAGGGGAGAGGATAGAAATGGTTTCTATATGAATTGATTCTCCCTCTATGAGTTCGCTTGATATTCCACCTTTGGAGTGTTCCTGATGTCTCATATAGGAATTTGAGGCATGAGATGATGTTGAATTGGGAGGCTCTAAGGTGTTCCCAAGATCGGCATCAAGGAAAAGGTCATCCTCGAATTCAAAGGGACATGTAAAAGGATGGGGTTCATCATCCCTAGAAGTGTGATATGTTCCCTGAATGGGAGGTTCTTTGCCAACCAGATCATAAGAAGGATTTGAAGGAATTTTGGATTCGGCTGCATATGCCTCCTCTTGTTGGTTGGGGCCTGACTCAATTGTTTCTTTAGGAAACTCATCATAAATGCCAGTGAAAGGGGTGTTTTCAAGGATTTTCTCAAGAATGGCTTTCCCCTCACTAATGGAGTTGTGTGTGAATGAGGCTCCTGAAGATAGGTTAAGTTGGAGAGCAGCTTCCTTACTGAGACCAAGATGGAAGTGGTAAAGAAGGACATGGTCGGGCAAGGAAAGGTTTGGACCGGTATTGATAAGGCTCAAGAACCTAGCCCAAGCTGCTCCTAGAGTCTCCTTCTCCTTCTACTGAAAGGTAAGTAGTTCTATTCGAAGGGCGGCAATTCGAGAAAGAGGGAACAAAGCAAGACAAAATTTGTCTCGAAGTTCATCCCAATTTCCATGTATGCCTCCTACGGTATGAGCATACCATTATTTTGCTCTTCCCAGAAGGGAGAACGGAAACAATTTCCATTTAATGGTCTTTTGTGTCATGCCAGAAAAAATTAGGGAAGAACACAATTGCTCAAATTCCCGAATGTGGGTGTAAGGATTTTTGTCTTCTCACCTAGAGAAGGATTGCTCCCGAACCATGGCTACAAAAGTAGGGCGAAGCTCATAGCCATTTGTAAGAATAGGATACGATGATTGTGGCGGCTCCAACAACTCACCCTTTGGAGCAGAGAATTTATAGATAGAAGTGGAATCCATGTGGTAGGGATGGTAGTGGTGGTGGTTGTGAGGTGCATATGATGGTGAAAAAAAAGATAAAGGATACACGGACGAACTTGGTTTGATTCTAGAACAACTATTATTCCCCGGCAATGGCGCCAGAAAGCTTGTTGGTATTTGTTAATGCAAATAGATAAATCCACAAGCGCATGGATACCGCTGTAGCTTTCACCCGGAGTATTCCTAGGTATTGATTTCCACGGGGAACATGAAGTGTACTAGAAAGGATCAAGATCATCCAAGGATAAAGTGTTTTTGTGGGAAGAGAAGGATTTTCTAAGGTTTTCCCAAGATAACTATATAACCAAGGTTCAAGCTTAATTACTAAACTCACTTACTTCGGAGCAACAGTACCTTTTTGATCCTCTGAAAAGACTGGGAAGGGGTGATTGGGGTCAGGCTGCCAAAAAGCTCTACAAAAACACCAATCCGAACATGGTGGATTACAAAGGCTTGGTCAGAGCTGTCACCTCTGGGGCTACCATAACTATCCGTGGGATTAGGCGCAAACTCAGGTAAATACTAGCCTAGACATCACATCCACGCTAACGATTACTACTCTAGCCTGAATTCTTAGACTAGAGCACTCGGTCGAGCGGAGTTCTCGTAAGTAAGCAAAGCAACAACTAAACTTAGTTAAGTAGTATGCTTGAAAATACCAAAAGAAAACTTGGATATTACTCAAGTCGAGTCGGCTCCGTAGAGGTATAAAGTTGAGGAGGACCCGACAAACCCGGCTCCTCCTTCGCTCTATTCCTCTCCTCTCTTCCTCGTTTTCTCTATTACAACTAGGTGTGAAGCATCTAGAGGACACTACTACAAATTGTGTGAAGATGAAGCTCAGGGTAGGTGTGTGTTTGAGAGGAGGCTCTCCCCCTCTATCTATATAAGCTTGAAGGCGGTGTGGAGAACTATTTTTGGTGTGAGTACATGCCCCACCGCCTCTTGCATGCCCTCATGCCACCGCCTGTTGAAGGGGTGGCCGAGAAGCGTCGGTGGGGGTCGGGTGACCCTAGTGGTCGGCCACCGCCTTCGCATGGTGGGCTATGGGCTGGACATGGTTTGCTGCTCGGTGGGTTTTTCGTCCGAATGAGTTGAGTTGATGGATGTCTTTATTGTCCCTTTGCGCAAATCAGCGTCGGAAAGTGCCTTTAATTGAAATTTTCCATTTATTTATATTTATGTCCTGCAAAACAAATGAGGGCACCAAAACTCATGGAACTTGTTAGATAAAATAATATTTTGTTATGATGTAGCTAGAAATGTTGTCATTTTAATGCACTTTGGCGGGCAAAATATTTGAGTTAAGGACCGCCAACAGTGCCCGCTAAGCTATGAATTCCTTCCGGAGTTTTGCTATGTATGCCGGGTCATCGGCCATGTGGGTGTGTGATAAGAGAAAGAGGGGAGACCTTGCTTTAGTTTGATCGCTCCCTGCGTGTCATTCTGGAGCAGCGCAAAGGGGGCCCGGAGCTGAGCAGGGGCGAGTTTGGTGGGAGGAGAATGCTGCCGGGTGGGTCGTGTTTCCCTCCTGTCGGCCGTGGGACCTTGGGATCACATGGAAGTGACGGGCTGTCCTGGAGGAAGCAGATCTCTGATGATCAAAGGCATAAGGAGGAAGGAGGTGGCACAGATAAGAAAGATGACCAGAACCCCTTGAAGAAAGCTGCAGCTAACCAGATTCTAGCACCGAAGTCAAAAAATGTTTTGGCACTGGAGTCTGGTAAGGTGTCAGAGGGGCAAGATGGAGGTACCAAGGGTGGCATGGTCTCTGTGGAGATAGCAGGGAGTGGGGAGGCATCCGACTTTTTTGCTCCAGAGCTAGGGGGCAAGAAGCATGTGGTGATGGGACAGGGCAGTGGGTCGGCATCACAGAAGGGGAAGAAAGGAAAATATAATAAGCTTCCAAAGGGTGTGAGTCGGGGGCAGAATGAGCAGTCCCTGATCAGTGGTGAAAAGAAGAGGGGTGCGGCTAATATGGATGTGGATGGAGAGGAGGAGGAGAAGAAGGCTCGGCGGGAGAGTCTAGTGGATGTCCAGGTAGTGGAGATCATGAATGAGGGATTGCCAGGACAATCCCGCGAGAAGAAATGAAGCTAGCGGCGTGGAACTGCCGGGGTCTGGGCAACCACCCCGCAATTCGGGGCCTCCTCGGCTTTCATAACGCCGAGAAGGACGATGTACTCTTTTTGTCAGAAACAAAACTGAATGAAAAGGGTATGCAAAGGTTTAAACGGCTTTTGGGGATGGGAAACATGGTGGTGGTGGATTCGGAAGGAAAAGGCGGGGGAATTGCAGTGTTGTGGCGGGAGGAGGTTGATGTGGTATTGAGAGGCAAATCAAAATATCACATTGATGTGGATGTTAGGGAGAGGAGTGGGAGAGCTTGGAGATTTACGGGTGTCTATGGAGAGTCTCAAAGTGACCAAAAGGAGCGTATGTGGGAGATGCTCCGTGGACTCACGAATCCGGATGATGGTCCATGGTTATGTGCTGGCGATTTTAATGAGATTTTATATAGCCATAAGAAGGAGGGAGGCCGACCACGTCCTCAGGTTTGCATGGACCATTTCAGGGAGGCTCTTGAGGCTTGTGATTTACAAGATCTTGGTTTTTATGGTGATGTTTTTACTTGGAGAAATCATAGCCATCGGGTGGAGGGGTATATTAGGGAGCGCCTGGATAGAGCAGTGGGCAATACACAGTGGCGTGCGATGTTCCCCATGGTCCGGGTCTTCAACGGTGATCCGCGGCACTCAGACCACCGGCCGGTTATTATCACCACTAAAAGGGAGAGCTTCCAGCAGTGTAGTAGAGGAGGTGGAGGGTTTTTCTTTGAAGCAAATTGGCTGGAAGAAAAAAGATTGTAAAAAGATTATTGAGGAAGCTTGGGAGAATGCTGGGCTCTCGGCATCAGTGAGCGTGGCTAATAGAATTAAAGAAGTTGCGGGCTCCCTGTCCTCGTGGAGCAAAAATGTCCTTGGAGATTTGGAGAAGCGCATTAAGAGGGCGAAGGTTGAGCTGGAGCGATGCCAGAGTGGGAATCTCAGTCAAGAGTCGGTAGCAAGAGAAGAAGTACTCCGTTTTAAGCTTGACCGCATGGAGGAACAATTAGATATTTACTGGAAGCAAAGGGCACATGTGAAATGGTTGGAGAGAGAAGATAGGAACACTAGCTTTTTCCATGCTGTGTGTTCAGAAAGGAGGAAGAGAAATAGAGTGGGACGGCTGAAAAATGATAGAGGAGATTGGGTGGAGTCGGAGGCGGGAAAGGGGGATGTGATCACTAACTATTTTTTGAATCTTTTCAGATCGTCCAATGTAAATGGAGTTGCTGATCAGCTCTTGAACACCTTTGCACCTCGGGTTACCCCAGAGATGAATGATCTCCTGGGTGCGGCATTTTTACCCAGGAGGAGATAAAAAAAAAGCTCTTGACAGTATTGGTGATTTGAAGGCCCCTGGACCAGATGGAGTGCCCTCAGTTTTCTACAAGCAGTGTTGGGACATTGTCGGGGACTGGGTCACCGATGAGGTCCTAGATGTTTTGAACGGGGGCGACATTCCATCGGGATGGAATGATAAGGTACAGAATCCAGAGCAAGTTAAAGATTTACGCCCTATCAGCCTTTGTAATGTGTTATATAAAGTGGTGTCAAAAGTCCTAGCTAACAGGCTCAAAATTATTCTACCAAGCATAATATCTCCTTCGCAAAGTGCTTTTGTCCCGGGCCGTTTAATTTCAGATAATAATCTTATTGCTTATGAGTTGCTGCATTACATGAGAAATAAAAGGAGGGGCAATGTCGGGTAATGCTGCTATCAAGTTGGATATGAGCAAAGCTTATGATCGGGTAGAGTGGAATTTTTTGAGAGACATGATGACCCAGCTGGGCTTCTCTCTTTCTTGGGTGGAGATGATAATGAAATGCGTGCAATCTGTCAAGTACAAGGTTAAATTTAATGGCAACCTCACAGATGAATTTATTCCGGAGCTGGGCCTTAGACAGGGTGACCCCTTATCACCCTATCTTTTTTTGCTCTGCGCAGAGGGTTTCTCTACTTTGCTACAGAAAGCTGAGGATGATGGTCATATTGGAGGGGTGAAAATTTGCCGTGGCGCTCCAAGCATCTCTCACCTGCTGTTTGCCGATGATTCTTTGATCCTGATTCGGGCAAACGGGGAGGATGCAGCAAAGTTGCAGGGTATCCTGGACTTGTATGAGGAGTTCTCGGGGCAGATGATCAACAAGGACAAGTCAGCTATTATGTTCAGTAAAAATACTTGTAAGTCTAAAAAGACAGCTGTGATGCAATGCATGGGGATTAATAGAGAATCTTTCAACGACAAATATCTGGGTTTGCCAATTCATGTGGGCTGCAACAAATCACAAGTCTTTGGTTTTCTGAAGGACCGAGTCTGGCAAAGAATTCAGGGGTGGAAAGAGAAATTCCTTTCAAATGCAGGGAAGGAGGTGTTGATTAAGGCAGTGGCGCAGGCTATTCCTACATATGCCATGGGCTGTTTTGATATAACTAAAGAGCTGTGTGATCAGATTAGCAGACATGTGTGCAGGTATTGGTGGAGCCAAAATGACAAAGAGAATAAGATGCATTGGCTTAGTTGGGAGAATTTGAAAAAACCAAAAAAGTAAGGTGGCCTAGGTTTCAGAGATGTCCATGCTTTTAATATTGCCATGCTAGCAAAGCAAGGTTGGAGACTAATTCAAAAACCCCGACTCCCTATGTGCAAGGGTCCTAAAGGCTAAGTATTTTCGAGATGGTGACTTACTTAATGCAAAGCCCAGGGAGGGGATATCTTATACATGGCGGAGTATTTTGAAGGGTGTGGAGCTGTTGAAGAAGGGGCTAATATGGCGTGTGGGTGGTGGCGAGAGGATTAGAACCTGGTCGGATCCTTGGATCCCCCGGGGGGTCACACGGCGGCCAATCACTCCAAGATCTGGAAATTTATTATCAAGAGTAGCTGATCTTATAAACCCAAATACCGGCCAATGGGATAGGGAGCTGGTCCATAGTGTGTTCTGGAGTGAAGACGCAGCTCAGATACTTGCCATCCCTGTTCACCCGGACATGGATGATGTCCTGGCCTGGCATTTCGATCCCAAAGGACTGTTCTCAGTGAAATCGGCTTATAGAGTCTTCTGCGATGATATTGAGAGGAACAGCCCACATGGCGAGGCAGCTGAAGCTTATCAGATGCAGGCGCCGAGGAAACTTTCTGGGCTGCAATTTGGAAACTTGATGGTTTGGGCCGATTAAGACATTTCCTTTGGAGGTTAGCGCATAACTCTCTTGCGCTCTGCACCAATCTGAACAGGCGAGGAGCTGCGGTCATGGACCGGTGCTTTATGTGCGGTCGTGTGGGGGAAGATGGAAGCCATCTGTTCTTTAATTGCAAGCAGGTGAAGGACGTGTGGAGATCAGCAGGTTTGGAGGAAATAAGATGCAAGCTAAGCCAATGTCAAAGCGCTAAAGAAACAGTGAGACATATCCTGCAGCTGGAAGGAAACATTCGGTTGAAGGTAATTTTCATTATGAATAATTGGTGGCATGAGCGAAATGCAGTTCGCGAAGGTGATCTGAGACGATCGGCGGAACACATAGCCATTCTAAGCTGCCGGCAAACACTGGAGATCATGAAATCGGGCTCACTAACGCCGGCTACGACTTCCAGACAAGGGCGTCGTAGTTGGGAGCGTCCTGTACAGGATATGCTGAAAATGAACGTTGATGGCTCTTTCAAAGATTTTGAGGCAAGTGGAGGTTGGGGATATGTGATTAGGGATGAGATGGTGGCAGTCATCCAATCCGGCTGGGGTCGAAAAGATTTTGCTTGCAGCCCACTGCATATGGAGCTGACGGCATGTATCCAGGGATTAGGCGCGGCGGTGCAGCTAGGTGTCCAGACCCTGGTGCTTGAGACCGACACCAAACAGGTTATCAACGCACTCCATGGGAATGATTTCAGACTATCCCTGGTTGGAGGACTTGTGCATGAAGTGAAGGAGCTGACAGTTGAAATTTTTTCGCATTGTCTAGTGTGCTTTGCCCCGCGTGAATGTAATCGTGTTGCTCATGAATTAGCTGCTCTAGGCAGTAGGTGTGATGAAGCTCAGCCCTCAGTGTTGGCCGGAGTGCCGGATTGTATCATGTTCGTAGTGTCTGGCGATTTAGCCGACATGGTTGATTAATGGAATTGCGAATTCCCTCAAAAAAAATTTCAGATAGTTGAGGGTGGACCCGAGTGCCGAACAAAGGAGCTGGACAAAGCCAATTTTTTAACCTTGACTTGGTGCCAGGTACTTTTGAGAGCACGTTTTCCGAAGATTCATCCATGGAGCGGTTGCTTCTTATTAACCCGTTTTGATCGATGCGCAAAACAGTTTCAAGAGCGACTACAAAATCTGTATCAAACGCACCCTAGAAGTGGAGAGCCTCCCTTGATTATCTCTATCAGAAACTAATTAAGCTCGATGGTTCAACGCTAGGTGAAGTTGTACAGTGCCAGTTGGCTCGTATGATTTTTATAAAAACTGGGTTTATCTCTGTAAAAGAAATTACAGAAGAAAAAAAGAGAAAAGGAAAACCTCTGCCTCACTTGAAGGTAGGCACGATGCAGTGGGTTTCCTGCCTTCCTTTCCTGGTCGCCATTCCGAGAACGACTGAACAAAGCGAGCGACGCCCAAACAAGTATCGGTAATGCTGGGTAATGCTGGGAGTGGGAGTCAAACATAGCGCCCGACGTCCCTGTTGGTGGACCCGTTGTCCAAAAGCTGCCGTTTCTATCCGCTCCATCAGCTCCCCTCCGGTCACCACAGATAAAATTCATGCATCGCCGCGACTCCGCTCCGCGCCCGGCTCCGCCACGGCTCACGCAAGCCTCCCTCTCTATTGTGCCTCACGCCAGCCTTTCTCTCCACCGCCGCCGTGCCCGCACCGCCACGGCATGCTCGCCGTGCGAGGCCACACCACCCTACTGCTGCTATCACCTCCACCGCGGGCACCGCATGCGCCCTATCGCCGAGGGTCGCACAGCCGGGATCCCGCTGTGCTGTGCTCCACCCGCCTGGCTGTTATGTTTTGCTGAAAGTGCATGTTGCAAGCATATGTTTTGAGTGTTTCAGAGGTATACTGCAAGTGTTTTAGATGGATGTTGCAAAAGTAGATCGGGATGTTGCAATGGTTGTACACGTATGTTGCAAAGATATGTTACCAATGTTTTATCTGTGTTTTCCGAACGCATGTTGCAAGCGTGTTTATTTGGATGTTACATATGTTTCACACATACGTTGTATGTGTTTTATCTGAATGTTGCGTATGTTTACGATGGTTTAAAGTGTTTTAAGATGTTCTTTCAAGTGTTTCAAAAGTATGTTTATTTCAAGTGTTTCATCTGCCTTTAGACGTATATTGCAACTGTTGTATTTGGATGTTTTAAAAACAGATCTGGCGTTGCATCTCTCCTCCTCGCTTTCTGCTGCATCGTCTTGGTGTGTCCTCCTTCCGGCGTTGATAGGACATCCATACGACGCCACGGCTGGGTCCTTCCGAATCAGAGGCGCAGCCCCTTCCCCTCTTGTCGCTCAGACGACACGGGCTCCTTGTGGAGTGCGCGAAGCAGAGTGCAACACGCGGGCGTCCATCCGAACGTCGGGGCGCCAGCACTGCCGAACAAGCATTAGGTCGCGCGCTATTGTACACCCTTGTCACTTCGACGTTGCGAGAGCTCTTTTTTGGCTTCTCACGGCGACCTCCTTGCACAGTCGTGCTAAGGTAGACTCCCAAGTAGCCAAGTCAAGCACTCAAGTCGTCACTGATGAACAGATACATGCCGTGGCCGTGCCCACGATTGCGAGCTCCAGCAAATCACGGCATCCTTACGCGCCATGGCGACCGAGACCGAGTCCTTCGTTACCGCCCCGTCAACGCCAGAGGCGGCGGCGGCGGCGGCTCCCATGGCGCCTACCGTGGAACCAGCAGCCCATCAGCCGGCGGATAGATTGGAAATCGTGGTTGAGCGAAGGCTCCGCCAGCATGGAGAGGGTGAGAGCAGGAGGATGACCATCTTCCGTGTCCCCGCCCATGTCCGGGACGCCAGCAAGGAGCTGTACGAGCCACGGCTGGTGTCGATCGGCCCCTACTACCGCGGCTGGGAGGCGCTGCGCGCGATGGAGCAGCACAAGTGGAGGTACATGCGCGAGCTGATGGGGTGGCCGCCGCAGCCGGCAGCCTCGCTGGGCGATTACGTCAGAGCAGTCCGCGACGTCGAGCAGGAGGCGCGGCTCTGCTACAGTGAGAGGACCAGCATCTTCGCCGCCGCCGCCGCTGCCCAGAGCGAACCGTCGGGCGGCGGGGAGATCGAAGAAGAGCAGTCCCGGCACGATGGCGACCCCGGCGGACCCGGCCCGGACGGCTTTGCAGAGATGCTGATGCTTGACGGCTGCTTCATCCTCGAGTTCTTCGCCAAGTGGTATAAGGGTGAGCCGGACAAGCTCTGCGACGTCGCCTGGGTTCTTCCTCTGCTGCACTCCGACCTGCTGCTGCTGGAGAACCAGATCCCCTTCTTCGTCCTCGAGGCGCTCTTCCACGTGGTGTCTCCTACGGCAACGAAGTTGGATCTCCTCAGGCTGATCCTTCACCGTCTGAAGTTCTCCTCCTACGAGCTGTCGACGGCCGAGGAGCTGGTCCAATCCGACATCCAGCACCTGCTGCATCTCTTCTACGAGGCCATCATGCCCAGGGACGATGAGACGGCGTCGGTCCAGGATTCGACTCCACCGTCGCTGCAGTACTTCGTCCAGCTGCGTCAGATGGGCGTCAGGTTGAAGAAGGCCGTGTCCACAAGGTTCGTTTTCATCCGCGACATGCCGCGAGTGCCGCACTGGATGAAGACGACCCTGCTGGCCACCCTTCTCCGCAAGGTGGGCGCCTGGTTCAGCAAGCTCTTGGCTATGATCCGACGCACGCCGCCGGCGTCGGCGCCGACTCTGGTGGTACCGTCCGTCACCCAGCTCCGCGAGGCCGGCGTCCGGTTCGAGAAGAAGGAGTCTCCTCGCCACATGTTCGACATCGCGTTCGACAGGGACAGCGGCGTCCTGGAGATGCCGCGAATGGAGGTGGACTACGCGAACGTGGCGTTGCTCGTGAACCTCGTCGCGTTCGAGCAGACCAGGGGCCTGCCAGGCGACGGCGACACCAGCAGGCGGCTGTCGAGCTACGCGGCTCTGGTGGGCGCCCTGGTGAGGACAGGCAAGGACGTGGAGCACCTGCAGAAGCGCGGCATCGTCGAGAACCTCCTCGACGGCGACGACGACGCGGCCACCAAATTCTTCCAGCACCTGGGCGACTGCAGCACCTTGAACTACAAGAGCCACATGTTCGCTGGCATGTTCGAGGACCTGAGGCAGTTCTACCACTCGAGCTGGCGGAGGCACAAGGCCAAGTTCCTGCGTGACCACTGCAGCAGCCCATGGGCGGTGCTTGCGCTCGTCGTCGCCATTTCTGCGTTTTGCTTCGCGCTCTTCAAGTTGTCAACCACCATCTTCAGCCTTGCTCATCCTTATTATTGTCACTGCTAGTGCTGGACGTCACATATTATATTACGAAGAAAAGCGTTGATGTCGAGCTTATTGAAAAACGGGACTTCTCACCAGTGAACAGAGTTTTTAATAATAAATCTGGATCAATAAGGCCGATCTAGATTCTCGTAGAAAACATTTCAGATCCTGTCTTTTTTAGAAACGTTTTGGATGACGAGCTAGAATCATCTAACTGTTTGGCTACAAGATCTGAATCGCCGTGGAATCACATTTTCACCAATTCTTTGTTCGTAGGCAGAAAAGTGAGAATTACTCGGAACCATTTCGAGTAGAAAGGTTTGCTGATTCTCAGAAGAATCGGAGCCGATTCTATGTGCCAAATGCATCTTAAGTGCTTCATTTTGATCGCAAAAAAGAGTGCTTCTCTTCATTCCGCTTAATGAAAGCTACATTTCCCTCGGGAAAGGCAGAAACTCTCTCTCTCGCACATTTTATCCGTTGACTGTGTTCATTTAACTACTAGCATTTTTTATCATTTGAGATAGGAATCCGACCAGTTTAAAATTGGAAGCTCTGTCTTGGGTTCAGTTTCTATTATTCCTAAGATAAGGAAGGCAACCACCGCCAAGAACTGACTCCATGATCAAGACGTGTCAGCTTTCTTTATTCAATAACTCTAAGTCTCTACTATGTTAGTAGAAGTACGATCGAGGGAAGTAAGAAAGCTAAGTCGAACAAATTCACTAGTATTGTCAGAAGTATAGTCAGTTGTATCGGGAGTGCTTATTCCCGCGCGCAGGATCTGCTCTCTCGGCATACACACCGCGGCTCTGTTCGCTTCTCTTATAATCTGTACTTTTCGGCTTATCTTTTCAGCCGGAACAGTATTTTTCTCTCACAACAAATCAGCCGGAACAATGTTTCAGCTTGTTTTTTCAGCGAAGCGAACGGGACCCGCATCCGCCGTCCGATGCGCGCTGCTGCTCTCCCCAGCCGTTCGATTCGCCTAGGCCACACCCATGCCCACGCCTGCTGGAGGCCACGCTCGCGCCTACGCCGCCAAAGGCCGCAACACCGCTGGAGACGGAGAAGATGCTGCCCCACTCCGGTGACCGCACCACCGCCGCCACCAACCCTAACCCGGCGGCCTTAGAAGGAAGGGATTCGGGGGAGGGAGGCCGGCCAGGCGGTGGGGAGGCCGGCGGGTGGTTTAGGGGGCCTGGCGACGGTAGAGGCGACCGGGCCAGGTCGGGGCGGGGCGCCATGGCAGATGCGGGAGGGGGGAGGGGGAGGAGGAGGTCACCGCGGGCGGTAGGGTCTCGCCAGAGCTTCGCGGCCGCGGCCGCGGCCGCGCGGGGGCGGTGGGAGGTGGTGGAGGAGGGGCACTCGTGCGGCCAGCGGCGAGGGGCGGCGGGCGAGGAGGCGCCTGGAAGGGAGAAGATGGCTAGGTCAAGAGAACAAGAAGAATAGTAGGTTGGGCGGGGAGAAGATGTGCGGGCAGATTTTTATCCACCTGCGCACGTGGCCTTTAGTAAGGCCCCAGAACAAATCATTCAAGTACATAGTCATTAGCGCAAGAATAGATTAACTAGTAAGTGCATCCGCATCGTCTAAGGTAGTAGATCAGGACATTGATTTAACACTATGTTTTGAAGAATAGATCCTTGTCCAAGAAGATTGTTTTAGGCTGTTGAAGAAGCACGGTTTGCAACGAAGAAAATAGAGCAGCCCGTGGGCTGGTGTGTTCCTCCCTGGGCGCACTACACGTCTACACACCAACCTTGCATTGACTTGACTTCATACTTCTCCACACAAGGACCGAGAGAGAAAATAAAACGGAAGTTTCCTGTCACCTCACGCGAAGCTCATTTTATTCTAAGCAGCTAGCCGACGTCCCATCAGCCGGATGCTGCTATATATATAAGCTAAGCGGCATCGTCCCAGCAGCTGCACGTCTAAGAGCCTGCTTGGTTCCTGGCCACGGTTGGCCACGCCAAGGTGTGGCGGTGGCGGTCTGCGCCACACTCGCCACAGTTATCACGCGCTAGACGACGAGCAGCAGGGGATTTTTCTTAAATTTTAACACTTTTTCGAAACTAATTTTAAGTCTAACACTATGCATGGCGGCGCGGCAGAGGACTGACGTGGCGACGACCAGAAGTTGTGACCGCTGACGTGGCAAGGCCTGCCGCGCCACCGACCTTGGCGCGGCTGTGCCGTGCCCTGATCCGTGGCGCGGCAGGGCCAAATAAATACCGCACGCGAGCCCTGCCCACTCGCACGCACCCCTGCCCTACTCGCCCGCCCGCCGCCGCCGCCGCCGCCGCCAGCCGCACGCGCCCGCGCCCGGCCACACCGCGCACGCGCCCGCCCGGCCACTCCCGCCGCGCAGCGCCCGCGCCGGCCACGCCACGAACGCCGACGCGTCAAGTCCGCCCGCTCCTAAGGTACCTCCCTCTCGATTTCATATATTTTTTATTATTATTGATTTAGGATAATTAGTTATTTAGGATAGTTAGTAATGTAGAATAGTTAGGGTTTTATGATTGTTATTGATTTATGAACGTTAGTGATTTCGGATAGTTAGGTTAGTGAATTTGTTTGTGATTTACGTAGGTAGTTTTTAGGTTCGAGGTAGTGTGTTCTAGTATAGTTAGGATTTTGGGTTTAGGGATTGATTATGTATTTGTTATTTAGTTTATAGTTAGCTATTTAGTTAGGGATTTTTGGTTTAGGATTGAATTATGTATTTAGTTTATAGTTGTTTGTATTTAGTTAGGGTTTAGGGATTTTATGGATTGATTATGTATTTATTATCTAGTATAGTTAGGATTTTGAGTTTAGGGATTTAGGATAGTTAGGTTAGTGAATTTGTTTTTGAACTTACTAATGTTAATTTTAATTTTGTTAATTCGAATACTCTAACGCTCTGTTTATCAATTTGTAATAGTACGGTTCCTCCCACGCAGCACCCGTTGTACCCTATTCTTGAGGTGGAGTACAACGACCAGCACCGAGCACATATCTTGAGTGACACCGACGCAGATGTGGCCTTACCTCCTTTGAGGCCTCGCACGCTCACCAGGGCGCACCAGTGGGACGAGCGTTATGTGCCGTACATATGGCGTGCCGGCTTCCTCGAGCTTGTCCGTGTTGGTAACCACGGTCTTCCGCCCCTTGACCCAGCACTACTTACTGCAGCTGTAGATAGGTGCGAGTGCATTCTTTATACGTAAACTTTCTTGTAACAAATTTGAGGCAACTAACAGTCGTTCTATTCTTATAACAGGTGGAGGACTGAGACCCACACGTTCCACCTACCTTGTGGCGAGATGACCTTGACGTTGCAGGACGTGAAGGCTATTTTAGGCCTTCGGTTGGAGGGACTTTTAGTGACAGGGATAGTTGACAACGATCACTGGAGGAAGCTGGTGGCTCAGTTTACTGGCTTTCTTCCACCGGACGACGATGCTTCCAAGAAAAATAAGTGAGTAATTCAAGCCTATTTAATACTTGCATTGCTTTCCTGCAGCCATGGGGTCTCATTTTCTTTGGTCAATTTCAGGAAAAGTTCTGGTGTTTCGTCGTCCTGGATCACAGAGCGCTTTGATTACCTGAACCCACAGGCTGAGGAGGCTCTGATCGACAGGTTCGCTCGAGTGTGGCTCTGGCACTTTCTTGGTGCTTTCCTCTTCCCAGACGCCTCGGGAAACACCATCAGCTGGATCTTCCTAGACATACTTCACCAGCCGTGGGAGAACATAGCGGCGTACAGCTGGGGCAGCGCAGTCCTGGCATGGACGTATCGACAGCTATGCATTGTCTGCCGTCGCACCTTAGGCTATGCAAACCTTGAGGGTTGCTCCTACCTACTCTAGGTTTGGTGTTGGAACGATTATCCGTTGGGAGGCCCCTTAATAATGGTTTACCGGTAAATACTTCGGTTCATTATATTCTTCGAGGCAGTTAGATATGATGAGATTATTAGTGGCTAATTCATTATCGTGTTAAATGCAGCGATGGAACAGGCATGATACACTCCCTACAGCTCTGTATATCTGGACGGAAGCACAGTTAGTTAGAGGGAATGCGTAGGGAATGCGTGGCGCAAGTACAAGGAGTATACGGACGGTCTCAATGTCCTGATACGGCACCAGGTTACGCTCTCTTTACTATCATACATGTGTCTTCTTCGATGTACACTATATCACAGCCTAACTCAATTACAAAATTTCAGGTGCATCGATGTTCTTGGGATTCTCCGGAGCTCCAGGCCTATCTCGTCCTGTCACTAGGGACGAGTCACACGAGTATCGCTGCGACGTCTCTCTTATTTTCTTTCATGTGGTCGAGATTCACTTACCCATCCGGGTCTGCACACAATTTGGAAGAATGATAGGCTACCCACCACCGTTGTACTCCACCAACCAAGAATTGCACGGGTGCGTTATCGATTAATAACAATGCTACAATTCATAGGTTTGTTCGGTATAACTAACATCATTTTGTTGCAGGTATGACCGCAGGAAGAAGTACAAGACCAAGGATTGGCGCGTGACACACCGCTCGCGGATCCATTTGTGGCAGAACAGGGTACCACATGCGGTCCTTGAGGGTCCTCCACACAACCAGCGCACCTTCGATGAGTACCTGCGGTGGCTTCACAGGTCTATGAGGACACATATCAAGCCCCCGTACACTGACGTGGCGATTGATGAGGACTCGGAGGAAGATGTCATCGAAGATGTGTACGACGTTACCACTAGGGAGGACACACAGCTACAGAGAGCCCCGCTTCAAAGATACATGGTAATATACTTGAATGGTACAACTTGTTAACATTTTGGTATTAAGTATGTGTATTAAAACTGTCCAACCGCATTTCTGTACCCAGGCGACACAATTGTCAAGGCTGTCCAACGAAGCAGCGTTCCGGCTGCACGAGTCTAGAGGGCAGGGGCCAGGCGTTCTCGCGGCTTTTGTGGAGGTAAACATAAACTTGTCCGTTCGGAAATGTTTCTTTAGTGTATATACGTTTGGGTAATACACTAACTTTAACGTCTATTTATGCAGAAGGTGAAGAAGAGCTGCAGGAAGCTAGCTGAGAAGCTGAGCTGCATAGACACTCCTTATGAACCGCCACTCCCGGCGTGCTCGGGTGGCACGTCATCAGCCTCTTTGAGGACACCAGCCGGCTCTTCTCAGCCGATGATAGGTGCCACTTCTCGCAGTGCGTATACCACCACATCATAGCGCTGGGAAGGACCCTGCAACCGAGGGGACGACGACGACGACGACCCCCTAGGTTTCCTCGAACAGCACGACCAGTGGGACGATTGGCCGTTGGACGAGATCGGCATATCTCAACTTCGTGGTGCCCCGCTTGGCACCCAAGGAGCCTTATAGGTACTAACAAAGATCGTTTGTTTCAATACGTAGGCTACATGAACTAACGATCATAAAGAATTATAAGTAATCGTGCGTATCATATACTTGCAGGGTACGAGTCGTACGCACCGTCGACGCGACCATACCGATGTTGGCTACACTCCCAATGTGTTGCCAACAAATCCGAAGAGACAGATGTCCGATGGATCCTTACACTCCTGGGTCTTAGTTTGTTAGGTCAAACGAATATTGGCATCCGAAACTTGCAGGGTTATTTGGTTATGTTATGTCAAACTTATGTCAAAACAATAAATATGTTATGTGGCAGCTTGTCAACTTGCTTCTTATTCGTTTCTTTGCGTCGCGGCAGCACTATCGGCGAGATTAAGTACCAACTAGTTCGGGAACCGACAGTCCCGGCGTATCTCGACGCCGGTGGCAATTTTTCGTACTCGGTTAGTTAAAATGGTGCATGACGGAATTATGAAAGACGAATCATTGGCTTATCAAATTTTTTATTTGGCCGTGAAAATAATTCAACAAAAGACGAGCGCGACGCGCGGCGGGCGCGACGGCCAGGTGGCGTGGCTGCTCGGCCAGGCGGGGCTCGCGCGCGGTATTTATTTGGCCTTGCCGCGCCACGGATCAGGGCGCGGCAGGCCCTGCCACGTCAGCGGTCACAGCTTCTGGTCGTCGCCACGTCAGCCCTCCGCCGCGCCATCATGCATGGCGCGGCACAGGCATTTGGCCACGCCAGGGCAATAGGCGCGGCCAAAAGTGTTAGTTTTAAAAAAATCGAGAGCGTTAGATTTAAAATTAGTTTCGAAAAAGTGTTAAAATTAAAAAAAAAATCACAGCAGGAGCAAACGACAAGTTATAAATCTGTGGCGGCCGAGACGCTTCGGTGAGAACCAAACAACAGCCTGGGTTGGTGTGATAGCCGCAGTCTAGGCGTGGCGTGTCGTGGCTGTGGCTACAAGCCAAACACGTCCTAAGCCACCAGAGACTAGAGAGCACAGGGACATACGAAATGGCCGGTTCATTTTATTCTAAGGGCCGGTTTAGTTGGCGAAATTTTTTGAAAAATGGTACGGTAGCACTTTCGTTGTTATTTGATCATTAGTGTCCAATTATAGTCTAATTAGGCTTAAAAGATTCGTCTCGTGAATTTCGTCTAAACTGTATAATTAGTTTTATTTTTTATTTATATTTAATGCTTTATACATGCGTTCAAAGATTCGATGTGACGGGGAATCTTGAAAAATTTTGCAAAATTTTAGGAACTAAACATGCACTAATTCTAAGCAGCAGACGTCCGGCGCCTCTACTGTTGAAGAAGCAGGTAACTTGACAAGAACACCATCTACTATTTCTATTTTTTTTCCTCGATCACGTAAAAGGTTTACGTGTCTTTATATTAAGGTAGAGAAAAGTTTAATACAACACGTCTTAGCAACGCCCTAGAGGATCAGAAGAGTTGTACATCGACGTTCAGACCCACCCTAGTATACGTTATATCGGACACCGATCAACCCGAATTGCGGCGCCGACCAAGAGACCTATGTCCGGGCAGCCGAGCGGCAGCGGCGGCGCCACTTGTGCGCACCCACGTCGCCGTCCGACAGGGTCACCGCTACCATTTCTTTTTCATTTTTTTTTTGAAGAAATTTCTATTCATTTGCATGACGAACCTGGTGTATTTAGTTACTGCTTGCATATATACGGCTATAGAGATGGAGCAATCTGAATATCGGATACGCCTATGGCTGTACCTAGCAATTTCTGCGGATAGATCGATCATACAATAACTGAATTAAAATGGTGTAAAATCGGCTCAACCCTCCAAGACGCTCATCACCTCCACACTAGAGAACAGTTAGCCCGCGGTGCCTGGAGCATGGAAACCCCAACTGATCCACCGGTGACGGTGAGTGGTACCTGCGAGAGGGCGTTGCCGCCACCAGAAAGGAGCAAACAAGAGGCAGGACCGCAATATCACACCCTGTCTTCTCCAACTCCAAGCTTGGTCAGCAAGTACAGGAGCAGCAGCCAAAGCCATCATGGCCAACGGCTGCTTATCCAGCTGGAGCGCCTAAGGATGAACACAGGAAGGCGCAGCCACTCAAGGATGGGCTGAAGGGCATAAAGGAGAAGACGATCCACGTTTTGTTTGGAAAGCAAAGGTAAAGTGAGTACAAGGGAACTATTACCTGTCGGCAATGCTGCGTGGAGGGTCAGCGGGACAGTGGATGTATATGATCTCGACAGTTTCCTTGCTCTCTGTGTGTGTTTATTTGTAAGCTACAGCACTGGAATCCGAAGAAGAAGGATGGAATTCGGACGACGGAACCAGGGCAGATTAGTTTTAGGAGTAGCTTTACAATTCATTTTGTTCATGTCATCTCCTCTCTGTGTCCTCAACTACTTACGCTACGAACTCCTGCCGGGTGCTTGGGCCTTACCCACTCTAGGCCGTCCACCAGCGAATTGGGCTGCATCGAGGCCCAGTTCACGTCTTATCCTCCAGGTCTTGCAAAACAACCGAGAATCGAACCGAAATAACCGAAACCAAAACCAAACTAATCGAAACTGAATATTTCAGTTCCTAATTCGATCAGGGAGGGATGATAAGCACCAGCTAGCTTGGCCCCGAAACCGAAATACCCCGAATATTTTTTGTGTGAGAAAGACCAAGGTGGGGTCATTTTTGCAAATGATCCATTCAATGATATAAGTATTTTAAAGACTGATGGTGTAACATTAAATGTGAATATATATAACCACCGATGTCCAATCAGTAAACATGGAATTACTAAATGTTGATTTGCGAGACACCTTTAGCGACGATTGTTCATCAAATTTTAGCAACTGACGTCTGTCCACAATGCGGTGGATTGGTGTATTGAAAGCAGAAGCTCTGTTGAGAGGCCCTCCTAAAGTTTCCTTTTATTTTATATAAACCAATATGTATAATAACCTTAAAGGCCTCCACAAGAACACTTAACTTCAAAAAACTCAAGTTCATTTTTTGAACTTGCTAGGTCAATTACTATACTACTACAGAAATGATTTTAAAGGAGCTCTTTTTTTCGGAGGTAGCTCCATCAAACATTGTCTCTTAAAATCAATTTCTAGACGTGGTTGGTGTTTTCCATCCTCTCTAGAAATGTCCATTGTTTTCAGAGGCAGTTGGTAATGGGACCTGCTTCTTCTAAAAATATTGGCAGCAAAAGAAATGGTAACTTTTTGCATATATTTTAAGTTCATAGATTTTAAAATTTATTTTTTTGAATTTTTAAATGACCTCGAATGGAGATACATCTTAAACCAAAGTTGTAGTGCTCGACGAGATCTAAAACTTTGTAGTTCACACTTTTTTCTAAAACTTAATAAAAAAATGATAGCGTCATACGCTTCACAAAGTGATTTGGCACCGTGGTAGGAGAGGCTCGTTTGAGGCAAGAGGTTTTTTAATTCATTCCCTAAGAACCCACTCACAAGCATGGTACTTCGTTCTCTAATGGCCTTCTCTCAAGATTAAGAACATTTATGTTTTTTAGTTGACTAGATATGTGCCCATGTGTTGCACGGGGCCATGAATTTTTATGCACACCTATCGGCGACGGATTTAATCATTTCCACAAAAGAATAAAAAGCTAATAAATAATTTTTCGTTAACAATTTTGCATCGGGAACCTTAAACTATTTTCAATTGCATTAAGACCTCTAATTGTTTTTGTTCTCTTTAGTTATTTATTAACCGGAAACATAATATCTTTTCATTTACTCCCCACATCTTAACTTTTTCTGCTCGGAGCGCTACAAACAAGCACGTGCATAGAGGTTGAATCTGGCCAGTACACAGACGGGAGGATGGAACTCACTGACTAACGTCGGTACCAGCAGCAGCGGGTCTCAGTCCCTGTGCTCCTGCGGATCAAGGGCGAGTGGGCAACGCGGATCAGCATTGACGACTAATCGGACTATGGTTCTTGGTGCCGTCAGAAGACATTGTTTGAGATCATTGCCTCGGATGAGGCAGGCAAGTGGAGGAAGCCTGGAGTCACGATGCATCGTCACTGTAAGGCGACGTGAACGCGCGGGGCGACACGAGTGGGCACGGCACGGCTGGGGCGAGCGCAGAGCGAGCTTTACGCGAGCGGGGACGAGCGCAGACGAGCGGCTTTTTAGGCAAGCAGGGCGACGCGAACGCGGCGAGGGCAAAAAAGAACGGAGAGAATTTGGATTGGAGAGTCGGATGGCAACACAATGTAGGCAAGGGAGTCACGTAGCTGGATGGACGGGGCGATTGCAAGGGAGTCACGTACTCACATAGAACACGCGGTTTGATGGAGGGGCGAGCGGGGCGATTAGCTGCCCAATGATAACCTTAAGTATTTTTTAGGTGTAGAGATTTACAATTTTTTGAAAAATAATTTTAGAACCGGGCACATTGCTGACCGTGTCTAGAAACCGATATCATCCTCTAAAACCAATGATTTCTAAGCATCGATGAGAATTAAGAACCACCTCTGTAAATTAATTCACAGTGACGGAAGTGCCGTGGCAGATTATGATTTAGGCCCTGTTTAGATGCGAAAATTTTTGGCTTTTGGCTACTGTAGCACTTTCGTTTGTATTTGATAAAAATTATCCAATTATATACTATTTAGGCTTAAAAGATTCGTCTCGCCAATTACTGGCAAACTATGCAATTAATTATTCTTTTTACCTACATTTAATGCTTCATGCATGTGCCGCAAGATTTGATGTGACGGAGAATCTTGAAAAATTTTAAATTTTGGGTGGGATCTAAACAGGGCCTTAGTTGCCGCTGCATGGAGCCATCCATGGACCGCGGACTAGCGATGGAGTCATGGGTTAGTCAAGTGTGTGTCTATATATATATAGAGACTTTTCCCTGTGTGCCATTATAAAAGATCGTAATCCCCTGTGTGTGTCACTGAAAAAATTAACGGTCTTGCCACTACTTCAACTTTTTTCGTGTCATCCATGCCACTTTAAATCGGTTTTTCGTTACGTTTAAATCAAAAATGCGGTGTGAAAAAGCGAAAATATATTAAGTTCAAATATATTATTAATTTTTTTAGCATCTTAACGACTTCAAATGAAAAAAACTCAAAACTAGAAAGTTGTAGATCTCGTGAGATCTATAATTTTCATATAATTTTTTCATTTAAAGTCAAAAAAAATAATATGATTTTTCTATAATATATTAATCATATCAAATCATATTTTTTTGCGGAATTAAATGAAAAAAAAAATATGAAAATTATAGATTGAGATTAACTTTCTAAACTGACTTTTTTTAATGATGAAAAAGTTGAATAAATATTTCAACTTGCTGAATTTTTTCAGGCAGCTTGAAGGATTACGATCTTTATAATGGCACACAAAAAAAGTCTCATATATATAGAAAAACTACTACCTTTTAGCCGGCTACAAAATAACTTATTTCAGAACTACTACATTGAGTTCTGATAATTACTATGTTAATTAATTTGCAGATTATAGTAACTCCATACTAAGTGGTTTACTATAACGTTATGGTAAATATCTCCATGTGTTATAGTAGTCCAACTATAAATAAATATATATTGACATTATCGTAAATAATGTCAATATATATTTACGATAATGTCAATATAGTAGTCCAACTATCATAAATTTTATATACTAATTTACGATAATGTCAATATATATTTACGATAGTTGGATTACTATAACACATGGAGATATTTACCATAACGCGTTATAGTAAACCACTTAGTATTGAGTTACTATAATCTGATAAATTAACATAGTAATTATCGTAACTCAAAGTGGCCACAGGGTACGCGTTATAGTAAACCACTTAGTATTGAGTTACTATAATCTGATAAATTAATATAGTAATTATCGTAACTCAAAGTGGCCACAGGGTAGTATATATATATATATATATATATATATATATATATATATATATATATATATATATATATATATATATATATATATATATACCTTTTTTCTGTTAGCCACCCTGAGCCATCAGACCACGTCATCTTCTCCATTGACGCTAGCAAAGTGACGAGAAAAACCGGCCGGCTATCCACATCTCCCGTGGCAATCGAGTCGTACTCGTACGTGCGCATGGTCTAAATTACCTGAAGGTTACACGTAAAAAAGCTGGGCATAAAATTTTTGATTCCACGCGCACTGATTTGACATGTCTTGGCGGCATGTTCGTTGATTGGTTTACGAAATTTGGTTTGGGTGGTTTGGTCTTTGGTTTGTTGTAAAAAAAAACACTATTATTTGGTTTTGATTTGAAATTTGAAATTAAAAACAACAAACGAACAGAATACTCGCCCTGGCGTAGATAGTCAACACAGGATTTTTATAATTTTCAGTGAATATCGTCTTTTACAGATGGCGGCATGCAATGCATACATATGGCTGACAGTGCTGTACTGTCACCGACACTACTCTACTCGAGGCGGTTGTTACTGGAGATACCGTAGTATTCTTTCCTCGCAAAAAAAGATACCGTAGTATTCTTTCAACAGACGTTCAATGAAGTAGGAGCAAGTAGGTACGGACATGCTTTGTTAACTAGAAATGCAAGATCTGGTTTTGTCAAAGTTAAGTACTGTAATGCACCTACAACACTGTGATACCTGGTGGTGTCTTCGGGTCCAAGAGGATCTCCTACATGAGCCGACAATTTTTCACTTGTGGAGAAGGGCGTGGGGACAGTTCAACATCCGTACATGCTGCAACAGATCAGTGGCATACTTGTGTTGCGTAAGGAGAATACCATCTTGGCATTTGTTGACTTCAATTCCAAGGAAATAATGAAGCTCGCCAAGATCCTTGAGAGCGAATTCCTTGTTGAGATCAGCAAGCAATGCTTGTGTGGCTGTCTGAGAGGAACTGACAACAATAATATCATCACACATAGATGAGTAGAAAATTTGTGACTTTGCCCTTGTGATAGAAAAACAAAGTGTTGGCTTTTGAGGGACGGAACCAAGATGATGTAGCTTTGTGCTAAGTCTGGAGTACCATGCCTGAGGGGCTTGCTTCAGACCATATAGTGCTTGTCCAACTTACAGATGTAGTGAGGTGCAGACTCATCCTCATATTCAGGTGCTTGCTTCATGAACACTTCCTCCTCTAGAACACCATGAGGAAACACATTCTATATGCCCAATTGACGAAGGCTCCATCCTCGTGACACACAATGGAGAGTATAAGTTTGATTGTTGCTGCTTTAACAACGGGACATACGAACTATTGCTTGAAGCCTTTAGCTACCAAGCAAGCCTTGTATCGGTCAATGGACCCATAAGCATGTCTCTTTATCTTGTAGACCCATTTGCAATCAATGACATTGCACCCTTGTGCTGGAGTAACTAGATGCCATGTGTTATTCTTGATGATAGCAGAATATTCAACATCCATTGCATTTTTTCTAATTTTTATCAAGTAGTGCATCTTGGAGATTCTAGGGTTCACTAGTTGTAGAGAGAAAACCATATCGAATGATGCCATCGGTGAAGATCCTGGGTTGACGAATCCCATGTTGCAGACGTGTCCTTGGCCGAGGAACAGAAGGAGGATCTGGTGCAGCAACAGGAGTCACTACTACATAACGGGTAATCACCGCCGCCAGTTTCACCGGTGATACTCATCACCGCCGGTTCGTATTACGAACCGTTGGTGAAATGATTTTTACCGCCGGTTCGTGTTATAAACCGTTGGTGAAAATTTGGGCGTTTATCACCGCCGGCTGGTAACACGAACCGGCAGTGATAAACATATCATTACAGTCGGTTTGTGTTACCAACCGATAGTGATGGTCGACCCATTTGCACCACCGGTTTGTGGTACCAACTGATGGTGAAAATCTTTGTACTAACGGCTCGTAATACGAACCGGCGGTGATGATTTATGCTGCAGCACAATAAAATTCATAACTTTTTCAAATAAAGTTGGATGAAAACAAACTTTATATCGAAGTTGTAGATCTCAGTTGATGACTTTTTTATTTGAAATTGTTTATAGTAATTCTGTTTGAAGCTCTTATGTTTTAAAATTCAATTTTTTTGAATTATACAAACAACCTCATATGAAAAAATGATCAAAAGCAAAGTTATAGATCTCGCTATGATCTATAACTTTGTAGTTGACAACTTTTTCATTAGAAATAATTTGGGGTCTTAAATTTGTATCTAAAGTTCAAAAATTTTGAAATTCAAATTTTGCAAATGACCTCGGATGGAAAATCAACCAAAACCAAAGTTTTATATCTCAATGAGGACTATAACTTTGTAGTCGATGACTTTTTCATTTGAAATCATTTGATGTCCCATCAGTATGGTTGAAGTTTTAAAGATTTGAAATTCAAATTTGTCAAACGACCTCGGATGACAAAACCTCCAACATCAAAGATGTAGATCTCGGTCAAAACAACAACTTTGTAGCTGATGACTTTTTTTTTATCTGAAGTCATTTAGGGTTCTAAATATTTATTTTAAAATCATGAGAAGTCAGTACTAAAGGAATATACGTGCTATATGGACAAGTGACTTAGGAACGGAGTGGTTAGAGCAGCTACGTGTGAGGTCATAGGTCTCAGGTTCGAATCCCAGCACCGCGCAGCGCGCGGATTTTCACGCGAAAAATCTTGTGACTTGTGACGCGTGACCGTGCGGCTGGCTGGTGGGGCCTTCTCGGGATTTAAAAAAATTGCTATTTTTTTATTCGATTTTGAAATTTCTGAAAATCCTACCGGTGGTGATAAGTTTTCATCACCGCCGGTTTTGTAACCAGCAGTAATGACAATGGGCATCACTGTCGACTTACACTGCTGAGGGCCAAAACCGGCGGTGATGGGGGTTCTAGAGCCGGCGGTGAATACCTATTCTGTAATAGTGAGTATCTGAGGGCAACACAGGAGAATTCGAGCGGAAGGCACAGAACATCCTGTGGCGGGGTATCTGTGGCGCATCAGAAGCGGGCATGGGTGTTCGCTCGCAGCGGTTTGAGACGTAGACACGGTAGACGGAGAGTGGAACAGTCCTGCAACAGTTGTGTTGGCGCAGGTGGCGTGGTAGGCGACGATTGACCCCCTGTCAAGCGTGGTTGTCGGGGCAGATCTGCCTGGCGTCGATTCTAAAGGCGAACTCCATGTACTTGTCACAGGTCGTTAGGCTCGGGAACCATGCCGGCAGTTTGCTGCATGAAACAACGCCTAGAAAGAGTAGCATCATCTAATTTTTCTGTAAAATCTTTAGGATTAGCAACAGGAGTAGTAGGACTATCATCAGCATGGTCATCTAGTGTATTGCCCCTAGGTGTTTGGTCTTGTAGAAGGACTTCAACATGGAATCGTGTGCCAGCAGTAGAGTGGAAGTTTGCAAGTTTGCAAGCTCTGATACCATGTAAAGTTTGTGTAAGCATTCTCACCTCCTTGTGGAGGTCGCGTGAGTTTATTTATAGAGTCAAGAATAGCCCTTGATGTGGCAATACAAGGCAAGACTCAATCCGAGATTGATTGTTATAATTAGCCTATTATACAATATGCTAATGCGTACAAAGGATATTTACCATCTATGACTATCAATCAATCTCATATCTTTGTCATGCTGATTTGCATGATGGGAAGCTTCCATTCCTAACAGCGGGTAGATTGGGATGAGAGCACGCGGTGCTCAAAATGAGATAGGTGGATAAGAGGTGACTGATTTTCCATCTAGAGGTGTACGCAACAGGGGGAATTAGCTAGGGTACACAAGAATATGTGAAGCGCAGATGCTTTGGAAGGGGATGAGAGTAGAGCAAGACGGCAACGCAGATTTGTAATATAAGGAAGAATACAACTCTAGTGTTTGGAACTGGGTGGGCCAATTTTTCATGCGAGAAAGACCAAGGTGGGGCCATTTTTGCAAATGATCCATTCAATGATATAAGTATTTTAAAGACTGATGATGTAATATTAAATGTGAATATATATATAACCACCGATGGCCAATCAGTAAACATGGAATTACTAAATGTTGATTTGTGAGACACCTTTAACTACAATTGTTCATCGATAGTTATATTTATTTTAGCGACCGACATCTGACCACAATGCGTTGGAGTGGTGTATTGAAAGGAGGAGCTCTATCGAGAGGCCTTCCTAAAGATGCATTTTATTTTATATTAACCAATATGTATAATAACCTAAAAACCTCCACAAGAACAGTTAACTTCCACAAAACTGAGGTTCATTTTTTGAACTTACTAGGTGGATTACTATACTACTACAAAAATGATTTCAATGGTGCTCTTTTTCCGGAGGTAGCTCCATCAAACACTCTTTTAAAATCGATTTCTAGACGTGGTTGTTGTCTAAAATGTTCATTATTTTCAGAGGCAGTTGGGGTTACAGATCACCACTAGAAATGGTATTTATAGAGGCAGTTGGTAATGGGACCTGCCTCTAAAAATTGGTGCAGAAGAGAAAAATTAACTTTCTGGATATGTTTTAAGTTCATAGATTTTGAAATTCATTTTTTGATTTTTTAAACGACCTCGAATAGAGATACGTCCTGAACCAAATTGTAGTGCTCGACGAGATCTAAAACTTTATAGTTCACACTTTTTTCGTGAAACTTAATACAAAATGATAGCATCGTACGCTTCACAAAGTGATTCTATGGCACCATGTGGTAGGAGAGGTTTCTTTTGAGGCAAGAGGGTTTTTTTTAATTCATTCCCTAATAACCAACTCACAAGCGTGGTACTTCTCTAGTGGGCTTCTCTCAAGATTAAAAATATTCATGTTGTTTTGCTGATTTACAATTTTTGGAAAATAATTTTAGAACCGTGCCACATTGTCGACCGTGTCTAGAAACCGATGTCATGTCATCCTCTCAAAACCAATAATTTCTAAACATCTTTGAGATTTAAGAACCACGTATGTAAATTAATTTTGAGTGGGCCAAAACGCTGGATGCAGGAGTGCCAGATTATGATTTAGATCGATCGAGTCACGGGTTAGTCAAGGACTAATATATACACGAATATGTCCCTTTTTCTGTTAGTCACCCTGAGCCATCAGACCACGTCGTCTTCTCCATTGACGCTAGCAAAGTGACGAGAAAAACGGGCCGGCTATCCACATCTCCCGTGGCGAGTTGTACGTGCGCATGGTCTAAATTAGCTCAAGGTTACACGTAAAAAACCGGGCATAAAAAAATTCATCGCACTGATTTGACATGTCTTGGTATCAATACACGCCCTGCCGTCGATCAACCAGTAGTCAACACAGGATTTATATTTTTCCAGTGAATAATATATCTTTTACAGATGGCGGCATGCATACGTATGGCTGACAGTGCTGTACTGTCACCGACACTACTACTCGAGGCAGTCGAACTGTTTGTGAAGTAATCATGCGTGAAAGCCTCAACAAAAGTGAGCTTGTAACTTCTTGGTCGTATTAAAAGTATATAGGATGGCAGAAACCATCGTTTAACAGCTGGGACCGAAGCAAGATATATAAAAGTAGAAACAATTTTAAGCAACAAGAGAGAAAAGTTGAAATGACCAGCACTTGAAATAAACACTCTCTCTTAGCTTCTTCATCGTCATGTGCAAGCGGCTGCGTCTTCCTGGCTAATCCGATCTCTATACATAACAAAGTAATAAGGAAAAAAGTTGGAAATGCTGCTTAACAAACAAGTCATCAACTAGGCAGCTGGACGCTAATGACTAGATTATACCTAATTAAGTATCCCCAACAATACACTACTATATAGCCCAATTGAACTGAGCCGGCCGTCCACCAGTACGTAGTAACCACTCGCTCTTCAGCGATTGGCTTTGCTATATCCTACAAGTTTTCCACCCCACACAGGGTGTAAACCAGAACATGCTTCGAGTCTTGGAGACTATCAACAACGCAAAAAAAAAAAAAAAAAAAAAAAAAAAACAAGTACGTACGCATATGACAAGACAGCTGCTATGTGGCTAATCATCGGAGGTGGCGGCCGCCGTCTCGGCCGGGCACTCGACGATGCTCTCAAGGCTGGGCCGCCACCCGTCGTCGGCGGCCCGGCCCTCACGCTTACGCGCCATCTCCTGGAGCACGTCCTCGAGGCGGCGGTCGCCGGCCTTGAGCTGCGCCACCAGCCACCCCAGCTCGCCTTTGGTCAGCACCATCTTCACCTTCATAACCGACGGCGCCACCCCTTCATCAATTATTACCTCCTCCTCGTCACCGGCGGCGCTTCTCCTCCGCTGCAGCTGCTGCTGCTGGCGCCCTGGTTCTACGGCGCCGCCGCTGCTCTGGACGCAGTTGCCCATGGCTGAGACTCCGTGACTGTACCTAGCTCAACTGCTCAACAGCTAAGCTCAGGCCGCGGCTAAGTTATGTTGGTTATTATTGGGTGGCTTGGGCCTTGGATTGGGTTGGGTTGGTACAGCCGTGCAGGCGAAGTGTGGCGTAATAAGAGGGTGGGGATTGGGAGGAGGACGAGGTGGAGGTATATATTTGAGCATTATATTGTTGTAACTAACGCTGTTTTGTTTCGTTTGTCATGTGTGCTAGCTGGTGCATCGGCAATTGCAATATATGTGGCGATGAATGATCCATTTACCGTCGCTTTCTAGTTTCTAGGGCACATGGTGGGGACCAAGATTATGCAATGTCATCGTCATTATGAACTAATGTTTTTGACCTTCAAAACAAATTATACTTTTTACTATAGGAAAGATGTGTAGTAGAGGCAGCTAGAAACCGTTTGTAGATGTGTCTTTCTCATTCGCCTCTACTAGCTTGATTGTCTTTTTTAAATCATCCGATTTAGAGATGGCTATTCAACCACCCTAGAAATTGATTTATAGAGACGTCTGAAATGAAACCTCAGTCGCATCTGAAGACCAAATTTGTTCAAGCGGCTGAAATTCCTAAAACCTTTGAAAACATATTTCCAAAGATGACTCTTTTTCCTAGCTGTCTCTAAAATAAATTTTCAAAAGCTCAAAATTTCTCATCAAATTTAAAATTTCGTATTCTGATTGAATTGCACATAAACCAATATGCATGTCATCATCAAAACACATATAATAAGGGGGTGTTTGGTTTGGCCTGCTAAAGTTTAGCTGGCTAATTTTAGTCTCATTTAGTCACTTTTTACCCCAACACTATGATTAAAAGAGACTAAATGGGCATTTAGCCAATTAGTTACCAAGTGGTTGCTAAATGGGACTAAAGCCCAGGCTGCCTCACCTTTTAGTCATTTGGAGCCAAACACCCTGACTAAAAAGGACTAAAAGGCTTCTTTTAGTCTCTTTTAGTCTACCAAACCAAATAGGAGTGACTAAAGTTTAGCAGCTGATTTAGCTGGCTAAAATTTAGCAGCTACAATCCAAACAAGGCCTAAGTCATAGTTATATGATTGCAGTCGCAGTTATCACCACCAAAACACTCACCACTTACCTTGGAGCGAGTCTAGATGCTTACAACGAGTCACCTGTATATTTTGTTATGTTTGGTCACCAATTATATAGAGAGAGATCTCAAAGTTTTCCGATCCATATTGCACGTGCGTGGATATCCTGTTACGGATGGGATGATAAAACTGTACACGTTACAAGAAATAAGTACAGAAATAGACGAACATGTATACAAAGAAAGATACCAATCACAGGCATCCTCGACCACAAGGTTATATACATGACAACGTTTGGGGCCTGACGACACGTCCGTCGACCAACGTACACGTACGACCCAACCGACGCTGGTAGTTAGCTGCACGTGAACTCGCTACCATCCATGCACCAACGACACAATTATAGGCCAATTGGCACCAACACAAAAGATTCCATTTCCATTTCACAGTCGTCGTAACCTACTATACTTGAGGTGGATCAACTTGTATATCATCAGCTCGGACGGGAGATCCCACGACGACCCATCGAGTATGCATATTAAACGCATGCAGGCGTGTATATGTACATATATGTATTGTGTACTCCCTTCGTCCTGTAATATAGTGTATTCTGGTATTCAAAATCTATCCTCAAATATAATGCATTCGAGAGGACAAAAACTAATTTTACATTAAATATTTTCTATTTATCAACCAATCACTATCCATCACGCTGATGATAGCGTCTGATTTAGAAAATAAAATAAGGGTGCATGTGTCTTTTATGTTCTCTTTTAGTTTGCCTTAAAATTCTTAGAATACACTATATTAAAGGATAGATGGAGTATGTATCTTTTGCATGATATAGCTAGCTAGCAATTCTTTGCAGGTAGCTAAATTTCTTATGATTAAAATAACATACGCCAAACATATATTATTTCAAACTTCACATTTGTACTCCTGATCATCGATTGATTCTACTCATTGCATTTATTATGCATTTAAATTATTTGTACCTCTGGCATTCAGATGTTTTACTTTGACCAGCTCCTTGTACAAGGCAAGCAAGGTACATGATGATGCTTGTAGCCATACCTAAATAAGGCCCTATTTGACACAGCTTCATGAGTTGTGAACTGTTTTTTACCAAACGAGTCCTTTCAAAACAGTTTCACTCATGAAGCTTATTAAATTGTGCTCTCACATATGTGAACATAGGTATATAATAAAGTTTACTTTATTAATGGCAATGTTTCAGAACAGGGCTGTCAAACTATTTGTCTTTCATCTACAACATCTTCACTTCTGTTTACATACATACCTGATCTCAGCTGCCTAGCTTCCGTTGAGCGTCGTGGATCATGACAATGCTACAAACATTCAGCAAACGGTACAGGAGCCACGCAAACTGCCATGGAAAAAGAAGAAGAAACAAAACAAAACACCTAACAGCATGACTAGCACGCTTACGGTTAGAGACCTGTCATGGTCAGTCAGAACATGAGCAAAGCCGTCTACTACTAGTCTACGGAGTACTACACAACGGGAGGCAGCTGGAGAAGGAGAAAGAAGGCCGATCCTGATAGGAACAAGCGACGTCGAGCGCTTAGCGGCGGTTTCGCCATCAGCCCATCACTCATCGCTCACGAAATTGCCCGGCTAGCTAGCTCAAACGGTCTTCCATTCCTGCTGACATGGGCGTAGCATCAGGCTGACATGGCACTACTCACTCCAAGCTGCCAAATTCAGGCAAGGATTCCCGTGTACATTGGCATATGGCATCTTACTGCAAGGAAACAAGTCGCGGAAAAGACAGGAGATGGTGCAAATGGCAGCAGCATCTACAGTGGAATCAAAACCTGACGAAACTAGTGCTGCTGTCATGTTCAGAGCTCTCTGCAACTTGGACTCCGAAAGTTGTAAGCGCACAAGGGCACGACACTGCTACACTACTAGGATGAAGATGAAGATGTGGTGAGACATCAAACCCTGGGCCCCACGACCAAACTAAGGCATTTTTTCTTTTTGTTTTTTGATTGAAGATATATAATAATATAAATGATGCAAACAATGACGTTGCGAATGCGTACAGTGACCCTGCTTTGCTTCTGACCCTTTTCCATCCATTGTAAGCCCAGAACATAGTGTGAGGATAAGAGCAGCAGTTGATGCATCGCAGTCACGACGATGTCAGAGCAAAAATGCAGGATTTCATTGCGCTAGCCGTTAGGAGCTGCACTGCACCGATGCCACAGCCAAAGAGCGAGGAGGGTGCCTGTCAGTCACTACCGAATCTGTCTCAGAGTGAGGCACGTATCATCTGCAAATTTGTTTGTGTTTTGGTTTCGGGGACAAGAAAGGAAGAAAAATGGCCAGAGATGACAAGTGCATTAGTACTACCGAATTCATCTATAGATTTACAAGAATGATTGAGAAATCACAACTAACCACCTCTACAAAAAAAACAACACGGTTAACACGTTGCTGTCAAAACTCAACACCTCACCACTTCTTTTTTGAGTGACACTCAATGCTCCCCACTGTCTGAATTGGGAAATTAAGGCACGAGCAGAATAGCTAGAGTAAGCTGACCGCCAAGTATGACCTAACTTTCCTGTTTATTTTCCCACAAACAAACCATCTACAATACAGAGTGATACTGCTGAGAGAACAGCATATATCGTTCTTTAATTTTCTTCTCTGTCATCGAACATACCAGATGTTCATTGTTCATTCTTATCATTGAACATTGATCGCTGTTGGCCCGTCAGCCTGTTTTCAAGTCTCGATTTGTAAAACTTACCATATTGTTTGAATTACATTGCACCAATAACAACCAGAAACAGATTAGAACAATTTAAGGATGTAAGATTTCCGTGCATTATCAGATGGCTGCTGGCTGGAGCCCTTGTATGACAACTGCAGCTTTCAACCTGTAAAGAAAGTCCGGTATATATACAAAGTTAGGCGACACAGGGTCTAGCCGGCTGCCGAGACGCAGCTCAGCTCAGCCGGTGATCGGGGACGAGCAAGAACTCACACAGCGCACGCGAACGCTTGGACACGAAGTCGATATGGTGTGCTGCCGGCTGCAGCACGAACGTTACAGCCTTTTCTATTGTTTCCTTGGGTTCCTTACGGCACCTCCAGCGTCAAATCGAAGCGAACCTGACAAGCGTGCCTTCTAAAATCGATTTTGAGGATGGTTCGACGCACCCAACGCGAGCATCGTTCGGTGAGGACAGCTAGTGGGGACCACAACAGAATAGAAAAGAGAAAAGTAGGCGCTGTTCTCTCTATGCACTCCTGCGTGAAGGATGAAGTAGTACTTGCGCAGCTGTTTTTTACTCGCTCGGTTCGAACCGTGTTGAAGAGCCGATTTGAAGAATCCATCCGCTCGGTTTGGTAGCTCTAGCGTTGGAATCGAACCATCCTTGTTTTTCTCTCTCCACGGTTCGGTTTCTGAGCACACTGGAGCTGCTCTTATGCAGTGTAACAAGGCTGTGCCCACATCGGGATTGCCGCCGGCTCCCTTTCCGGACGCGCGCGCCGCTAAAGTTTCTGGCGCACAAGCGCCTGCCCCGTCCCCGCACGTCCATGTTCTTCTTACCCGGCGAGCTCCGCCCCTGCCCACCTCGACCACCGCTCAGGCCGCCGGGGTCCTCCCCGCCTGCCGCCCACCCCTGTCGGACAAACCCATCCTTCCCTAATCCCAATCCAAGAGCTCATCCGCGACTCCTCGCCCCCGCCACCTGGCACCGCACATCCGGATGTCCTCTGTCGCCCGCTCGGCGGGACCGCCGCCGCCTCGCTCACCGCCCTCGACCCGACACAACTGCCGGGCCGTGCTCACCTTCGTGGGAACGCGCCATACGTGGTGTGGCCGTGTGTCGTGGGGTCAGAACCGCGGCAAACATTGTTGTTCGAGGTGGTGTCAGAGTACGTGTCTCCGGTGGCTCGGGTGGACTCGAGAACACAAGAATCATAGAGAGGACGCAACGGTTTATCTTGATTCGGGCCGATCGACGCCCTACGTCCAGCAGCTAATGATCCTTATACTCAAGAGCACCCAAAATCAGGGGGTTACAACAGAGTGTACAGGAGAAAGAGAGAGGGATTTGATAGGGGATTAGCTCGGTGCTAATCCTGAGGTTGCCTCGCCGCCGGTGGAGCCTTCCCCTCGTCGGAGAGGAGGAAGACAACAGGTGTGGTGGAGGAGCTCTCGGTGTCCTTCTCGGAGTTGCTCTGCTCTCGGTGTCGAGTATGAGTAGATCAGTGAGGAACGAAATGATCTGTCCTGGATCGTCCTCCCCCCTCTAGGATCCGACCTATCCCTTATATATCGAGATAGGTCGGGTACATGGCGGTTAGGGGGGATGGGCCTATGGTCTACATGTGCCGGGGGCTAAGAGGGTCTTGCAGCGACGCTCTGTGGACCGTGGCGATGTCGTGAGAGCCGAAGAAACTCTAGGCGTCGTCCGGCTGCTCTGTCTTGACACGCTGAGTGTCGGGTGTGTCGGCTTGGACCGGCCTCCCCTAGGTGTGCCTTCTGGAGACTTCTTGGTGACAAAGG
The DNA here is from genome assembly GCA_904845875.1 of Miscanthus lutarioriparius. Taxonomy (NCBI): domain Eukaryota; kingdom Viridiplantae; phylum Streptophyta; class Magnoliopsida; order Poales; family Poaceae; genus Miscanthus; species Miscanthus lutarioriparius. The sequence goes on along the minus strand of CAJGYO010000007.1, from coordinate 128,973,838 downwards.
AGGCCGGCCCGAGGGCTGACGTGTGGGACCAAGAGCGCCGAGCCCCTGGAGGTGGTGGGGAGTTTGTCTTCTTGCGTCACGCCCGGTGCGTGACCCTGTCGAAGGAGGGTTGATGACGCCACGCTCGCGGGGCAGCGCCGGGGAGCCCCCGAGCCTTGATGTCTCGGGGCACGTCTTCTTGTGCCCGGGCCTTGGCTAGCGCCTAACGTCAGGGAGAGGCCAAGGATCGGGTCCAGGCCCCTGTCGATCGGGAGCCCCGGGCTTGGGTGAGTCCCCGAGCGTTGAGCAGAGGCAACAGGCTTACTCGAGCTCAGCCCGACCCCTTGACCTGAGGGCACACGCGAGCGTACCCGATGGGTATAGCCCCGAGCCCCTGGGCGATCCTAGGGGATCGGTCAGGGGATCTCTTGATCGGGAACCCTTGATCCTGAGGCTTAACATACACATATGTTAGGATATCATCATCATGGCAAGCAAAGACTTGGCGTTACCACTGCGACTCAGGCTAGCTGTGGGGGTCCACACCCGCACGTGAGGTGTGTCCGTATTAGTCAAGTTATCACAAGTGTCATCCACTTGACCAACCTACGTTAAATCCAACCAACACGAGTCCCCTAGGAGAATGCCATCTGCATCTCCTCTTCGGGATCTTTTTAACGGTCGAGCGACACAAAAACCTCCAAATGGCAAACCAACATATAACACGAACATTATACCACCACACTTGTTGTAGTTGAATTGATTAACCCTCTATAGTTTGTCTCCGTAAGACCTCTCTCAAAACTTTATCGGAGTTAACATGTAGCTCATCTTGGAATCGCCCGTTCCAAGGTCTACAAGGCATCGGTGGAGATGAGCTTGGCTCAAGACAACCGAATCGAAGTTACCTGCAAAATCACTTAACGGCAGCACCATGAGTACATTGCGTACTCGTAGGACTTAATTTCAACATATTGATATTTGGTGGATGCAAGGATATTGTCAGGCATTTGTACATTTGCAGAAAAGCAATGGCGTTTATTAGAGTATGACATGCTCATGATTCATAACTAATTTGATTTACAATTATAAGTTCATGATAATTAGTAACAATTAATCATAAGTAAGGTGATCAATATTGTAATTCCTCTTAGAACCAAGTATCATCATCCACACTACAATGGGTCTAGAAGAAAGAACAACCAGTTCCATCCCGAGGGACTTCAGGCTTTCAAGTGAACTCTGCAAAGGTGTACAACTGTACCCACATGAAAGTACGATACTAACCACCATACCCGTTCGCAAGGGTAAGGGTTGCCTTACGTCTCCAACCTTTCCCTAACCCGCCAGAATATCCACAAAAGGGTTGATAAGTTCCCGAGTAATACTACCACCATCTACCCGACTATAGGGTCGAGATGGCAGACTAGAGGGGGAGATGAATAGTCTTTTCTAAAATTAATTGCTCTGGCTAACCGAAACAAATGCAGAATTAAAACTATCGGTCTAGCCAAAACTATATCCCTCTATCTAAGTTCACAGGCGCCTTATAAAGATCCTAATAAGGCAATAAAGGTGTCAGACTAGCTAGAGCTTACTTAACCAATTCTAGGAGCAAGGTCACACAAACCTATGCAACTAGTACTTCAAGCAACGGAGAAGCTCCTACACATGCTAGTAAGCAAAAGCACAAAGCCATCTAAGCTCACTAGCAATGCTCAATAACAAGGTTACACGAGCCAAATTATAGAACGCAAATTACTTAGCTACACAAACTAAGCAATGTGACTAACAAGGTTACTCAAACCAAATAAGTCATGCAAGAGAGCTACTTCGATGCTACACAAGTGAAAGGTCCTTGTGTGGTTTTGGTAATTGAGTGACAACCTTAGGTGGACTAATGTGTTCATGTGAGATACACAGGTGATTAGTCCACAGGTACATGTGTGTGAGCAACATATGCCATGAAGGTGAAAATGGCTCGGAGATGTTGCAAAGCTCACACATGTGATGATGAAGGAGCTCATTGCACATGAGACATGACATTGAGTCATGTGATCAAGGTGGAGAAGATCAAGACAAGACTTGGCTTGATGGACCGGTTGCAAGAGTGAAGGGCAAGTCAGAGGCTTTGGAGCGATGGACTGCGTGGCAGTGAAGCTTGAGCAAGACTTAGCGCCGATGGACGAAGGCAACAGTGAAAAGCAAGTGTAGTCAAGATTGATGAACCAATATGATCACGTGATGATATGAAGTGAATCATATCATTGTTGATCGTGTTGGTGCATGTGTTGCATCGACATTGGAAGAGATGGAATGGAATGCGCAAGGCAAAGGTATAACCTAGGGTATTTCATTTCACTGGTCATAGGTGTGTAGAGAAGTTGATGACCAGGTTTAGGATAGATGGCTATACTATCAAGAGGGGCAAACTTGTTTGCATATCGGTCATCTAGTGTCACTCGAGTGATCTAACTTTGCATAGTTGCTTGGATCGAGTGGCGTGGCAAGTTGAGTGGCTAATCCTTTGGAAAATGATTGTGAAAATGCTAACACACATACACATGGTGGTTTTGCCACATTTACAAAGGAGAAGAAGTTAGAGTTAATGTGGATCAACTCGACAAAGAAACGAAGGCGATAGGAGGTCACTGTGAGTGACCGGACGCTGGCCTCGGTAGGACCGGTGCGTCTGTTCAGTAACAACAGTGAGCGTGCGGTCTCGGTCACATGACCGGACACTGGCACGAAGAGTGACCGGACGCTTAGGGTCTGTGTCCAGTCAGTGCTGACGTACACTGATGTGGTGGCGTGAGGAACAGCAGTGACGCGTGGCAGTTGGAGAATGACCAGACTCAGGTGCTGCGTTTGATCGTGTAGGAGCAGACGCATCCAGTCGAAAATCAGAGGCTCGGATAGCTCTCTGGAAACGACCAGACTCCGGCTGGTCTGCGTCCGGACGTGCAGCACCGGACGCGTCTGGTCGCAAGACAGAGGCTCGGGGAGCTCTTTAGAAATGATCGAACTCGGTAGGGGTGCGTCCGGTCTTGGCACTATGCTGCGTTCGATCACAACTTAACCATTGAGATCGGGTGCTCTGTATTTGAAGCCAAGGATGATGTGGCAGCCATCCATTGACCGAACACTGGACTGGGTGCGTCCGGTCACCCCGAGCTGTGCCCAGTGAAGGAGTACAATGGCTCTATTTTCGTGGGGGCTATAAATAGAAGGGGGTCTCGGCCTTGGGCTGGTAGCTAAGCACACTAGAGCCTTGGTGGCTTATGTGGTAGTGCTTGAGGCCGTCTAACTCACTTGAGCTTGATAGTGTTCATCCGATTGAGTGAGTGAGCGATTCTAGTGCGATTGCATCGTGAGGTTGCATCGAGTGGCACTAGGTGATCAAGTTGCAAGCCAGTGGTGCTTGTTACTCTTGGAGGTTGCCACCTCCTAGACGGCTTGGTCATGGTCTCCGTCGAAGCCTACAAGAAGCTTGTGCGGTGCTCCAGAGGAGAGCTTTGTGAGGGGCATTGTGCTCGCCCCACGGGAGCCACGAAGAGCAACTCTAGTTGAGCGTGTCATTGAGCTACCCTCACTTTTGGGGTAGGTTCTTGCCGTGCCCAACGTGCGGGCTTGGTGGATGATGCCAATTAGCCACCGAACCACCAAGTGAGTGGTCGACACAATGGGGACGTAGCGTGTTGGCAAGCACGTGAACCTCGGGAGAAAATTCACCATGTCAACATTGTTCTTTCCGTTGGTTTGCAATCCCCTTACACAAGCTTGTGGTTACTTTCATATACATTGTGCTTGTGTAGTTGCTCTTGTAATTAGTTAGCTTGTGTAGCTCACTAGTTACCTTCTTGCTTTTGTAGCATAGAACTAGCTCCCTTGCGTGGCTAATTTAGTTTGTGTAACCTTGTTAGTCACATTGCTTAGTTTGTGTAGCTAAGTATTTGCGCTCACTAATTTGGCATTGGTTGCCTTGTTATTGAGCATTACTAGTGAGCTTAGGAGCTTTGTGCTTTTGCTTACTAGAATTGTGTAGGAGCTCCCCGGTGTGCAAAATACTAGTGACATAGGTTTGTGTGACCTTGCTCCTAGAATTGGATATGTGAGCTCTAGCTAGATTGGCACCTTAGTTGATTAATTAGGATCTTTGCAAGGTGCTAGAGAACATATATAGTGGGGTGTAGTTTTGGCTAGACCGATAGTTTTAATTCCACACTTGTTTCGGTTAGCCGGGACGATTAAGTTTTAGAAAGGACTATTCACTCTTCCTCTAGTCCGCCATCTCGACCCTACAACAAGCAAGAAGGTAATTAGCAAGCTACATAAGCTAATTAATTACAAGAGCAACTACACAAGCACAATATATATAAATGAATAAGTAAATACAAGCTTGTGTAAGGGGAATGTAAACCAACGGGAAGAACAATGTTGACATGATGATTTTTCTCCCGAGGTTCACGTGTTTGCCAACACGCTAGTCCCCGTTGTGTCGACCGCTCACTCGGTGGTTCAGCGGCTAATTGGCATCACTTGCCAAGCCCACACGTTGGGCACTATAAAAACCTACAACAAAAGTGAAGGTAGCTCAATGACACGCTCAACTAGAGTTGCTCTTCGTGGCTCCCACGGGGCGAGCACAATACCCCTCGCAATCACTTCTCCGGAGCACCGCACAATCTTCTTTGCATTCTTCAACGGAGACCACCACCAAGCCATCTAGGATGTGGCAACCTCCAAGAGTAACAAGCACCACCGGCTTGCAACTCGATCACCTAGTGCCACTTGATGCAATTTCACAATGCAATCACACTAGAATCACTCACTCGCAATCGATTCGCACTATTGCAAGCACAACTAAGTTAGAGGCCTCTCAAACCAAGCACACACAAGGGCAACACATCCCCAAGGTGCTCCACCTCAGCCATGCCCGAGTACCCCTTCAATTTATAGCCCAAAGGCTAAAAAGAGCCATTCTCAAAAGCAGGCTTTGGCGGCTCCGGACCTAGGGTCCGGACCATGAATAGTGAGGGTCCGGACCATGTGATGCTGTTTCCCCATGTTCGAATGCCAACCGTTGGAGCTTCAACGGTCACTTTTGCATGCTCTGACAGCAACCAGACCGAACAACCAGACCGAGCAACCGGACCATCTAACACCTCGGTCTGTTCAGTCTAGAGAGCTCCCGAGAGCTCCCAAAGCAACCAGACCGAGTCTTGTTGCTACAACCGGACCATCTCACCTTGGTCTTGTTCAACACATGTCAAAAGCACTCAATCGGACCCCGAAAAACATGGTCCGGACCCTAGAACCGGACCCAAGGAATCAGGGTCCTGAGCCAGAGTCCTGAGCGCTAAAACGACGATAACTCTTAACTCCGAAATACGAAAGGGTGCTGCTATTGTTTTTGGGCACCGCCCTAGGGGTGGCGGTGCCACTTTTTGGCCACCAGAAAGGGCGGTGCCACCCTCTACAATGGTTGCGATTTGGCTACGAGTTAGGTTGCAACTTCCAACCCCCAAACAACCATAACTTGCACTTTTCTTCTCATTTTCCTCTCCAACTTGATCCGTTTCAACACCAACAACTTTTCCTTTGCAAATGTGCCAACACCACCAAGTTTTCCAAAGGATTAGTCACTCAATTCACCACGCCACTCGATCCTAGCAACGATGCAAAGTTAGATCACTCGAGTGGCACTAGATGACCGATATGTAAACAAGTTTGCCCCTCTTAATAGTACGGCCATCTATCCTAAACACGGTCATAGACTTCTCTACACACCTATGACTGATGAAATAAAATGCCCTATAGGTTATACCTTTGTCTTGCGTATTTCATTCCATCTCCTCCATTGTTGATGCAACACATGCACCAACCATATCACAAATGATATGATTCACTTCATATCATCACGTGACCTTGTTGGTTCATCGATCTTGACCTCACTTGCTTTTCACCGTTGCCTTCGTCCATTGGCACCAAGTCTTGCTCAAGCTTCACCGCCACGCGGTCCATCGCTCCAAAGCCTCCAACTTGCCTTTCATATTTGCAACCGGTCCATCAAGCAAAGTCTTGTCTTGATCTTCTCCACCTTAGTCACATGACTCTATGTCATGTCTCATATGCAATGAGCTCATTCATCACATGTGTGAGCCTTGCAACATATCTAAGCCATTTCACCTCTATGGCATAGGTTGCTCACACATGTTGTACTTGTGAACTAATCACCTTTGTGTCTCACTCAAACACATATTAGTCCACCTAAGGTTGTCACTCAATTACTAAAACCAAACAAGGACCTTTCAATCTCCCTTTTTGGTAATTGATGACAACTCTACAAAGATATGGAATTTAAGCTCTATTGGATTCATGTTGCTTGCCCAAGCAATTTTACCATGTGTAAATGATTTTGGACAAGTACCACAAACCCGAATTGGTAGTATTAGCTCCCCCTACATATGTGCTAGAGTGTTTGGTTTGAAGCTCGCACATATGCATAGATTGGAATTATGGGAGAGTAATTACTACCAATGATGCTAAGGTGTAAAGAATTAACCTTTAGTGCGTGATACCAATCAGAGTGCACATTTTAACACCATCCTTAGCACTATGAGTAGCTAGACAACAAAAACTCTAGAAACCCTGTGAGATCAACATTATAAGCAAGGTTTTAGTTTTTGCTTGAAAAACACAAGTCTAGCTATATCATCCTATGCATGCTAGTTATCAAATCATCAATCAAGTTCTATAACTAGCATACAACACACAAGCTTGCATATCAAATTTTAAAAACTTATGAAATGCAAGCAAGCACATGAGTATGCACATATCAAATGCAACAAATCAAAGTTTATGAGCTTCCTCCCCCTACTTGTGTGCTTCTCTTGTCTAAGAATTTTGATCCTTCTACATTCTTCAATGTTGCTGCCTCTTTGTCCATGTCCAACTTCTACTTTTCCATGATGCATTTACATATCTTTGTTCTAACTTCTCCCCCTCTGTTATCAATTTCCATAAAAGGTGTGCCTCTTTTTTATACAAAGTGTTGCACTTAGGGGTAGATGGTTGACACTTGAATCTTTCATTTTTGATGGACACCGCCACAAATATTGGAATGACACCACTTGTAGCCCTTGAGATACCGCATGTAGGATCTTTTGATCTTGATACCAATCGGTGGGGCACCTCCCCCTATGTCATAGCATGAGTCATCCACTTGATAAACTTGAGCTCTTGTTGGTGAGAGAACTTTCTTCACTTGATGATCACTTAAAGTTGAGGATCACTTGTGGAACCACCATTTGATGTGCTAGATACCACTTGTATGAATGCTACTTGTAACAAAGTGATAATCTAAATATACCACGTGTAAGAACCATCATGGAACCACCACTTGTAGGATTTGTCAATTACAACCATTTCTTGAACACTTGTCATCTTCATGAGCTTCTATGTTGACTTGAACTAGATTAATTTGGCTAAGTTTTTAAGTCTGGGTTGAACCCTCTCTAAGCTTCTTCACACACATTAAGCGGTTATCTTATCGAGGTTGTACTTGTCACTTGTTGGCAATCCAAAATAGATCAAGTACTTGGGTTCACTAGTTCATGAACAAACCCATACACTACCACTAGATCAAGTAATCATTCAAGCAATAGTGGTAGGCTATGAATTTAAAATTCATTTATTATGCATGATCCTAATAAAGCATGTACTATATGCACTAACCGCATACTAGTAAGGAATAAAATGATCATGCACATTACAATGATACATTTGCTATGTCGAAGAAGAGGATAGTCACATAGATTCCAATACGTTTCTCCAATAGCAATGTGAAGTCCACTTTATAGTTTGGTGAAGACTAATATCAATATTTGAATCCCATTCTTTACCCATATGAAAAAAACCCCACTTATGATCAAGTGCACTATCTTGTTGTGATTTGCTTGCATCATCTTTTGATCAATGCTTGCTTGAGAGCATTATTTGTGAGAATACCATTTGAATTCCAATGACTTACTCTCTTTTGGGTGTTGCTTGCTTGCTAGATCGACCTTTTGGATTTCTTTAACTAAGCATCTCAAATGTCCCTTAGATCACCACTTCTATGTTAGCCTTCCAAGTACTACACTTGATTTACCTACAAAAGGCGGCAAGTCCCTACACTAGGGAGAAGTGACCTCTCTACAAAGAACCATTCTTGATACTCACTTGAAATAACCTGATTGATTGATCCAAGTGATGTACTTAACTTTATGTGTAACCTTGAATCCTTCTTCTTTAAGTCCTTTTCTTTCTACTTGTTTTAAGTCATTTTTTTCTACCAAATGATCTCCAATAGTTACTAGAACTTAAACCTCATCTTCATCTTGAGTTTGATCTCGATCTTCCAATTTGAGTACCAAATGTGTGCTAAGTACACTGCACAATCAGATGGCCTTGTACTCTTTACTTGTCATGCTTATTAGCTTATCCCAAAACCAAACTTAGGTATCTCAACTACCTATAAACATGATTCTAACTTGAGGACAATTCAATCAAAGTGACTCTTGATCAATCCAATAGTTGTCACTTTTCTTGCAAATTTTATACCCTTCAAAGAAAAATTCATATATCCCAATGTACAGATTCAAATGCCATGAAATTTTGTGGAGATGTGGTTCACTAAGTCATATAGAAGCTGTAAAATTTTTATCTTTATTGGACTTCTAGATTGCTACCAGATTTCACATCTTTCCATACTGCTACATGCTGAAAACTGCTGCACTATAGCTGACAAGATCCACTCCAAAACTAAAGAATTTCTTATCCAATTCTCATGAAATTAATACAGCACTTAACATCATAAGTCTAGATAATGCATACCAAATTTCAAACTAATCCAAATAGATTTGATCACCCTTAGACTTGATCTCAGCTAACTCAGTTTTTCAAATATAGGACAAATTTCAATACTTGTGCTATTCTTCCTCAAATTGAACCAAACTTGAAACTAATTTGTTTGAATACTTTCATAAGATATGTATCCATTCAATCCACTTACTAAAAGTCATCTCATGAATTTATCCAACTCAAATCAATCCAAATTTGATTACTAATCAATTAATCCATTCAATTATCTCATAGCAAGCAACATATGCATATATCTAATTCAATCATCTCATAGCAAGTAACATGTGTATATCCAATTCAAACTTCTTATATGCACCCAAATGAATTAGATCAAAAAAGAATATACCTTGGTTAGCTCATGATCATCCATAGCAAGCTTCAACTCAATTATTTGCAAGCCACCAAATATTTCCAATAAATCACGACAACTTGAATTATAACACTTGTATGTTGTAGCATTTGGACTTCACTTATTTTGACTTGGCATTGGGTTGAATATATACAATAGCTTCAACTTGAATCAATCATATGATGAACAACAGAAAACCAATTGAATCAAGCCTCAAATGCCAATGGTACCTACAATCAATCATCCATTTTTTGATGGTACCCAAACTAGTTTGGGTCCTCTCAAGTTAGGAGCAATATACTTAGGCATAGCCTTAGTATGAATAGTGGGATATTTTGTAATAGCAACTAATGAGGTAGAATTGCCATCCTTTCTAAGCACAATATTATCATCAATTGAAATAGTTTTAAAATTGTTACCTAGGGGACATGAATTTGCCATGTGTCCCCTTTCTAGCATGAGTAGCACTTTCTCTTGGATTGAGCCTTCTCTTCCTTGCTCTTGTGTTGCTTCTCATTGCCTTACCTCTCGTGAGTTGCTTGAGCCTTATTCTCAAGCTTGGTAGCACACCTCAAGACAAAGTGTCCCATATCTTCACACTTGATGTGAGCATAGACTTTCTTCTCATCTTGATTCTTTCTCACTATCTTGGCATCTTGAATAAGCATTGGATGCCTTGCTCTTCCACCCCTTCTTATTTTCTTCTTCTTAATCATCAAGTCACCACCATCTTTATGGTTGATCTTGATTTGCTCTTAGGGTGTCTTTTCTTGCTCAACTTGTGGCTTTGGTTGAGGCTCTTCTTGTTGCTTCACCACTAGCTTGGTAGGGCACATAGAGGTAAGGCGACCCCATGTGTGGCACTTGAAGCATTTTATATTCTTTAGCTTCTCTTCTTCCTTCTTCAATTCAACTTGAGCTTTTCTTCGTTGGAGCAACCATTTGCAAGATGTCCCGCTTCATGGCATTTAAAGCACATGAAATGAGATAGCTTCTCTTTTTCTTTCTTCTTCATCTTCCTTTCCCTTTTTCTCTCACCCTTGGTCATGCTCTTCTTGTTGAAGCCGACGCCACACTTGTCACCATATCTTCTTTGATTCTTCAACATGTACTCAAAGTTGACTTGAGAGTTGTAGCGCCTCTCTAACTTGTTGCTCAAATTCTTCACTTCACTTTTGAGTTCATTGTTCTCCTTCCAAATGTTAGTCTCACATAACATAGAAGTAGAACAAACATCTAAATGTGAAGAACATGTCATAGCTAATAAATTATCACAAGAGGTGAATACATGCTTCTTTCCTACATCACAAGAGTTAGTCACATATTGCAATTGATCACTTGACTCATGTGATGAGATCTCATTCTTTTTTAAGTTTCTTTGTAAACGCTTTAATGAGAGAAGCATGTTGTTCTAATAATTCTTCATGAGATACAAGAAGCTTCTCATGAGTCAATTTTAACTCATCATGTGAAGATTTAAGAACATCAAGTAAGTGCTTATGATCTTCACATGAATTCTTTAGAAATGAGTTTTCTTTTTTTAATTTCATTGTTTTAGCTTTCTCATTTTCTAAAGATATGGTTATGCTAGCAAGTCTATCTACAAGCTCATCATATGAATCATTGTGATCAACCACATTAGGTTTTTATACCTTTGTGTCACCTTGTGACAGGAAGCAATGTGGTGAAGGTGATGGGCTTGTAGAGGCATCACTCTCATAGCCCGAGCATGAACCATTATCAATAAGTGTGCATGGGGTAGCATCATCATTGGCACCACTTGTGGCATCATAATCAATCTTGTCAAGTGAACTTGTGGTAGAACGATCATCATCATCATCATCACTTGACCATGATGTGGAGCAATCTTCTACAATCACCAAATTGTGTTCATGCTCAACACACTCGTGCGCCTCCTCCTTGGGATCATCCTTCTTGATTTTGTCATCTTCGCATGTGGATGAATCACCATAGAGGCGGTTGATTGCCTCCCACAACTCATGTGCGGTTCCTTTGCAATCCACCCTATAAAACACCTCCAAACGCAAAGCATCCATTATAAAGTAATAAGCATGTGCATTGAGTTCAAAGCAAACCCTTTGAGCTTTAGTAAGATTTTTATGATCTAGCACATGAGAAATGCCATTCATAACCATCCACCAAAACTTGGGTCCCTTTGCATGAAAATGATCAATCATGTGATTTTTACACCGTGCAAAGTTAGTGCCATAAAAAATGTGAGTCACGATCATCTAGCCCACTAATCGCCATCCTCTCGGGTCGGTGAAGACTACAAATGAGAGACCAAGCTCCGATACCACGTGTAGGGTCGAGATGGCGGACAAGAGGGGGGTGAATAGTCCTTTCTAAAACTAATTGCGCTAGCTAACCGAAACAAATGCAGAATTAAAACTATTGGTCTAGCCAAGACTACACTCCTCTATCTAAGTTCACAGGCACCTTATAAAGATCCTAATAAGGCAACAAAGGTGTCGGGCTAGCTAGAGCTCACCTAACCAATTCTAGGAGCAAGGTCACACAAACCTATGCAACTAGTACTTCAAGCAACGGGGGAGCTCCTACACATGCTAGTAAGTAAAAGCATAAAGCCACCTAAGCTCACTAGCAATGCTCAATAACAAGGTTACATGAGCCAAATTATAGAACACAAATTACTTAGCTACACAAACTAAGCAATGTGACTAACAAGGTTACTCAAACCAAATTAGTCACGTCAAGGGAGCTACTTCTATGCTACATAGCAAGAAGGTAATTAGCAAGCTACATAAGCTAACTAATTACAAGAGCAACTACACAAGCACAATATATATAAATGAATAAGTAAATACAAGCTTGTCTAAGGGGAAAGCAAACCAACAGAAAGAATAATGTTGACACGATGATTTTTCTCCCGAGGTTCACGTGTTTGCCAACACGCTAGTTCTCGTTGTGTCGACCCCTCACTCGGTGGTTCAGTGGCTAATTGGCATCACTCGCCAAGCCCACATGTTGGGCACCACAAAAACCTACCACAAAAGTGAAGGTAGCTCAATGACATGCTCAACTAGAGTTACTCTTCGCGGCTCCCACGGGGCGAGCACAATACCCCTCGCAATCACTTCTCCGGAGCACCACACAATCTTCTTTGCGTGCTTCAATGGAGATCACCACCAAGCCGTCTAGGAGGTGGCAACCTCCAAGAGTAACAAGCACCACCAGCTTGCAACTCGATCACCTAGTGCCACTTGATGCAATTTCATAATGCAATCACACTAGAATCACTCACTCGCAATCGATTTGCACTGTTGCAAGCACAACTCTTCTTGAGCGCACCATGAATGAAGTTGAAGATGTTAAAGGTGTCCATGGGGTGATGTTGGTGCTTCTCTTCCTCCCTTCTTCAATCCAATCTCCAATCCTTTCTCTCTCTAGTTCTAGGGTTCATCCTTGTTCTTGAGTTGTAGAGAGAGAGGGTGAGTTGCAAATGAATGAGTGAGAGAGTGAGTGAGGTGGGGAGTGGCTTTAGTTGAGGAATAGCTTATCTTCGTGCTAACTTGTGGATCCAAGCAAAGGTTAGTGGAAAATAGTTCATTTCCCACTTATCTCCAATGTTCTATGGTTTATCGGACGGTCTGGTAGTCCTGGCGGAGTCTCTGGTAGTTCTTTGTTTTTGCTGAATTGATTAATTAGTTGAGTGGCTTGGTATTGGAGACCAAGATATCAAGTCCTAAGATATTCTCTGAACTTGATGTGGTGTTGATGATGCCAATTGGTTGCTTCTTAACTTGAGTAGGAATTCTTCATTTCTTCTATCACTAACCTGACCGTATCCATTCGAGGATACTTGCGATGTTTGATTGATGGATTTTCCACAATTGGTCTTGTTCAAGGCATCAGGGATCTCCACAGGTAGAAAAACATCTAGGCCCATAGCCGTCAATAGCAGTTTCGTAGAGCCAGGGTAGAGGTTCAAATTGGAACGACAATTTGGGTCGTTACACTAACCGAACTAAACATGCAGCTACCTGACTCCAAATATGCAGCTACTAAAATTACAAAGATGCAAATGCATTGCATGGGATTTATTTCAACATTTCGCCCTATGATCTAGCTCCACTTCCACTACTCCCAGTTCAAACAAACACGCCCGAAGGGAAAGGATGCGTGAACCCTAGAAGGCCCCTACCCTAGTGGCTCTCCAACCCCCTCCACCACCACCGCTGGCTCCTGTCGCCACCCGGCGCCGGCGCCCGCCTCACCCTCCCCGTTCCCTCCCCACACCCACTGCCCAATCCCTTTCCCAGCCGTTGCGGATACGAGTACGGTGCAGGAGCGCACGCGGGATCCGGCGAGCACGAGCGCATTGTGTGGCTGTTCCTGTTGCGGTCAGGCCTAGGCTACGCGTGAACGCCAAATCTGGCATGCACACGGTGTGGCCGCCACTACTGCTGACCATGACGCCATCGCCGCTGAGGCCGACGACTGCCCCTCCACCTCCATCTCGGCCCCCGCCAACGAGCTCCCCTCCAGACAACGACAGCTAGGATGAAGGCGGGCTTAGCGTGCAGCAGTCATTGATAGCCGTGGAAGCCCCCTTGGTGCCCCACCTGCCGTAGAAGCAGCATCCGGTGCCGAGAAGGCTAGACAGGCCAGACCTTGAGCAGCGTGGCCTATGACTGGGACCGCGCCTACTGGGGCCTCTGGTTTGTCGCAGCTGTATGTGGCGACATCAGGCTCCTCCAGCTCCTTCACTGCCACCCTGCTGCCATGCGACGGGGCCAGATATGGTGTCCCACCACCGCCTACGCTGGACGTCGACCTGCCACCCCTGCCAGTGACTGGAGGCATGAGCCCACCTCCAAGGACGTTGTCCCATCACCACAGGCCACCGTAGCACCGTCGCCCAACCCCAGCTCCTCCTCTCTCACTGGTTGTGGCTTCGATCTACCCAAGTTGCTCCTTAGGCACGAAGCGCCATCGGTGGGCGAACGATGATGATGGCGAGGAGTCCAATGATGACCACCCCTCAACCTACATGGATGCCACTTGTCACCCATCGAAGCCGATCGTTGCGTCCTCGCCGCGCGACTAGACTCATTCAATCATGGTTCTAGGCTGTGGCAGAGCGGATGCTAGACGACAGGGAGCAGGGCGAAGGTGGAGGAAGCATAGCCGGCCGCGCCTCTAGCTGGTGTGCGGCCTACCTGCTCGGGGCAATGGATGGTCGCGTCCCTGCCTACCGATGCATCGGCCCCCGTGGACGAGTCTCCGCCCCCAACGCCAACGGGTGGCAAGAGATCCTCCCCCGATAGGAGAAGCGACCTGCAGCCACCTCGGCTGAGCCTCGCCGTGGCCCAAAACATCTCCCGTAGGCCAGGATGATCCCCGCAGAGCTTCGCGATAGATGTTTCAACTGTCTCTCCTACTCGCACCGTGTAGTGACTTGTCGGTTGCCACGGTGTTGCCTGTGCTACCACGAGTTCCGCCATCTCGCCAGGGACTGTAGGAAACCTAGGTTCGCCCAATGACAACGACAAAGGGTGGTGCCTAGGCGCAACCCTCTGCTCGTGGCGACAACCCAACCACCTCCTAGACCACGCCCCATGGTGGTCCAACGCGAGAGGGGGCCACGCATGGTCACGCGGGGGGCGCTGGCGGCTTTCATCGAAGCTAATGACGGTGACATCAAAGGAATACGACAAGGGACACCATGGTTGCGCCTGCCGCCATAGACGTGCGCCACTACTCGTGCTACCGCGCAAAGCCTCCCTGAGCTAGATCCGCTGGCGTTAGCACTGTGCGCGAACAAGGGGCATGCCGTGTGGGTCATCTTGGATGACCCAATGCTGGATGAGATCGCCGTCTCGCTCGCCATGACCCGATTGCGGGAGCGCCAGCGCATGGGTGCCAGCCGACACTTACGGCATCTCAGGAGGTTGACACATCGTTGGTGGCCACCTGTGCTGCCGTACACCTCAGGACAAGCAATAGGTGTTGGCAAGCAGCGCCGAGCCTGTAGGCTTTGGCATGCACTCTGGAGCTTCTTCGACGACGATGGCTCAGTGGGCGCCTCTATTGTCGCCTTCACGAGGCATGGCACAGGCCACACCGCCTCGAGTGGGGCAGCTCGGCTTCGCGGATGCTGAAGCGCCCCTTGGGAGGATGGAGACGACTTCCCACCTGGGTTTGGGCCAGCCACGCACCAGGCGGACCTCGCGATCCTGTCCACGCCAATGCGGGATGCGCTTTCGCCCGACGATGACAGCGACTCCGTCACACGCCGCCTTTGGAACTTCACCAAACGAATACTTTGGAAGGTTGGCTCCCCGCTCTTGCCTTGGCCTCCTGAGCAATCGACTGCCGCTACACCCATCCTCCCACTATGGAGCAAGCGCTTGGCAGCTCAGGCCCTCTCTCTGGTGCCTGCCTCCAAGCGAGGCGAGGTCCTCATGATGCAGCGCTTGGGGCTGACCACAGGACTTTCCACGCCGTGTGTCGAGAAAGAAGGCTTACGAGAACCTCTTCGGGGCGGAACCGACTGGTTCCAGTGTCCAAGCGTTGGCCACACTCTTCGCAGGTACCACGTTGGTTCCAGTGTACAAGCGTTGGCCGCACTCTTTGCAAGTACCAGGGTAGCGACGGGCAAGAAGCATCGACGACGGAAGGCCGTTGGTTGAGTTCAAGCGCTGCGCGGCTCTTGGTTGTCTAGGTTGTAAGCCTTGTATTAGTACACTAGGACGGTCTGGCCTTAGACTGCTCCTTCCAAACTTCCTAGGATGCTCGCTTGAAGCGCGAAGTCGTAGGTTTAAACTCTTCTATCTTAATTTAAAAAATACGTAAATCTTTTATAAAAACTACTCCCACTTCGCGACGAAAGTTCGACAAATTTGGCACGCCCCGTAGCCTCGGACAGGATATCAGCCAATTGCCATTCAGTACGACATGATCAATGCCCACGCTGCTAGTACGCTACCATTGTCAACACACTCGCGGATGAAACGAAAACGGGTGTGGTCATGTGTTTACTGCGGTCATCAACCGAGAGTTTAGAATTTCGGCTGAACTTTGGCGAAAATCATTTCTAGCCGGTGCTTGCGCTTCTAGCATGGGCCGTGTCGCATCGCCTATATGGGCCGGCAAGGCGTTGCGTCCGTTCAGCGCTCATTTGTTGCCTGCCGTCGGATAGCCAACGCATGGCATCGGGCGTCGGGACGTCCGTCTGACGTAGATTTCTCTCTGTGCCTTTCTTTCTGGCGGCGGCGTACGCCAGGTGCCCAGGTCATCGGGCCCTTCGCCGGCGACGAGCAGCCACCAGGTATGCCCATACCTTCTCTTTCCTTCCTGCTTTGCGAAACCGAGCACCCAGTGACCCAGACCCTAATGTCTGTGTTCGGATCTGTGTATACATGTATTATGCCTACCAGCTTCGCTATTTAGGTATCGGGTACACAATTGTACACCCATGGCATATACTGGCTCTGCTCTCATCTGTACTTCCACTTCGTAAATAGGGATCTTTTTGTTTTCCACGGAGGATAGGCCAAAGAAAACCGAACCGTTCATGAGTGTCAGATCCGAAATTTGTTAAGAGTTAATCTCGTATTTATTTAAGAGCAGTCGATATTCAGATGCCTAATTTGTATTGTGGTTGTCCTAATCTCGAGCTTAGTTTCACCGACGAATTATGATACAGTGTATTCCTTGTCCAAATAATTGGACTATGCCGTGTTTTTGCCTGGTATATCGGTCTTAGTTTCTTTAATGCATTCTAAGGTCAGATCTCAACTTTTGTATCTGTTATGCTTATGCATTTGCATTGCCCTTGTTTATACTCGATTGGTGTGGGTAGGCGCCTAGGCGGCATTTGCACAAGTGCTTGGTGAAATCACAATACTTAGGTGTGGTGGGTGACGAGTGGGATGAGCATAGACCAGCGGTGTAGGGAGTGTCATTACAGCAAGGCTGGCCAGGCTTGGGAGCTGTGGCCTGCAGCATATCGGTGATTCAGCAACTGGGTTGTATTGGAATTGGGTGATTATTTCCTTCATTTTGGATTCTCCTGTGGCACTGTAATGTGCAATTTTCATTTTGGTGAATGACAGTTTCAAGCATTGTCTCATATTTGTGCAACATCAAGATCTATTGCTTTGTGGCAAACAATTTGTATGAGAAAATTCCCTATTTAGCATCGGAAGATGACATGGTTCCTTATTTAGCACCGAAAGATAAAATATTCTCAATATGACATTGAGTTCAGTTTTGGTTCCCTATATAGCACTGCTGTCATATTTGGCCTCTAACATCGTCAACTATAAGCGGAAAAAACCATTTTACCCTTGTTTCATGTGCAGCCACATCAGTTTGTTAACAATGATATTTTATTGTACAGATTTTTTTTTGACAGTTCCATTTTCTTACATTGAACATTTTTTTACTACAATTTTTTTGGACCATGAATATTTTTTGGCAGTGCAATTTCTTTTGCACAGATTATTTATGACAGTACAGTACCAAACACACAATTTTGTGTATATGTGGACTTGATGTACGTTTGGTACTTTAGAAAAATGATCATTATTCACAAAATTGTACTGCCATAAATAATCTGTGCAAAAGAAATTGTACTGCCAAAAAATATTCATGGTCCAAAAAAGTTGTGCCGTCAAAAAATGTTCAATATAAGAAAATGGTACTGTCAAAAAATATGTACACTGTTAACATGTTAATGGTGCTACATGTGAAACAGGGGTAAAGTGGTCTTTTCCCCTTGCAGTTGGCGGTGTTAGAGCATCTCCACCAGATCTCCTATTCCTTTTCCCCTCTAACCAGTTATAGGACATCTTTCAAAAGTAAATTTAGGATATAAGAGACCTATGGTCTAGTAGATTGCCAAAACCTCATCCTGATTTAGGAGAGGGAGGGGTCTCCCCTTTCTTTAGGAGAGATGGTGATGGATTTAGGAGATCTCCTAAAGAATATAGGGATAGGAGATGTGATAGGAGATCTGCTGCAACTGTTATATTTCCTATCTAAGGGATAGGAGAGAGTATAAGAGATCTGGTGGAGATGCTCTTAGAGGCCACATTTAACGGCAGTGCTATATACGGAACAAAAAATGAACCCAATGCTATATTGGGAAAAATTTATCTTTCAGTGCTAAATAAGGAACCGTGTCATATTCCGATGCGAAATAGGGATTTTTTCTCTAATTGCTTGTTGCCACTTGGGTTCTAGGGTGATTTATGGGAAATTTGTGTAAGAATGTAACTTGATATATTGATTGCTTTATGTCATAATTTGCAAATTTTTCATGTTATTGAAATGTTAGTTATGCTGCAGAACTAACTGTTTAACACTTTCAAAGTTCCACCTAACCTGTTAGCTTGTTGATGTCATTGGAGGATTCATGTTGAACTATTACTATGATTGTGATATTTTTAGTTCTGATTCTGTTTTGGCCAGTTGATCCTGTGGTGCAGTGAGGGAAGCTATTGGTTGGTGCTCACAGGCCCTGCTAACTTATGCCAGTCCTGTTCGGTTAGCAGTTCCTCTATGTTAATCATACATACAGCACCTGCCCTTGAGAGTGGTGAGAGTTGGAGGGAGACAAATGTTCAATTTTACGTACTTATGTTTTTGTGTGGGAAAGGTCATATTACAATATTAGATAAGCCTCCGACCAGTGTTTATTTGTATCATTTTTCTCTCTTATTCTGTCTAATATGTTGTTAATGAACTCCATTTTCCCCTTATTTGTGCACTAAACAACTATAGAGTCATGCAAGATTGTGTTCGAGAAAGAAAAAGTCATGTAAGATTCTGTCAGTTCATTCTTATTTTTGTCCATCATTAATGTAATCTATTCATTACTGTAGGACAAGGTTGCATCTGAACTGCATTGGATCCTTAGAGATGATGAATGAGTCTTTTCTTGATAGGATGGCTTCCCAACTTCGGTCAACCTGCAAGTAAGGATACATGTACTGTCTTTAAGCATTCCAGCTCATTATTCATTTGATTTTTTTTTTCTGGAGAATGTGCAGCTCACACAGGTTTACGTTTATCTATTAATCAAACTGCTGTTATGCCAATTAATTTCAGTTTAACAGACTATTATGGAGTGTAGAAGAATGTATAACTAACAGTTGATCTTTCTAGTTAATTTTCTTAGCTATATTTTAAATTATTAGAGAGAAATTCGAACATGCTCTATTTGATGATGGTTATTATTTTCCAATTAGATCAGAAGATATATTTTTATCCGTTTTGTTGGTTGCTCATGTTGGGTTTCTATTCTAGCCTACCCTAGAGACTGAAAATCTTTGTTGCTGTTGTTATATATAAGAATGTAAGATAGATTCTGAACTCATTCTTAGCCTACATTTGCTCTTGGCTCATGTCACATTTCAGTAGTGACAAGTGTGGTTGCCCCCTGTCTTTTCACTAAGGTTTAGAAAGGATGATTTCATGCCGGCCTGTCATTCATATCACATTTTTCAATTAGTCATTTCACTACTGTGCTGTATTTGTAATGTGAACCAGCATCTTGTCTTCAAAGCATACCTTGTGTTGATCTGCACCATTTAGAATTTAAAATAGACCACTGAGTATGCAAAAACAGTTTCCCACCACCTGAAGTCATGGTAGATGTGGACCTAAATCTTAAGTAAATTGTCAAGACACACACAATGCATGAGCTGGCTTGTAGATATGGGAAAAAGTTGGGTGGGGACGGTCCCCATATAGCAATCATGGGCACCCAATGTGGATTTGCAACATGTGTCCATGTGTATGCATCTAATGCATGAGAAAGATGTGGTTTTTCTTTCTACCTATTCCTCCTAAATTTAAGGAACAAATTTATTTGTTGGATGCAAGCACATGGACACGTGTCCCAAATTCACGATGGGTGCTCATGGTTGCTCCGTGGGGACCATCCCCACTCAATTTTTTTTCTACCTAAGATGCCACCACAACAGATAGAAACTAGAGCGATCAACAACAATTTTTGGCGGCATCTCCCCTTAAAACAAGAGCAACACGGAAGGAACAACATAAAGAAAGAATATAAATAAGCTCAACAACAAGATATAGAATCCTAATGAGCAGGTCATCATCAAACAAAGTGTAGAAATACTTCCCAACAACAGCCACAAGCCAAAAGTTAAGGTTGACCAATTAACAGAGACTAAGTTCTAGTACTATTATTATTATAGCACAAGTTTTCACACTAAAAGATGACATGAATGTGCTGAGTGTGCTGCTATTTTCCCACCCATCAAGCAAAAGCCACCTGAGCGTCTGGAAAGATAGAAAGGGGGTGTGAGATATAAAAATCTAAGCAAGTAAACTAATTTAACAAGTTATTGACACTACAAGTTAGTTCAATAAGCATTGATTTTAAAAGTTGTTTATGTGTAATCCAACAATAAGCAATGAGATATAACCAACAACCGATACGACCTCGTATAAGGCAAAGATTAATAACCACCGATCCCTAGAGAAGCATAGCTTCTCACTAGCTCTCCCAATGCCTTAGTCCAAGCCACATATGCCATAGTCCAAAATTATAATGCATATGCAATGCAAATGCCATGTTTCCTGCCTTCATACCCAACAAAGTATGAGGCCGCATCGTTATGCCCAATAAATGATGTTGTACCGGTACGGTCGTGGCTAGCAAGCGGCGACATAACTCCATATGCCAATGTAGGAATGGGATGCAATGCAATGTTAAAAGGGTGTACCCAGTGCAGAGAGCTCCCGCTCTGTGCGGGGTCTGGGGAAGGGTGTCAATGGCAAGCCTTACCCTCGCTTGTGCAATGCGAGGAGATATACCCCATATAACATCATGAGCTTCTCGCCATAGAGACATCAAACCACTTTCCATTACATGAGCATCATCAACCATTAGTAAATGAATATAGATATTCACATAGAAAGCATAGAGGACAAGTCAAATGAAAGAAACATGGTTTGAAAGGCCATAGGGTATTAGTTGTGGTTCTGAATTTTTAAGGTGGATGTAGAGTAAATAACAAATTAAAGTTTGTAGCAACCACCGCTACGTTTACTTGCCTCCAATGAAGATATGACCGCTCTATGTGCGATCTGAAGCACTACCACCTGCTTAAGTAGTATAATATTAGAGAGAGAACTCATTTAAACAAATATAAACAGTAGGTAAAGCGCTCCTACGCCCTAACCCGACATTGAAGCAAACAGAGAACAAAGTAACAACCCAACTGCAGCAGTGCTACTTCACCTTTTTGTATCAATCAATCCATTAAGGCTATGATAGCAAACAAATAAACTTTTAGAATCTACACAAACTTTTATGAAGAGCTTATATTTTTATCACACTTTTAAGATGGCCTAAATTGCTGTTAGAAACAGACTTCAGAAACTGTCTAAGAATTGAGACAACATGCTTTACATTTTCATATCTCCATATCCTTGTCCAAAAATTATGCAATTTCACAAGATAGCAAACCATCTCATGATCTACAACTTTTGTATTACTCACATTTGCAGATAGGGTCAGAAAGATGGCCTAAGAGCGTCCGCAGTGTATAGATGTGGGGTCGTCTCTTTGGGTGGGTCCCACAGTGATGTGATGGCTTCTAGTATTTAGTTTCCAATGTGTAGAACCGGTCTCGGTTTATAACTGGGCCCACCATTTATTACTGTCTGTCGATCCCCTCTCTTTCCTCAGTCTGACTTCCGACACGAGGAGAGAGAAGAGAATGGGAGTGAGTTCGTTGGATAGGAGCGGCTTCTTCATCGAATCAAGTACGCAGCGTATAGGACTCGGTCCTATGGTGGCATTTATTAGATCGAACCGGCTAAAGAATGCCCACTGCGGACGCCCTAATGCATGAGCAAAGCTTAGCTGAAAATTCTGCAGAGAAAATAATACATCCAACTTTGAAAATCTATATCTAGAGTTCCTCTTATCCAAAGGCCATGATATTTTCCAATATGGAAAGCTAATGAAAAGTACTAAAAAACTCTAATGATTTGTGAACTACCATCAGGCCTCTAAGGTTATCCAAAACCTCCTAGATCCAGTTCTGTCCAGAACTTTGTCAAGGAAAGACAGCTTGTTTAGAAAAAACATAACTCCCAAACTGCTTATCCTAAAATCATGAAATTTCATGAGCTAGTAGATCTGAAAATCCTCTAAAACTTTCGTATTGTCCACTTTCGGAGAAAAATACATTTACGTTGCGGAAACTACAAGGACAGCTACAGTGCTCAAACTGTTAGGTAGCAGAATCCTAGACTTGATTTCCAAAGGTGATTCCTCCCTCAATAACAACTAATACCAAGACCAAAGACCATTCAAGACATCTCAATCAGAAGACCCAAAGGGGTAATCATCTCACCTTGGTTATCCCAAGCTAGGGCTGCAAGAAACAGATGGGGAAAAGCCGATCTACAACAAGTTGTAGCTCTCCTCGATCCTCTTCTCGTCCTCAATCCATTTTCCTCTTTTCCTTGGTTATTACTGGTTTGGGGAAGGTGTTGGAGAGGGAGAGGGCGCAAGGAAGAAGGGGGGAGACATGCTGGAGGGGAGGAGCACGAACAGGAGAGGGGAGAGGCTGATGGGGCTGGAATGTGAGTTCTAGGGTTGGGGGGCGACTTGGGCCTGGAAGGTGGTGGGCTGGCTGGGCTTTGGCCCTTCTAGCCCCTTTCTTTCAGTTTTTGATGTGTAACACATCAAAAAATGGCTTGGAAGAGGGCCAAGGCCCAGCTAGCCCACCACCTTCCCAGCCCCAAGTCGCCCTCCCCCTCTACCCTCTGCAGAGTGTTCCTCTCCCTGGTACGCTTCTCTTTTTCTCGTGTGTCTGGCCTCCCTCTTCTCTACATTCCCTTCCTCTTACCTGCACCCTTCCCTCTCTAGCACCTCCTCTAAATCAGCAATAACTAGGGGAAAAGAGGGGAAATGGATTGAAGAGGAGGAGAGGATCGAGTAGAGCTGCATCGTGGGCGTAGATCGACTTCTTCCCCACCGTTCCTTGCGCTTCCCTAGGTTGGGGATAGCCAAGGTGAGATGATTTTCCCCTTGGGGTCTTCTGATTGAGGTGTTTTGTATGGAATTTTGTCTTGGAATTTAGGGGTTTTGAGGGAGGAATCACTTTTGGAAATCAAATCTAGGATTCTGCTGCTTAACAGTTTGAGCACTGTAGTTCTTGTAGTTTTTGCAACCTAAATGTGTTTTTCTCCAAAAGTGGATAATACGAAAGTTTTAGAAGACTTTTAGATCTATTAGCTTGTGAAATTACATGATTTTAGCATAAGTAGTTTGGGAGTTATGATTTTTCTAAGCAAGCTGTCTTTCCCTGACAAAGTTCTGGACAGAACTGAGTCTAGGGGTTTTTGGAGAACCATAGAGGCATGATGGGACTTTACAAATCATAAGAGATTTACAGTACTTTTCATTAGATTTACAGATTGGTAAAGATCATGGCTATTGGATAAGAGTAAAGATGGGGATGGGTGAACCATGGAGTGAACCGTGGCTGATCCACCGATCCAACTAATTAGTACAGGAGCACCATTTGCTCCATTTCTATTAATTGCTGACCCTATGGGCTCCAATGGATTTCACGGATCGTTCCATTTCTATTAGCCTGTGACAACGACCAATCCACAACAGAGAGGAGGCAGATCGGCATGGTGCTGGCCCTGTGGACTCGGTCGGTTCTTGGTTCTACAGCAGCGGCTGCCGAGGCCGCGCTTCTTCCCCGGCAACCGCGTGGACCCGTGCGCCGGCGTCCGTCACCGACCCGCTTCGCCGCCGTGCGCTATGACGCCAGGGCAAAGGCCAAGGCCCGCGCCATTAGCATCTCATCACGTGCGTACGCCATTACGAAACTGTAGCGATCACACCCGTACTCTCTGCCGGAGACGCCGGCGAGGAGGTCGTTGTGCGCCGCATTGCGCTCTAGTGCTTCCAGCTCATCGACGCGTCCAGAGGAGCGAGAGAGCGCCTCCTGGCCAAGGCAGCTCGCCGGCCGCAGCGGCGAGCGAGAGAGCGCGTGCAGAGGAGGGCGGCGACAATGGGCGCTAGCGAGTGCGTCGCCAAAGAGAAGGTTGTTGCACCGGACCTCGGCGCCATCATCTGTTGCTGGGGCAAGCTAAGGTCCGAGGCACAAGTACTGAGCGGAGGTCGCGCCGTATGTGCTGCGAGACGAAGGAAGACGGGGGTGGATCGAACCGCTGGATCTTTTGGTTCTGTGGCTTCTGATCCATCGATCCCAATGCTCTATCTGATATTAGAATGGATCCCATTTGGTTAGATATTATGGACCGGTTCATCGAACCGCTCCAATGAACCGATCCACGCCCATCTTTAGATAAGAGGAACTCAAGATATAGATTTTCAAAGTTAGATGTACTGTTTTCTCTGCAGAATTTTCAATTAAGCTTTGCTCATGCATTAGGCCATCTTGCGGACCCTATCTGCAAATGTGAGTAATATGAAAGTTGTAGATCATGAAATGTTTTGCTATATGGTGAAATGGCATAATTTTTGGACATAAGGATATGGAGATATGAAAATATAAAGCTTGCTATCTCAATTTCTTAGGCAATTTCTGAAGCCTATTTGTAACAACAGTTTAGGCCATCTTAAAAGGTATGATAAAAATATAAACTCTTCATGAAAGTTGTATGCCTTGTTGTGTAGATTCCAAGTGTATTTGTTTTGCTATCATAGCCTTAATAGATTGAAATATACAAAAAGGTGCAGTAGCACTGCTGCACTTGACTTGGTGCTTTGTTCGCTGTTTTGCTTGTATGTCGGGTTGGGGCGTAGGAGCACTTTATCTACTGTTTATTTTTGTTGAAATGAGTTCTACCTTTGATATTATACTACTTAAGCAGGTGGTAGTGATTGGGATCGCACATAGAGCGATCATCACTTCATTGGAGGCAAGTAAACATAGCGGTGGTTTGCTACAAGCTTTAACTTGTTATTTATTTACCTCTACCTTAAAAATTTAGAACCCAATACAATATAATGTTACCTCTCAACTTGTGGTTTGATGATGCTCATGTTGATTCAATGGAACAAGGCTTGTTGTCCACATGGAGAGATGCTCATGGTGTTATATGTGATTATTTATCATTCTTGTTATGGCATTTGCATTGCATCGTATGCATTCATTGGCATATGGTACAACATCGTTTATTGGACATAATGATGCGGCTTCATACCTTATTGGGTATGAAGGCAGGAGACATGGCATTTGCATTGCATATGCATTATGATTTTGAACTATGGCATGAAAGCCTTGGGCTAAGGCTTTGGGAGAGTTTGTGAGAAGCTATGCTTCTCCAAGGTTTGGTAATGACTAATCTTATCTTATATGAGGATATGAGGATGTATCACTTGTTGTAATTATCTCATTGCCTATTGTTGGTTTGCATATAATTGAAGATTGAATTGATGCTTAATGAACTTGTAGTTTAAAAAGCTTTTTAAAGCAGTTTACTTGCTGAGATTTTCAGTATCTCACCCCCCCCCTCTATCTTTCCAGGCACGCAAGTGGCTTTTGCTTGAAGGGTGGGAAACTAGCAGCACACTCAACACATTATTGTCACCTTTTAGTGTGGAATCTCATGCTGTATAATGGGCACATGAAATTGATAGATTGATTAGGAGGCCAATGGCAAGGTTACATATGTAGGTAAGGACCCTGGGTTGGTTTATACAAGTATGACCACCGTCGGGTTTCCTTGCCTAATATAACATCAATCAATCTATAGCTAACCATAATGGTCCGATGGCCTAGGTGCCCATGCAAACTGCTCTAACCCCCCCCCAAGTCGGTGCAGACGTTCGGGACCTGGACCGGAACTCCTGAAAGACCGTCAACGCGAACCCTTGGTGAAGATATCTACGTACCGAGACGACGTCGGCACGTGGAGGACGCGGACGCTCCCGAACAAAGTGAAGGTCAATCTCAATGTGTTTGGTGCGTTCTGAACCGGGTTGGATGACATGTAGATAGCGCTGATGTTGCTGCAGTAAACCAAGGTAGCCTTTGCTGGGTGGAGAGTGGAGCTCACATAGAAGTTGTTGGAGCCAGGAAACCTCGGCCATGGCAATAGCCACACCGTGATACTCTGCTTCGGCGCTGGACCTGGAGACTGTTCTGGCGCTTGGAGGACCAGGAGACGAGGCTATCCCTGAGGAACACAGCATAGCCCGAGGTGGACCTGCGGGTGTCGGGACAGCCGACCCAGTCAGCGTCGAAGTAGACAACTAGATCGAATTGTGCTGAGGGTCGAAGAAGCAGCCCAAGGTGGAGAGTACCATGAATGTACCGCAGGATGTGCTTCAGAGCTGCAAGATGAGGCTCCCGAGGGTCGTGCATGTAAAGGCAGACCTGTTGGACAGCGTAGGAGATGTCCGACCGAGTGAAGGTGAGGTACTGCAGGGCACCATCCAAACTCGAGAAATTTGTGGCATCACTGACAGGGGCACCATCTAGTGCTAAAACCTTGGAATCCACCGGAGTGGAGCAGGGCACTCATCCATGCCCGCGCGGTCTAGAATCTCTTGCATGTACTGCCGCTGCGAGAGAAAGGGACCATCTGGCCAGCGCTGAACCTGCATCCCAAGGAAGCGATGGAGATTGCCCAAGTCCATCGAAAACTCAGCAGTGATGATGCGACGGAGAAGCAAGGTCGACGAAGCGGTGAGGACGATGTCATGCACATAGAGCAGCAGGTAGATGAGGTTGGCACCACGGCGGAACACGAAGAGCGAAGTGTCAGACTTGGCTTCCACGAAAACCCGAGGCAGACCAAGTATGCTGCAAAGCGGCTGTACCATGCTCGAGGCGCCTGCTTGAGACCGTAGAGGGAGCGGTTCAGACGGCAGACGTAGTCAGGATGAGTGGAATCCTCGAATCTGAAGGTTATGAACTGCTGGGTATCTGCAGCCCTGCACACATCAACCAAGAGGTTATGAACTGCTGGGAAAGGTAGCAGCAGTATGTAAAATCGTAAGAAAACTTGCTTATATGGTCCAATAAATTAATACAAACCTACTTGAAAACTTCAAGCAGGATGCACACTGCCGAAAGTGTCAAGATCATCAAGAAGCTTATATGGATAAATAAATGAAACTATTGTTTATGCTAACTCTGAACTTTATGTTTGAATAGGAACATGAATCCTCGCTGTGCAAAAAGAAGTGTAAAATTGGAGCTAGACAGTAAGCTTGCAAAAGTCAGAAACCATTAGCATCGGCCTCCATTCACTGTTGGATGAAAGATTCTCTCTCAAGAGAATGCTAAATTGCTAGCTACATATAGTCATATACTTAAAGTTTAAGAAGGTGCAATGAATTTATGGGTCTGCACTGGCATTTCGTCAAACATCTAGAGTTACTGGAAGGATGTACAGAGAAGCAAGCACAGGAAAATAACCTTGTGCATCGCATGGTCCGCAACACGACGACGGCGACGAGGACGCAGTAGAGGATGGCCAAGGCGGCCTCATCCTCCTGCGCCACCGCTTCCTGGGCCCGCACCACCGGCACAAACGCTGCCGCCACCACAGTTGCCTCTCCGGCCTACACTGCCACCTCAGCCACCTGGGACCGGCGCCTCCCACACTGATCCGCGCCGCTGTCTCCCTGGTCCGCCGCCTCCTGCAGCCGCCAACTAGATCCTTCACCGGATTTACGCCGCTGCCTCCTGAAGTCCTGAGCCTGCCGGCCGTTTCGTCAAGGAGCTGCCGGTGGTGCAAGGGAGGGTCGGGCGCTGCGAGTATCGAGGGAGCCCCGGGCAGTGGAGTGGTGGGGCGGCGTGAGGGAGGCGGGTGGGCGGCGCTGGGGAGATGCGTGCGTGTGGATAAGGTGTGGGTGGGAACTGGGGGGTGTCTTAGGCTTTACATATGAGTTTTGGGCCAAAATTTGATGGGAGCCGGCCCAAAAGACCGCGCTAGTGGATAGTTGTATTCAGCGACCGACGATTCGACTCAGCTAGTGCTATATGGCGACCGACGATTCGACCAAAAGCAAAATATTTATAGCGACGGACCATCCATCGCAGCATTCCGTATTAGCGACTGACGGTTCGAGGGAAATCTTTAACAACTGACTGTTCAACGGTAATTGTTAGCTTTTAGCAACAGACGTTAGATGGTATTTTGGTGTTGTGGTGTAGTGTAATTGCGGGAGAGAGCCAGGGAGAGCACAGTCCGCACGGTGGCCGGTTTGACGACGGAGCTGAAGGTTTCTGCAAAATCAACACCTGGGCGCTGTGTGAAGCCGCGGAGAACCCAACGAGCTTTGTAGCGCTCCAGTGAACCATCAGCCTTGAACTTGTGCTTGAAGATCCATTTGTCAGTGACCACATTCACACCAGGGGGCGTGCAACAGGGTCCCAAATGTGATTCTGGAGAAGGGCAGCATGTTCAGCATCGCAGCTTGCCAGTTTGGGTCTGCAAGGGCGGCGCGATATGTCTTCGGGACAGGAGACAGTGGCGCGTTATGAACGTAGCAGGCACCCGGAAGCCATGTTTCGCCCTGGTGGTCATGGAGTGTTGATTGACCACAGGGGGAATGACATCGCCCTTTGGGAGGGGAAGCAGAGTATGGCACAGGAAATTGATAGATTGATTAGGAGGCCAATGGCAAGGTTACATATGTAGGCAAGGAGGACTGTGGGTTGGTTTATAGAAGTACGACCACCATCGGATCTCCTTGCCTAATATAACATCAATCAATTTATAGCTAACCATAATGCGCCGATGGCCCAGGTGCCCATGCGGCTGTCTAACAGTCCCTATTTATTGGTTAACCTTAACTTTGGCTTGTAGTTGTTGTTGGGAAATCTAGTCTTTCTAGACTTTGTTTGATGTTTACCTGCTCATTAGGATGCTATATCTTGTTGTTAAGCTTATTCATATCTTTCTCTATGTTGTTGCTTCCGTGTTACTCTTGTTTTTAGGGGAGATGCTGCCAAAATTGTCAATGTTTGCTCTAGTTCTATCCCTTGTAGTGGCATCTTAGGTAGGGAGGTTTTGGGGTGTTACAGTATTTTCCTGTAGATATACTTGTTCTTGGAACTAAACTCATTATTGCGCCTTTTTATTTTATCATGTAACACTACGTCTTAATGCTATCTTAATCTTGAAAATTACAGGTACTACACTGGATATCCCAAGGACCTTGGGCCATCAAGAATTATACCATTCACATCTGAGCGTCAGTTTGTGCAGCTATTGCATGAAGGCAGGCCTGTAGTCGTTGCCTTTACTATTAAGTATACTAACTCTGCTGTATTTTTTTTTTCAAAAACACTAACTCGAATAGCAAATCCTCATGAGCTGTTCTCACTTCAATCCTGAAAATTGCATTTTGTTAGGTGCACTTATACACAGCATCTTGACAAACTACTGGAAGAGGCTGCTGCTACATTTTATCCGCATGTCAAGTTTGTCCGAGTAAGCTACTCTTCATTTTACATTTACAAGAAAATTTTCTCTTAGTCTTGTCAGATCACTTCTAATTGATGAACTATTTGGATAAGACACTGAACTTATGGTGCTTCATTAACTACTTGTTGCCTAAATTAAAACTATACATGTTATAGCCTATTATGCCTAAAGTGCAACTTTTTGTTGGTGATTAGAACTATTATTTATCTGATGATAAAGCTATAAACTTTGTTCCTGGCTGGCTCATTTTAATTTTACCGTGTAAATTGATTATCCTTAATCAATGATTTCTATTGTTGTATTCAGTTTCACTGATCAAATTCAGTGTTGTCTATGTTTGCATATTTGTCTTAGTATATGTTCTTTTTTCTACTTCCTGTTTCACTTAGACAAGCAAGTCGATTTTGTGTGTGTGTGTGTGGGGGGGGTTCTTTTCTGATTAGGCTTGCCTCCAGCAAGGAACCATTGAACATCTTCTTGTCTGCCATCAGGTTGAGTGCCCGAAGTATCCAGGGTTTTGCCTCACCAGGCAAAGGAATGAATATCCATTTGTTGAAGTATTTTACAGCCCAGAACAGGTGATTGTTTGTTTGGTATTTGTTTGGATCCTTCATGCAATTTTAATTCATTCTCTGGTTACTATTTCACTGCTTTTTTACAAAAAATTGTGCCAACTGGGATAACAGATAGCAGCATAGTGGATCAAGGCGTGATTTTGTTGTGAGCTCGTTGCCTGCTAAGTTAGTATCATTGTGTTGTGATCATTTTTCCTTCTTGATATTTTATATTCTTTATAATTTCCTTAGTACTCATGGCTAGATGATGATAAGTGAAACAAGATTGGTACATGACAAACTTCTGCTTGCCGAACAACTCACAGGAACTAAGCTACTAGCCTGCATGCACATTTAGTGTGTTACTAGTTTACAGGGGTACTTTTGACTAAAAGCGAGAACAAAAATGCTTGGGAACATGTGCGGGCCCTCTAATCTTACACAGCAATTCAAAAATTACACGCCCACTAATTTAAAATGGAGGGAGCACTTGTTCAGCTGCCTACAAGGCTAAAATGTTGTTTTCATTCTTTCATCCTCAGGCATCGCTATTGATTGGTTGTAGAGTTGCAGATATTTTTCTTTCACAACCATGAACATGTTTTCATTTATCGTCTTGGCTTGACTTTTTTCTATACTTTAGGCTGCAAGCCAAGGAAAGAGCGTGGATCCTAACATCACAAAGTATTCTGTAAAAGTGCTACCTGTAAGCTGGTGCCTGTCCGTTCAATAGTTGAATTCATGTTTTGTTGTTGAGCTGATGATGTATTGTATCTCCTGCAGTTCAACTATGATCAGAGCATGTATGGATTTCGTGAATATTTCAGGAAGCATGGTTTCAAGTGTTCTGAAACAAACTGAAACTAGATCTGTCAGTAAGAATCTGCCTTAGGAGTAATCCTGGGGACTTGAGTAGCATGGAGGCAGCTGTTGTTTATAATTGAAATGCAGTGAGGCTCTACTGGTGTCTTGACTCTTAACCAGTTCATTCAATGGTCTGTTTGTTTGTTACTCAGGTAAGTTGCCTAGTGCTGTGTAGAATCTCGATCAGTGGTCTTATTTCTTTTTGGTTTGGATCCTGGAAAGGCTGCCTGGTCAGGCAGCAATCCTAGGTGTCCAAAGTTGTTGGGCAAGTTTCTTAGGACACTAACAAAACAAGCCAGTGTCGGGTGCTGATGAATGAAAGCCTGGCCCATGAGCTGCCCGGCAGGCCATAAATCAAACAGGCTAAAATTCATGTCATGTATTCATGTACAGGGGTACTGTTCATTCCTATAGATTAGCTTTAAAATACCTATGGACCTTTGGATTTGGTAAATAAATAATTTACCGCTCAGCCAGGACTGAGCATTTTGCATATTTTTTTTTCCAGCGTTAGTGATTTGCGATTTTTATGGTCAGAGCTGGCAGTTATTACCTATTAGAGGTCAAAGCCCCTGGACGAAATGAAGTTATAACCTTTTATCTCATTAATTACTAAAACCTAAACAGAATTTTTACACTCAGCTAGCGCTCTCCTCAGACTATCTGACCGGCCTATGTTTTCAAGGATTTTGGGTCTTGAGCTGTAGCCGTAGATATTGATTGAGCAACACTAAACCCAAGATATTGATTGAGCTCCATTTCTCTCAACGCTCAGGTTTTGTCCGCAGGCAAGGCTGTATAACCAAGCATGATTCCTAGGCATTCGATTTTGATCGCCTAGGGTGGACACAATCCAAACAGCCACTGAATCTGAGGACCAACTTCAACAATTGCTGCAGGTCAACCGAATGCTGGAAGATACTTTGCCACTTCCATGTTTGCGTTCGACACGAGCAGAACATTGAACCTGATGGCGCTAGCTTGGGAGTTGGGACCATGATGTTCCTTTCCAGGCCTGCCTATTCTAAGTTGTGTAGGTCACACACTGGCGTTCACCCACACTTCCAATGGTGTAAGGATCGCAGGTCGTTCCTATTCTAATTTGCACCTCTGGGGCTCTGGGCTAGCTTCAGATCCAGACTTCTGCAAAAACACCATATTGAAATGGGCTGCTAAAACCCAGACCAGACTTCTGCAACAAACCTTCGTATTGAATCGGCCGATAACGGTAAGCCTGGCTTGTGGCCCGCCCATGGCTTTCAGATAAGGCCGAACCTATCATTTCTTTTTTCCTTAGAAATATGGCTTCGATGTTTCTTATGTTTTAGACCTTGTTTGGTGGAGCTATGGCAGCTCCGGCTCCACTCCTCCGTGCATTATAGTAGAAGATGACAGATGTTTTAATCTGTCTTACTTAAATGAACTAGGAGCTGATGAAACCAATATTTTGAGCTTCATGAGCTCCAATCCTATAGTTTGGAGCTGGAACCATGCTAAATGGAGCCTTAATGTTTTATGCACCCAGGGAAAAAAAACATACCTCCGTAGATTTATGTGATTTGAAAGTGCTGTTGTTTTGAAGACTTTTTTTTTAACTCGCATAGAACATAACACAAACTAACAGCCTGTTCGGGAGGCCGTATCGTATCGTGGATTATTTACTGCTGGCTGGTTTGGTGTGAGAGAAAAACACTATTTCCGGCTGAAAATTTACGATCATTTACGAGCAAGCGAACAGGCAATAAGTTGTGCGATACCTAGCACAGAATGAACTGACGTACTAGAGTTCGACAACACAAGGGTCGCCTCCGATACAGAATAAAATTCAACCAACCTTTCACAAATGTAATCTTAAGCCCTCCAGTAGACACACTGAGTTCCCGACCGTACTTGGGGCCACAAAAGGCTTTAAGGCTCCAGTGGTGACAAAATGGCAGCAGGTTGTTACACTCACAGATATATCCCCTCTAGATGGGAGGGGGCTGTCCAGAATCAAGAACATGATGATAGCAGTCACTCTAGATGTACTTGCATAGCAGAGAAAACAGAAGTTAGCATCACAATATGATCTGGTAGCACAGCGCATTCCTAACAACCTCAACATTCACAACCGCATGGATAGAGAAGAACGAAAAAAAAAACTGTAAAATACTATCACTGCTCAAAATTTTAATGTCTGACAGATGAGGTGGTGTGCAGTAATACTGTTGTGGAAACCACCACAAAGGTTTTTTGGCATAAGATAAGAAAATAGCCCTAAACTATTTACCGCTCAATCTAACAGCAAGTGGCTTCCACACAGCTAACACAACAGCTGGGTACAGTTACAAGCAAATGTCCTTGATCTGACCAATATCCAAGGAAAAAATAGACTTCAGTGTTCTCTACTCGGGGTTGACCTTTTGCATCTTAGAATGCTCCTTGTTTATTTTAGCCTCACGACGCTCCCTCTTCAGTCCCTTTATGTCATTTGATAAGGTCAACTTCCCAACCTGAATTCAGTCAAAACCACGAATCAGGTTACCATGTCAAATGCAATGTCGACCTTTATGATTGTTCCAAAAACAAATTCAGTAGACCTGCTGGTCTGGCATGTAGACTTTACCCAGCTTTGTACAAGGCTAATGGAACCACAGTTGGCGATAGAGGACTACAGTAACTGAGAAATGAAGAACAGTTAGTTCCATGCTGTATACCTTCTTAGGCTATCTCCAAGCAACAACGTCCAAAATACAAGACACATTCGTCATTTGGGTAGCGCTACAGGCAAAAGGTTCAATACCTATTCGACATCTTCTCCAACAACAAGACCCAAAAGGGAATCATTTCTGTAAATAGATTTCCAGAAGAGATGATGCCCATATTTGGGTTGTGCCTCTCAAACAGCCTAAAATAGATCTCCCGTATAGATACTCTGTTGGAGGCTAATTTTGGGTCTCTTGCTACCCATTTTGAGTTTGGGTGCCGATATGGGTTTCTTGTTGGAGACAGTCTTAGCATGCTCAGCAGTCCTCATAGCTTCTTTCTTCAAACTTTCAACTGGAAGCCTGTGCCTCCGATTGTCTCATATAGTTTGTGTTTATGTGTGTGCTTGGTGACAGACATGCATGATCATGTATTTACTAGTGTTGCAATAATCATTGTATGGTGCATCATTGAATTCTGGCCAACCTGATAATCCTATCAGAAATAAAATGAACATTCTTTGTTTTTCTTCTAATCGTTTAATTGTTGATTGAGTTCTCTGTCCTCGTATCTTAGATTATATCCGTTCATTGGTTTCATGTGTGCTTTTAAAGAAGCACTCTACGCATGCCGACATGCAACGTACAGACATAGTCACTCGACGTAGCGCCACTCTCGGGCGCGGCACGTCGCCCACGCCCAATGCACTGCTCGCCATGCTGCAGGATTGTTGTGCCTCTATAGGACTAACGTCGTGTACCATGAGATCAATGTAAATGTGCGGTTGATCAATTCTCCCTCTTACATCGTAACAGTGACCGACGGATCCTGATCCTTCTTTAATCTATTCGCCACAGCTTCCGCATCCATGGCGTCATCCCCTTCCAACAACGACGCCTCTTTTGACTCTGACCTCAATCCACCAAAACCCGCTGTTGCTGCCATTGTCCAAAGCATCAACATACGTTCCCACGTCCCAGTCACCCTCGACCTCGACGACGGCAACTACTCCCAATGGTGCTGCTTCTTCAACTCTGTTCTTGCCAAGTTCGGACTCACGACGCACGTCCGATCGCCAACACCGACGGCAGAGCGCACCGGCGAGTGGCAACTCATCGACCCCTGCATCGTCAATTGGATCCTCAACACCATCTCAAGTCCATCTTCGACATCGTCCACAAGCCCCATCTCACCGCCTACTCCTTGTGGACCGTCGTTGAAAAGCTCTTCCTCGGCAATGAACTCTAACGCACCGTCTACCTCGAGGACGAAGTTGCGCAGCCTTCATCAAGGTGACATATCCATCAACAACTACCGCACCAAGCTCAAACGCCTCGCCAATCAACTTCGCGACATCGGCCACCCCATCTTCGAGCTGAGCCAAGTTCTCAACCTGCTCCGAGGTCTCAGCCCGCGCTACCATCATCTCAAGCCGGTGATCACCGCCAAGTTTTCGCCCCACACCTTCATGAGCACCAGATCATTCCTAATCCTCGAGGAGCTTAGCGAGAAACATGACGCCAAAGCTGAGGCATTGGTCCAACAACGCCGCCGAGCATGGATCCGGCAACAGCACGAACTCCGGTTATGTCCTGCGCTGTCGGGTCCGCTGACAGCGGCTCCAGCTCTACCATTCCTAGAAGTACAAGCGGCATGGATGCGGCGGAGGCTACACCGGTGGTTGTGGCCATCGCCCCCAGGGCCCCTCTAGACCCTAGACCACGGATTACAACCCATGGACCGGCCACGTGCAGACTTGGCCCGCCCCTTTTCGGGCACCCGGCACTGGCCTCTTGGGTTCTCGACCACCCTTTCAGCAGCAGCAGGCCATGATGCCATATCAGGCTCCGACTCCCACCCCTCCTGGCAAATCAACAAGGACTTGGGACTCATCGTCCCCCTACACGGCGTTGTCCAACACTGGCGTGCGCACCCATCCTCCGAGTGCCACCAAATGGTACCTCGACATAGGTGCTACCACTCATATGGCTTCCTTCCCTGGTAACTTCCCTACCATCCTCTTCAAACCTTCCTCTTCGGTGATCATAGTCGGCAATGGTGCCCGATTGCATGTCTCTCACCAAACCTTCAGTTCCATTCTAACATCTTCCTCCCTACTTTATTTATGCAATGTTCTTGTTGCTCCTTCTTTGATAAAGAACTTAATTTCTATCCGGCGGCTTAATCGTGATAACAATGTTTCAATTGAATTTGACCCCTCTGGTTTTCAATCAAGGATCTTGCAACGCGGGTGGAGATGCTCCGATGTGAAAGCAATTGGGATATTTATCCACTTCGGTTCCAACCACATCAAGCTCTTACTGCCTCATCATCATCAGCAGTTTCTTTGTGGCACCAATGCCTTGGACATCTAGGAAACAATGTTCTTTCTCAAGTTCTAGCTAGTTTTGATTTCACCTATAATAAAACAGTCACACATACATGTTCTTCTCGCCGCATGGGACATGTTCATTTGCCTTTTAGTGATTCTACTACAAAGACTTATTTTCCATTTTAATTACTACACTCAGATGTTTGGACATCCCCTATGCTAAGTCATTCAGGTTACAAATACTATGTTGTTGTGCTTGATGACTATACACAATACCTCTGGACTTCCCTCTCCAGCAAAAATCTGAGGTGCTGCCCACGTACTCTGCGTGCCTTCCAGGCATATGTCCAGACTCAGTTCAGGCTACCCATTCTCGCTCTCCAAACAAACAATGGCAAAAGAATTTGATTCTACTGCCCTCTGTCTCTTCCTCGTTGAACACGGCATTCAGTTTCGCCTCTCCTGTCCTTACCCCTCTCAACAGAACGAGAAGACCTAACGTGTGCTCCGCACACTTAACGATTGTGTTCGTACCATGCTTCTTCATAGTGCAGCTCTACTGGCGTTCTGGGCCGAAGCTCTGTCCATGGCAACTCATCTTGTCAACAGGCGACCCTGCCGCGCCACCGGAATGACTACACCGTTTGAACTCCTCGTCGGTGTGGCACCAACCTACGACAAGCAACGAGTGCTTGGGTGC
The DNA here is from genome assembly GCA_904845875.1 of Miscanthus lutarioriparius. Taxonomy (NCBI): domain Eukaryota; kingdom Viridiplantae; phylum Streptophyta; class Magnoliopsida; order Poales; family Poaceae; genus Miscanthus; species Miscanthus lutarioriparius. The sequence continues at coordinate 128,937,008 of CAJGYO010000007.1, read as the reverse complement.
CGCTGCTTCCCCAACCTCATAGACACCACGTGCCACAAGCTCGCCGCCCGCTCCATGTCATGTCTTCATCGGCTACCCCACGGATCACCGCGGCTACCACTGCTACGGCCTCGCGATGTGACGGGTGATCACTTCACACCATGTTGTCTTCAACGAACAGGCGTTTCCCTTTCGCGAGACAAGTGATGCTGCCCAGGCGCCGCGACATCCTATGGCGCAGGATGATCCTCCACCCCGCCACTCCCACAACGTGCGCGTGCCACGACACCTCCAGCGACATCAACGCTGCAACTCGCCGCTAGCATCCCTACTCACCTGACGCACGCACGCACGGCTCGCCTGGTGCCACATCAACCAGCACCCACGGCTGCGAGCCCCTCCGCCACGACGATGCTGGTGGCTTCGACACCGATCGCTGACGAACATCTGCAACATGGACGCCTCGACGTCCCTCACCCAGCGGCGACACCAACACAGCATGCCGTCCTCAAGCCGCCCGCTTCACCAGTACCACTATCACGTCGCCAGGATCCCCTCCGCGACCATCTTCACCAGCAGCGCCACAAGCTTATTCCACGCCCGTACATCCCATGGTGACCCGAGGCAAGGCAGGAATCTCCAAGCCTAACCCCAAGTATGCTCTTCAGACAACAACTACTCCGACATTTCGTTGCTGCCCACGGTGTTGCCCATCCCCTCGTCGGTACGCGCGGCGCTCAAAGACTCAAACTGGTAGGCCGCGATGCAACTTGAGTACGACGCACTGCAGGCCAACAACACATGGACGCTCCAAGAATGCTCGCGCGGAGCTCGAATCATCACAGGCAAGTGGGTGTTCCACCACAAGTGGAACCCTGACGACTCCCTCAACAGGTACAAGGCCAGGTGGGTGGTGCGCGGCTTCAATCAACGCCCCGGGATTGACTTCGAGAAACATTTTTGCCGGTCATCAAACCAGCTACCATCAGGACGGTGCTCACCCTAGAGGCGTCCAAGCGGTGGGCGGTGCATCAACTCGACATCTCCAACGTATTCTTGCACGGGAACTTGTAGGAGATGGTGTACTGCAGCTAGCTGGCTGGCTTTGAACGTCCTGAGTGCCCCGACGCCATGTCTCCTCTCCCGATCGCTCTATGACCTTCGTCAAGCACCACGGTCGTGTCGCCGATGGCCGTGCTGTTGTCAGATCCATGCTCGCCGGCGTTGCTATTGCCAGACCGATGCCCGACGATGAGAGCCTGGCCAGCCTCGGCTTTGGCGTCGTGTTTCTCACTAGGCTCCTCCAGGATCAGGAATGATCTAGTGCTCATGAAGGTGTGGGGCTGAAACTTGGTGGTGATCAATGGTTCAAGATGACGGTAGCATGGGCTCAGACCACAGAGCAGGTTGAGAACCTGGCTCAGCTCCAAGATAGGGGGGGGGGACGATGTCGCAAAGTTGATTAGCGAGGCGTGCAGTAGTCGTTGATGGACATATCACCTTGATGAAGGCTGAGCAACTTGGCCTTGAGGTAGACGACGTGTTGGAGTTCATTGTTGAGGAACAACCCTTTGACGGTGGTCCACAAGGAGTGTAGGCGGTGAGATGGGGCTTGTGGACGATGTCAAAGACGGACTTGGAGACGGTGTTGAGGATCCAATTGACATAGGGGGTCGATGAGTTGCCACTTGTGTCGCTCCTCCTTCGGCGTTGGCGACCGGACGTGCGCCGTGAGTCCAAACTTGCAAAGAACGGAATCGAAGAAGCAGCACCATTGGGAGTAGTTGCCGTTGTCGAGGTCGAGGGTGTCTGGGACGTGGGAACATATGTTGACACTTTGGAGAACGGCAGCAGCAGCGGGTTCTAGTGGATTGAGGTCAGAGTCGAAAGAGGTGTCAGAGTTGGAAGGGTAGGACTCCATGGATGCGGAAGCTGTGGCGAACGGGTTAAAGGAGGAGGATCCGCCTATCAGTGATACCATGTAAGAGGGAGAATTGATCAACCGCACATTTACATTGATCTCACGGTATACAATGTATACAGATTACAACACTACGTGTTAGTCCTACATAGGCGCAACGATCCTGCGGCATGGCGAGGAGTGTGCTGGGCATGGGCGACGTGTCGCACCCGAGAGTGGCGCTGTGCCGAGTGAATGTGTCTGTCCCTTGCATGACGGCATGCATAGACTAAATCTCTAAAAGCACAGATGAAACCAACGAACGGAGATAATCTATGATACGAGGACAGAGAACTCAATCAAGAATTAAAAGATTAGAAGAGAAGCAAAGAATGTTACATTCTATTTCTGATAGGATTATCAGGTTGGCTAGAATTCAATGATGCAGGTCAATGAATTATTCTAATTCCAATCCATACAATGAATTGTTGCAACACTAGTAAACACATGATCATGTCTGTCACCAAGCACACAAATAAACACAAACTATATGAGACAAATCGAATAATATGAGACAAATCGAATAACTCACCACTATAAGGCTGCAGTCTGTCTTGAGAGAGAAAAACTCTAGAGAAGATTCTCCGCCGCTTTCCAAAGGCCTAATGTTGTCATTTTCCTTGGTGTATATACTTGACAGCATTATCAGTTTATCACACTTCATCAGGTGGTAAATATCTGACAGGACAGAGTTCCACATGGCACTAGTCTTTGTACCATGGAGGATGAGCGTCTTCTTGCCTGTCTCAATCTGACAAAATTATCAGAGCACAAGTCAGATGCGATTCAGTCACAATAAAACGCATGATGTTTTTGTTTTCAAAGTTGTTACCATATACAAGGTTTGAAATAACTGGAACCAATTGTCTAATACGCCTATACCAGCTATCTAATAACAATTAGGTATGGAGAAGTCATGCCCTACTAGTAGCAATATCAAAGTAGCAACAAAGCATTGCTTTTTCTTCAGACCAAATAGCAACCACACATACAAGCTACAGTATATTTACAACGCTACAGAAAAGATGATGCAATGCGTCATTCTCATTGACAGCCGTGTGTGTGTATAAATATTGCCGAAACGGAACATTGAAACGTGTCTTCAGCAGACACCGAAACTGAAACCCATGGAACGCCAAGCCCGTGGAAGGCATAGATTGTGCGCGAACCGCACCGAGGTTTTGGAAAGACGAAAGAGAACATGGGTGGGATGAGGTGCATAGATGGACGCTTACGATCTTGGGCGCGTGCTTGAGGAGCTCCCTCCTGACGCGTTGGGTCTTGGGGACCCTGACCGCTGCCACCATCTTCTCCCTCCGATGCAAGCCGCCGCCGCCGCGGAGTCTTGGCGGTTGAACAGAAGGGCGGCGCAGCTTATAGGCACAGGCGCACTGCCCTAAAACTAAAAGCCTCGCCTTTGTTGTAAAATCTCGTGCAACTAAAAAGACATAAGACTATTTTTTGGTGCGACTTTTTTTTGTCGCTCCTCTCTTCCGGCCATGCGATACCCTGCGTGATAGAAAAACAAACTATCATCCCTACGATCCCCGCCTGCTTTGAAGGAAACAAATCGATCACCTGAGGCCACATGCATGAAAGGAAACAATAATCATGCATGTAAGGAAACAATTGGCAAAGATCAAGCAAGACTCCTCCCTTCTGGCCATGCGATACCCCGCGCGATAGAAAAAGAAATTGTCATCCCTACGACCCCCGCCTGGTTTGAAGGAAATAAATCGATCACCTAAGGCCACATGCATGGAAGGAAACAATAATCATGTATGGAAGAAAACAATTGGCAAAGATCAAGCAAGACTCCTCCCTTTCGGCCATGCGATACCCCGCGCGATAGAAAAAGAAACTGTCATCCCTGCGATTCCCGCCTGCTTTGAAGGAAACAAATCGATCACCTGAGGCCACATGCATGGAAGGAAACAATAATTATGCATGAAAGGAAACAATTGGCAAAGATCAAGCAAGACGGCTCAATGAGGTTAGCCCTTAATTTTATTGTTTCCAGCATATAGACCTAAAATTAAAAAGTAGCTGCTACTTGAGAACATCAGTGATGCCAAATAAAAGATATGCAGGTTATACATAGTGAGACCGGTGAACCTTCTGCAATTTTCTAAACGAATATTCCCACCATTCGTATATAGGTCCATTCCTCTGCGTTTCTTCGTGCTCCAATTAGCATATAATATGAAAGTATTGTTGTGTTCATCACGACTTCTAGTTGACTACTCCCGTTAGCATATACTTCATCTGCCCCAAAATATAAGTCGTTATGGGATATGTGCATGTCAAACTTTACTTTGATTGGTTTGTAAAAAATACGTGCAACATTTAACAATCAATTGGTCGACTCCTGAGGCCACATGCATGTAAAAAAATACCTGTATTATAATTGGTCAAAGTTTAAAAAAGTTGACTTCTCGGGAAGTGAGAATGAATTCTATTTTGGGACAGAGAAAGTATATGGAAGCAGTGTTGAAAATATTTTAACAATCAAGTTCGTCTCTTTCTGATTGGTAAGCTTAGACATCGTAATGGCATCAAAAATTTCGACTCTCATGGACACCCTCATGGATCAGTGCAAAGCATCACAATCCTACAGCATACACAAATGACAACCTTAAAGACCATCTTAGACGTTCTGGCATTAGAGTATATACGTGCAGACATATATGCATGGTGGTGCAAGTGAGCAGCCAGCAGGAGTCGAGAGTTAGGTGGTGTTTGGATCCCAGGACTAAACTTTAGTCCATGTCATATTGAATTTTTAGATATCAATTAGGAGGACTAAACATGAGCTAATTATAAAACTAATTACATAAGTTGTGGCTAATTCGTTTGTCAGCACCGTGTACAGGATGGTATGGAGATGTGGTGGAACTTATTCGTGGATTTGTTGGCGCACGAAAGAAATGGATATCGAAAATCTCTTCCTGCCGGTATAAAAAATGATCTTCGCCACATCACGAAAAGATCTACACGGTATAGTTTGTGAGCCTGCGATGCCATGTTCTATGTGACTGTGTAAATTTCACGAACTTAGCTTTTTGATTAAATGTTATTTTAACGTCGGTCATATACTTTTACAGTATTGTTATCTTATCGTGCGATCCGTGTGTTTTTAGTACAAAAGTTTAGTTGTCCCGTAGCAACGCACGGGCACGAACCTATTTACATATATATACTCGAACCTGTGTGTACATGATTATATAGAGATGCAGTAGAACTTATTCATGGATTTATTAGCGCATGAAAGAAATGGATATCGTAGAATTCTTTCTGTCGATATAAAATATTATCTTAGCCGTATCACGAAAAAGCCTATACAGTAGAGTTTGTGAGCCTGGGACGTCGCGCTCACCGTGACTGTGTTAATTTCATGAACTTTGCTTTTTGAATTAAATGTCACTTTGACGTCGGTATTTAATTTAACAGTATTGTTATCTTATCGTGCGATCCGTGTATTTTTAGTACAAAAAATTTAATTATTCCGTAGCAACACACGGCCACGCTACCTGGTGAATAAATAAATAAACAAGTCCTTCACTTGTGTCCAATGGGCCGGTCTGGGATTGTTTGGTTTAGGAAATGGTAAAAGTTTATTTCACCTCCGTTGATTATGGCTGTAGTCTAATTTTAGGGGGAAAAAAGTCAAACTACTTTCTCCAAGTTTAGTCTACTTCGTTCGTTCTAAAATAAATAAGGACGTATCCAATGCAGAGAGCTCCCGCTCCGTGCAAGATCTAGGAAAGGTGTTAGTGAAGTCTTATCCTCACCTGTGCAATGCAAGAAGACCACGACTCAAACCGAAGCCTTCCATTCACATACGATAAGACTCTACCGCTTGCACCAGACCCGTCCTTTCTAAAATAAATTCACATCCTATTTATAGGAGATTCAAGCACTTTTAAGTTCAAATAAAAGTACTAATGTGTATGATGTGTAATAAGCATCACTAGAAAATACGTCACGAAAGCACATTTGGTTATATGATCATCTAGACGAGAATTTGGTATTTGGAGTCCTTACCAAAGTCTCCACAAATACATCAAAAATCGAGTAATAAACCATATAAATATACATGCAATCCCTACATTTATGATCTATCAACTACAAAGATAGATGATTTTGCACTACCAATCAATGTGCAATATCAGAAAATTATAACATTATGCAATTTGCACTGAAAACCAATACCTAGAATCTGTGTAAACCCCATATGCTACTAGTCTTGATTTTTATCTCACCAACACATTGTTCGTAATCCATTCTAGGACGAAAACACATTTGCATCCCATGATAAAGATACCATAAGAGGTTGGCATCACTACATCTGGTGAGCAAGATTCTCTACATGTATTACATCACTCAACAAGTACCGGTACGAGTGTACAGTGGAACCCCTCCGGACTTAAAAGACTTTGGTGGTGAGAAATGACCACCACATACAGGCACAACATACCGCCAAAATTTTAAAAGTTAAATGCATGTGGAATGCTCATCACGTCACACACTCATATCATACATTGCTGTCAGTTCGTCTGTTCCTTAGCATGCTAACCTCATGTCATTGTTTGGAGAATAAATTATTGACACATGATGCCTCGTTATGCGTCAAATCGCAATGCCACACCCTCAATGCTGATGCTTATAATATGTGAGTACGAGACTCTATCCAATGGCGATACTGGAGGTAGGGCGCCAGGAAGGAATGGTTTCTTGATATCTTGTAGTAGGTCACTGAGTCCTGGTCTAGGATGCAGCCAGAATTTCACCCTTGGATGCAAGAGTTAACTTCAGTGGTGTCACTGCTGTTTCCTCTGCCTGCTCCTGTGACATGGTGCACAAATTCTGTGCATATTAATTTGTTTTCAAAATATTCTTAAACTGTGGAAACATGCAAAGTGCAAGAAGAGTAAATAAATCACTTGTCCCAATTTGAAAAGAACATACTGTTTCAGTGGAAGCACAATATGCTTCTAGCTCTCTCTTTGCAAAGGTCGGAAGAACAAATGCTGCCCTATGCATCTGTTCAATGATGAAAATTAATCAGGGTGAAGGAAGCTTCATGGAAGCAATCTCAGATAAGAGTTGCAGTTTAATGCGTGAGCAAAAAATAGGAAGAGTAGGTATACCAACACCCCGATATTACAAATGGAAATAGACACAACTGGATTGTACTACCAAATCATACAAGCCGTGAACCTAACTCCTGCCCTGAACTAGTTGGTATGGCTGAGCCGTATTTTCCACTGACTTCATTATCATTACAACATATAAGGGACAATCAACAAAAAATAGAATTTCTTAGATCGTGTCATTAAGATAAATTCTGCATACTAGAACAAATGGCAACACAGGTTACAAAATCGCAAGGCAGTGGTCTAGCGCCTAGGAAGATTAAGCCCTGATTAAACGCGATTAAATGTTTGTGAATTTTTTACTTTTTTTTATTTATTTTTGCTGCTGGTAGCATAATCAGGAGGTTTATATGTAATAGAAATTCACTACATAGAGGTTTGCATAGCAGAGTAATATAAAGCTTAAAGCATCACATATTCACAAGGGGACAAGGCACTCAATCAGACAACCAGTAAACAGAGAACCGAGATTTAGAAGAAAATCACAACACAGATATATAATGGCTAAATGGGGACCAAAAAGGAATTCAATTTTATGCAGAGGTGACTAGGTGAGAACTATCAGAGAGGACCAAATAAGAATTCAATTTTCTGGAAGTGACTCGGTGAGAACTATCAGAGTAGCACGGGGAAGCAGGGAGGATGAGCACGTGTGAGGAGCTGTAGAGGTGAACGAGTCAGGGAGGGTGCACGTGGGGAGCCAGTTGGTGCTGTGGCCGTGGTGATGCAAGGTGCTCGAGCTCAGATTCCTCTCGCAGTGGGCAGGGGAAGCAGAAGATGCGATAGCGGTGGCTGCAAAGAGTCATGACACAATTTTTTTTTCTCCATGACGGAGGAGGTTTTTTTTCCAGTGGACGCCCTAAGCTTACTGCTTGCGGTTCTTTTTCCCGTGCTGTCACGCGCCCGCACACGATCTGCCTTGCTCCAGATTTTCCCTGCTCTCGCATTTTATTGACCGCTATGGCCTAGGCGATGCGGCAGGGGGTCTACTTCATGCTTAATCACAATTAGGCATACACGTAATTACGTTTTTCAACATAGAAAATATTGGCGAGACAAATCCTGTATGATTGATTAAGAAAACGAACCTCTGAATTATAAAATCTGATCTCTCTTCCAGCTTTTGTAGCTCCTTCCACCTTTTCAATTGGATTTATAGGAGTCAGAAAGTTGACCGATGGACCTTCTTTGGCACATAGTAAAAACCCAATTACCCCACTGCAAAATTCAAGTAAACATTCTGTAAGAAGTTCGTTCGAAACAGAAACACTTAAACACAACAAAGACTTCTTTATCTAGAACTGCAAAGACTAGAACAAGCATTTGTAACAACTCACAACTACTAAGAACACCATATCCCAACTAACCTTCCACACTTGGGAAACCAAGGAATATGGAAGGATTATAATCCTATGGAAAGTTTCTTATGTGTTATGTCAGAACAAAGGAAGAAGTCCCAGAAACTCTTACAAAATGATTCAATACAAATAAACTTGAAGAAAATTTAACATGAAGTTAGAATAGGAATGCAAGTGGGTATCCAATATGTAATTCTGAGTCATAACCTTAGTTAATTTTAATTCCATTTTTCTTGCTTTGAATCCGGATTAATTAATTTGGATGATACAATGACCCTCCCTCCCTCCCTCTCTCGTAAGTCAAACTTCTAACTTTCACCAAATTTATACAAAAAAATGGAGCAAGGAAAGACAACTCATCGTAACAAATGCCATTTTAAGTAAATGAATTTTTTTCTCGAACTACGCAAGAGAGCTACACGTCATTTCATTAAGGTAGAAAAAAAACAGTACACGAGTCCAGAAGGACCCAAACCCGAGCACAGGAACAAACACACAAGGAAACATGACCAGCGACCACAAGGCCTAAGAACCAAGGGCCAGCAACCTGGGCATGAGCTTAAATAAATGATTTTGACAATGGACACCCATGTTGTTCCATGTCGTTTAAGAATAAGAATTTTAGATTAAAAAAACATCTCCCTCTCTCTCACTCTGATTTTGTCCTAAGTAACTTATCTTTGACAAAATTTATAGAAAAAAATGGAGCAAGGAAAGAAAACTCATGCCAAAAATGCTATTTTAAGTAAATGTTTTTAGCAATGGGCACCCATATTTTTTTCCATGTCATTTAAAACGAGTTTTAGATAAACAGCTATCCATATGCATAGTGCATTGCTGATCCATGGATAACAAACCAAAACTAAATCTTCACACAAATAGATGGTTGTTAGGGTTAGTACATGCAATGAAATAGAAATAACTGATACATATATTTAGAAGAAAAAGAAAATAATGAATGATACTATTCAGAGAGACCACAACTGTGAAAACTAAAAAAGTGAAATTAGAACTGATTTTTAACTTTTAAGTACGCACCATTCCATCAATAATAAAAATGATCTTAGGACCAAAGGAAGCAAGAAAGGATAAAGATAAGGAGACTAGAGAATAGAGAAGTGAAGAACCTCGGGTATGTTGGGACACTAGTCCATGCATAGCGTACAGAACCCTTGAAAGTTTCACGACAAATTGAAAGCATATCCTGAATCAAATGTGTATGTAACCACATACTCTCAGCTTGATTACAAAGAACGCCACCAGGCCCCAAAGCTCTAGCAATTGTCTCAAAAAAAGGTTTCTCCACAAGTTCCTGAGCAGGCCCTGCAAATGCCAAAAGTAACTAAGAAAATAAGATTTGAGTCTTTGACTGAAAGTTTATAGGTCAAAGTTCTTTTTGAAAGAAAGTATGAGCAAATTATTCATCATTTACACAGAACAGCTAGGAATGCAATAACCTAGAAATAAAGAAGCATTGAGTTCAGGAGTAATATCATAGGAAGCAGAAAACCAAAATGTACAGAACAGATATACAACACCAAAGACATAGCAAAGATTTTCCATGGCACTGTGCTCAAGAAAGACAATGCATGGCAGCATAAGCTCACCTATTGGATCTGATGAATCAACAATGATAGCATCATATGTCCCTTCAGGAGCATTTCTCAAGAATTCGACAGCTAAAAGCAGAAGAAAGACAATTCTTGTAAGTTACAGTTCAAGAACTGAGTATTTACCAATATCTAAAACAAATAGGAAACTTCAGCAGATATCAAAAAAAATAATGTAGTTATCATGGACTCATGGAGTTATCGGCATACCATCGCCCACATGAAGTTGAACACGAGGATCTTCAAATCCAACAGACAAGTGTGGGAAGAAATCTTTGCAAACCTACAGAGTTCAGATCTATATCAGCAAAGTATAATTAAGCAATTAAACTTGAAAAGGTTAAGGCATCAAAGGACAACTTTACATCAATAACTAGCTGATCAATCTCACATATGTCAATAGACTCCACTGAACTATGTCTGGATATCTCTCGAAGTACACCTCCATCACCACCACCAATAACTAAAACCTGCAAAGTAGTTCCTAAGGACATAAGTCACTACAGTTTCCATTCAAATTCAAGTAAAAAGAAATATTCCATGTACTGAGATATAGCTGCAGAATATCTTCCAAATGAATCTCTGCTAAGCAACACAGCATTGTCTATAATTTCACAATATTGAGGAAAAACAAAGATCAGGAGACATACTTTTTTAGGGGATGGAATTGAACAAAGTGGTAGGTGAGTTATCATTTCCTGGTATGCACATTCATCCTTGTCAGTCAACTGAATAATACCATCAAGCACAAGGACTTTCCCATAGGTCGACGCCTGCATAGAAAAATTACCAGGTTTAAACAATAGAAGCTAACTGCAGTTTCTTATTTCTGGTATAAACAGCTGATGTGAACCTCAAAAACTAAGACTTCTTGGTATGGCGATTTCCCCTGGTACAAGATCTTCTCCACTTTCAAAGAATGGGCCTCTCCTATATATGAGAATAAAATGACAAGAGATATGAGAAAGTACAATTGTTTCACTCTGGGGCAAATGTCAGAAAATTACTGCAATGAAGAACAATTGGAAATTCCCTTCAATGCCAATATAGCATATTATAGGATGCCAAACAAAGGAGTTACGGACAAAGACCACACTGGGGAGTATAGCCAAAAGCCCAAAACACTGATGATCCAACATTGGCACATAAAATTTAACACATTACAGGGGTCAGGAAATGAAACAAAAAGAGCATAGGCTTTCCTGTGGAAACGATAAAACTATGCACACTACCATTGACAAATATATATTAAAAAACAAAAGTAGCACTCATCTGCATATGCACTCGGTCATTCTGCCATGAGGAAAATTGCGCAGGCATAAGACATGCAGCACTAGCACAGTCAACAGACTATAGAGTGTGTCTTACAATTTACAAACAACAAATAAATAAGAACAAAAACAAATCCTAACTCTGATTAACATGCAGTCATGCACTATGCTAGATCAACTTCCTGTAAAATTTCATGACGATTTTTAGATTGTACTATAAGGGTGTGCTTGTCAAAATACAGATAGCTACCAACTTAGGGTTCCTTTAGGTCAATCATTTCCCATTGGGATTGGAGGGGATTGAGCCCTTAGAGATGTCAAAAACCATTCTTTGTACAAAAGCTGGACAAGTTGCACATCAACTTTCAGCAAATGCTTGAATTTTCTTTCAACAAAAAGCCAGTCAAAACTCTAAACCACTTCTCACATAAATAAATTCCAGTTAAATCACTGAATGAAAATTCATTTGCAATTTTAATAATTGAGCACTGCATCCATTGAAGCCTGAAGTTGTCAAGCCAATAACTACATATCTATCAGAAAAATGATATTCCGAAGACAAACAAACAATTAAACTTTTGAATTTTGGAGTAAAGTCCCTCCAGTAGACTATTGTTAGACATAAGCTAAACAATATTGGCAGTGGCTGGACAAGTACCTGGCCACATCGGGTTATTGTAATATTGAACTTTGCTGGCTTTACCTGCAGAGGCAGCAATCAAGGTCAAACAGTAATAAGTTGTACTGTTGTAGCATCTATGTTATCAAGCAAGACAATCAAGGCATACCACAGCGTGATCGTGGTTCAGTGAACCATCCTGAAACAACAGTGGCATGGCACTTGGCCTCAGACTCTGGCGCGGCGGCTCTCGCCTTGACACAGCAAGGGGGCAGCGGCTTGGCAGAGCCATCACCCCCACTCCCCTTTGCCTGCACCGCCCCATTCAAACCATTTCCTGCGCCTCCAGCGTCCATGGACCCTGTTCCTCTTTGGAGTTCCCAGCCTCTGGATCAAAGCAACAAACAGCACCAAGGCTAAGCGGCAAGCGATTGCAAGCACAAATCAACGAGCATCGGTGCCAGCATGGGAATGGAACGCCGAACAGGTTGCAGGGTACAGGAAAACGTGGGCCTCGAAGATGGAAACAGACGGTGTGGGCAACTACCAGCCACACCACGCCAACTTTATCTTTGCTGGTGCTGGCTACGAAGACGTGGCTAGATTAGAGCATCATAAGTCATGATTAACCCAATCAACTTCAACTAGTCCTGATATAGCATCCCAACTTCTCAGCAATTAAAATAACGGTGGTTTGGAAGGAGATCCCTATGCGGGGAGGAATCGGTGCTCTTATTCGATTTGAGGAAGCACGGAACTAATACCGATCATAAGCGACTGTGCGGATGGCCTCTTGAAACTTCTAGAAAATACTCGACTGTGTGCGGATGGACTCTAGAAACTTCTAGAAAATACTCGACTGTCTAGAAACTTCTAGAAAATACTGTGGCGTGTGGTGTAGAGGCGTGCGGGGAGGTGCTCCTTACCAAGTGGCAGGTGCGCGATGGCGAAGCAGGGCGGGGTGGGGAGGAGGGGAGCGGCGGCGCGAGGGCTGAAGAAATAGAGGGGCGCCGGCGCGCGTTGCTCGGTGGTGGCGGTGGATTCTCTGCAACTTGCGACTCCTTCCCGTCTTTCCTTTTTTTTTCCTGCTTTCCCTCTTTTGGAATCTGTGCTTTGTGCTGCGGCCTGCGGGGGGAGCGTGCGTAGAGGCCTGGAGAGACAGACTCCCAAGAATAGATCTCACGCTGCGTTAGTTCGCGAAACGAAAAATTTTGACGTCAGGAATGTTAGAAGGGGTTTTCGGATATTAATAAAAAATTAATTATATAGCTCGTCTGGATACTGCGAGACGAATTTATTAATCCTAATTAATTCATCATTAGCGCATGTTAGTTACTGTAGCACTTATGACTAATCATGGACTAATTAGTGTTAAAACATTCGCCTCGTGATTTTCCAACTAAACTATACAATTAGTTTTTTTTCGTCTATATTTAAAACTCTATGCATGTGCCGCAAGATTTGATGTGATAGTTTGGGTGAAATATTTTTGAAACTAAACCGGGCCTCATTCTCCTGTATCGAGAAGTCAATTTTTTAAATTTTAACCAATTATATATAAAAAAATATTAATATTTATAATATATAATTAGCATCATTAGATAGATCGTTGAATATACTTTCATAATAAATTTATTTGGGGATATAATTGTTGCACGCATTTTCTACGAACCTAGTCAATGTTAAAAAAGTTTGACCTCCACGCATCATATAATGATTAGTATGTTGTAAAAAAAGATTCTCTGATGCGTGTGAGTACATGGTGAAAAATTAATTACAATCACTGGTTTTTGTTTTTCTGTGGTGCGTATGTAGTCTGCACCCTACTCCATCTGTCCATAAAAGAATGCAATTCTAACTTTTTAAGAAGTCAAGCTATTTGAACTTTAACTGAATTTGTATAAAAAAAGTATCAACATTCATGATTCAAAATAAGTACCATTAAATTAGTTATAGAATATATTTTCATAATAAATTTATTTGAAGACATAAATGTTAATATTATTTTAAATAAACTTGGTCGAAGGACTAGTTTGATCGGCACGCTTCTCATAATTGTTTTTTTTTTTTTTTTTTGCAAACGGAGGGAGTACATAGATCCGCCCTTACTGATGACATAGTGTGCAAAATAATGCAAGTATTTGTATTTGTACATGAATGAAAGCTTCATGTATTGGATCATGTCACTCTATCTATCAAAAAGAGCCATGTTAGGCCTTTTTATAGTGCTAGCGGTGCCGTTGCTACTCTTGGAGTCTTTGGGTTGCATTGGTAGGCGTCAACCTACTAGGTCCCACGGTACAAGTGAAACAAGTAAACATTTAAGAAACTAATTATGGCTTTAAAACAGTAGGAGATGAGGAGCATTCACGTTTTCTGTTTTTTTTAGTTATTAGGCATCAGCGCCCAATTTTTCTACCTAGGTACCAATAGGCGATGATAGTTGGTTACTTGCTCAAATACTGTCTACCCACTTAGATCACACTTCAAGCCAACATTACAGGGGTGGAGTCTTATACATAATCATACATATGATATAGCTCACCTCTTGTATATTTATATAGTACCAATACCATGATATTATTTCATAGGAACCTAAAAGTCTACTATTGCATATTATTATATCTCTGGTCAATCGATTTTATAGTTTTAGGTATTGAGTCGATCGATGTTTATATTTAAGATGGATGGTACATATGTCCCCCCTGCGTGACAGCCATTTAACGTCCATGATGTGCGTCGGGAACGGCTAAAGAACATTTTTTTCTTAGGGGACGTTTGGATCTATAGAATTTGATTGAATTAGAATCATATTGTTTGGTCAGTCTATTTTGGTAGAAATGAAACCATCAACGCCTACGTAACATTCTTGGCCTGGAAAATGGAAAGGCTAATTCCATTCTTTTACTAGGTCCTGTTCGTTTTTCTTATAATCCGTACTTTTCAACTTGTTTTTTCAACCGGAACATTGTTTTTCTCTCACAACAAATCAGCCGAAACAATGTTTCGGCTTATTTTTTCAACGAAACGAACGGGGCCTATATTACTCACTCTTGCTGCCCATCCTGTCCTCCGAAGCAGCCACCTATTTGTAATCGAACGACCACGGCACCATACAATAACGTGGAAGGAGCTCTCGAGTATGCATGCTCAAAGATGCCAGAAAGGTATTTCAATTCTAGGGACTCAAACGGGACGTTAGTCTTTTTGAATAAGCCAATGTAGTTAAACAGATAATTTCGTTTTGGATTTAGTCTAGGTATGTGTCCTGTAATTTCAAAGGGTCAATCAGACATATATTATCTAGATTCGTATGTGTATTTTATTTCAATTCTGTTCATTCTGCATTTTTTGGGACTTGCATTCAAAAGTCAAAAAAGTTCATAATAGCCGTGGATGTCAAGGAACTCCGCTCAAGGCGCTGTCCAAGTACAAAATATGCAATCTGATCTGTCTCCAACAAATTAAATGCTCTAAAGTCTCACAAATCAGAACTTCAAAGTAAAAAAAAAGGGGGCGGGGGTGTTGATGGTATTTGGAACGGTTTTCCTCAAATAGTAATCAAACCTGGTTTTCTCAAATTCCAAGAGCACATCTTCCATTGATCCAAGTCCCAAAGCAATAACAAATCAAGGCACTACTCTCATGAGAAAATTAAGAAATCTCCAAGACGCAACGCAAGAGGGAATATATGCCGACAAAACTTATATAGCCACACGGTGCTCCTTTGTTTGCAAGAGCCTCTTTATTCTAGTCTAGGGAATATATGTCTTTCTGCCCAGAACAGATCATCTCCTGTTTACTTTTATTATCTACTAACGATGGACTACACGTAAAGATTGATTCCTCACTTTATTTAATTTTAAAGAAGAAAATTCTGTGAAAGATCTCCGATCCATTGATTCCTCCCTTTATTTTAAAGAAGAAACTCTGTGAAACTTCTCCATTCAAACTTGGCAGTTTACTCGGTTCTCGTGGAACTGAAGTGTTGTAGTGTATATATCCTTGAAATTTCTATAAAATTCGCCCATCCTTCCTTTGGTTGCTGAACGTTTCTCTCAGACAGGTCAAGTCCTAGTTTGGATACGAAACCAAAGGAGTTTGGAATAAAATAGCCTGTTGATTGTGCTTCCAGTTGGCTCCAATCACCTTTCGAAAAGTAGGTAATGAAAGGGCGATCAACAGGATAGCATATGAAAAAGGATTCATTCGACAAAAAAAAATGAAAAGAGATTATTCCCCGCAAAAGGAGAGGCTCCCATAGAAAGGCTATTGCATGGAAAAGATAAAAGAGAGTTCTCTCAAAGCACCGTGGGCTTTGTGTACAGATTACTCCCCGCAAAAGGTGAGCTTTGTGTACAGATTTGACTGCAGGCTTTATATTTTCTCGATCACGAAAAAGATTTGCATGTTTTTGTATTAAGTGGGGAGAATTTGATTACAGGGGTTGGGGGGCTTTAGAAATTTTTATTAAGCAAATGCCCTCCCAAAAATTACACTCGACTACCTATTGCTTGTTGAAGAAGACAACCTAGGCTTTTCGCGCCGGCTAGGCTTTTCGCGCCGGCTTGCACCACAAGTCAGCCTCGCGCTTGATGAGCTTGAGCAAGTCGGGCACCTGAGTGCTTGCTCTGTGGAAGCACCTTGCTCCGTGGGCTTTATATTGATTTATTAGTTATGGATTCAGCGTGGAAAGGTGAAGGCGCTGGGGAAAATCAAATTCTTCTTCTGGCTTTGTCTCATAAACGAATAAGGACTGCGGAGCGGCGATGTCGGCATGGATTGCAAGATGAGGACGCCTGCACATTCTGTGACCAGCACGCAGAGACGGTCAGCCACTTGCTACTGGGATGCCCTGTCAGCAGGCAGCTGTGGTTCTTAATCGCAGGGCTTCGTGCACTGTCTGTAAGACTCCTATTTCCACTGTGCTTAATGAAATAATACTGGCAAAATGCCTGTTCGAGAAAAAAAATCAGCGTGGAAAGCGTATACTAATCCACGCATTCCATATATCTAAAGCCCATTTCGTCATGTACAGATAACCAACCAATAAATCGGTAAAACTGATTTACGTTATTCGATCAAACCTGACAGCTTCAGACCATTTGGTGTCTAGCTATTACAGCATCCAATCATAGATGCTGACGATATATTAACAAGATCTGTCACTTGATGCTTCTAAAAGGATTACAGGTTGCCAGCTGATGAACATTGTTTGCATTGGTACCAGGGGTACAAAAAAAAGGTCACACTATTCTTCAGCGAAGTTGGGTTCTGCTGGCTTCTGTAACAACAGCCTTGAAGACACTCTTTCCAGCAAACGGCCCTTTCGGGCAGCGTTTCTTCGTAAGATTCGTACCATGTTGGAAGCGAAATGGGCAGCGTAGAGCGCCGCGCCAAGGCTGCAAGAGCTAGAGGCGTCAGTCACGATTGCTGCTTGGAACATCCTCTCCTTCTCGTACAGGCTATCCTCCAGCTTCCTTCTGCAATACCTGTGCCAAGCTGCCTGTATGAAGCAAGCAGCCCACGTACGCCATTGCTGGGAGTAAAATCTGAAGGTGTGCCGGAGCTGCTTGCTGTGGAGCCTCCTGTACTGGTTGGCCACAAACTTCAGGTGATGGGCCCTCAAGGCGAAACCTTCGAGCTCCGACAGCGTCTTCACCGTCCTGGTTGAGCTGGGAAGGTTTGAGCCCGAAGCAGGATCCAGAGCCCATGTGAGGAGCTCTTCGCCGCAGAAATCACCGCCTTGGAGAACATTGGAGTTGAAGAAGCCCGTTCGCCCACCGTCTGTTGTCATGCTTTCAAGTCTCCCTCTCATGATGAAGAACATCTCGTTGACTGGGTCGCCTTCGAGAATGATGCAGCTTCCTTCTGTGTACAGCATCGGTTTTACACGATCACACATGGCGTCTAAGAGCTGATCATCCATGTTTTCGAACATTGGAACCTGCAACACAAGTTGGAATTGATGTCAATTAACTAAATTAATTTCTTTGGATGATACATATTATCTAGTGTTATTCTAAACGCTAAATGTTAAATGGGAAATGCGGCCGATTAAATGGAAATTGATATACCACCGTGTAACGTTTAAACGATGTGTAAATCGTGTAGCCATTGTCATTGGAATCATGATGGGTTTGAATCTCACGTATTGAATGGAACAAAGAGGAAAGCAATTCCTTATGACTATCAATAAATAAAGCTTAGTATAGGGAAGTAGTACCCTCATGAGAAGTGATAGACAAAGATGACGCTTTATATCCCTCCTGAGATCCTTAGGAAGATTTATAAGAAGACCCTCTTCATCCACACCTTGTGTTTCTTGCCATCTATATTGATCATGACGCAATATTCGTTGCTTGATATGCTCTGGAAGTAATCTGTATGCCATCCATTGCTCTGTGTCACGTCTTATCACTCTCATTTCCTCCATATGCCCAGAGGCTGATTGTAAATAGGTCTGCAACAATTCAATCCAACCAGGAAAAAGAAAATAAATTTGGAGAAATATGATCAGGTCAAACATCATCACTAGTTATATAATTCAACATGTTGTCCAGACTTACTCCTTAAACAATGACCTCTTGCATATAGCTAGCATAAGTACAACGAAGTCAAAACATACGGAATCATTTTAAGGATAAATCTCTATGGCCAATTCTTATAGAGAAATGGGTTTTCATAGCTAGCTCATTCAGGATTGTATCAAAAATGTCACTTGAATTTCTTGCAAACAATGAAACAAAGATCTTAAAGTTGATTTAGTCCATGCTATTTTGATAAGAGTTTGATAATAGCCAAGCTGGTACCGGTATCAATTACAATTAGAGGCAACAAACATGATTATGTTGTCCAGCATAAGGCCATGAGATTCTTTATAAAGGTCTTGGAAGGCTAGAATCCCGAAGGATGAGCCTACTAGGAGCGACATCATCTCTAGACAGCAAATACAGAGCTACATAACATGTACTTTAAATAAATTGACACTTAATCTAAAAGCACAGATAACAATAAAATTTCATCAATGTTTAAAAGTTAAAACTGTACCTGCACATTTCCTATAAGGAGAGCAAACAAAACTAAACCTGACATTGAGACAAAAACAGCAAACAGATTCTCCCATATGTAAGTGCTTGTTTTAAGGTTTTGACCATAGGAACTGCAATACAAATGGCAACACATAAGTACAAGTCCCAGGGCATTAGTCTTTGGTGGTAGTGTGTGTGTGTGGGGTTGGGGGTGTACCATAGATTTTGTAGCCCCCACCAAAAGCAGTAGAATAATTTTTCGAAGAAACCTGTTGATTGTGAAACATTCTGGAGAACTGGTAGATAAATTCCAAAGATTGGATCTACATCGGCGCCGCCATTTATTGAGCAAGCATCTTGTAAGAAAGTGTTGTTTCCAAATGCAGTACTTCCACAATATAAAGTTGCCAGATCACAACCATACTGGTTATTACAAGCTTCTCTCCAACAGGTGTCTTCTCGTTGTATGGCAAGAATGTACCAAAGAGCTCCAAGGACCTGTAACAAGTCAATGCATCGGTTAGTACTATCTTGACCATGCACAATGTGATATATGTAGCAAATTAATTGTGTTAATCTAATCTTGAGGCTTAGCCTGTGTGAATCGAGAAAAGAATGCATAGTTGCAGAGGAAAATCCTTTTTTAATGAAGAGAGATAACATCGTCGCAAACACGAAAATACGAGTAGGTTGCAATTATTTAATTTAATTTAATTGTGCCTGCCAAGATTTGAGATCGAGACAGCATGCACTGACTAGTTCAGCCCAAAGACTAATTGATAAGAAAAAAAAGGTGGGTAGGTCACATATTCCAACAGTATTGATAAATGATTAGAGGACTTACATGACTAGCGAGTATGTAAACTAGAAGGTTAAAGGCAGCACCCGGCCATGCCGTATCCATTACTGTACCAGCTGATCTCGTGATTTCAAGGTAGAGTGGAATTATTCTGACCAGTCGAGGCACATATTGGAACAAGATTATGAACATCAATACTTTTTTAGCGGTCATAACCTTTGAACCTTGGAGATGTGGCCGCATTAACAACACAAAAACCTGATAAAAAAACATGCATCAAGGTCAAGTGCAGAGTTACGACGTCCTGATATCCTAAAAATCAATCTTCTGTGTCAAAAGACTTTGCATGCTGTTAGATATATAGCTCAATTCTTTTCTTGGAACACATGTGGGGTAAAAAATAGGGTACCTGAGGGAGAGGCAGAATAGCTAAGATATCAATCAGAAAATATGTCGATAGATACCGTTTTGCTATTGCCAACATGTCATCAACCAAGACACCGCGACCAAACGCTCCAGAAGACGAGGGAGCTGCGAAGCCTGTCCTGAACTGGAATATTACGCGGAGTAAATAGAAGGCATCGGTGAGAGAGCGCAGGATGCTAGCTATCTTTTGAAGATTGTCATCCAGATACAGGCAGCTGTTGTCGCCATCGATCGCCGGGGCATAGAAGAAGAGCGAGTCCACGGAGACTGAAACAAGGCATGATATCACAAATATCTTGTTCCATTTCTGTAGAAATGGCCCCCGAGGATCAAGAACTCTTGCGCTGGGCTTCATTTCTTTCTTTCCTTTTTCCAGCGCAGGATGCTAGCACTAGCAGGTTACAATGTCATCCGATCCAATGAATTGCTCTGATCTCCAGTTCTAAACCCTGCACGTGCTGCACACGAAATTTAGTTGTCAGAGTAAGACATTTCGGCAAAGATTGATCACCAATCGAAGCTTGGGGGATTCAGTCCACTCCAGCGTGAACTTGATAGAGCTGACAGACACAAAAGATTGCATTGCAATGCATGAATGCAGGATAGGATCAGAGAAGCTTACCCCTCGCAGTCGCAGTGACAGTGACAGTGCCATTGGTTCCTCACTTCCGGCGGCAAGGCAGAAACAGTTACTCCATTCGTGAAGGTGAAGCTTACGCCTCTCTGAATGACAATCACCTGCCAAAGTGCCAATCGCCGACGTACGGAGAATAAAACCTCGAAAGAATCAGCTTTTGTTTCGAGGAGGCGTGGCGGCCGAGGTGGCAGAGTTGGGAACAATGGAGCAGGGACATGAATGTGGATATTTACAAGGGACAAGGGTCGACGAGGCGGCGGAGAAGACCAAGCTCAACGGACAGCCTTGGATAGTCTACTTCACCGTGCATGCTGGACTCAGGACTCCGATTCGATTGGGTAAGCTTTTGGTAGAGACCAACTGTGGGGCAGGTGCCCAGGCTTGCTCACCGTGGCTCGCCATTGGATATTAACTAAGTATATGTTATTGATATACTCCTCCGTTCTAAATTACTCCCTCAGTCCCACAAAACATGTAATCCTGCAGTTTAAATCCATGTAATCCTATAGTTGAGTTGAATGACATAAGAGGAGCGCGTGCGTAATTTCATATTTCCACTAAATTTGTCTTGAAAAGTAAGATTTACATGTTTTGTGGGACGGAGGAAGTACAAGTCATTTCAACTTTCTTGAAAGTCAAAGCATCTCAAGTTTGATCAAAATTATAGAGAAAATTACAAAAATTTGTAACATCAAATAGTTATATTATGAAAATATAATTAATAAAGAATCTAATGATGATTATTTGGGTATTACCTCGGTCACAAAAAAGATGCAACTATGGGTTGCATGCCCGTTAAAGCGCTTTACATTTGACTAAGTTTGTAGTAAATAATATTCACATCTATGGCTCTAAATCAATTTATTATGAAAATACATTTCGTAATTAATCTAATAATATTTATTTAATATTATAAATATTTATACTTTTTTATCTATAATTGATCAAACTTGATATACTAAAATATAATATTGTTCTAGAATTGCATTCTTCTGGACGGAGGGAGTATCATAAATGTTATTATTTTATTATATAGGCCATGTTCGCTTCTCTTATAATCCGTCCTTTTCAACTTGTTTTTTCAGTCGGAACAGTGTTTTTCTCTCACAGCAAATCAGCCGGAACAGTGTTTCGGCTTGTTTTTTCAGCGAAGCGAACGGGGCCATAAATCTGGTCAAACTTTAGATCCTTTGATTCTCCAAGAAAGTTGAAATGGATATCATAAATGTTATTATTTTATTATATAAATTTAGTCAAACTTTAAATGCTTTAACTCTCCAAAAAAAGTTGAAATAGTTTGTTTGGTTCAGAGGGAATACATTTACAATCGCTTTCACCGCGGACGCTAAACCATTTAGCATTTTAGGAAAATACATGTAATTTATACGCTAGAACGGCCATTGTTCTAGCCAAGATTCAAATGATTATTCACATTGCATATAAGAGATAGTAGGTAGGTAAGACATAACATTAAAAATGAATCTTGGCCCTCTAGCGGGTTTTGGTAGTTGAATGACAGGACAATTGAAAATACTAATGAGTTTGATAAGTCTTGAATAGGTCTTTTTTTGGCAGGGCTAGATTCTTTTCCTAAAATTACGCCTTATTTTATATTCCACCGGACCTCTGGTCTCAAAAAACATATGCTACGAAGACATAAATTTACCACATGTACACGTGGTTTGAAATTTTACACTTTTGATCCCATCACAAATCGCCACAGCGTCACACGTGAGCATATCCAAAGTTAACAAACAATCCTTATAGGAAAAAAGTTAACAATTGATCGATTACATTCACAGCATCTTCTTTTTTTTTCAAATGCACAAGAGGAATTCGGATGTTTATAATACACGCAACATGTATACAATCGAAATATACACTAAAATACATGATTTAAACCAGAAGGCATTAGAGCACCTGATCTGTCTATCTACAGCATCCAATCTTAAATTTGTGAACAAATTTTACCAGTTGGATCATGAATGCCTGCTTGCTACAGGGTACAAGTTCAGCTATCTTCAGCGAAGAAGTTGGGTTCTGCTGGCTTTTGTAACAGTCTTGCAGGTACTCTTTCCTGCAAACGGGCCTTTCTGGTGGTGTTTCTCCGTAAGATACGCATCATGTTGCCAGCAAAACGTGAAGCATAGAGCGCTGCACCAAGACTGAGCGAAGTAGTGCCATCACTTACAATTGCTGCTTGTAACCTCTTCTCCTTCTCATATAAAGCCTCTTCCAGCTTCTTTCTGCAGTATCTGTGCCAAGCTGCCTGTATGAAGCAAGCAGCCCACGTCCTCCATTGCTGTGAGTAAAATCGGAAAGTATGTTGGAGCTGTTTGCTGTGGAGCCTCCTGAATTGCGTGGCAACAAACTTCAAGTCATCAGCCCTCAGAGCAAAAGCTTCAACTTCAGACAACGTCTTCACTGTCCTAGTTGAGACAGGAAGATTTGAAGCTGAAGTGGGGTCAAGGGCCCATGTGAGGAGCTCTTCACCACAGAAGTCTCCACCTTTTAGAACATTAGAGTTGAAGAAGCCAGTTTGACCACCATTTGTTGTGGTACTCTCTAGTGTTCCTCTCATGATGAAGAGCATTTCATTCACTGGGTCACCTTCGCGAATGATGCAGCTTCCTTCTGTGTACAGCATAGGCTTTAGACGATCACACATGGCATCCAACAGCTGTTCATCCATGTTTTCAAACATTGGAACCTGCAAACAGCAGCAAAAGGTTAACCATGCTAATAAGTAATAACATACTAAGGTATGGCAGCTGTTCACTAAAACATGACATTAAAAGAAAGTAATATTGAATCAAGTATAAAAGGTATAGATCCCATCCAGAAATTTATTGGCTCAATAAAGTCTTCAAATGTTATTAACTGCTATTCAATTTTCTATGGTCATGCAACCAAAGCTCATGTCAGGAATTTCCTGAAACATGTCTATTGCAATTCAGACATATTTTGAAGGGATCTGGCATTGAGATGATAGAATTCAACCTTCTAGAACAACTTAATCTCCATTGAAAAAAGAAGTTGGCAAAGTACAACTAGCTTTGCAGATATTCAAGAGAAAGTGAACGTCCATGCCGCATAGGCTGGCAAAGGAAGCTAATCTCAGAATTTCCTTTTCTGTCAATATCTATTACCCAAGAACATTATCTAATTGGGCTTTCCCCTCCTCTTCCACAATCAGCACATAAATTGAATCAAGTTCCATCTAGCATGACAGAGTGCTGTTGGAGTGGATGAAGACGGTCAAATGATAACAGTATTGTTTCTTCATATAAGGCACGAATTGTATGAACAAGCTCCTCATATACACAGTTCAAACTTCAAAGTACCATTAGGCCTGTCTAAAACAATACATGGGGGAAATTAAACATTCTGCCTTGCTGAAACAAAAACATTTCCACCAGACACCATCAAACTTCAGCCACGAGTTGCACTAAAGCCCAGATAAGAGCCTGACTTGGTCCAGAAGATAACCATACCTGGCACCTGCTAATCCTATGCTTAGCAGAACCATACAACATAAGAAACCAGGAGCTTCTATTTACGATTTAAAACACCTACTACTTCAAGAACTTGTGGTCCTTGGCAAATAAGGCTAGGCATATATATATCATCAGCACATGGGCGCATGGCAATAAGTCAAAATATCCAGTCAGCATGGATGCTGCAGATAAATGCTATCTCAAGGAGAAAGTACTTGAGAGTGTTGTTACTATATCCATAACCATTCAACCATACGTCCATACACCACAAGTTCAACCAAATCACATAAATGTTCAGGGAAGCACCTTCATGAGAAGCGACAAACAAAGATGTCTCTTTATCTCTCTTCTAAGATCCTTGGGAAGATTTTTAAGAAGGCCCTCTTCGTCAACCCCTCTTGTTTCTTGCCACCTATATTGTTCATGGCGCATAATCCGATCCTTGAGATTCTCAGGGAGTAGCCTATGTGCCATCCACTGCTCTGTATCACGCCTTTTCACTCTCATTTCTTCTATACGCACAGAAGCTGACTGTAAATAGGTCTGCAATTCACCAACCAAAAAAAGAAAATTATATAATATGGCACGCACAAAGCTTAGCTGACTAGTTAGTAACCAAGTAGTTAATGGTTAAACTAATAGTTCCTGCCTCAAACTGAAATAATGAGGCTGTTGTCCTTTATTTTTCTCAAACATGCTGTTGTCTTCAGATATGGCATGGTACACTGCAGGACCAGAGACGATAAATAAAGGAAATGGACTGGTATAGCTAATTAATTGTGGGTTATAATGAGAAGACCAATCAAAACATTTAGAAATAAAGATCTAAACATGTATGTTAGCCTATTTTATTTTTCAAAACAACCAAATTGTTACCAGTACCAGTTCTAATTAGAGGGATGATTGTGGTGTCAACTGCAGAGTTAGTAACTATTGCAGACCTGGTACAGGGCATGGCCCCCACATTTATGAATACAGGCCTATAATATATGGATCTAGCTGTTTGAGGCAAATATTAATATTGAAGGTAATAAAAGACAACTTATCTTTAAAAATAAATAAAATAAGATTTCTGATGCTTTCCAATTTCAGTTTTTTTTCCATCAGTGTATCAAGGAAAAGCATTTAGTGCAGAATCACTTGAGCACTTAACTTCAGAGAATTATGTAAACAAAATGTTCCTGTATATTTGGTACTAGCATGGTGTGAATATTAAAATGAATGAGCTCAATCTATAGGCAGTTCCATTTTTCACGTTTATCCAATTAATTTGACTATAATCACGTGACTATGCATGGATCCTTTGGAAGCATCGCAATGCTTGTGTCTTCGATGGAGCTCCACCGAGGATTTCTAGCCTCATGCAGGCTTTCAAAGATGAGGAGTTGTGGTGTCTCGCGGGAAGCCTACGGACTCTCGGTCGAGGTCACGGCTTGGGCTAGTTAATTCTAGTTTGTAAGGGTTTTTGGTCAGGCCTCATCCTTCTGTTTTTTTTTTTTTTTTTTTGTTATCAATGCAAACTTTTTGTTTCATTAAACCCCTCATGGCTTGGACCGGAGTGAGGTGGTGGTGTTCATGTGAGGGGCCGATCCTTTTTTTCCTCCCTATAATACAAAAGGTGCGCAGCTCTCCTGTGCATTTGAGAGGAAAAAACGTGACTATGCATCAAAATTATGCAGTGAGATTTTAGCATAACAGATTAGAACTGCAGGTGCACATCCAAAGATTCCTTTCCATATGTTGGCCTTATTAATACTAATTAGTTACCACTTAATCGAACAACATACATTACAAGAATATATCAACAATGCCAAAATAGTGTCTGTACCTGCACATTACCAATAAGTAGTGCAAATAGAACCAAACCCGATGTCGAGACAAAAACAGCAAACAGATTCTCCAACGTATTAGTGCTTGTTTTCATGTTCTGGCCAAGGGAACTGCAATAAATAAACCAATATATAAATGTGCATAGACAGGAAAAAAAAACTGGAAGCTAATTTTTCTTAGCAAACCTTAGATTCTGTAGCCCCCACCAAAAGCAATAGAATAGTTTTTCAAAGAAACTCGTTGATTGTGAAACATTTTGGAGAGCTGGTAGAAATATTCCAAATATTGGGTCTGGATTGGAATTGGAAGTGCTATTTGTTGGGCATGCACTTTGTAAGAAAGAATTATTTGCAAGTGGATGATAGCCACAGAATAAAGATGTAGGATCACAGCCAGTCTGATTGATACATGCTTGTCTCCAACAGGTGTCTTCTTGATGGATGGAAAGAATGTACCAAAGAGCTCCAAAGCCCTGTAAGTAGTTACAACATCAGTTTGTGATATCTTCACCACATACGTTGAATCATGGGTATTAAAATGCATTTTATCCGGAGGTTGGCCATCTCATTTAAGAGATTTATGGTGCTTGGGAATTATAATAACCATTCATTACCCAGATCCAATGGTTAAAAATGAAAGGTACCTAGTAAAAGGTACTTGAGTTGTGGACTGATTCACAAATATATGGACCAGGAACCAATTTAAAGATTAAGAGCAAGGGTATATTGGTATTTTTGTCCTCCCGTCTGATTATAGCAGGAGGGTAATTTACTGCTAGTGGATCTTCAATCATTGTTCATCCTTTCTTGAGTTTACGATATAACAGAGACCGAGGACGACGCTGCCTCAGCTTTAAAGTACAGCAAGGAACCTAGCAGCAAACAGAACGGCTGGTAGATTTAGAGCGCACCAGAGCATGGTGGCAGGCATTTGCTGAATCAGTGCGCACGCACGCGCCTGACCCAACCCCCCGGCCGAGAGCTTTCATGTCACTGCTGGAGAAGGTGGGTGTGGAGCTGTCCACTACGCACTCTCGTGTTTGGGGAAGGACAACGCAATGAATGAGCCATGTGGTGCAGCCCTGAGGAAACCCTAACAAGAGAACACTGACACAGCAAACGACCAATCCATCTATCGATTTCTCGTCTTCATTTCCTCCCTGACGCTTCTCATCATGGCCAACCGGCCGCTAAAGCACTATTCCAGTGTTTGGTGATGAACAGTAGGAGCAGTTGGTTTTGGTGGGGTTGAGACAGACAACCAGCAACAAAAATCTGAGACAGGGAGACTAGCTATAAGAACAATTACCGAAAGGACCACGTTTATAATAATTTCTATTCCTAGCCTTTTTCTTGGGAAGATCAACGGCCTGTAAATGTTAATGCGAAGGTAGATGAGGTACTTCTCAAAGGTTGTAACTCGTAATACATCTCATGTAATTATCTGGAGGCAAACCGTCTAATGGAAAACTCAATTATCTGATGACTATTGAGTTGACTGCACCAAAGTTTAAGCTGATGAGAAAATGTGAGCAATTCACTTATATTTCAACACTCCACGTTCACGCCTCCCTTAGATGTTTAATAGGAACAGCAACAATTATTTTTTATTAAATTGAGCTAGCTAGGATTAAAACTCGATACCTCTAGCCCTGATACCATATTGAGTGGCATGTGCCAACCAGTTAACCAAAAAGCTTAAGCTAATGGGAAAATGTAGGCAAATCACTTGTATTTCAAGAATGACAAACTAGCTGGTCCACATATTACAAGGTTTTGTAGTATTTGTACTGCTTACTGGTTATATAAGATGTTGTGCATCAATAGTGTCTATTTCAGACTGCTCCACTCCAGATTTAGCACCACAACAATAACTCTACAGTGGAGTAGCTCCACCATGGAGCAGGGAAAGGATGTGTTTGGCTTACAGCTCCAGGAATTGGAGGTTTTGTGGGAATGGTTTATTGTGACCGTGTGCATTGTATGTATCTTGTTTGGATGTAGCTTGAGTGATACATTAATTATGGTGCAAATATATAGAGTGATCGTGAGTTTCTTGCAGATTTTTCAAGAACACAGAGTTTGGTGTCTATTTCAGACTGCTCCACTCCACCAGATTTAGCACCACAACAAAAACTCTACAGTGGAGTAGCTCCACCATGGAGCAGGGAAAGGAGGTGTTTGTGACCGTGTGCATTGTATGTATCTTGTTTGGATGTAGCTTGAGTGATACATTAATTATGGTGCAAATATATAAAGAATAATCGTGAGTTTCTTGCAGAATTTTCAAGAACACATAGTTTGTTGCAGATTTTTGGAAACTATCTTTAAGGAATAAAAAAATCCTAAAAGTAGCAAACTTTATTGAATTTTCATTCCAAATCTATAAGGGCTTTTGAGCTCAAATAAACTCAAATGAATCGCACTAGAGTTGTAGTTTACACATAAAACCTATCATTAATCTTAATGGACATTTGTACTATCAGAGAAATTAGAGAAAAATAGAAAAATATACATTTTCATTGTACAGCTACTTTAGGCCTCTCCCTCTTCTCTGTAAACACGTGTTAGGTCTTAGAAGCTAGAACCATTCTAAAGCATTCTAGTTCACCAACATAATTAAACTATTTCATTATACAGCTTAATAAATCAACATAATTAAACTATTTCACATTCTAGTTCACCAAACCATGCATGAATTGCTCTTGGGAAATCTGGAAGCACCGAAATGACTATGTCTTTAATGGCGCTAGCCCAAGCATCCCTATCTTACTGCAGACTATCACCGATGAATGCATTTTGTGGTGCGCAGCAAAAGGGCTTCAGGAGTTGCTTGCTAAGGCACTTGCTGGAGGCCATTGATGTTTCTGTTGTTGCTAAGGCTCTTGCCGCCTTGGATGGGTCATTTTTCTGTTTCTTGTCACGGGTGTTTTTAATGTCTTGCTGGATTTGTTGTGTGTCCTGGTGTGAGTGTGTTTGTGTGGGGGGATTTCTTCCCCTTTGTTTCTTTTTTTTTCTTAATGAAATGATGCGCAGCTCTCCTGCATGTTGAGAAATAAAAACATTCCAACCAGATACCTACACGATCGATGCTAAAACACAGAGCATGACTCTGAGCTGAACCTGTCCGCCATCACGAGCAGACTCTCTGAACTCAAACATGCTTACCGATCATGGGAATGTCTGTCAGCGGTGTTGCTGAAGTCAGCTGTGGGCACGTTGGTGCACCAGAACTCCATTCTATTCTCGGTGAGTGTGCCAGTCTGGCAGTCTTGTCAGAGAACACATACTTGATGTGCCCTAGGTCCTTTTTATGTTGAGCATGCGGCACTAAAACTTGGCTTGCCGGTTGCCACTAGCCATCAAACATGTGCCTGTACTGCACAATGAAGAAGGCCAGCCCAACCCTCATGATCACCATGGAGATGTGCAGCGCAATGGGGATCATCACCTGTAACTGGATCACTGCCTTCAAGAACGTGAACACCACCTCCACAGCCATCCTGTACCAATTGTATGTCACAAGAAGTCCCTCTTGTGTAAGAACGGTGTGGTCACCAAACCAAGATGCCCATGAGGAGCAGCAGTGGAATAGAGGAACAGGACAACGGTGAGCTTGACGGTCCGGTTCATGTGCGTCTCCAGGCGTCTGTGCTTGGGCGGTGTGCCGGAGTTTTTAAGCATCACGTTGGTGCCCTGGCCTTGTGGCAGAGCACCTCAAGTGCCACGACGGCAAGTGCCATAGGCAAACGCCCGTCGTCATGGAGCAAGTCTGGAAATGCTGCGAGCCTGAACACAGATCCATTCTGTGGCTTCCGAGGCGGTAGAGGCTGGAACTTAGTTCCGTTATCCAAAAAAAAAGGGTTAAATTGGAGAAAGAGGCAGCAAGCTGGGCGTGTGAAGGGCAAGGACCGACGATTGGGAACGAAACAGTACCAAAAAAGATAGGGTGTAACCAGTGGCATTGGTGGGTAATTTTCCCCCAACTCCATGAGGATATTGAAAAATAGATTTCTGGAGCATCCTTTGAGGATAAGGACCAAATCCATGGATTTGGTCCCCAGATTCATGGAGTTGGCTGTGGCTGATCCAGAGTGGTGTAATTGGGGTGTTTGGGACTCCTTCCACTCCATGGAGCTGAATTTGGTGGAGTGGAGCAGTCCCAAACATGCCCACAATTAGCAATCTCAGAATTTGCAATCAGAAATGTAAATGTGGTTGATGCATGCCACTTCTTTTAAAAGATATCCAATATTTTTACTATCTTTAGTATAGGCATCTCTAGTTCCAGGGTATGTTTAGAAAACGATTCTTCTCGGATTCATTTCCTGACAGGAAAATTCAGAATGCCACCAGAATATGCAAAACTATGCGTCCACCACTAGGTTAAAATCTTGTTCTACTCGAATTATCTAATCTAGTCTGGTCCCTCATTTCAAGCAGCTGTCACCACCTAGATATCCTCTGGCAGTGTTTATACTTTGATGAGCTAGTGTTCATTACACACTCACTAATCAAAACATATAGCTTATTGGTTTACGACTTACAACGAAGAAAGGAGATAAGGAGCATACACCAAAGAAATCAATCAGTACAAATTCAGAATCGTAAGTGATTGCTTAACTGATTTTAGTGAGGATAAGGGGAAACATTCTAAAATAAATTCTAACTAATAATTCGTTGAGAGGGCTTACATGACTGGCAAGCATATAAATTATAAGGTTGAAAGCAGCACCAGCCCATGCTGTCTCTGTAATTATGCCAGCAGATCTCGTGATCTGAAGGTAAAGTGGTATTATTCGGAGCAGTCGAGGCACATACTGACAAATAATAATAACCAGTAGTACAATTTTTGCCTTCATAATTTCAGGACCTTTGAGAGTTGGCAGCACCACCAACACAAACACCTGAAAATGAAAAATCACAAGCAATTACAAGTTTAGTGGACAGATCCAAACTGAAAAACAAAGAGCAATTCAATCTAATAATAAGTGATCTGCAAAGCATGATAATGGGCATTAGCAGAACGAAGCATTGATCATACCATGTTCATGATAAAGAACAACCAGAATGTTCATGATTTTATCTACCTTTCAGGCACGTTTTGAAAGTAGCTCAAAGCATTGTTCATACCATGTAACTGGATATTATAGGCATTAGCTCAATACACAGCATGATAATTATGGAGTGCGCTAAACATATCATAGCTTATAATTCAAAAGGTGAAAAGTCCCTTCACTGATGCCATTTCTAGGCAGCAGATTTCCACCATAATTCAAAAGGTGCATGCCATGGCTGCGGCAACTGGAAACCATCCCAAGATAATTAATTCAGGCAAGTCCAGGTCAAACAATAAAGACCTCGTGGACAGACAGCACATCTCCCATTAGTTGCATCACAACCTAATGTTTCTTCTCTTCCCTCTCAATTTCTCAGACCAAAAAATTGAACCTCATGTTAATTCCCATGGTCAGCACTTTTTAATGTGTGCAAGTGTAACCTTGCAATTATGAGATGCATTAATTCAAACACAATAGTGTTGATTACCTCTTCTACATTTCTACCATTGCACTAGAAAAAACATACAAACCACAAAAAAAAAAATAGAAGAGAAAACAGGAAACAGTTTGGCATGGAGCGGATAAGGCACACAAGATCTGCTGTTGGCCAAGATTTTGCATCTACTTTGAATGGGAAATAGACAGATTTTTTGAACCAAGAGGAACTCAGTAACGAATTTTGTTCAGTGGAAGATAAAACCATCAGAAGAGAAGAGTTTTATATACAGCAAACAAAGAAAACCCGGCATGGGATTTAGGAGAACCAAAACCAACTGACATTTATGCATCACTATTCTAACGCTTGGTGCAGATCACCTAATCAGTAAGGTAACAATTTCCAGTTTTTCATTTTGTTGCACAGTTGCACCGATGGCTTCTGCATGCATGTCTTCTGTGCCTTTGGTGCATTGAAGTTCATTTAAGTAACCTAAAATTGCTAGCAACATTTTATCATAGCCCCTCATTCTTGTATAAGCGTTACCTAGAACTGAAGTGCATGCACATTAATATATTATGTTTATACAAAATACTAGCATAACAACTGTATGCCATTAGATACTCCTTCAGTCAAGGAAAGTACTTGACGTTTTGGATTACAGTCTCCAATATGTACTGTTGACAACTATTTTCTATTAGAGTGTATCCATAAAATGCAACAAATTTATGACATTATTAAGCATTTTTAGGGCATATCTACAAATATTATTTCCGTGATTTCAAACTAAATATTATAAAAGTTATTGGCAGTCTAAGTTTCAAAAGTTTGACTGGATCTTTTCCAAAAAGACAAGCAGTTGTGATCGGATTGAAGTAACTCCATTATGAATTGTTCACTAAATAGATGGCATATCAAGTACCTGAGGGAGGGGCAGAACAGCTAAGAAATCCACCAGGAACAGTGTTGATATATATCGCTTTGCTATTGCAAATGTGTCCTTAACCAAGACACCCCGACCGAACACTCTAGAAGAGGGAGCAATAAAGCCTGTTCTGAACTGAAATAGCATATGGAGTAAATAGAAGATATCTGTGAAAAAGCGCAGGATACTTGCTGCGGTTTCTAACTTCTTGTCCAAGTACAGGCAGTTGTTACCACCATCAATTACTGGGATATACAAGAACAATGGGTCCACAAAAACTGCAAAAAGACATGATATCACAAATATCTTGTTCCATCTCTGCAAAAATGGCCCTTGAGGATCAAGAACTCTTGTTTTGGACTTCTTTTCCTCTGGGCCTGCTTTGTTTAGAGCTTCAGAATGTGAAGAGTTCCCCAGGAATGAAAAGGCTCCTGCAGTTCTGTCCTTTAACAAGCCAAAGATGTTATGCCCTCTTTCTGAAACTACCCTATCTGAAATAACAGAAACAGATTGCTCCGATTTCCAGTCCTGAAACCTGTGCATGACAAAAACAACAGAAAAAATAGTAGTTAGGGCTCGTTTGGCAGGGCTCCTATTCCTCCCAAAACAGCTCCAGCTCTAGCTCCTTCAGAGAAGTCCCTTCTCTAGTGGAGCTGAAGCTCTTTTGGAAAACATTTGCTAGAACGACTTCTCTTATATTTCTAGAATGAATGTAAGGTAATGTCTATGATGTCCTGCTATTTTGCACCACGTTTGTGAGAAAGTGTTAGCACAAAAGGTGTTATGGGAACAAAGAAAAATGTCCCGAGCAAAAGAAGAAAAAATCCAATGTTCTAATTTTGAAGTAGAGAATGTTGTTTTTTTCAAAAACTCAAAATATATTCATGTCTGATCTTGTTTTATTGCATTAAGTGCAAATAACTTCATGATCAAAACAGATTTAAAATCGGTACATATTTGGAAGAAAGTTCCTTTCAAAGTTTCAAAATTTGTGCCATGTGAAGCAGGGAAAAGAACAGAGCTGTTGGAAGCCATAATTTCCAGCTCCATGCGTGTAGTACTGTAGTTCATTTTTTCCAGCGGCTTCTGCTGGCTCCCTGGCCAGAGCTGTTTTGTTCACCGGTGTTCGGTACAGCTCTTGGCAGAACTGGAGCCAGAGCAGATGCTCTTCGTAGAGCCCTGCCAAAGGGGATCTTAGGATATGTGAACTTTCTGTACACCATAGAATGAATCTGGCACCGTACATTTCCACTGGATTGATGTTTTCCTTTCAAAACTAAGATACCAAGTCACTAATATATTCTTGAGGCATGCTGAACTTGTGTCACTGTAGTGCAATTCTCACAACAAATTCAATGTCGTGCGGAACAAGGGGATAAATAAGAGGCTGACCAGCCTGACCTCACATATCTCTCCTCCCGGCCCGCCATGGCTTCCTTGTAACTCCAGAGGAGAATAGGCCAGCAGTGACGGCAATAGCTGATCAAATCTTCAACTGCAGCATGGAAGTATCAGCCTCCCTGAAAATCACCGACCACGAAGGTGTAAGAGCCTTCGAAAAGCAGATAGGGCAAAACATAGATTCT
The DNA here is from genome assembly GCA_904845875.1 of Miscanthus lutarioriparius. Lineage (NCBI taxonomy): Eukaryota > Viridiplantae > Streptophyta > Magnoliopsida > Poales > Poaceae > Miscanthus > Miscanthus lutarioriparius. Next base: position 128,902,829 of record CAJGYO010000007.1, on the reverse strand, counting down.
CAGTAACTGCCTAGCAGGCGAAATGGGTAAGAATCCTCGGGCATAAGCAAGAAGCAAACGAATGAGCAGCAGATCAGGGAAGGGACTATGTTTAAGTAACCAAGGTCAATTGAATCAAAGGCGGACCAAGTAAAAGCAAATTTTATTTTTTTTCAAAAAAAAATCGAAGTTAGTAGGCATGTATGCAGTTGTACTCAGATCAGATCCGAATACAAATAGCCAAATAACTTAATTGTGACGGACCAACGAAGACCTGCCGAAGGGACCGCTGAAGACCCGGGCAGCTGGCGTAGGGCGCCGGCGGCGGGGGTCGGCTGTCTCCCAGCTGCCGCACGGGAGAGAGAGCGGAGAAGCAAAAGGCGTCGGAAGCAATAGAATCCTCGGGCATAAGCAAGAAGCAATCCGGATCAGGGAAGGGACTATATGTAAGTAACCAAGGTCAATTGAATCAAAAGCGGACTAAGTAAAAGGACATTTTAATTTTTGCAAAAAACAATCGAAGTTAGTAGACATGTATGCAGTTGTACTCGGATCAGATCCGAATACAAATAGCCAAATAGCTTAATCGTAATGGACCCGACGAAGACCTGGTGAAGGGACCGACGGGCAGCGCATAGGGCGCCGGCGCCGGCGGTCGGCGGTCGGCGGTCGCCGTCTCGCCGAGCAGCCGCACGAGAGAGAGCGCGGCAGCGAGGGCGAGGAAGCAGACAAGTAGTACCGGATTGTTTGGTGAAAAGGCACTCCAAAGCGAGGCCGCGTTATTTTAAGGAGAACTGCTTGTACCGCGTACCATCAAAAAATTATATTTTCTTTTAAAGAAATGAGAATTGCCGAGTTATATTAAGACAAATTCCCTGTTTAACATAAAAAAAAACTTCCTCTCCCTGGGAGCATCTCCGTGAGTACGAGAAAACTCAAAAAAAAAACAGTTGCCGGGAGAGATACAAAACGTGTTTTAGGAAAAATTTAATCTCTAATGAAAAAAATAGTGGACTGGAAGAGGTTTTCCCTTTATTTGAGGGTGAGAGGCTATGATTTGAGAGACTGTAAAAAAAATTCTCATTTGAATTGGGTTTGGAGCACTGCTGGAACAAGATCTCTAAAATAACATTTTTTTTCTCATTAAAGCTACGGGAGTTCCCTAAATCACTTTCTAATCATTGGTTTTTAGTAAAATGAGAAGAAACCCCTCTCCAACAACTTCTAATCCGTCTTCCTAATCTTGTAGAACTAGAGAAAAGTCACCATGTTCCGCGTAAAGTTATGCGCTTTTGAGTCATGCTTATCTTCTCTCCCCGCGCGTGTTTGTCGGCCAATCTAAAGATGGAAGGGCGTGAAAAGAATAAAGAGTGACAAAGGGTTTCTAATACAAATGTACAAGAGAGAAAGAATATATAAAAGTAGTTATAATAATTTAGAAATAGTATAAGGACTCTGCAGAAGTCAAACTTCCAAGTCACCGTTGTTTTTTAAAAGTAGCGGTGTATGTTATAGATGAGATGAGTGTACGCATTTGATGGGTACGTGACCATGAGTTGGTGCCCTTTTTATAGCGAGGTGTTGTGGTTCAATGGACCGAGTGCATACATAGAAAAGCATCTAAACAATGTCTACATAGAAAAGCATACTTTGAGATTTGTCATTTTTAGAGCTGGTTGTACTTATTTAAATGGCATGAAATTTATACAGTAGACTATTGAGGCTATTTGTAGGCTCCTATAATTTTATCAGAATTTATTGAGCTTTGAAAATATTTATCTCTTAAATCACCCTATTATCTAAGGAAATTAATAAATGGATATAAATAATTTAGTTATGTTTAACCATGATATTTTCTATGGTTCTTGTGATGCATATGATATGTTTATGTTATTAGTTAGGATTAAAAGTAATTGGTTATATGCAACTAGTTAATTATTGCTTTATAATTCAACTAGATGGTTGCACGTATAGTTTCGGTTGAGTTGATAGTTTCATGATGATAATGGTCTTTTATGTAAAACTTGTTAATAACAAAGTTGTAGATAACTTACTGATCTACCTTATGTTAAATTTTCATAGTCATAGGACTTATGATTTAAGAATTATGGCTGTTAGAAGTCTGGTATCAGAAATGCTTGCTTTCTGAATAGATTTGAACGATTGAATTGTTTGACCTAGATAACTACTAAATCACACTAAGTGTATTAAAATAAAGTTATAGATAATTTCATAAGCTTTCTAGAATATCTACAACCATATTATTTTGAGATTTATAACTCCAGTTATGGTCAAAACAAGTGGCTGTTGTCTTATAGTCTAGAAAATTATTTACATAAGTGTTTGTTTATTTATTAGAAAAGAGATATGCACCTACTCAGTAAAATAAGATGCAACTTGTTATTACTTAATGCAAAGTCACTGAAAACACTTGTGAGGATGCATTCATTACATCATACCATATTATACATATCATCATATATGCATTCATGATATCTTAATTCATGCTCATGCATATAGGATCGTCCGAAAAAATAACTTTGTTGGAGTTCAACGAAGAAGAGGAGGAGGATCAGTAGGAGATGCCTCAGGCCATAGCTCTAGGAGAATAGGAGTAGACTCTCGAAGATCTCCCTGAGTGTCTGGATCACCGGTCAACCTCTTTCCTCAAAGGCAAGCCCTAGAGCATTCTAAGTCTCCCATGTTTTATGAAATAATTACTTGAGTCCTTTATGTTTGAAGCATTAGGTTATAAGAGTTCATTGGAAACACTTGATGCATAGAACTACCTTATCTAGATACATATAACTTTAATCTTGTGTAGGTCTAGGATCGAATATATGCTTAGCCATGCTTAAATCGGTAGAAGTCGGGTGATTTCCTGTCACCTACGAGACATAGGTGGATGCCGAAGCACGGTTGGCTATATTTGCTATCATGGAAAAGAATCATGAGGTAATGTAAATGAAGGCCGAGCAGAGTCTCTGTGTAGGTTAACTCATGTGATTCCGTCTGTGCCGATTATGGACCGTACCATTGTTAGCCCTTCTAACAAGATTGAACACATGCCTATCACTTAGCTGGCCGGATAACTCGTTCTGACCACAAAGCCGAGTAGCTCAACTTAGGCTAAGTCCCATTCTGTAAAAGTGCGCACTCTAGATGGTAGTAAGGATGTGCGGGGAGCCAGGCATGAGCCCAAGGGCAGGGTAGTCCTGATCGTCCTGGCAGAGTGACAGCTGGTTGTCCCTGATTGTGCGGCGCTGGTCGAACCCACGAAATGTGTACCTGAGTTGTACCAAAGGTGACCATTGATCTGGTCTGCCTGGGTTTGTGTTAGGAATAAATTCCCAGCTGGTTGAAATCGATTCGAATGGCCGTCTCTCCCGGACAGTGAGAAACTTGGCTAGTACCAACATTGTAGTAACTATGTTATGGAATGTGTTGATTCGGATGAACATGAAATTACTACACCGGCTATGATTACTATTGTATGCTCCTAAATGATATACTACTTGTTTGGCACAGGTTAGTTGCTAATCTAGAGATGAATAGTTATAATTAACTTGATGACTGAATTATAATTGTACAACTGAGTTAGTCGTTTTTATGCAAAATGTTGTCAAGCTACCTCCACTTATAAAGCCTTGCATAATCCTTGGAGTCCCTTAGTTTTTGGTTTATGACGGGTAAGTCTAGCTGAGTACCTTCTTGTACTCAGGGTTTTATTCCCATTGTTGCAGATGGTATAATTTATCACGGCTATTGCCAGAAATGCTTCTGTTCCGTCGTGGATGAGGAGTGAGCCCTAGGCAGGCATATCTTATTAATCCTTCTCATATTGTTTTGTGGGAGTTTGATCACAAACTGGCACTATGTATTTGAACTATGATGGCAGATATTAGTTTCAAACTTTAAATTTGCTTCTGCTACTATCTACTGAACTTGGTTTGTAATAACCTTAATTCGTACTCTAATGAATAAACTGTGTTTGTGAACCTTATGTAACATGTGACATATATGTTGAATCATGTATGATCTTGGTTGTATGTTGATGGTTAATCGAGACCCATCGCGGTACTCGATGAACTACCGGGTTTATATGAGCTCAAGTATAACAGTACGACCGCTTGCGGGCTACCATTGTACTTATGCTCTTATAAATTGGTCGGTTCTGCTACAGGACACGTCCAATATTTGGACCCAAGGTGAGTGACTAAGTGAAAGTGATCGGACTCGAGCTCAGTGGAGTAACTAGACGTTGACGAGTTACTATTTAGCATCAGGTCAAAGTGATATAGGTCGATGTAGGATTGTAGAGAGCGACCGGACACGTCCGGTCGTCGCCACACCGGACGCGTCCGGTGTAAACCAGTAAGTCTTAGGTTTTCAGCGCAATAATTCATCGGACGCTAGGAGCGTCCGGTCCGGTGTGATCGGACATGTCCAGTCGACCCAGAGCGGCTCTGGGAGCTTTCTAGACTAGACCGGATGCTGCATCTCCCGGGTCCAGTCGTTTTCTAATAGCATGTCCGATCACATAGTATTACTGTGCACAGAGATAGTCGTTGGGTGCCAATGGCTAAACAATTTGAAAGGGACACATGGCGGTCAGGCTACGACCGGACATAGCGACCGAACGCGTCTAGTCACCACACCGGACGTGTCTGGTGCACACAACCTGCATGTTCATTCATCACGCGGTCAGCCCAATAATTGAGCCAACGACTCTATTGTTTGGAGGTGTCTATAAATATGATTTGGCCAGCTCTAGCTCACCCTCTTTGGCCATTTGCATTGACATAGCAACCTTGTGAGCTTAGCCAAAGCCCTTCCACTCATCTCCATCATTGATTCATCATCTTTGTGAGATTGGGAGTGAATCCAAGTGCATTGCTTGAATGTTTACATCTAGAGGCACTTGGTGTTCGTGTTTTGTTGTAGAATTTTCTTATTACTCTTGGTGGTTGCCGCCACCTAGATGGCTTGGAGTAGCGAGGATCATCGAGCGGAGGTTGGTGATTGTCTTTGGCTCCGATCGTGGTGATTGTGAGGGGTTCTTGACCTTTTCCCGGTGGAGAGCCAAAAGGTACTCTAGTAAATTGCTCATGGCTTGTGTGATCATCATCTTATGTTGGCTGTGTGGCACCCTATTGAGGGTTTGGCGTGTGATGCCAATTAGCGCATGAACCTCCAAGTGAGTGAATCACCACAATGAGGACTAGCTTGCCGCTAAGCAAGTGAACCTCGATAAAAATCATTGTGTCATCTTTTGATTCCGAGGTGATTGGCCTTCATTAGTATTCATTCTTGTGATTGATTGGTTCATTTCTCGACTCAGCGGTATAACCATCTTGCTCTCTCTCTCTTTACATTACCGCAAACTAGTTGTCAACCTCTTTAGTATAGCTAGTCATGAGAGCTTGTTAGTTTGGTTAGTGTGGCTCTTTAGTTAGCCTCTGAGAGCACACTAACTTAGTGTAGCAACATAGCCATTGTGTGAATAGAGACTATAGAAACTAAAATTGTGGTAGGTGGCTTGCTTTTTAGTAGGCTAGCGCAACACTCGTTTCGCCTCATATTTGTCTAACCGGTTTGCTAAGTGTTGTTGTAGAAATTTTTAATAGGCTATTTACCCCCCTCTAGCCATTATGACCTTTCAAGTGGTATCAGAGCCGTGGTCACCGTGATTTGAGGCTTAACAACCTTCGGTGTCAAAATAGCTCAAATCAATAACACCAAGAAGCCACCCTAATTTGATGGCTCCAACTATCCCTATTGGAAGGCTAAGATAACAATATATATAAAGTCAATCAATAGGAAGGTTTGGAAGGTGGTGGAGACCAAGATTGAGATTGATGATGAAGAGGCTCCCACCACCACCGAAGAGGTGCTACTCTAAAATAATGACATTACTCTTAGTGCCATCCATGATGCTTTGGATGAGAGAACATTTGAGCAAATCAAGAACATTGAGAGAGCTCATAAGGCATGGAAGAAGTTGGAGGAATCATTTGAGGGCACTCAAGCCGTGAAGGGTGCAAAGGCATACATTCTCAAGGAGAAGTTTGCAAGCTTCAAGATAAAGGAGGATGAGAGTGTGCTAGAGATGTTCCATAGGCTTCAAGTGCTTGTTAATGATCTCAAAGCACTTGGAGAAGAAGTAAAGGACAAGGACTTCTTCCACAAGTTCTTGAGATGTTTGCCTTCAAGATTTGGTACATTGGTCACTATTCTAGTGAGGAGTGGTTTGGACACCATGACACCAAACCAAGTGTTGAGAGACATAATGACCGATGATACATATAGAGATGATGATGAGAAGGAAGAAAAGAGGGAGAAGAAAGATGATAAGAAGGATGACAAGAAGAAGAGCGTGGCATTCAAGACCACATCATCCAAGGGCAAAGCCAAGCAAGAAACATCAAGTAAAGATGATGATTCATGGGATGATGATGATGATGATGATGATGAGAAGATGACTCTCTTTGTCAAGAGATTTGGCAAGTTTATGGTGAAGAAGGGCTTACCCTCAAGATTTGACACATTGGTCACAATTCTAGTGAGGAGTGGTTTGGACACCATGACACCAAACCAAGTGTTGAGAGATATAATGACCGATGATACATATAGAGATGATGATGAGAAGGAAGAAAAGAAGGAGAAGAAAGATGAGAAGAAGAAGAGTGTGGCATTCAAGGCCACATCATCCAAGGGCAAGACAAAGCAAGAATCATCAAGTGAAGATGAAGACTTGAACTTTGATAAGATGGATGATGAGAAGATGACTCTCTTTGTTATGAGATTTGGCAAGTTCATGATAAAGAAGGGCTATCGTGCTAGAAGAAAGAAATATTCATCTAAGAACATAGAAGAGTCAAGAAGATGCTTCAATTGCGGAAGCAAAGATCATCTTATTGCTCAACGCCCATACAATAGTGACAATGATGATGACAAGAAGAACAAGAAGAAGGACAAGAAGGAAAAGAAAAAAAAGGACAAGATGACCTTCAAGAAGAAGAAGAAGGATGGTTCATATGTAGTCACTTAGGATAGTGATGCTTCCTCAAGTGATGACGATGATAGTGAAGATGACAAGACCACCAAGAAGAAGGCACTTACAAGCATTACTATCAATGAGAAGCCTTCTCTCTTCGATAGTCCATCATGCTTCATGGCTAAGGCCACTAAGGTACAAACTTGTGATAAGAAAAAGTGATGAGGAACATGATAATGAAAATGAAAATAAAAGTGATAGTGATGATGATGAACCAACTAAGGATGAATTACTGGACATGCTAGATGATGATAGAGAACACTTTGACATTAAGAGAAGGGAATGCAAAAGCTTGCATAAGGAACTAAAATCCCTTAAGCAAGCCTTTGGTGAGCTTAATGCATCTCATGAGAGGCTAGAGGAAGCCCATGAGAAGCTTGGCAAGGCTCACAAGAAGCTTGAAAAAGCTCATTCCACTTTACTTGATGAGCAAAATGAGAAGAAGCATGTTAAAACATGTAATGTAGGGTTAACTTGTGACTTAATTGATGAATCATTCTATAAACCTATCATTGTTGCTCCTACTAACCTTTCGTGTAGCACTTCCACTTCCACCTCATCTAGTAGTGATGGTTTCACATATGATGTCTCACTAATGGTTGAGAATGAAACACTCAAGAAGGAGGTCAATGAGCTCACTCACACCTTGGCTAAGACCTATGGTGGTGAGGATCGCTTGCTTATGTGCTTGGGTAGCCAAAGAGCTTCTTTATACAAAGAGGGATTGGGCTATACCCCTAAGAAAGGCAAGGCGACCTTTGCTCCTCACAAGACTAGTTTTGTGAAGAACAATGGTCGGTTTTGCACTAGTTGCAAGCAAGTTGGTCATAAAGAGGATGAGTTCAAGAACAAGAGAAAAAAATGCTAATGTATCCTTAATTAAGATTAATTCTTTCTATATGCTTACTAAAGGTACAAATGGTGTAAAGGCTAAGTTCATTGGTGCACCATGGATGAGCTTAAAGAAGAAAGCCATTTGGGTACCAAATAGCTTAGTGACTAACCTTCAAGGACCCAAGCAAGTTTGTGTAATTAAAAAGAATTAATCTTCTTTTATAGGTCAATTACAAAGCCGGAGGAAGGCATTGGGTTCTTGATAGTGTGTGCACTCAACACATGACCGGTGATGCAAGAATGTTCAACTCAATCAATACCAATGGCAATGATGGTTATAATAGTATCATATTTGGTGACAATGGCAAAGGCAAGGTTAAAGGGCTTGGTAAGATTGCAATATCTAATGACATAAGCATATCCAATATGTTACTAGTAGAGAGCTTGAACTTCTATTTGCTATCCGTAGCTCAATTGTGTGATCTTAGATTCAAATACATATTTAGGGTAGATGATGTAGAGATCATAAGTGTAGATAGCTCTAACTTGATCTTTAAAGGCTTTAGATATGAGAATATATACTTGGTTGATTTCAATGCTAGAGAAGCTCAACTATCTACATGTTTGTTCACTAAGTCTAGCATGGGTTGGTTATTGCATATAAGGTTTGGTCATGTTGCAATAAAACAATTAAATAGATTGGTTAAGCATGACTTGGTTAGAGGCTTGAAAGATATTGTGTTTGATAAGGATAAGCTTTATAGCTCTTGTCAAGCCGACAAATAAATTGGAAATACCCATCCTAAGAAAAGCATGATGAGAACTAGTAAAGCATTTGAGTTATTGCACATGGATTTGTTTGGACCAACTCAATACACTAGCATTGATGAAAACAAATATGGCTTTGTGATAGTGGATGATTATAGTAGATACACTTGGGTATTCTTTCTAGTAGACAAAAATGATGTGTTTTCAACATTCAAATTATTTGTCAAGGGCATTCACAATGAGTTTGAAGCAACCATCAAAAGAGTTAGAAGTGACAATGGTAATGAGTTCAAGAACACTAGAATTGATGAGTTGTGTGATGAATTTGGAATTAGACATCAATTCTTGGCCAAGTACACTCCACAATCAAATGGCCTTGTTGAGAGAGAATAGAATACTCATTGATATGACAAGGTCTATGCTTAGTGAGTACAATGTGAGTCAATCTTTTTGGGCCAAAGCTACCAATACGGTTTGCTATTGTAGCAACCACATCTATTGTCACTCATTGAAAGAGAAGACACCATATGAGCTCTTGAATGGTAGAAAGCCCAACATTGCATATTTTTTGGTCTTTGGTTGCAAATGTTATATCTTAAAGAAAGGCACTAGATTGGGTAAGTTTGATAAGAAATATGATGAAGGATTCCTACTTGGATACTCAACTACTAGCAAAGCATTTAGAGTTTGGAATTTCTCTTAAGAAAGTTCATGATGTTGAATTTGATGAAACCAAGGGTTCACAAGAAGAGAATGAGAACTTAGAAGATGTTAGAGGCATTCAACTTTCAAATGCCTTGAAGAATATAGATGTTGATGAATTGAGGCCTAGGCAAGTGAATGATGATGAAGATGATCAAGTGCAAGTGCTCTCTAACTCAAATGTGCAAGATGATACAAATCAAGCTAGTAGAAGTGGCTCTCATGATAATGAAAAAGATCAAGTGGCTAGTGCATCATCTCAACCTAATGATCAAGCAAGTGCAAGCAATCAAGTTCCAATTCTCCAACCAACTAATATTGCAAGGGATCATCCATTGGACACTATCATTGGTGATATTTCAAGAGGTGTGCAAACTAGATCAAGATTAGCTTTATTTTGTGAGCATTTCTCATTTGTGTCATCTATTGAACCAAAGAAGATAGATAAAGCATTGAAGGATGTTGATTGGGTGAATGCTATGCATAAAGAATTGAATAACTTCACAAGAAATCAAGTATGGGAATTGGTAGAGAGACCAAAGGGATACAATGTGATTGGAACCAAATGGGTCTTTAGAAACAAGCAAGATTAAGATAGGATAGTAGTAAGGAACAAAACAAGATTGGTAGCATAAGGATATACATAAGTTGAAGATCTTGACTTTGGAGAAACATATGCCCCGGTAGCTAGATTGGAAGCAATTAGAATCTCATTAGCCTATGCTTGTGCCCACAACATCAAGCTCTATCAAATGGATATCAAGAGTACATTTCTCAATGGTTACATCAATAAAGAAGTATATGTTGAGCAACCTTCTAGTTTTGAAGATGATAAGAAGCCCGACCATGTGTACAAGTTAAAGAAGACATTGCATGGCTTGAAGCAAGTACCTAGAGCATGAGAGATTGAGAGACTTTATACTCTCTAAAGGGTTCATGATGGGTAAGGTTGACACCACTCTTTTCACCAAGAAGATTGGCAAAGACTTATTTGTGTTGCAAATCTATATTGATGACATCATATTTGGATCAACCAATCAAGACTTTTGTGAAGAGTTTGAAAAGATGATGGCTAATGAGTTTGAAATGTCCATGATTGGAGAGTTAAGTTACTTTCTTGGTCTTCAAATCAAGCAATTGAAGAATCGTACATTTGTGAGTTAAGGCAAGTACATCAAAGACATGGTCAAGAAGTTTGGCATAAGTGGATAGCAAAGCCATTAGTACACCAATAGGAACAAATGACAACTTGCATAGTGATGCAAGTGGCAATATGGTGGATCAAAAATTGTATCGGTCTATGATTGGAGGCCTACTCTATGTGATCGCATCAAGGCCAGATGTCATGTTTAGTGTATGCATGTATGCAAGATTTCAAGCCTCACCAAGAGGGTGAAGGCTACAAAGAGAATATTAAGGTACTTCAAGCATACACAAAATGTTGGTTTGTGGTATCCCAAAGCAGCAAAGTTTGAGCTAGTTAGTTACTCCAACTCAGATTATGCGGGATGCAAGGTTGAAAGGAAGAGAACCTCGGGCATATGTCAATTGTTGAGAAGATCACTTCCTTTCAACCTTGCATCAGCCGGTAGTGTTGCATTAGCTAGTTAGTTACTCCATCAAAGAAGCAAAATAGTGTTGCATTATCAACCACCGAAGCCAAATACATATCCACCGGTAGTTATTGTGCATAAATATTTTGGATGAAGGCCACCTTGAATGACTTTGGAATCAAGTTCAAGAGAGTGGCATTGCTATGTGACAATGAGAGTGCAATCACGTTAACCAACAATCCGGTTCAACATGCAAGAACAAAACCCATTGATGTCCGCCACCATTTCATAAGAGATCACCAACAAAAAGGAGGCATTTGTATTGAGAGTGTAGGCACCTAAGATCAACTTGCCGATATATTCACCAAGCCATTAGATGAGAAAAGGTTTTGCAAGCTAAGGAATGAGTTGAACATATTAGATTTCTCAAATATGTATTGATGCATCCCCCACTTATATGACATGCCTCTCCTTCGAGCAATCCAAGGTAAAAGTTAATTGGCATGGCATACATCCTTACTAAAGACATGATTAGTGCATCTAGTCATCTTTTACATTTAAATAGGCTCATTCATGAAAATCAAATGAATTTGATGATTGTATGGTACCAATATTGCTTCTATGCTTGACTTGATCTAGTGGTAGCATATGACACGTTTGTGGACTTGTAAACCTAGTGTTCGATCTAGAAAATGAGCTCTAAGTGTTTAACTCAACATGGTACAAGATAACCCTTATTTGGAGGTGTGAAGAAGCTTGTCCTTGGATCAAAGCGAGTTAAATATCTTTGGCAAATGATATAGATTGGACCAAATTTGGGGAAATGATTCTCACCCCATTGATTGACATTAATAATTCTAACCTATCTATAATTTAAGTCTTTGTGGTCATTGATGACAAAGGGAGAGAAAAATAAAGATATAAGTGATAGGGGGAGAAATAGTGAAAATTGACATAGGAGGAGAGATATGACAAAGAAAGGGATCAATTAAAATTTTGGGCACACAAGTAGGGGGAGCAAGCTCATGAACTTGTATGGTGCATTTGAATGTGCATTGCATATGTTTGCTTGCATGGCACAGGTTTTAAATTTTAATATCAATGCTTGTGTGGTATATGCTAGTTGTAGGATTGAATGATGAAATAAAAAACTAGCATGCATAGGTAGGAAACTAGACTTATGTTTATTTTATGGAAACTAGACCCTTATTTCTAATGTTGATCTCATGGGGTATTCTAGTTATTGTATATGTCTAGTTATTCATGGTGTTAAGGATGATATATTGGTGCACTCCGATTGGTATCACGCTTCAAAGGTCCATCTCTTATACCTTAGCATCATTTGGCAGACATTGTCTCCTATATTTCCTATCTAAGCATATGTGCAAGTTACAATCCAAACTCTTAGCACATATATAGGGGGAGAAATTGCTATCATTTGGAATTCATGAAACTTGTCCATATCCTTTTACACATGGTAAATATGTTTGGGCAAGCAACATGGATTCAAATGAATTTCAATTCATATCTTTGTAAAAGGGTTGTTATCAATTATCAAAAAGGAGAAGATTGAAAGCTCTAGTTTGGTTTTGGTGAATTGATGAAACCCTAAATGTTAACCTAGTTTTTCAAAGTGATTATAAGATAGGTAGCACTACTCCAAGCGATGAAGCAATGGTAAAAATCATGATGATGGTGATGGCATGGTGATGATCAAATGCTTGGACTTAAAAAAGAAGAAAGAGAAAAACAAAAAACTCAAGGCAAAGATGAAACTTGATAAGAGCTTTTTTGTTTTGGTGGTCAAGACACTTAGTGAGTGTGATCCTATTTAGGATCGATAGCCGTACTATTAAGAGGGGTGAAACTCATATCGAAATATGGTTATCAAAGTGCCACTAGATGCTCTAACTCATTGCATATACATTTAGGATCTAGTGGAGTGCTAACACCCTTGAAAACATTTGTGAAAATATGCTAACACATGTGCATAAGGTGATACACTTGGTGGTTGGCACATTTGAGCAAGGGTAAAGAAGATAGAGTTGAAAAGGAGTTAGTCGCGCTGGTCATAGAGTGACCAGACACGTCCGAAATTATGACCGGACGCGTCTGGTGTTTTATCCAGTTTTGGGGTAGTCAAACAGAAGTGACCGGACATGTCTGGAATCAAGACCGGACGCGTCCGATATTTGGACCTAAGGTGAGCAACTAAGTGAAAGTGACCGGACTCTAGCTCAGTGGAGTGACCGGACGCTGATGAGTTACTGTTCAGCGTCAGGTCAAAGTGATATAGCCCGATGCAGGATTGCAGAGAGCGACCGAACACGTCCGGTCGTCACACCGGACGCGTCTGGTGTGAACCAGCAAGTCTCGAGTTTTCCACGCAATAATTCATCGGACGCTGGGAGCGTCCGATCTGGTGTGATCGGATGCGTCCGGTCGGCCTAGAGCGGCTCTAGGAGCTCTCTGGACTCGCCCGGACGCTGTGTCTCCTAGGTTCGGTCGTTTTCTAATAGTGCGTCCAATCACATAGTATTACTGTGCGTAGAGATAGCCGTTGGGCGCCAATAGCTAAACAATTTGAAAGGGACACATGGCGGTCAGGCTATGACCGGACGCAGTGACCGGACGCAGTCCAGTCACCACACCGGACACATCTGGTCGTCCTGCAGTCGGCCATATAATTGAGCCAGCAGCTCTATTGTTTGGGGGTGTCTATAAATATCGTTTGGCCGGCTCTAGCTCACCCTCTTTGGCCATTTGCATTGACATAGCAACCTTGTGAGCTTAGCCAAAGCCCTCCCACTCATCTCCATCATTGATTCATCATATTTGTGAGATTAGGAGTGAATCCAAGTGCATTGCTTGAGTGTTTGCATCTAGAGGCACTTGGTGTTCGTGTTTCACTGCAGGATTCTCTTGTTACTTTTGGTGGTTGCCGCCACCTAGATGGCTTGGAGCAGTGAGGATCATCGAGCAGAGGTTGATGATTGTCTCTGGCTCCGATCGTGGGGATTGTGAGGGGTTCTTGACCATTCCCCGACGGAGAGCCAAAAGGTACTCTAGTAAATTCCTCATGGCTTGTGTGATCCTCATCTTGTGTTGGTTGTGCGGCACCCTATTGAGGGTTTGGCGTGTGATGCCAATTAGCGCGTGAACCTCCAAGTGAGTGAATCACCACAACGAGGACTTGCTTGCCGGCAAGCAAGTGAACCTAGGTAAAAATCATTGTATCATCTTTTGATTTCGAGGTGATTGGTCTTCATTGGTATTCCTTTTTGTGATTAATTGGTTCATTCCTCGACTTGGCGATATAACCATCTTGCTCTTTCTCTCTCTTTACATTACCGCAAACTAGTTGTCGAGCTCTTTAGTGTAGCTAGTCGTGAGAGCTTATTAGTTTGGTTAGTGTGGCTCTTTAGTTAGCCTCTGAGAGCACACTAACTTAGTGTAGTAACATAGCCATTGTCTGGATAGAGACTATAGAAACTAGAATTGTGGTAGATGGCTTGCTTTTTAGTAGGCTAGCGCAACACTCGCTTCACCTCATATTTGTCTAACCGGTTTGCTAAGTGTTGTTGTAGAAATTTTTAATAGGCTATTCACCCCCTCTAGCCATTAGGACCTTTCATAGGGGTGGGTGGGAAAGGGAGTTACTAGGCTGAGGCATGGTAAAAGAATATAACCCTAGGCAAAATGGATGGTCAAAATGCGGTCAAAGGGGTCGACTCAGATCTGCGTCGGGAGTTCTGGCAGGAGCCGGGACTTTCGGCTATCGGGACTTCTGGCAGATGCCGGGACTTCCGACGTTGGAAACTCAGAAACTTCCTAGCTCGAACTCACCATGCCATATGGGGCAAAAATATGATGGACACTAGCATTTTCTAGTGTGACTAGATTTCAATCAATCATCACAATACAATAGTCACACATGAAAATTATAAAATAGATTTTGAAAGCATCACACAATAATTTCACAAATCTTTTTCTCCTAGCTAGATCAAACAAAGTATGTGCAAGACATCATGCCACGTTACAAGAATCAATGATATTTAGTTCACTCCTCAAAGCACAAAATCTTAACTCATCTAGGGGCTTTGTGAAGATATCGACTAGTTGCTTTTCGGTGCTCACATGATGAATTACGATATCTCCTTTGGCTTCGTGGTCTCTCAAAAAGTGATGCCGGATGTCTATGTGCTTTGTGCAAGAGTGGTTTACGAGATTGTTTGCCAACTTAATGACACTCTTGTTGTCACATAAAAGGGGAATCTTGGTTAGCTCACAACCAAAGTCTTTGAGAGTTTGCTTCATCCAAAGCAGTTGGACACAACATGCACCGGATGCCATATACTCAACTTTAGCAGTGGACAAAGCAATGAAGTTTTGCTTCTTAGAGCTCCAATATACCAAAGACCTACCAATAAATTGGCAAGTCCTGGTAGTGCTCTTTTGATTTACTTTGCAACCAGCGTAATCTGAATCGGAATAGCCAAGTGTCGAAGAAATCTGGTCAGCAGTCTACCGAGGGGTATACCCACAGTAGTAGATGAATCGGTGGAGGTGCGCGTGATACGAACCATATGGTAACAGAGACACAAGACACAAGATTTATACACGTTCAGGCCGTCAGCTTGATGTAACACTCTACATCCTGTGCTCTGTTATTTTGTATTGATTGTGTATTAGATTCAATATATTGTCTAGGGGACCCCTACCTCTCCTTATATACTCTGGAGGGGTAGGGTTATAAGGAAAATATCCTATTTGGTATTATACAATAAATCACATCTTCATGTAGTCTTGCGGTGCATGCCTTGATCTTATAGGCTGGGCCACCTTTTGGGCACGACGTATGTCTTGTCTTGTGGGTACCAAGGGCCATACCCCCACAGCTAGTCCCTAAACATCTTGTATCCTTTGTGCAATGCTGTCTTGAACAAGTTCAAGTAGTTTGACGTAAAGCCAATCAGTTTAACTGGTGAACTGAGAGGTAAAAGTCTAAGCCAACCGGTTTAACAGGTGAACTGAGCGGTGAAAGTCGAAGCCGACCGGTTTAACTAGTGAACTGAGCGGTGAAAGTCGAAGCCGACCGGTTTAACTGGTGTGTAGATCTCGGACTTAGCCAAGTAAGGCTTACCATAAGGATGTAAGGGGCTCAAGATAAAAATTTGAAAATTCTCCACCTTAGGTGAAGTGTAGCCACTTAGACTCCGTTTGTGAGGAATCATCTATGATTTAGTCAATAAGGAGGGTAAATCAAGAAAAGAGCACTACATTTACCGTTGGTGAAGTGTAGCCACTTAGTCCCCAAGCTTGTTAGAAGATGAAGAAATAAATCTTGTAGCAGGACCAAAGAAAATAAGCTAGAAAGCTTGCCAATGTCATCTGTCATGTGCGTATCAAGCCCCCAGACGTGCTGCCCAAGATCAGCACCCTGATCCGAATAGCATGGAGCAAGCTGATAGCACACCGATGAGACAAAGCAAGATCCACCCGCCAAGAGAGTCCCTAGCTTAGTTGGCCACTCTTGCAAGAAGAATATGAACGCTGAGTCCCTAGCTTAGCTGGCGATGAAGCAATGAACAATCCAAACGCTGAGGAGTCCTAGCTTAGCTGGCGATGAAGCGACAAACAATCCGACTAGTTGGTTTGAGAAGAATTGAGCACCGAGTAGCCCAACCAACTGGTCGATGGTGAAGTGAGCGCCAAGTAGAAGTGAGCGCCGAACAATCCGACTAGCTGGTTGGCGACGAAGGTCATGAACCTAGCGGTCCGACCAGTTGATCGACGGAGAAAACAGTGGCGGAGCTTGCCGAATACATCGACCTTAGGTGAAGTGTACACACTTAGGCTTCATTGGTAAAGTCAGATGATCATCATCCATGACTTAGTCAAAGAGGATGTTAGTATTGATACATGAGCCGCAAGGTGTAATGTATACATTATAGTCCTCGAGCCTGACGATAGGTGAAGAATGCACCTGGTGTCAGGATCAAAGAAGTACAATGATTAGTTAATTAGAATAACTGAGTCCTAGCTTAGCCGAGGACATAGCCAGCCCCTAGCTTAGCTAAAGACCAGTAAGAGAAAAATAGTACACTCACTGCTAGGTGAAGTGTACACACTTAGTCCCCAAGCCTGCTATAAGATAGAGCAACATCTTATAGCAGGATCAAAGAAATAAGTGAAAAGGACAAAATCCCCATGCTGAGCACTAGACATTGGAGTAAAATTTGAAGAGTGCTGAGCACTTAAAAATGGAGAAAAAAATGGAGAGTGGTTAGCTCTTTACCGTTGGAGAAAATTGGAGAGTGCTTAGCACTTAAACTGTGGAGAAAATGGAGAGTGCTTAACACTATACCGTGGAGAAAATGGAGAGTGCTTAGCACTATACCACGGAGAAAATAGAGAGTGCTTAGCACTATACCGTGGAGAAAATAGAGAGTGCTTAGCACTATACCGTGGAGAAAATGGAGAGTACTTAGCACTATACCGTGGAATACATAGGAGAGCATGGAGAGTATTGGAGATCATTAGAGAGCATGGAGATCATTGGAGAGCATGGAGATTATTGGAGAGTGCTTAGCACTTAACCGTGGTGAAATTTAGAGAACATGGCGAAAATTGGAGAACCGTGGTGAAAATTGGAGAACCGTGACGAAAATTAGAGACCGTGGCGAAATTTAGAGATCATGAAGAAAATTGGAGACCCGTGGCAAAAATTGGAGACCGTAGAAAGTGCCAAGCACTGTATCAATGAGATGTGGGGGCATTCTATTCCGAGATGTTTGTGCACGCTTAGGAATATATGCATCACCGAGGAGCCGCTGTCGATCGTCCGTGGCGCAGAGCGCTACTGCTCATGCATACTTGGGGATATAGGCATCACCAAGGAGCCGCTACCGATCGCCCATGGCGTGGAGCGCTACTGCTCGTGCATACTTGGGTGCTAAATCAAGGATAGGGCTGCTTTTGGGTAACACGAATGAGAATATGACTGATCGGCGACGATGAAATTGCCTAGCCCTCGAGCTTTTCTGGCTTGTCGCCATGGCGGCGGTCGCTGTTGTCACAACGCAGTTCTTCGAGATGGTCATCATCACGGCATGGCGTGGCTTGATTATGACTTAGGCGGCTTGCTTAGCAGCTCGCTTGGTGGCTCGGCGGCACGACGGCATGGCAGCTTGACTGCTCGAGCGGCTCGGCGGCTCAAGCGGCTACGCAGAGTCGAAGGCAAACGAGCGTAATCGAAGCCTAGCGGAGTCAATTCACGTGGGGAGGCGAAGCCCTTGAGCGTGTCCGACCGAGGCGAAGGGGCAGTCCGATTTGAATGGTAGTAGTATATGTCATCTTAAAGATGTTTAGCATGGAGAAATAAGTAATTTGGGAAAAATTATGGAAAACAAATGGAGAAAGCATAGGGCCACTGCTGCTGTTGACAGTTATCAAGGTAGACAAAGTTATATATGTTAGAATATTCAATGGAAAAACCATGACTTAGCTCCTTTGGATTGATGACATTGGAGTCACGTTTCGTGAGTGTAGATCGGTAGCAAGGGAATTTATTTCTTGCATGCATGCTCGAGGCTGTATGTAGATGCAGTCAAAGCACCATGATGGTTTGTTTACTTATCTTGCATGGTATTGTAGATAATACGTTGTCCTTTGCTTGTTGACGTTGATAATGTGTCGCCGTGAGTTGCCTCGTAATGTCGAGTCGATAGCGAGGACCACGTGAGCCGTCGATGAGGGCTGACGAGCACCGCCAAAGGATGATGATGAGTCAATGTCGGGTGATGCAGCCAAATTCTTGAAGTTGACCTGCATGCTTCTAGCTTGCCGCATGTAGCCGTCTCCTTGATTGGTGTCGACGAAGCGTAGTGTTGGACCTCCAGAGAACTCTTACAAAGAGCGATGTGCCTTGGAGCCATGAGTTGAGATCGCCATCTCATGAAGCTGAGTCATCGCCGTAGATGGTGATGATGATGGAAATTTCCCATCTGGTTCTCCCTAAGCATAGCTAACAATGAAGCGACAGACAATCTGACCAGTTGGTTAGCGAAGAATCGAGCACCGAGCAGCCCAACCAACTGGTCAGCAGCGAAGTGAGCGCCGAGTAGAAGTGAGCGCCGAACAGTTTGATCAACTGGTCGGATATTGCATTATGGAACATCTTAAACACGGAGATATTAAACGTGGAGCCATTTAATTATGGAAAATAACCGGAGAAATAATAATTGGAGGAGCATGGCAAAAACTCAGAGAAACTAATTGGAGAAAGCTATATTAAATACAGATATAGTAGAGGTACTTAGCTTTAGTCAAAATGTCTGATCGGTGGCGTATGACGTTATCTAGTCGGCGTCGATGAAATTGCCCGACCCTCGAGCTTTCTAGCCGGTCGTCACGGCAGCGGTCGCGGTCATCATAGCGCCATTCTATGCGGTGATCATTGCGACGTGGCAGGCGATCGGAATGAGTACTTTGGGCGACATCATCCTTATGCCACTGGTTGGCCTTAGGCAGATCAGATACGGAGAGATCGTTGTGGCAACCGCATTCAATCTGGTCGGAGAAGCGATGCTGCATGGTGGGCTCGGACTGCTTGATGCAGACGGATGAACGCGCAGAGTCATACGTGTAGTCATAGTCGAATGGGCATAGTAGCTGCAGTCGAACATGGTTTGCATGAATTGTTCGTGCATGCACATACACATATACACCTTGGCCTTGCTTGCTTGGTAATATAGATCGTGTTCGACTCAGGGGAGCTTATCGATGGCATGTTGGATTAGCCATTGTCGATGATGAGGAGCGTAGTCGACAGGTGTCATGGCACGCTAACGACAAGCCAACGACAAGGTCCATGTTGTTGATGACCACAGCCGCCGATGAGCAGGCGATGTTGGTGAGCTGTCGATGTGGCCTGAGGACTGAACAACGAGTGCCGCCGACAAGGGACGACAACAAGAGCCACGACATACTGACAAAGGGCCACCGCAAGATGAGGACGGGATCCACATTGTCAGCGAGGGATGTAGTTAGGTTCCTGTCAATAATTGCCATGCAAACAAATAGAGATGTACATGGGGTATACATGTGTCATATATTTAATTGAAACAAAAATATAGCTTAGCTTGTTTAATGGGTAGCTGGACGTGCTGATCTCAAGCTCGGGTCAGATCTTGAAAGTGCTAATGAGCATCAGATCATTGCATGTCTCTTTGTAGATGTACGCCCTCCTTTAGATCATGCCCAGCGACGTGGTCGATGAGCCAAGGATGTTGAGAGCGAGATGCGACAACGAAGGATGCCGCGGGACCGGTGAATCGACGATGATGAATCAATGGTGTGAGCCGCATCTGCTATTCATGGTCACAAAGACAAACGGAGGCATTGAGACACATGCAAGTATATAAGAATATTTAATTGTAGATAAAAAATCTAACTTAGCTTTTATTGTTGGGCGTGTTCAATCTTGTGTTGGAATCGTATCACAAAACATAGATGATCGAATCCCAACCGAGGGTGTACAGGCAAGCCTCAATATCTTTGACCATTACTCACAATCGACTCGCATGGCTCGAGAGGCTGCACATCTTTTGCCTGCTCATGGTTAATAGATGTAATTTAATATATATAATAAGCCATACTAGTAGGTGCCGCCGCAAAGGACTGATGACTGCATCTCATGTCAACATGAGATCGAGCCGATGATGATATTGTCTGCGTGGAGGGAGCATCAGCATACGGACTCGGTGACATCCACCACCGCTAGTACATCCGAGCAAGGGGTGTTGCTCGTTGCCACCAAGGCATGGAGACGTAGAGACGTAGTTCTTCTGGGCGTCATGTTGCCAATCGGTACATCAAGTGCCGCCGTCGGCAGGCGCCGATTTGTCGTGGATGATGTTGACCTTGAGGTACGCCATCTGGTTCACCATGGGATCAACACGCACACCCCCTACCTGGCATGCCATTGTTGACGAAATCTGGTCGGCAGTCTACCGAGGGGTATACCCACGATATTAGATGAATCGGTGGAGGTGCGCGTGATACGAACCATATAGTAACAGAGACACAAGACACAAGATTTATACACGTTCAGGCTGTCAGCTTGACGCAACACCCTACATCCTATGCTCTATTATTTGGTATTGATTGTGTATCAGATTCGATATATCATCTAGGGGACCCCTGCCCCTCCTTATATACTCTGGAGGGGTAGGGTTACAAGGAAAATATCCTATTTGGTATTATACAATAAATCACATCTTCATGTAGTCTTGCGGTGCACGCCTTGATCTTGTGGGCTGGGCCACCTTTGGGGCACGACCCATGTCTTGTCTTGTGGGTACCGGGGGCCATACCCCCACACCAAGTAATTAAAAAGTGGAGCCCTTAGGATACCACAAGCCAAGGTTAGGAGTGTGCACTAAATACCGAAAAATTCTCTTAACGGCCATAAGGTGATATTCTTTCGGATTAGCTTGAAATCTTACACTCATGTACATACTAAGCATAGTATCAGGACTAGATGCACAAAGGTAAAGGAGGGATCTAATCATGGAGCGATATACCTTTTGATTGATGTCCTTTCCACCTTGATCAAGATCAAGATGTTCACTGGTTGGCATAGGTGTCTTGATGGGCTTGGCTTTGTCCATGTCAAACTTCTTCAACATATCATTGGTGTACTTTGTTTGACTTATGAGCATGCCATCCTTGATTTGCTTGATTTAAAATCCAAGAAAGAACTTTAACTCACCCGTCATGGACATCTTGAACCTATTCGTCATAATCCTACTAAATTCCTCATAAAAAGTCATATTAGTACTACCAAATATTATGTCATCGACATATGTTTAGCAAACAAAGATATCATTATTGACTTTGCAAGTAAATAGAGTAGCATCAGCCTTTCCTATCTCAAACCCTTATTTGAGTAGGAAATCCTTCAAGCAATCATACCCAGCTCTAGGGGCTTGTTTTAGCCCATAGAGTGCCTTGTCGAGCTTGTAGACATGGTTGGGAAACTTGGAGTCTTCAAATCCCATTGGTTTCTCTACATACACTAACTCGGATAGGGGGCCGTTGAGAAATACACTTTTCACATCCATTTGATATAGCTTGAAATCATGATGTGCAGCATAGGCAAGTAGAATACGAATTGATTCTAGCCTTGCCACCGGTGCATAGGTCTCCCCAAAATCCAAGCCTTCAATTTGAGTGAACCCTTGAGCTACCAACCGTGCCTTGTTCCTTGTCACCACGCCATGCTCATCTTGCTTGTTGCGAAAGACCCACTTGGTTCCAATCACATTTTATTTGAGTCTTTCCACCAAGGACCAGACTTCATTCCTAGTGAAGTTGTTCAACTCCCCTTGCATGGCTATCATCCAATCCGAATCATCAAGTGCATCTTCCATCCTACGAGGTTCTAAAGGAGAAACAAATGAGTAATGTTCACAAAAACTTGCTAAATGAAAACGTGTCATTACCCCTCGTCGAATGCTCCCCAATATGTTATCAACTGGATGATCTCGTTGAATGGAATGATGAACTCTTATATGTGGCACTTGAGTTGATCTTTGGATGGGACCATCATCTTCATCATCATGGTCTTGATCGATTGGAGGATCAAAACCATGGTCTTGTGGAGGATTGTCTTCATTTCTTTCTTGATTGTTGAGTTGAGGTCAAGCTTACTCATCACCATTAATAGCACCATCTTGATATGAATGGCCTTGTGCATCATTTGATCTTCCATCATGATTGTTTCTTGAAGCAGAAGCTTCACCATGTTCATTGGATGATACATGATGAATGGTTGGATCATGATCAACATGCACAATTGTGTCTTTATCTTCATCTTGTACTTCAATGGGCTTCACTTCACCAATGGCAAGCTTCTTGATAGCTTTATGTGGAGCTTCTTTATTACCTACAATCTCAACATTGACTTGCTCTTTTTGAGAGTCGTTGGTTTCATCAAAAGTCACGTCTACCACAATTTCAATTAAATCGGTGGTTTTATTGAAAACACGATATCCATGTTCATTAGTACCATAGCCAAGCATGAAACCTTCATCGACCTTTGGTGCAAACTTTGAGCTTTTGGATTTCTTATTAAGTATGAAACACTTGGATCCAAAAACTCTAAAGTAGTGCACCTTAGGATTTTTACCGGTTAGAAGTTCGTAGGCGGTCGTTTCTCTTTTCTTGTGAAGATATAAGCGGTTGATAACATGACATGCCGTGTTGACCACTTCCGCCCAATAGTTGGCTAGAGTCTTGTACTCATCCAACATTGCTCTTGCGGCTTCTATGAGTGTTCGGTTCATTCTTTCCACAACTCCATTTTTTATGGAGTGTAGGGAACTGAAAACTCATGCTTGATTCCTTCTTCATCAAGAAACTCTTCAATGTTGGTGTTCTTAAACTCCGTCCTATTATCACTTCTAAATTTCTTGATCTTGACATCAAACTCATTTTGGGCTCTCCTTGCAAACTCCTTGAAGATGCCTTGAACCTCACTTTTATCACGCAAAAAGAACACCCAAGTAAAACAAGAATAATCATCAACAATTACAGAACTATATTTATTACCACCAATGCTTATATAAGCGATGGGTCCAAATATATCCATGTGAAGCAATTCTAATGGCCTTTCGGTTGTCACAACATTCTTGACGGGATGTTTAGCTCCAACTTGCTTTCTCGCTTAGCATGCACTGTAAATTCTATCTTTCTCAAAAGAAACATTTGTTAGTCCAATGATATATTCGCCTTTTTAAAGTTTGGCCAAGTTCCTTATCCTAACATGGGCAAGACGGCGATGCCATAGCCAACCCATGCTAGATTTTGCCATTAAACAAGTCTCATGATTTACTATATTTGATGTGAAATCAACTAGATAGAGTTTTCCTTTTAAATGACCCATAAATGTAATAGAGGAATCCTCCCTTCTATATACTTCCACACCCTTATCCGTAAAGAGACAATTGTACCTCATCTCACAAATTTGTGAAACGAATAACAAATTGTATCTCAACGAATTCACAAGTAAAATGTTGGAAATAGAATTGTCATTTGAGATAGCAATTTTACCCAAACCAAGCACTTCTCCTTTTCCATTGTCACCAAATACGATGTTTCCACTTTGATCATGACTAGGTTGGAATGATGTGAACATGTCCTTCTCTCCGGTCATATGATTGGTGCATCCACTATCCAACACCCAACTTATTCCGCCGGAGGAGTATTTCTACAAAGACAAATCAAGCTTTTGTTTTAGGTACCTAAAAAGATTTAGGTCCTAGAGGGTTAGTCACATAAAACTTGGGCACCCAAACACTCCTCATAATCTCCTTCCTCTTATGGGCACCAACATACTTCACCACAATCTTGCCATACTTGCCCCAACAACACATGTAGTCACTAGCATAGCATCATGGGATTGGTGCTTGTGGCTTGGGGGCCTCTGCTTGCTTCATCTTGTTTGTCTTATTGCTTGTAGGTGCAGCCTTGGGAATGTAGACCTTGTTGTTTGCCTTGCATATGAGCTCATCAAGAGCAACACCTTTGTTGAACTTCACACAAGGCACACCATTGATCATGCTCCTTCCATTGACCTTTCCATCATACCTATTGTAGCCAATGCCTTCCTTGATTGATGGGTGCCTTGATGACTTGTATATCGTCTTGTTGGATTGCTCTTGACACTTGCACCCATTCTTCAAGATCATCTTCAACCTATGAATCTCCTTGTCTTTCTTCTCTAGCTCAACAAGGTTAGTTGCATATGCATTTACATCAATTTTATAGCATCTTTTACAATCATTACTAGTGGAGACATTAGAGTCTTCGGTTGCCTTAGGAGAAGTTGAAGTGCTAGCCCAAAGAGTGTTGTAGTTTAGCTCAAGATTTTGGTATTTTTCTTCCAAGCTTGTGAGGCTTTCTTGAGCTATACTTTTCTCATTCTTGAGGCTAGCTATTGTGTCATTAACCCAAGAATGTTCTTTAGTTAATTTTCCAATAGTGTCATTAGCTAAAGACAATTCTATGATTAATTTCTCAACCTTCATTCTTTCCTCGACGATAGATGCTTCAAGTGCAATGTTTTTGTCTCTCTCTTGAGTGATTATTTCTTCTTGCAACTCCAAGCATCTATCCCTCCTCTTTAATTTCTTTATTAGTGTTTTTATTTTAGTGTAGGCCTTTTTACTAAATTTTCTTATCATGCTTTCTTCAATTGCTTCGATGTTCTCATCACAACTACTATACTCATCACTAGAAGAAGTGGGTGAGGCATGTACCTTCTCCCCCTTAGCCATGAGGCAAGTTGGAGTGTAGTAGTTGTTGTTGATGAGGTTGGAGAAGAGCCTTGGTGATGAAGCTAGGTTGGAAAAGAGTTTTAGTGGTGAAGCCAAGTAGGGGAAATCATGGTTGGTGATGAAGAGTGGTGGATGGCGATGTTCGTGGCTCCTTTCTTCTTCTTCTCGTCATCACTAGAGTCACTATCATTTGACTTCCATTCTTCACCAAGATGAGCTTCACCTCTCTTCTTGCCTTTGTTCTTCTTATCTTCATCCTTGTTGTACTTGTTCTTCTTCTTCTCTTTAGGACAATCGGCTATAAAGTGATCGGTCTCACCACACCCATAGCAAAACCTCTTCTTGTACATCTTCTTTCCATCACCATAAGTCTTGCGGTTACTCTTCTTCTTCATAAATTTTCTAAGGATTCTAATTACAAATGCAACCTCTTCATCGGACCCTTCTTCTTCACTTGAGGAGTCATCCTTCAGTTTCTTCTTCTTCTCTTTACTTGAACTTTTGCCTTCATGAGCCTGAGTGGCCTTTAGGGCTGCATTCTTATTGTATCCCATTGCACTAGGATTTTGATTATGAACATTGATTGCATCTTCATCTAGACACTCATGATGCTACAGCTTTGAAAGAACTTCTTGAGGTGTCATCTCATCATAACCGGGTCTTTCCATGATCACGGACGTTAGCATGTTGTTCTTAGCTCTATAAGTTCTCAATATCTTCCTAGCAACCTTGTTGTCATCCCATTCAGTGCTTCCAAGAGCTCTTATGCAGTTGACCAATTCTATGAGCCTATCAAACATTGCTTGAGTTGTCTCACCTTGCAAGAACACGAACCTTTCCAATTTACCATGAAGTAGCTCAATGTTGCCTTTCCTCACACTCTTATCTCCTTCTAAGGATACTCTCAAAGTCTCTCAAACTTGCTTAACACTTTCCATTCCATTCACTTTGTTGAACTCATCAGCACTCAAACTTGAGACAAGCAAAGATACAGCTTGTGTATTTTGGTGTAGGTTGAAAGCTTCTTCTGGAGTTATCTCTCTATCTTCATCAGTGGGAATGATCACACCAACTTCCACAACTTTCTAAAGTCTTACGGCAATGAGATGCATCTTCATCTTGTAGTCCCAATCGATGTATCTTGTTCCATCAAAGTGAGGTGGCTTGCCATGATTGATGGTAGGGAAATGCATGGGCGGACCTTTGATGAGTTGTCCATAGTCAAAACTTGTACTTGAACAGATTCCCTTTCCTTGAACATTCTCATTTCCTGCTCCAAACTCACTTGCATTGTCTTTGGCTCCATCGATCTTGCCACTAATAGCATCTTCAACTTTCTTGCTCAACTCATTCTTCAACTTGCTCATCTTATCTTGCATCTTCTCCATTTCATCTTGGAAAAGCTTGGCTTGCTCAGCCATCAACTCTTTAGCAATTTGCTTGGCCATCTTGGCAGGATCGACTTGCATCTTTTTGGTGTCCAACATTGGTTTTTCTCATGCGATGAAGCGCTAAAAGATCTTGCTTTGATATCAATTGAAAGGATCTAAACAATACCTAGAGGGGGGGGGTGAATAGGCGTATCTAAAAATTTCTACACAAATCTCAAAGTAACTTGCCAGTCACTACCGGAACTTTCGATAGTTTGGGCCAGAACTTCCGGCAGCCGGAAGTTCTGACGTAAATAGCCGGTAGTTCCGACTCCTACGTGAACTACTAAACCCAAGCTAAAATGAACATTGTGATTTCGATAACTTACAACCCCACTTCCTAGTAGTAAGGTGAAATGTTGGGGTTGCTCCTTTGACGTCGAAAAGCCTCAACTTCGTAGATCGAGTCCAAACCCTAAAAGGTGCTTTGAGGGAGAAGAGAAACAACCAAGAACAAATATGATAGCACAAAACACAACAACAACAAGCACACGGGACACAAGGATTTGTCTCGAGGTTCGGCAACCCCACAAAGGAGCTCCTACATCCTTGTTGTTGAGGTGACCACAAAGGTCAGAGTCTCTTCCACCTTCTTGCCTCTCTCAAGGCAATGACAAAGGTCACTTGAGTTTTTCACTAAGAAATCAAGGGTAATACAAACTTCCCAAGACTCTTTCACAAGATGGAAGCTCTTGAACGACACCTAGCCAGCTAGGAGCAAAGCTCCAAGAGTAATAGATGCAAATCTAATCGGCTTAACGAAGAAATCAAGTGTTCAAGCTTGCCAAAGTGATTCTCTCACTCAACCCACTCTCCTTTCACTCAAATCCTTAGGGGAATCGAAGTTTGGAGCAAAGGAGAGAGGAAAAGGGGAGTCTTGAATGCTTGGGAGTTATTTTGGCCGGAGTTAGGTCACAATGAAAGAGTGGGTAACGGTTAGAAGAGAGGAGAGAGCTATTTATACTCTGGCGAAATCCAACCATTCAGATCTGTGTCGGATGTCCCGACACAGATCGCCGGAACTTCCGGCCCCTATAGAAAACACTGTTCAACACGTAGTCAACTGGGCTAGCTTGGCCAGCGCCGCAGAACTCCCAGCGGTTGCCGGGACTTCCGGCTTTCGTCGGGACTTTCGATGGCCAGCCAAGCCTGGCGACTAAGTCCTAGGGACCTAGGACTTCCGCCAGCCGTAACTCCCGGCAGACGTCGGTACTTTCGACGGCCAAAATCTCAAAAACTATATCTAAGTGTTCGTGAGGTGCTTGAGTGTCTCTCTTTTGATTTTATTTTTATGCTTGAGCACTCTATCTTTCTCAGACCACCTAAACTTGCATCCCTCTTTATAGTACAGCAAACATAAACCCAAAACAAAAGATAAAGACTTTAGAGAGCATTTTGAGTTTGTCCGCATTTTAAACTTCAAGAATTGAGGGACACCATTTCATCTAAATCAACTCTTTAAATCTTTCATGGGACTAAAGCTGCAATATATCTCAATAAGATTTCATTAGTCCTTAATTTGGATGTCATTAATACACCAAAACCAATAATGGGGGCAAATGCCCTTTTAAAAGATAACTATCAATTTGGTAGAGAGTGACACACCAATCCAACTTCAGACCACAAAGACCCAAACCCTATAACCTTAGCACCACATCTCCAATAACCGTGTCACAATTCGATTGACCTCGTTGAGAAGGTAATCCCTATTGCGAATCAAAGAACATAAACAAGAACAAGATAAAACACAACTCAAGTAAAGAGATAATTGCAGATATATGTTTAAGGATCTTGAATGTGGGGTTTCATAAACCGATAATGATGATTGTTCAAAGATAGATTGATCTAAAGAAAAACATAAACCCTACTAGGCGCCAGCTACTGATTATATAGTCTAAGGGGCGTCGAAGGATACCTATTCGCATCCCTAAGGAGTCCGCTGCAGTTAGAGCTTCCCCACGCCATGTTGAGCAAGTCCCAAGTCATCTCCCTCTCCATCCCCTCTCAATCACCCTCCCCACAAAGCTCCATGCCATCCATGGTCACCACCACCATGGATGAGCTCGAGCTCCTAACACACTATACATGATCAATTCAGCACCTAGGATGACTTTCTCACACCACTAGGAGACTATAGAAACAAACCACACTCAAATCGGTGACTAGATGCACCCGAAATCATTTCTGGCATGATTTTTACGTGCTGGACATGTCCTAGTGGATAGTCCACCCCCACGCCGGACTGTCAGAGAAAACATACACAAACACATTGTTTTTGTGTGTTCCAGCAGACGGTCCATCTTTTTTGTTCGCAGTAGACGCGCCCTTTATGCATGCATGATCTTGTAAAATTCATAGAAAATTTATTTTAACTCCAAAAATATGAAACAAAATTTACTGGTAGGATCTCTGGTAACAAGGTTGGTAGTTTTTTTATGGGAGCAAGGTCGGTAGTTGAGATAAGGAGTTGTTAGAGACGTGTTTTTTCAATCATGCTAAAAGAACAAGGTTTGGATTGAGTTTTGGAAACTCTTTGAAATTCTCGTGGATAAGGAGAATATACTATATGTTTTTTCCTAAAACTTGGTTCTAATTTTAAAAGTTTGGATATAGGAACTTTTGGGGACGTAGTTTAATAATTACTTATAATCTATGGGATGTCGCGTTATACCTAAATTTATATCTAAAATTCGTTGTAAAGTGGATTGCCAGCTCCTAAAGCATTGCAAGCTTTTTCCTAGCACATGCAACTTTTTTTCTCTATTCGGCTAATCTAGGCATAGTTTTTAATGAAAAAAGTACTACCTCTGTTTTTGTTTACTTGTCACCGAATTTTTACTGTAGCAATTTTGACCATATGTTTTTTTCTGCAAAAGATTTTTAGATACATCAAGTTTTCACATATATGATTCTTTATTGAACATACTTCATTAGTGTTATATACATTGAAGTATCTAAGATTTTTTAGAAGAAAAAATAGATGGTCAAATTTGCTACAGTAAAAAGTTGCTGACAAGTAAATCCAAACGGAGGAAGTATATCATACAACACACCAATTATTATCAATAATAAGTCCTTGAAAACCGTGCCTTTTTCTAGCGGGGAGTATAGATGGCCAACGGGCCGTGCCGGCCCGGCACGACCCGACGTCGTGCCGTGCTGGCCTGATGGGGGTCTTGCCTCGACGGGCCGTCGTGCCTGCCGTGCCGTGCCTCCACGGGCTTTGTGCCTGGCCTACGGCCCATGGCACGGCCCGTGGGCCGTTTGACCGTGCCGTGCTGCCCGTTGGGCATAGCCATTTTTCCCGTGCCGTGCCGGTCCACAGCCCGACAACCAAAAAACATCTCATTTTCACCAGATTTTCACCGAGTGTTTGAACCACTTCTTCATTTTCACCAGTTTTGAACAAGATTCCATTATTTTCATCACCATTTTCACAAAAGCTCATAGATTCATTCACAGATTCACATTCATATTCACCATAGTACCACACAATCACAAATCACAACACAAGAGAAAAGACAAAGAGACAAGATTATATGAAAATGATGATCAAAAGGAGCTGTTTTGTGCAATGCTGCCCCATTTAAAACCTTTCTAGGTAAAACTCATCCTTGTGAGAAACTCTAGAAAGGAAAAAAGAGTGCAGCCAGCTCAAAGAGTCAAAGTCTTAGTAGTAGTGTCTTATTACAAAAGGCAACCAAAGTGGCAAAGTCCTAGTGACTTAGTGAGTCCACTCCACAATCCACACTCCACAGTCCACTCTCATCTCACACTCACTCACTTAGTCATAGCAAAAGACCAAAAGTACCTACAAAATTGTATAGAATTCATGTCAATATGTCATTCTTTTGCCATCAATCTGATCTAAACAGGAAAGAGGAAACAGGAAAGAGTCACTACCTCTCCAGTTCTCCTTCTTCATCAGTCATCACTATCCAGCACCAGTAGTACCATCGCTGCCGCTGCCTTCGCCTTCTTCATCCAGGAATAGGTTCTTGAATGCCTCCTCCAGGTCCACGTCCCCAGGTGCATGTTGTTCTCTTCTTACTCCTTGCTCCCAGTCCTTTATGCAGGTGAGCATCTCCACATGCTCAGGCAACAAACATCGCCGTCGGTCTTCGAGTATCCTGCCTGATAAGCTGAAACAAGACTCGGAAGAGACAGTAGATATAGGAACCGACATGATATCTCGAGCCATAATAGATAGGATTGGATAGGTTAGCTTGTGGTCATGCCACCAGAGGAGTATGTCAAATGATTCCTCATAACATGTGATAGGGTCACTGTCTAAGTAAGCTGAGAGCTCACTAACACCAGCTCCAGCTGGAGTAGATGAAGATGAGAGGGAACAGCCAGGGGATGCACCAGGGCCTCCAAAGATCCTTCCCCATGCCTGCTTTCTCTTACTAGAATGAGTTGAAGGCTGTGAAACCCTTTGAGACCTAGCTGCATCACCAAATTTCTGCTCATACTTGTTGAACAATCTGTACATTTCATCTTTCACATCAGCATAGTATGAACTATAAGTGGATCCAGTATGTTGAGCAAGTAGTTCAAGCACATTAAAGAATCCTTTCATCTTAGTTATTTTTTCAGCAATGTTTTCACCAGAATGTGACACCTCAATTAGCCTAAAACCAACAACCTTTTTTCTGCAACTCCTAATCAGCACTAACATAATGACCAACAACAGAAATATAGTCCTCCTTAGCATTACCAGACCAAATGTCAGATGTCAAAGAAACAGATGAGAAAGTAGGCAACAATGAATTCATAAGCAAAGAACGTTGACCAGCAAACATTTTGCCCATATCTCTAGTAGTGGTCTGCCTAGAAACCTTTTCAAATCTAGGGTTATGAGCACGCTTAATGTAATCCTCCCAGGCCTGTGTCTCATCTATGCCTAATGGAAGGTCCAGCCTAGCAATCAACCAGCAAGACAACTCAAGACGAGCAGCAATGTTAGGTCATACACCCGATTATGCAAACCATCAAGATTGAGCAAGCCTAGATCGGACCCTCTTATCATTATCATGTTTTGCCTTACATGATTTCGGTGCCGCTTTCAAATGACCGGTGTCAAGCAGCAGATCTAGCGTAATACCTCTTACCACACATTTTCTGAGATGGCAAAGAACTCTTATGTTACCTTCCTTAATCTCAGTGAAATCCTCCCAAACAGGAGATATGAGCTTACCCTTACCAGTACCACCAGTCGATGAGGTACCATGAGTGTCGGTCGAGGCTGCCACCCCACCGTCGCCGTCGCCGCCACCGGCATCGAGATCAATCGGATGGGTGCCATCACCGAGATCGATGCCGAACAGCCCGCGGCCATCCTCACCGATGTCGTCGTCGTCCTCGATTTCCAGCTCCTCCTCGGGCTCGGGGTGCTCGCCATCGGCTAGGTGGGAATAGACATCCGCCACCATCGGCATGGTGACCCCAGCCGAGGAAGGGCCGGCCGGCCGGCCCTGGCCCTGAGTCCCCTGACCTCTAGCTCCAACACCGTCCCTCAACGGTGGACGCTGGCGCTTTGGCGCTGGCGGCCTAGCCATGGCGCCTCCAGAGGAGGAAGACGCGGTGTCAGGCAACACCAACCTACGAAGAATAGAGGACATAACAGAAGAACATGGGTGAGTCAGTGAGTGAGTGAAAGATGGGCAGACACAACACAGATCTAAGGTTAGGGTTAACCTGCGCCACCGGAGCCCAGTGCCGGAGAAGAGGCCAGGGAGGCAGCTAGAGGAGGAGACATACAACAGTTACAACGACGACGAGCGGCGGCGGAAGGACAGACATGCACGACGAACTCACATGGTACACCGGAGGAGGGGGAAAGAGGGGATAGGAAGGGAAAGGAGGGAGAAGATGGTTAGCGAACTCAGGTCGAGGTGGACGAGGTCACCGGAGCAGGGCTGGCAAACTCAAGGCGAGCGGCGGCGAGCTCCAAGTGGTGGATCGAGAGCGAGCGAGACGAGACGACTGCGATTGCGAGCGGCGGGAGTGGAGTGGGATTAGGGTTAGGGATGGGGGGGGGAGAGCAGCAGGCCGCCACGAGCTCAAGGCGAAGCGGCATGAGCTCGAGCCGGCGGATCGAGAGCGAGCGAGACGAGACGACTGCAACTACGAGCGGCGGGAGTAGAGTGGGATTAGAGTTAGAGATGGGGGGCCGGAGGGGGCATATATCTGGCGAAGGACTGCTATGGGAGAGGCGGCCGTGGGTTTGGGCGCCTGGCGCTCGCCACCGCCGCCGCCTCTTTCACTGAGCCATGCCTGTGCACGTGTACGCGAGCCTAGGTGGTGGCCCAGGCATGTCCTGGTCCTTCGGTCCGGGCCGGCCCGGGCCCGATGACCACCGGGCCGTTCCGTGCTTGGGCCGGGCCAAATTGCCGGGCCACGGGCCGAGCCACGAGCCCGCGGGCTGCATGGCCAGGTATAGCGGGGAGGAGGCAGGCGGTAGCGGAATCTGGCACCGGCCATCACGTCCCCTCCCGCCGCTTCCTCCTCCCTGCCCTCCCTTTCCCCAGATCCGAAGCCATTAAACCAGCGGATCTCGCCTCGGGGGCGGCATCCGGGCAAGCGAGTGGTGGAGTCAGCAGCCATGAGATGGTATGCATCGGTAGCCTCCTGAGGGCGCTGGTGCTGCGTGCGGCGGCGTCTGCGGGCAGGCGCCGGGGGCCCAGGATCCTGTGTAGCCGCGCGGCGGATGTGCGCGTGACGCCCGGCACGGACACGGACACGGTTGGCGCGGGTTCCAGGCGGTCACGGGAAGGATGATGCTGGACTCCTCTGACTCTGCCTCTGCCGCCGCAGCCGCCGCCGCGGAGGCGGTGGCCGGGGCGGTGGCGGGGCAGGTGCAGCCGCAGCGCCGCGCGGTGGGGGCCGTGCCCCAGGCGCACGACGGCGGCTACGCCAGCGGCGGATGGGAGAGGTAATGTATGTGCGTGTGCTTTGAGGCTAGTAATGTAACCTGTCGGCACTTGCATGTCGTGGTGCGGAACGGAGCATCTGAACCGGTTAGAATGCTGTATTTGTGTGCAGTTTTGCATTGTGTTTTGTATTGCCTGCAGTGTAAGAGACTAATTGGCCTGAACACTGAAACATGCAAATGCACCTTGTGTTTTTTGTTACTACAGATGCGTTAGTCATTTGGCACCACATTCTACTATTCCTTGACACACATTAGAACTAAAAAATGATATTATTCTAAGATGTAAGTGAGCGGCTGGTGCCATGCCTTTTTAGACAGATCGTTCTTTAATAATGAACATAAATGTAGAGTCCTTTTATTTATTATTATGGTATTTTACTGCTATGATGCTGCCTTTTTACCTTCCAGTAAAACCTCTCTATGTTAATTATTGTGAGTGGTTACTTGTACCACATCAAGGTCATATAGATTATAAACTTAAATATAAGATTTTGGCGACACCAAATATGAACCAGTTAATGTGTTTCAGTTTTTCAATTCTAAATTTATCAAGCTTAAGACTTATAGTGCTAAAACTTTGTCGCATTTATATGAAAGTTGCTCCTTGTGAACACCTCAATGCAAGTACATGTATTGGTCTCATGACCACAACTTAAATCACTTCTAGAGCATGACTCTGAGATAGGCTTTTGCAGTTCTATATGTCGTACATAGAGGTTGGCAGATAGCAATATGGTTTGCAAGTTTGCACTCTGATGGCTCAGATAGTCAGATTAAGCAATCAGAATTATCATATGTCTTTTTAAGTAAATGGTAGTGTTCATCCATTTGCATGGGTGTTGGGTGGGGTGTTGTGCGCTTGAGTGAGACTGAACCGGTTACAGTTGCCCAAGATCAAGTTATCAAAGTCCTTCAACCTCAATCCCATTTCTGTGCTGTATAGAAAATCAAAAGTTGTAAAGAATGCTGGATGGCATATTTGATTGGCCAAGTACTGCTATGAAAGTATAGCTGCAAATCTTAAAAAGAAGAATATGTATTGAGTCCATTCTGTAATGGTTGTTATAGGTAGAATAGAACTCATTCTTGTTTGAAACATAGTGATACTAGAGCAACAAATATATCATTAACTGTTTGCTTTGTGATCTTATTAGGCTTCAATTCTCTGCAGCATTTGTAGCTAATGTTTACAAATTGTATAGTCAATCCTAGTCGCCATGGGACCAGCCAGGTGACCAGACCACTAGTCGAGCCTAGTCGGTCCTAGTCGTCCAATATATTCCAGGACATATACATACTATATATACTGTATAGTATAGACAATAAAGCAAGCATCGAGACTACATTAATGGCTGGTTGGTGACTTGAGATTCGATTAATAGCAAGCAAGCAGAGTAGCAGCAAGCAAGCAGAGAGTAGCAGAGGGGAGCGGCACAGCAAGCAAGCAGGATTCATGGCAAGAAGATGGAGGGAAGGGGCACACTCATCATCAGAGGAGGAGCTCATCTTCCTGGAGCAGCTTCATGAAGAGGGGCGGCAGCTTGAACTGGCAGGCGCAGGGGGGCAGCGCTGGCGCCTGCAGAACGAGGGATGGACTTGTCGGCGGCTTGACCTATTCAGCAGCGGACGAATCATGTGCAGGAGAGGAGGAAGCGAGCACGGCCTAGGAAGAGAGGAATCACGCAGTGGGAGGAGTTGTGGCGGTGTGGGAGAAGAGGAACTCTGGCGCCTCCGTTCTCTACCTTTTGGTGGAGTCCTGGGCACACATATGCTAGCCCTAACAGGCTATATTTGCAGCCCAATAGACAACCTCTAAGGCCAGCTGATCTGGCCCATGAAAGAACAGCCTGAGTCGGATGACTAACCGTGATTAGGCGACGACTATGTTTCTAGTCAAGCTAGTCGCCTCAGTGTCCCTGGTCAACCTGAAGGGATTGATTAGGCCGACTTATTGCGATTAATCGAATAGCTCGTAAACACTGTTTATAGCTTCGAACATTGAAATTATTTATTGCTGTACAAGAATACCTTTGTTCATCCTTTTCTGCTGTAGACGCACTCTGAGACTCTTGAGTGTTTGGCATGATGCCCTGCTTAACACAATGCTAAAATTGTGACAGAGAAGATGGTAAACTGAGTTGTGGATACTCAAGTTTTAGAGGGAAGAGAGCTACAATGGAGGATTTCTATGATGTAAAACTAACTGAAATCGATGGACAAGCTGTTAGCCTGTTTGGTGTTTTTGATGGTATGGACTCCAATCTTGGCCTTTGTTTTTGTGTTTATTTTTTGCTACCATGTTTTTCTTTTCAAAATCTTGATGATTAGGTCATGATGGATCACGTGCTGCTGAGTATTTGAGGGAGCACTTGTTTGAGAACCTTCTCAAGCACCCTGATTTCTTGACGGATACAAAGCTTGCTATAAGTAATTTTTCTCTTCAGCTTTACTGTAGACTTCCTGTTGCCGTTCTTGTTGGTGCCGCAACATGTTTATCTGCTAAACTTGAAATTTATGAAAAAAAAACAGGCGAAACATATCAGAAAACAGATACAGATTTCTTGGAATCGGAAGCAAGCGCTTTCAGGGATGATGGTTCAACAGCATCAACTGCAGTTTTGGTGGGTGACCATCTGTATGTTGCAAATGTTGGTGATTCTCGTGCTGTTATTTCAAAAGCTGGCAAAGGTATTGCATACTGGAAGTAGGTATTTTAAGTAGCATATTTGTATTTCATTTTCATGTCACATTTGTCAGTTGATGTATGGTCTGGTCTATTGAATCTAAATCACGAAGCAAAATCTTGGCATCACTCTGTTCCTCATATCAATATAATATCCAGTTAACCTTTGTTATAGTTAATACAGAATCATCCATGACAGTTTGGTTCATAGGGTTTCTCATTGAATTTATGTCACTTTGATTCTGTGCGACCCTATGAGAAATGCCTGACAGTTCATCTATTTGTTTTTTCTAGCTATGGCACTTTCAGAAGATCACAAACCTAACAGGATTGATGAGCGAAAGAGAATTGAAAATGCTGGTGGTATTGTCATTTGGGCTGGTAAGCATGTGCTCTTCGTTCTTTTATACATTGGGCTAATTTGCTTGCATTAGCTGAAGTTGACAAGGCAGATTGCAAAAGGCTTCTGCTATTCATCTATAGCCATCTGTCTTCCTGGGAGCTTGAACATGTTAGGTTTCCATACACCCATTCGAGTATTGCTTGGTATCGTAGTGGAGTAGCCTTATTTTTCAAGTCATCATTTTTTTCTTTGAATGATAAACATATCACCTTCTTGATGTGGCACCCTCCCAGGTACTTGGAGGGTAGGTGGTGTATTGGCAATGTCCCGTGCATTTGGCAATCGTTTACTGAAGCCATATGTGGTGGCAGAGCCTGAAATTCAGGTGAGAAACTGTAATTGATTATGCAAAAATTCCAAGTATCTTTTGTTGTTAACAACTTAGTTTTTTTACCAGTTTTATTACATTAGAATTGCCCAAAAAAAAACAAAAATATATGTTATTCATTATGTGTACAACTAAACCATAGCCCTGAATGCCATTTAACAGTTTATTTATTGACTGCCATTGATATGCAATTGGAAGCAAGAGAAGCTGTACCGTTAATATGTGGTTGTTACTATTGCTGGTCCATCAGTTGATAGCTGCTGCAACCATGTATATTTATTTATTGGTTGATCTGTAGAACTTCATTCACAGACATAGGACTTTGGTAATTTTTTTTTTTCTAATAAACTGCAGGAAGAACAGGTCAATGGTGAGCTGGAATGCCTGGTTCTTGCTAGTGATGGGCTTTGGGATGTTGTGGAAAATGAGGTAATAACTCTTCCACAATTCAGTCATTCTTCAAAGCAGGCAGTTACTTTTTACGTAAATTTAATTGTATGAAAGCAATCAAGCATCACCTCACTGTTTTTACTGTTTGCTTTGAGGTTACATTCTTATTGCTCACAAAATGGGCAGCTCTGCTCATACTGGTGTCTTCACTTAATTAATAACAATGTTGTTGATGCTTTTATGAAAAAAGGAAGCTGTTTCCCTTGGGAAATCAGAGGAGGCGCCAGAGTCTGCAGCTCGGAAATTGACAGAGATTGCTTACTCTCGTGGCAGCGCTGACAATATCACATGCATCGTGGTCCAATTTCACCATGACAAAACCGGATGAGCCGTGTGGCAGCCAATTTCAGTTGTACCCTGCTTCAGGCTATTATTATCCTGCAAGCCGGGTGGTGGGGTTCTCCCAGATTTACCCTGCTTCAGGCTATTATCATCCTGCAAGCCGGGTGCTGGGGTTTCGCTCAGATTTATCGCTCATGTAGCAACTTCCAAGAACTCGTCGCATTGATTCTTTTGTTGTCTTGTAGGAAACATTTGTTCCAACAGGTGTAATAGACATTTTCCATCTCATAATTTCTAATAAACGTGTGTTTACAGTTACTGTTTAGTGGAAATTAGTTTTCCTTTGCCTTATAGAAAATTATTAGGTAAGAGGATTTGTAACCAGTCTGCAATGTGCCATTGCTATGTATATCTATAATGGAGTAACCGAAGTTGGGATGACACGAGCGCATGGATGTGTCCGCCGGCCATCTCCGTCTGCTCTGGCCACATCACGCGAGGAAGGGGAGGGTCTGCCGGTCATCTCCCTCAGCTCTGGCTACCATGTGCGAAAAAGAGGGCTTGCCGGCCATCTCCCTCAGCTCCGGCCACCACGCTCTGGCCACCGCGCCGCCTCGGCTGCACCACCGGCCCGCGCGAGCAGCCACGCCTGGCCGCGCGCTCATCTCCGTGCCCCGCCACACATGGATCTTGCTGGTCCGCCGTCGTTGCCCGGATCTCGTGGAGGGAGGTGTCGTCGCCGGATCTTGCGGAGGAGCTGTTCTGCCGTGCGGGGCTGAAAGCATCTAGGCCCTTAGTGAGTTTCGGTGATTAATGACAATACAAGATTATTATGATTAACGTGTGTTTTGTAGAGGCAATTTAAGTTAGGTCACGATAATGGTGATTGTTTGGGCAATCAATGGTTTTCATGCCCCTATCGATGAAAATTATTTCAGTTTTCAAAGGATGGATGGTTAAGGATGGATTAGTTCTAAGTGTCGATTGGCGTTGGAGAGACACTTAGAGTAGTTTATGACTTTGTTTTTCCTTTAGCCATACTATTAAGGGGGTATGAACTAGTAGCTTGACCTAGGTGAGTCTAATGTGTTAGGTGTGGTGAACACTTGTCAAACTTAGCACTAAGTAGTTTAGGGATTGCCTAAAGATCAAGTGGAACAAACCCCTTTTCACAAAGTGTTTGAATTGGAAGTGAATTCGGGGTTGTTTCTCCGGACTGAGGTTTAGAGCATGGTCCGGACCATGGTAGAGGGTCCAGAGGACACGTGGCACTTCCTGGAAGCTTCTCAGACGTGCGCGCTTGGTCCGGACCGAGGGAAATGAGGCGTCTGGACTATGTCACCTGGGTCCGGTTGCCTAGGGTCTGTGTCAAGCGCGTCCGGACTCGATGAATAGTACCGGTCCGGACCAATGATGAGCTCGGTCCGGACTAGTACAGAAAGGTTCCAGAGAGGAGAAATGAACTCGGACTAGGTCCGAACCATGGTGCAAGGTCCGGACCCCCAACGATCACTTCTGACACAGCGGCAACGCTGTTTTTTGTGAGGGTCAGACCGAGGCGTGTTGGTTCGGACCATCCCTTTGGCTCCGGTCCGAAGCACAGCACATAGGTGTTTTTGACACCAACGGCCAGTGGCTTGTGTGGGAGTACTTATACTTCCCCAACTCGTCCATTCTAACTCTCTTGCTCATTTTATCAGCTGAGGCAACCATTTAGAGTTCAAGGGAGTGTAAGAGCCTAGTGGGGTGATTAAGATTTGTTAATCCAAGATTAAGGACCTTATTAGTGCACATGTAGTAGCAAGTGTGCATCCACCTTTCTCATTAGGCTTGTCATGGTAAGTGAGAGTTTGTGCTTGTTACTCTTGGTGATCGCCATCACCTAAACAGCTCGGTGGTGATTCGAAGCTTAGTGATCATTCAGTGGTGATTGTGGATGACCCAACGCGTCGGAGAGATAAAGAATCAGCCCATAGAGAGTACTCGGTCCTTGCGCGGATCGAGGAGAAGCTACACCCTCGTGCGAGTGCTCCAACGAGGACTAGTGGGGAGTGGTGACTCTCCGATACCTTGGGAAAACATCATCGTATTTCTCTCTCTCTCTTTACTTTGAACATTTACATTCTAGCATTTACTTCATGTCTTTGCATTCTTAGAATTGCCATGCTAGAATAGGATTAAAACTTAGGATGTAAAACTTTTGTGCGGTAGAAAAAATGGAGAACACTATCAGGCATAAGGGGTGAAATGGGCTAAGCGGTAGAACTTAATTGTTGCGAGAAATTTTAGATTAGCCCAATTCACCTTCCTCTTGGACATCTTGATCCTTTCACGGGCGACAAGCCCACGCCGCTACCGCCCGCTAGGGAGAAGAAGAGGAGGCTCGCGCTCGCCCAGGACGAGAGGGAGGAGAGGAGAGAGGTGGGAGGGAGGCCGCTCACCAGAGAAGCGGAGGCTCGCCAGCATCCTCTCGCTCTTACTAGCCAGGCAACCAAACAACAGATTTGCTATGCAGGATTAGCTTAGAGCAACTCCAACTATTTGGTTAAAATTACTAGTCAAATTTCATAGTTTAGGTGTAAAATAGAAATTCTTCAAGAAAAGAAGAGGTCTGCGCAACAGCCTTGCTATTTCTCATCTTCAGACAGCTAGCGCCCATTGTTGGCTTTATATGGCCACCTAAAATTAAGGGATAGCCAACTTTCTATTTTATAAAACCAGATAGCACATCTGTTAGAGTCTACTTTTTTGCTATACAAATTCTAAAATAGCCTCGAATATAAGAATAGCATGGCTGTTGGAGTTGCTCTATACTGGTGAACCAAACAACGACAGATTGTGTTGTTGGAGCCAAACTTGGATTAGCCTTAAGTCAGGCTAGACTAGCCCATGTAACCAAACACACCCTATATTATCGGGAGAACTCGTTGAGACACCTAAACAAATACTTTCTCCATCACAAAGTAAATGTTCTCTTTTCTTGAGAAGTCAAACGTTGTTAACTTTGAAAATATTAATATTTATAGTGAGATGCAAAGAGGAGTGTGGTACAGTGAGATGAAGGACGCACAAAAAACACTGTAAGAGAAATTTTCCCTTTCTAATATTAGGCATAAAATATAGATTTAGCTCTACATGGATTTTGGATGTTATTGAACTGACAAAATTGTTCGTGTGTTGCAATGAGGTTACATATTTTGGTTCTATATATGACGACGCTGTTAGAAAAGGTTGTCACGCAAACTTATAAATTTGCATTGTTTTAAGTTGAATTTTGTATTTATTCATTGCCATTATCAAATTGTCGTGCAAGAAATTGTACACGGACATGCTTGCTAGTACATCATGTAACATCTTATAGGTATCGTTTGAACACTATGACAAACATTGCAAATACACCTTGTATATAACATGGTTACTTTGGAAAATCCATAATACATCATGAAAAATCTTAAAAATATTATATGAATATCAAAAATTTCATAAATATTATATGAATAGTTTAGAATACACCATGTAATATCTCATCAATAATATAAAAATAATATAGAGATAATTTAAATTACACCTCATAAATATTGTGAGAACAACCTTATTAGATTATAGAAAAATAGTTCAAGTAGATATTACTGAAATATTATAGATATAAAAATGCTATGAGATATATACAAAAATACAAAAGACATGTTTTTAGACAGAGGAAAATAAGAAAATCTAGTTTCAGAAGAATTTTATTCATAATATTCATGTATAATAGTAGAAAAAAAGAATACACCATGGATACCAATGAACAACCTAATTGCACCACATAACATCTCATTATTACTGTATGAACAATAAAAAATATATCATGGAACATCCCATGGATACTACGTGAGCAACAGAAAATATACCATGGAACATCTCCCAGGTACTATAGAAACATTACAAAACACACAATATATGGAACTTGAATAATTGGGGGGAAAACCTTAAGAATACTAGAAAAACGACCTGTAATACATCATGTAATATCACATGAATACTAGTATAACGATAAACAAGAATACACCTTGTAATTACTATGTATTATATTGTAGAAAATGAATATAAAAAATTCATGGATACAATAAACATATAATATGAAGTAAAATAAAAATATTAGCCAAAATTAATAGAAAACAAAACATAAAGAAAAGAGAAAATAAAAAATAAAAAAATAAAAAACCATGTAATAGAAGAAAATAAAAAAGGAAAAAACATTCCATGGATACTACGTGAACAACTTAAAATACACCATAGAATATCTCATGAATACTATGTCAACAATCAAAAATATATCGTAGAACATTCCATGGATTGAACAACCCATAATGCACATGTGACATGTCACGAGTACTATAGAAACGCTATAAAATACACCATGCATCTAACATTAGTACTTTGTGAAAATTTTAGAATACATCATGGAATATTTCAAGAATAATATGAGAACAATCCTTAATACATCGAGAAGCATCTTACAAATACTATAACAATAATTCAGAAAACTCCTTGTAAATACTATGAGAGCAGTTGCATTATATTATATAAAAAATAGTTCAAGTGAATATTAAAAAAACCCAAGGATACATGAAGAATATGCTATTAAATAAAAAATAACCAAAATAAAAAAGAAAACAAAATATAAAGGAAAGAGAAAAAAGGAAGAAACCACATAATAGTGGAAAATAA
Organism: Miscanthus lutarioriparius; assembly: GCA_904845875.1. Taxonomy (NCBI): domain Eukaryota; kingdom Viridiplantae; phylum Streptophyta; class Magnoliopsida; order Poales; family Poaceae; genus Miscanthus; species Miscanthus lutarioriparius. Next base: position 128,860,368 of record CAJGYO010000007.1, on the reverse strand, counting down.
TGAGGAAAAATCCCATAGCAATACTGTAATATCTCATGGGTGCTTCGTGAACAATAAAAAATACATGGAGCATCATATAGATACTAGATGAACAACCAGCATCATCCAATGAACATTTCACATGTATTATGGGAACATTGCAAATACACAATGTATGGAACAAGAATAATTGCAAAAACAATCTAAAACACATAATGAAACATCTTAAAATTACTATGAAAACAACTCATAATACATTATAGAACAGGTTGTGGACTATAGGAAAATAAATAAATAATAAAATAGAAATAAATGAAATATTTAATTAGAGTAAAATAAATAGAAACAATAAGAGAATTTTAAAAATAAAATTTTTTCAAATTGAAAAATGAATGAAAGAGGAAAATATTTCTTATAATGGACTAAAACATGCCGGTGAGATGGGCCTTTGTAGCGCCGTATAACGACTAAAGGTCTGTTTTAGTAATGAAATCGGGCCGTAGCACTACAGGTCGAATTATATATCCAGTGATATCAAGTCTTGATCTATGTTCATGTGTCTGCATCCGATATGATTCATCCTCTACTCGGAGCTCACGAGTCCGCGCCCTACCTGATTTTGATACAAAGACTGAATCCACATGTTCGCGTCCGATACGAAGTCCTCGTAGTAGAACAGAACTGGGGTGGTCGGTGCGCTGCTGATTGCTGACTAGTCGAACGTGGGATCCAAGCATCTAAGCAAAGTATCCAGGTGGAGAGTCTGACATGTAGGGTGGTTAGGCCCGGCCCACGAGTACCCGTATCAAAACGGGCTACGATTACCAAACCGACCTAGCTCGGCTTTGCTTTTTCCAACACGCGTTGGAGCGACGGGTGCACATACTTATCAGGAACGGACAGGACTACGGGGCCAATCCCTCCCGCCTCTTCGATCCAAACCCTACCAAATCGACCCCCCTACCAAATCGATGGCCGACGGCGGCAGCGGCGAGCTGGAGGCTGGCGGTGGGTCGGCGCCGGTGTGCACTTTCGTGAGGAAACCACCTAAGAACATGCGGAAGCGCCTCGCCGCGCCCGTGGGATCTGATGACGACGACGATGACGGCAGCAGCGGCGCCCTCGTGGCTACGAGCTCCAAGACACGGTCCTCAACCGCTGCCAAGCTCGTTTTCTCCACCGCCGACGCCTCCTCCGAGACACGGCGGTTCTAGTATGAGTCGTCCCGGATGATCCAGTCCACGGACAGTCGCGCAACCGCCATGCTTGACACGGAGATGGAGTTCGACCGTGACGCACGCGCCATCCGCGAGAGACCCGAGGAGTTCCTCAAGAAGAATCCCTCCGGTGCCTCCGCCTCTGCTTCCGCTTCCGCCTCCGCCTCCAGGGGGGTGTACAAGGGGATCCACGGCTACACGGACTACAAGGCTAGGTTCCTGTGGGAGCACACTGTGTCTAGCGAGAAGGCCGGCGGCGGTTCGCACGGCCCGCTCCGGGCGGTCGTCCACATTCACGTTTCCCAGCGGTTCGACTACCAGCCCGACATCTGCAAGGACTACAAGGAGACGGGGTATTGTGGTTACGTCGATTCCTGCAAGTTCATGCACGACCGAGGGGATTACAAGTCCGGGTGGCAGCTCAAGAAGGAATATGAGGAAGCCGAGAAGGCCCGCAAGCGGCGCATTGCCATGGGTGGTGGGGATGGGAGTGATGGTGAGGCAGCAGATGAGGATGAGGATGATGAGGAGGCACTGCCCTTTGCCTGCTTCATTTGTCGGGAGCCATTCGTTGATCCAGTGGTCACCAAATGCAAGCACTACTTTTGTGAACATTGCGCTTTGAAGGTATGAATCAGTTTGGTTTGCTTCTTGTATGATTTCCATCTGTAGAAGATCTAGTTATCCACTTGCTTGCTTGGGTAGGCTAATAGTTTGTGGTCCCTATGATTCTGGACAAGAAACTTTTTGAGACTGAACATTTAGTTGAGCTGAAACTGAATTTACATAAGACAATAGTCAATAGGAGATGTTTTCACAAGATGAGAATCACAAGGATTGTACGAGTATATGAATTACTTTCACAAATTTAGGCAACTTTCAAGGAGATAGTGAAGATAAATCTTTTATAAGGTATAATCTGCTTCATCATCAAACCACTCTCTATGGATTGATCTTTGCTATTTGGTGTACTAGATGTGTAACACCCTAGTGTCAAGCATTACATTTAGCACTTGCATTTCATGAGCACAAGCATCATTCAAGTATTCATGGGCATGAGCATAAGAAGTTTCATCTCATTCACTTTATCTTTATCAAATGTGATGTTGCTTATATACATACATATGCTTGTTATCATGGGTGATCAATGTGAGAAATGGTTGTGAGGTCAAAAAAACACCTTAGGCATACTTAGGAGGGTACATGGAACAAGTTTGGTATTCATGACATGGACCAAAACAGCCCCAAGTCATAGTTATTCTACAAACTCCAATTTTCATGATCCTAGTTTGACCAAAATTGAACTATGCTTTAGAGTGCTTGCATGGCAGTGCACCCTTAAGCAAAGTTGTAGTACTTGACTAGAGTAACAACTTTCATTGGGCCAAGACCTAATTCGGTGCATAGCATGGTAAAAAATAGCTCACAAGTAGCAACGAAATGTTGTTTTTAAACTTACAAATTTTTCTAAGTCTAACAACTGATTTACAATTTCATGTACCATACTTTGAAGCTTTCCAATTTGAAAACCAGCTCGAATTAGACCAAGCTCATTTAAGCAAAGTTGGAGATCACGGGTAGCTCTACAATTCTTAGTAATGGAATTTTTACTAACTCGCCATGGATTAGGAGTACTAATGGCTTGAACTTGCGTTGTCAGATGGCCTCATGGCTGGGTTTGAACCGGGCGCCGTGCGCCGTCAGTGGCCGACCGCGCCAGGCCACGGCCGCCATGCGGTGGCCGTACGCCGGCGATGGCTGGGCTGGTCGAGCCAACGCGTGGACAAGAGGGCCGCGTCCCTGGTGCTCCACTCCTACTCACGCACTCCTCTCTCACCCACGCACGCAGAGCAAGCAGCAGCGCTACTGTCTCCATTGCCGTCGTGAGCCTCGCCGAGCTCGCGTGCAGCCGTCATCGCTCCATTTCCAAATTGCCCGCGCCAATAGCTTCACCTTGCTTCACTCTACCGCCTCGACCTAGTAAAGCTACAGTTCGAGCCCAAGGTTAAGGCCTACGGCCATTTCCGCCGTCGTGACATCACCGGAGCGCCGCCGCGCTCTCGGCTTGCCGTGGCCAGGCCGCTCCACTGCATCTCCCATCTTCCTATCATCCGGTCCGTAGTTGCCTTAGGTCACTGCTGCTCAGGCCGGATCTAGGGTTGATGCTACCGCACCATCACACGGGAATGCACCGCCGCTCCCGCCATGCCTGCCATGGCCGCGAGCTCAAGCTCGCCGCGACCAACAGTCCCTAGGTCTCGCCATCTCCCACTTGAAGATGTTTATGCGTAGCCACGAACGTTAACTCCTATCACAAAGATGGAGACCCACCTCTCACCGTCGGTTCGCCGGAATGGCAAGCGTTGCTACCGTGCACAGGGCGCCGTCGTGCTGCCATGCACGCGGTTAGGCTTCCTCACTGCTTCACCGTGGCCAGATCTTGCTCTAGAGCTGTGCTAGGTCATCGTAGAGGTAGGATCGTCCTTGTCGGAGCCTGCCATGGCTGGAGACGGCTGGCGCGCCACCGAGCGACCACCACTGTCCGCCATGGTCGTCGGTGAGCTTGCTCCGGTGAGCCGCCGACCCAACCTGGGGTACCCCTGGGTGCGGGTTGATGTGAGGAGCACGACGGAGGTAACCTCGTCGTCGGAGACCTCATCGACGGTGAGCTATCGCCGGTCAACCTCCATCCTCTGTTTCTGTTTCGCTAACGACCAGGTCCCGTTAACCGCGGGCCCCATCTATCAGTCTGTGTGTTCTTTGATTTCTTTTTTTTCAGATTTGAATACATGTTTCAAAAATTCATATATAGAGCTAGGAGTGTCAAAATTGAGTGAACTAAATTTTGTTGGATTCATCATGAAGTGTACTATTTGATAAAAATATAAAACCTACTGTTTGGGATATTTTTCTAGGAGAATTAAATTGAGCTAGATAAGTGCTTTTAAAGTAGTTTATATCTTGTAAAATGCATAACTTAAGCTCGGAAAATGATAAAATTGTGATTCCAATTTTGCTGATCTTGTGTTGACATGCTCTAGCTAAGAAAAATACTAAGCCTACAGTAAGCATACTTGGTATATGGTCTTTCTATTTAATCTTAAATAATTGCTAGTTTCTATTAAAAATAAATGGGGTAAAAATATATAACTAATGATCATCCATTTTTTTACATAGTGTTATGGTGATAGGATGAATGTAAGAAAAATATGAAATCTGTTGTTTGACAGTTTTCACTAGGCTAAACTATTTTTGCTAAAATAAGCCTATGCAACTTGTTATTTTTATAGAGATGGCTATACTTATTCAAATGACATGAAATTTGTACAGTAGACTTTTAGGGTCATATGTAGGCTACTATAATTTTCTTAGAATTTACTGTGCATGTTAGATTTATGTTCCTTATTTTACCTTAGTGTCCAAATAAATTAATTAATGCATTTAAATAATTTATTTGAAGGGCGGGCCTGGTGCAAGCGGTAGAGTTTTACCGTCTGTGACTGGAAGGTCTCGGGTTCGAGTTGCTGTCTCATCGCATTGCACAGGTGAGGGTAAGGCTTGTCACTGACACCCTTCCCCATACCCCATACAGAGCGGGAGCTCTCTATACTAGGTACGCTCTTTATTTAAATAATTTATTTGGGCTTGACCATTATGTTTTCTAAAGTGTATATGATGTCTATGAACTGTTGATACCATTGGTTGTGTCCAAATTTGATTACCTATATGCAGTGAAATATTAATTGCTCTATAATTCGATTTTAGTGACTGTTTTGAACAGTTTCTGTTGTTAAATAAATTGCATAGGTAAAATGATGTTTGCTGTGAATCTTGTCAATAACAAAGTTATAGATAACTTACTTATCTTCCTTGTGTCAAATTTTCATGGCAAGAGGACAAATGGTTTGAGAGTTATAGCTGTTATAAGTTGGTCTCTAGAAATACTTATTCTCTTGAATTTCTGGATAGATCTGGAAAATTGCTTTATTTGACCTTTATAGCCATTGAATCATCTTGAGATGACTATAAGAAAGTTGTAGGCAGTTTTATAAGCTTTCTAGAAAGTCTAAGATCATAGTATTTGGTTGAGTAGAACTCTAGATATGACCAAAATAAGTAGCTGCTGTTTACAGCAGGAAATGACTAAGTCATTTGTAAGTGTTTGTCTTATATGATGCTTGTGTAGATGCTTAGGCTAATTGAGACTAGTTGTTAGCTGCAGGTTCTAAGTCTCTTACTGATGATGAACAACTTTACCTTAGGTTACTAGAACTTGATGAGTGTATATTTCTTATACTATAGAAGAGTATGCACTTACCCAGTAAAGATCAACTAGAAGAAAGTTATACATTTACTTGGTCAACGGATATTAAACTTATCATACATCTTACGGATAACCATGCTCATGCGTATACAATTTATCATATCATCTCATCTCTTATGCATTCATGATACTCATTTGTGCATATGCATGCAATAGGTTCACCGGAAGGAGTGACTCTATTCGAGTTCGAACCCGAGCATCAAGAGGAGCAACAGGCAACCCAGGAGCAGGAGGTTCAGGCGGAAGGATGAGTCAACGTGGAAGATTTTCCTAAGTGTCCTGACCACCAACCTTCCTCATTCTTGAAAGACAAGCCCCGAAGCATTATAAGCCTCCTATGTTTTTACAAATATCACTTGCGTCCTTTATGTTTGATGCATTAGGTTATATGAGTTGATTGGAAACACTTGCTGCATATATTTTGCTCGTCCAGACAAATATATCTTGAATCCTTTGTAGGTACATGATTGAATATATGCTTAGCTATGCTTAGTCCGGTAGAAGTCGGGTGATTTCCTGTCACCTGCAAGATATAGATAGATATCTGATCACGATTGGCTATAATTGCTATCATGGAAATAACCATGTGTTGATGAATAAAAAGGAGACCGGGCGGGATTATGATAGAGAAGCAACAAGGCATGGAGGCCTTGGTGCCTATTTATCTCCGTCTGTGTCGGTTAAGGACCGATTCATTGTACATTATCATGTCATGTTAACGCATGCCTAGCGCTTAGTTGGCCAGATAAGTTGTTCCGACAGCGAAGCCGAGTAGCTCAACTCAGGCTGGGACCCGGTAAGTGAAAGTGCGCACACTGGAGGCAATAAGGATGTGCGGGGAGCCAGTGGTGTGAGTCCAAGGGCAGGCCGGGCCTGAACTTCCTGGCAGACTGGTAGAATCTCTGAAGGTGCGACGCTGATCGGACCCACGACTGTACCTGAATTGTATCAAAGGTGACCCGACGTGACCCCAACGGGGAAAGTATGTGTTTGTGTTAGGAATAACTCCTCAGCTGGTTGGAATCGATTCGAGTCATCATTTCTCCTGGATATGGTTACTAATGCTTGTTAGCTTAATCAAGTGATTGCCTTAGTACATGTGCTAATCTAGAGATGCTTAATTGAATAGGTATTCAAATTGATGCCAGAGGTACTAAATCTCCAAGTTATGTTACTTAAGCTTTTATGCAAAATATTGTCAAGCTAACTCCATCGATAAAGCCTTGTATACTCCTTGGTGTCATATTATTTCTGGGTTATGATGGGTAAGTCTAGCTGAGTACATTCTTATACTCAGAGTTTATTCTCTCTTGTTGCAGATGACATGATGTATTATGGGTACTGTAAGAACTGCCTTCATCCTGCCGTGGATGAGGACTAAACCATAGGGCATGGTACTCCTAAGATATCCTCTATGTTCTACTTTTGCTGGAAATGACTGTGGTACTGGCATGTATTTGAACTATGTGTGATGTTGATGTCAAACTACTTTGCTTCCGCTATTTAAACCTGGTTTGTAATAACTTTGTGAACTTTGATGTATGTGAGATATTTGTGAACTATTTGTGAACTGTGATGTAACATGTGGCTGGTTATGTTGAATCATGTACGATCTTGGTTTGTATGTTGGTTTGTTTGAGATCCTTCGTGATTTCATTGGACTACCGAGTTTAAATGGGCTCAAGTATGATAGTTTGATCGCTTCGGCGATTGCTATTGTATTTGTGCTCTTATAAATTGGACGGTTCTGTTACAGTTGGCATCAGAGCAAGATTCAACACTAAACTTGTCATATGGGTATTTAAAACAAAGGTTTTATTTTATAAAATCAGTTTGATAACTTATAGCTATGTATAGGTGTGTTAAAAATCTAAATTTTTAAATTTAGAGTGTGCCAGTGGTCATATCCTTTATGCCCAATTAAGGACTATCAGGTGGCTAAATAAGGACTAACATGGGGGTTTTTACTTTCGTCGTCCATACGGCGTGCTATTGTATGGATGCCATTCACTTGAGTGGTAATGTATGGATCAATTGCTTCTACAACCAAGGTAAGAGTGGCAAGACCACAAGGGTGAGCGTGTGGTCTAAGGGGAGAGATAGCTTTGGTACTGTGGTATATATATATGTCTCATATATATATATATATATATTTAATTGTGGGTTAGCTTTGATATGGTTGTAGATGCATATTTACATGTATGTATGGCACGTATTTATTTTCGAGTAGCTTTGATACGGAAGTATATGTATGAGTATATATATATGGAAGTATTTAGTTGCAACCTAGAGCCTAGATTTACATTTTTGCATATATAATTGTTGGGTTGGGCTGAAATGAAATTCTTGTATAGGTACACTAATAACAAAACGTGTAGCCCGATTAGTTACGTATATTGAGAGAACGTATGCGTGCCACCGTGTATGTCGTTAGAACTTTAATTTTTTCCTAAGATTCGTGAGGACGTACAGAATGTGCATGCATCATGTTCACTCATGCATTTACATTTTTGCATTTCTCCCTTACTTATAATTGCTTACCCCATTCATTAAATTTCTTCTCACATATGATATCCTCTCACAAGAGTTGCACACTTTGCTACAGATGACAGCATCAGGAGTCCTGTCTCGTAGTGACGTTCCTGGCTGTGTTTGGCACTCCTACCTTGCTGTGGAGGGTGTTGAACTCAGTTGGGTATGTTGAGCCACCCCGCTACTTCTGGAGGGAAGTGGTAGCTGAGGGGCAGCCGTGGTATGATGTGCAAGTGACCATTCCAGCCCGTGTAGACAATCCACAGTGGCAAGGTTGGAGTATTGAGTCAGATGGATAGTCTCCTTAGGAAGGTGCCCAAGTGGTAGCTTTGGAGGCACTAAGTGAGATATGTTAGGAGTTTGGTGATGAGCTCGTCAACGGTCCAGCCGGAACCTTTCCCCGGGTGGATTCGTCGGTGACCGCTTAGATGCAGCCGGGCGGCAATGCACTGGTGAGAGACCGTGATGAGCGAGCAGAGAGCTCTAGTGCTACTATGAGCGCTATGTTCGTAGTCCTGATGATGTTCTACTCCCGCCAAGACAGCTACGTCAGCTGCATGCTAGAGCTCCAGCGAGCACAGGCCACGCAACGCCAGCTGCGAGGGTGTGTGCGTAGGCATCGAAAGGCAGCTAGAGAGGCTCAGCGGGAAACCGATAATGCTATTACGACTTTGGAAGCTCATTGGGTTCAGTTGGGAAATGTTGTTGCAGAAAGAGATGTAACTTGGGCAAAGATACAGGACATCCGTGCTGAGAGGGACGAGGTCATTCGCCTTGCTGAGGCTAGGGAGGAAGCTAGAATTCGGACTGTGTTTCAGGCTGCTAGGCAGACAACGGAGTTTGATTGCAGAGAATAGGAACTCATACGCCAGATTGAGGAGCTTCAGCTGGATGTTCATCGTCTCAACAACATGATGAACCCAATTCTTCCTCCAGCTCTAGCGGTGGATGAAGATCCCAATGTGTTGATTGCTGAGGACGATGGCATGGAGGTGGATGCTGAGGATGAGCCTGAGGGAGAGGTCGAGCCTTTTGAGGATGACCACGGTGAGGATGTGTCCGACATCGACAGCGACCACCCCGAGGAGTAGCTTAGCTATGGTATCTAGCTAGATGCGCTAGCTCTCTATCTTCGATCCTTTATGTAATGAACTCATAATTTAGGTTTTGATCTCATGATGTCCTCCTTTGATGTAATCTCAGAACCTTGCATGTTTAATCTATGTCGTTGTTGGACCTTAATAAATGTCCAGTTTGTGTGCTGGCAAGTATTTGGCATGTATGGGAATGCATTGTGTGATCGCTAAGTAATATAATTGGTGATGTTGTGTTGTGGAAATGAATTATTATGCCTCTATTTTATTGTATGAATGTAAATTCTCTCCAGTAAATTCAGTTTGGCATAATTATATAATTCCTCTACAATTTTTCTGACATCATCAATAATTACTTGTGGTTGCAATTCTGCAGATGACGCGCACCCGTAGGGGAGCTAGTGGAGATGATGCGGGTGGTAGTGGTTCCCGTGGCAATAACAATGAGGACCTCCCACCACCACCGCATCCTACGCCAGCGGAGATGATGGCCCAGCTCATGGAAACCCAATGTTCCATGGAAGAAGTGTTGCGTGGTCTTACGCAGAATGCTGGCCATGGATGAGGAAGGGACCAACGCCAAGGACCTGAACCTAACCAGTTCAACAATTTTAAGGACTTTCTTGACACCAAGCCTCCTATATTTAAGGAAGCAGAGGAGCCATTGTAGGCAGATGAATGGCTGAATACAATTGAACAAAAGTTTCGTCTCTTAAGGGTCACAGAGCACCTGAAGGCAGAATACGCATCACACCAGCTGCAAGGGCCTGCAGGCATTTGGTGGAGTCATCATCGATCCACTTTGCCTGAGGATGCTCAAATTACCTAGAACGAGTTTAAGGTGGCATTTAGGAGTCAACGTGGAAGATCTTCCTGAGTGTCCAGACCACCAACCTTCCTCGTTCTTGAAAGGCAAGCCCTAGAGCATTATAAGCCTCCTATGTTTTTACAAATATCACTTGCGTCCTTTATGTTTGATGCATTAGGTTATAGGAGTTGATTGAAAACACTTGCTGCATATATTTTCCTTGTCTAGACAAATATATCTTGAATTCTTTGTAGGTCCAGGATCGAATATATGCTTAGCTATGCTTAGTTCGGTAGAAGTCGGGTGATTTCCTGTCACCTACAAGATATAGATAGATATCTGATCACGGTTGGCTATAATTGCTATCGTGGAAATAACCATGTGTTGATGAATAAAAATGAGACCGGGCGGGATTGTGATAGAGAAGCAACAAGGCATGGAGGTCTTGGTGCCTATTTATCCCCATCTGTGTCGGTTAAGGACCAATTCGCTGCACGTCCTCATGTCATATTGAACGCATGCCTAGCACTTAGTTGGGCGGATAAGTCGTTCCGACCGCGAAGCCGAGTAGCTCAACTTAGGCCAGGACCCGGTAAGTGAAAGTGCACACACTGGAGGCAGTAAGGATGTGCGGGGAACCAGTGGCGTGAGTCCAAGGGCAGGCCGGGCCTAAACTTACTGTCAGACTGGTAAAATCTCTGAGGGTGCGACGTTGATCGGACCCGGGACTGTACCTGAATTGTACCAAAGGTGACCCGACGCGACCCCAACGGGGGAAGTATGTGTTTGTGTTAGAAATAACTCCCTAGCTGGTTGGAATTGATTCGAGTCGCCGTCTCTCCCGGATAGTGAGAACTTGACTGAGCAGCTGCAACGTAGCATTAATTGATGGAACTTGATGGTTATGATGATGCTCAAATTATTACACCTCATATGGTTACTAATGCTTGTTAGCTTAATCAAGTGATTGCTCTAGTACATGTGCTAATCTAGAGATGCTTAATTGAATATGTATTCAAATTGATGCTAGAGGTACTAAATCTTCAAGTTATGTTACTTTAAGCTTTTATGCAAAATGTTGTCAAGCTAACTCCACCGATAAAGCCTTGCATACTGTTTGGTGTCATATTATTTCTGGTTTATGACGGATAAGTCTAGCTGAGTACATTCTCGTACTCAGGGTTTATTCTCTCTTGTTGCAGATGACATGATGTATCATGGGTACTGTAAGAACTGTCTTCATCCTGCCGTGGATGAGGACTAAACCATGGGGCATGGTACTCCTAAGATATTCTCTCTGTTCTGTTTTTGCTGAAAATGACCGTGGTACTGACATGTATTTGAATTAAGTATGAAGTTGATGTCAAACTACTTTGCTTCCGCTATTTAAACCTGGTTTGTAATAACTATGTGAACTCCGATGTATATGAGATATTTGTGAACTATTTGTGAACTGTGATGTAACATGTGTCTGGTTATGTTGAATCATGTACGATCTTGGTTTGTATGTTGGTTTATTTAAGATCCTTTGTGATTTCATCTGACTACCGGGTTTATATGGGCTCAAGTACGATAGTTTGATCGCTTTGGTGATTGCTATTATACTTGTGCTCTTATAAATTGGACGGTTCTGTTACAGGATGTTCCACCAAATAACACCCTTGCTTCTTCACACTTCTACACATGATTCCAGCAAGTTTTACTCCTGTGGTCCTATTAATTCGCTTGTCTGAATTTTGGAGGAATCTGGATGGTTTGGAGGAATGCTGGAGGAATTTGTGAGAGAAAAACACTGTTCCCGATAAAAAAATAAGCGGATCAAGCCGGGTTTAAGGGCACGCGAACGGGGCTATTGAACTTTTGAAACCATAATATTTGTCAATTCTGTTCTGGATGTCATTCCGGGTTTCCTCTTGGAACGGAACGTGTCAGTACAGGTCCATTCCAGTGTTATATGTATTTACAAATTAGTAAACATTTATATGCACTAGTGAGTCTTTTGCGTTCTGAATTGTAGTCCAGGGCCGTACCATTGCCACCAACATGGGCCCAGTAGATAGCATTGTAACTGGTCCATGAAGCAGGCAAGCAAAAGCAACTGTAAATGCAAGAAGCTAATAAAGCATCGATCCTTTCCCTGTTGCCTTATCCACCTGTTCATTGTACCGAGAGAAACAGCTGAGGCTGTGCCACCGCAGCAGGTGTGACTGCTGCTTGGCTTTTGTCCCGCGCGGCCAATGCTTGGCTTGATGCGCTGTCTAGCTGCTATCCCATCACACCGTTCTTTGCTTTCAATGTCTATACCACGAAAGCTCACTGATGCCAATGCCTTGATGTAGTTCCTTTTCCTTCATATGTAATTTCTTGTTCTTTTTCAGATCTTAAATTAAATTAAATGTTTCTTGATCTACTATATTCGTGATCGAATAAACAAAGATTCTTGATATCTTCCTAATTCCTACTCATTGGATCCCTCTTTCTTGATTTCTTACCATTGGTGAAATACTCCTCTGCTTGGTCATATGTGGACTGTACCGGGACAAATGGTCTGCCGAATACTGTGCAGAATGGGCGAGATTGACTGGATTAGCCGGAATCGACTGAGATTAGGGCCGGTACTGGGTGGTGTCTCGTTTAGGTGGCAGAACGAGATATACTGCCTGTTTCTTCTGCTATTGGAATGGAATTGATAATATTAGTTGAAACATTGCCCTTTGTATGGGAATTTCCCCCTCCCTACTTTTCATGACAGTCCATTCACTTCTGATTTCTCAACTGAGACTATTACTTCATGCAGATGAAAGCTTCTGTATGGTGAACTCTGCTTCTTTACTTCCAGAGAACAAGGATAGCATGAATCTAGAAACATGTCCCTTAGTACTTAAAATGTAAGCAGCTTTATCAACTTAAAAATAAATTGCCTAGAGATGTCCATCTCTTTTTTCTGCTGATTCTCTTACTGTGGTCCTTCTGAACACAAGTAGGAATCCTATTTCATCTGGAGGAGCAGCCTTTATTAGACCAACCTACATGAGATTCCACTTTTTGATCTCAAGGGACACATTTTTGAACTCCCGGAGGTGGTGGATCTTCATTATTTTCATGAGTCCACTGAGTTAGCTTTGAGCTATCCACACAAGTGATCTCATGATCAGTGTTATCAAGTCGTCCGATTAATCACGATTACTTGGACTGATCGGTCCCATGACTCCGATTATGCCCACCAACTCGATTTTTCTGACCAGTTTCCAAGTCGTCTGACTAATTGTTGCTTAATCACGATTAGCCATCCAATTAGGATGGAAAACAACTAGCTTTCATTCTGTGTATTGGGCTGCCTGAGCAGCTGGGTTTCGGTTGGCGGGTAGGCTGGTAATTTGGCTCATTAGGTTTTAGAATATACACTGTCCAGAGCAGCCCAGGAGCAGGACGTTGTCTGTAGTGTTTGGGTTTAATTGCTTTCCAGCAGCTGCTGCCGCTGCCGCTGCCGCTGCCGCCACCGAAGCTTGTGGGCTGGTTCACATCCCTGCCCAGCCCAGACCCTGATCCCTTCCACAGATCTCCATTGGCTCCCGTTGCTGCCTGGTGCCTGCCTGCCTCTGCTGGGCGCAACCATTGCCAAAGGTCGGATCCTGTCCCGTAGGCCAGAAGCAGTGCCAGATTCTACCGCTGCCCATCGGGTCGGGTCCCTTGTTCCAACCTGAAAATGAGCTCCTCCACTGATTCTCTAGCTCTGCTGTTGCTGCTCTAGCTCTACTGCTGCTGCTGTTCTTGCCTCATGCCCTGCTGCTGCTTTCTGCTTAGTGATTACATACACGTATACCTGTGTGGTTGTGATGTATGTGCAAATGTGGATAAGCGGCCAACTGGCCATCCAATCACACAAGAATCTGTGCCCTAGTACTTCTAGACTTGCTGCTTGCGTTCTACTACTATATAGTGCAACGTTCCTGGAATAATATACAGGGTGGCTATATGGACGACCAGGACGGCAGGACCAACTGGCTAAACAGGTTGGTTACACAACTAATTATGATTAGTCGCCTGATCGGTCCCATGTCAAGCCGACTAGATGATTTCACGATTTGATAACGTTGCTCATGATGGCAATTCTTCCTAGTGTGGGACAATGCATCATACATTGTTTTGGGTATGGAAGGAGCAGTGATCTGATTTCAAATGGAAGGTTACATATGTAACTCTTTTCGTTGCAGAAGGATAGGAGGACTTATAGTTTACAAGCAAAGGCTGGCTGGATTAGACAACAATGCAAGCCTTGAGATAGTTGCCTTGAGACCTTTTGGGTCACCTTTCCATTAAAGACATGGTCCAATTGGCCGTGCAAGAAGCCAATGCCATAATTCTTAACCTGTCACTTGACAAGTTAAATCCATCCATCTGAATCAGAAGAGGCACAGGCAATCATGGCTACCATCTAAATGTTATCCACTTGTGCTCTGCCTCCAAGCCTCTTTCCTATGCATTTCTGCAGAATGATAAGGCCACGTTTTACTCTCATTCTGATTATTGGATTAAAGGAATAGTCTTGCTGATTGAGATCTACTGTTAAACCCACAAATCACATGTTCAGAGGAACTCCAATCGTAACCATCTGCTGTTTCTGAAGTGCAGCCGAGTTAAGTGACACTTCAACATAGAGATATTTTATTTGAATCATGCCTGAGTGATATTATTAGAAACTAAACAGAATAAGGTATATGAACATTGAAGGAGGTATACATTCACAGAGACTTCAAACATATTTTGTTTTCACCATTACGGAAAAAAACCTTTGCTCATTAAGGACTCACCTCCTCATCCTTGTCTTATATCAATCCTGTACAAAAAGCACATGGAAGTTTATTACGATGCACTTGTGTCTTTTACTCATAAATCCCAATTGAGCAGTTACACACCAATTGAAGAAAAAGGGGTACCAAACTAGCAACCATACGGTACAAATAATTAAGGTTTGAGAATCTTGTATACCTTGCAAGGGCCAAGTGCAGAAGTCTCCATCTAGAGGGATTGTGTGGGGTACATCATGTGGGTGATGAATACATTGTGGAGTGTATTTGAGATGTACAGTAGTATGTGTTTTGTTGGTGATGTCAAACAATTTGGATTTGTTAACTTTTTATTTTAGAGAACAGAACTATTTGCTTATAAAATTTGTATTGAGGTTTCTGTCAATTTAGTTTCCAGGGCATCCAGTACAATGATAGTGGAATAGGCATGCCAGGTTTAGTGTGATTTAGTTTTTAGAGAACAGAGTATTTTGTAGCTCTATGGAGTGGGACTGTGTTAAGTGTGCGTGGCAATAAAACTTATTGGCAGAAGATATATGAACCTACCATAGATGTCATTGTTATACTAATAAACAAAATATAAGTCATGAGCGTTACTGTTAAACTCCATTTTATGAGGCTGGAGTAGAACAAGTTGAGAATTCCGTATTGTATTAGTGCAGATTAGAGTTGACGGTTTGGACTCTTCCAGAAACATTTCTTTATCAAGAGTTCCAGACCCCTTGTGCAAACTGTTATGTGAAATATATGGATATTGGATATGTGAAAGTAGCTGTCGATCATGTTTTTGTTTTTGTTTTTGTTTTTGTTTTTATTTGGTTGAATGCTAGTTCCGATCTCAATTTTTTTGTGCTTGCTTTAGATGAGACTTGACTTGTATATTTGTACATAGTTTTTTGATCATGTTCTCTGTGGTAGGCCAAACTCTAACCATTTTTTCTTCTTCAATATTTCAGCACCACTCGAAGAACAAGAAGTGCTACGTCTGCCTCAAACCGACAGGGGGCATCTTCAACGCTGTACAGGAGCTCCGCAAGAAGATGGCACAAGACAAGAAGCAGCAGGAGTAGGAGAGCTCGAAACACCGTTGCTAATTATTTAGCTGTGTTGTACAACGATGATTGGTGTGATAACTGAAGTCCGGTATTTTCGCCATCAGAGAAATGAGAAGAAAAGGTAGATAAGGACCCAGTTTTGAACGATTACATGAATGACATTCAGATCCAGTTCCTAGTCCCTACCCCCAGCTAGTCCATCTTGCTGTTCATGTCTCGTCGGCTGCCAGTTGGTTTGGTTCAGTGCTAGACTGCCACACTGTGGTTTGTTGCAGGGCACCAGAAGACCTTTGATACAGTATCAATCGTGTCGTGCAGCCTGGCTTTGAGAATTCCCGGTAGGCTTTGCAGCGAGCGTGCTGGCCTTGGTGCCTCTCTGGTCACGACTTGCACCATCCGTTTTGTCGCCTCTGAGACATTCGTCCTGACCCGGCGATTCCTCTTGCCTCTTTGGCTGCTGCCGCCTTGTTTCCATGCGTGATGATGCGTCCACGTCGTGTGCGGCAGTACATGGAATATTGGACTGTGGTCTGATGCCGTAGGATCATGAGGTGACTGGCATGAACTTTGTCAGCGTAGCTGTGTAATGTCAGTGAGGTCAATTTCACTGTTAAAATCATTATAGACAGACACCTACACGTCAGAGCAACTCCAGCAATGACCCATGTCTTATTTTTGAGCGATGGGAGGCAAAAAAATCCACTTTAATAAATCAATATTCATCAGACACCTAAAAGTATGATGTTCTCAAAATTTCCCCTCAGACTCTGATTCGCTTTGACTTTTCTCGTGGCCGTTTCCCTCTTGCTCATGCGCACTCGTCCAGACCCCACATAGCTGCTCGTAGTTTGCTACCTTTCTCCTTTGAATCCAGTGGTCACCAACCGTCTCCAATGCCCTATTGCCGGGAATCATGCCATGACAACCATCTGCATCCTCACTGGTTGTTTTCCCATTGGATTTAGGGCACCCATGGAGATCTATGTCGGTTTGGGCCTGTATGCCATGACTGGCTGAACTCGGCCTGCCAGCCATCATGCTTGACCTTTGGTCTCTCAATCCCAATGGTGTGCCCCTTTAGGGTGTGTTTGTTGAGCCGTGCCTTCTAAAAAGCTAATATGAGTTGTAGACGGTAGAAAAACTACTGTAGATTGTGGGCTATGGAAAAACTATAAGTAACTTGGTTCAAACAAGTATAAAACTTACCTCCTATGTCTATTTTTTTTAAACAACTGTGAAACAACTCTTTATTTTTATCATTTTAATAAACAGAAAGTCAAAAGCAGTCAAGGTGCTTTTCAAAACTGTATTACTCAAAAGTAGTTGTTTCTAAAAAAGTAACTTTTGGATTTTCACTCCTTTAGTTAGCTTTTGGCTTTTTAGAAGCAAAACAGCTCCCAAAAACCCCAACCAAAACACCTTCAGCTGCTCAAGCCCGTCGTGTGACCCTCTAGACGTCCTACCCTAAGCTGTGCCCCTCTAGCTTCCCTACCCCCGGCTAACCGAGCTCATCCTTAATCATCTTGAAGATGAAGAGGTGGGAGAAAAGGAAAAATAAAATAAAATAAAATACTGACTCGTTAACAGTTGGGTCTCACTTGTCATAAGAGTAGAGGCTTCGGCACAGCCATAGTAGCAGCTGCGGCTGCTATCTCCTCAATAAAATACAGGCTGATGCAGCAGTGACAGCTTTCAAGCTGCAGCGAACGAGTATGATTTGAGAGTGAGTCGTGGTCAGAAAATAATGCATGTAAAAATAGGAGGATCTGCAATAAAAAAAATCCAAGCTCTAATTTAAGGTGTTCCGTTCAAGTTGCTCCTACCCTTTCATCTTTCCTCACCAGCTTACTTATAACCCGTTTATGTGAACAAATCCCGTCCAAGTTGCTACTAGACTTGGTGAGGATTGGACTGGCAGAACATGACATGACATGACATCCTATCTCTAGTCTCTACTCGCGTACACAACCGCCACCTGGCAAACTGACAAAGGGCTAGGCGAACCGGTAGATCAAGCTACAGTACGATGCCAAGGAGCAAGGAGGGGAAGTCGACTTTACGGTGCTCGCGTATACTATCACCCGGTTGTTCCCCTTGGGTAAAGTCATCGTTGCTACAGGTTATAGTGAACTAAAATTGCAAGTTCTGCAACTGCTTCGCATTAAGAACCGGGAGTGCTCCACAATTGTACTCTTTTGCAACATGACTAAATCAATTTGAAAAACAAATTCAATTTCTTGAACTAGAGAGGGGAACAGAGGGGACGGTGAAGATAATTAGGTTCGTCAATAAATCACGCACAAACACACAGAGTAAAATCGCCTTATCTATCAACAAACACACATTTACATACTTATTAATAGTTGTCATATTACATAACCTAATAATCGAAGTCCATATTCCATATACTACACTAGCTCTTGACCACCGCATATATTGCACATCTCCAATTTTATATATAGCACGTCATCTATATAAACTAACGCAAGTATATTAGTGTTGTGTGCTCCCCTTTGCTTCACAAGAACAAGGAATGATCTCTGCCATAGATGACATACGATGAACCATTTGGTCCTGGATTCGTATGCATATACACCATATAGGCTACTCCCTATGTCAGTAAACACCTTCCACAATAAAAAGAGTCTACACGACATTTTTCTTCACAAATTATGATATGAGGTGCTTCCCTACAGGATGCCAAAATATGTGTTCTAGAACTTTCTCCCCTAGCAGGCATGTTATTAAAGCATATAATGTCTGAAGGTATCTATCTCTTTTGTGCTACACCAAAGACAAGACTAGCTATTGGCCTAACAATAATAATAGTGATGAGCGTGTTCATCTCACCATCACACTTGCATATTACTACCTTTGTTTATTAAAAGTCCTACACAGATCACAGTGAAGAATTGCTAAACTTCGCATCATTGGGTTGTAATTGACATAGTAATTAGTCATGGAAAAGAGTGATATGAACATTAGGTTTTCAAAAGAAACAAAACTATCATATTTTTGTGGTTGAACTAGGGCCAACAAATTTATAGGACGAACTAGCTATTGACGAGGCTCAGGCTATCTATATGCTCATTTGCTTAATATATCCTAAATTTATTAGACATCTTATATTTTATGACGGATGGAGTAGTACTAAAATATTTTGTTATTACAGTTTATAAGGATCATGTGCTCTATGCATGATTATATATGGTTTTGGTGATTTAGATGAATACACAAGCACTGAGTCTAACATGATTGTTCAGATGTGTTAGATAGGTCCTAGGTGAAAGCATCTAGGCCCTTAGTTGGGTTTCGGTGATTAATAACTACACAATTGTGATTAACATATGTTTTGTAGAGGCAATTTGAGTTAGATCACGATATTAGTGATTGTTTAGGCAATCGATGGTTTTCATGCCCCTATTGATGAAATTCGTTTCAGTTTTCAAAGGATGGATGACAAGGTTAAGAGCAAACTAGTTCTAAGTGTCAATTAGAGTTGGGAGACACTTAGAGTAGTCTAGGACTTTGTTTTCCTTTGGTCATACTATAAAGGAGGTATGAACCAGTAGCTTGATATAGGTGAGTCTAATAGTTTAGGTTTGGTGCACACTTGTCAAACTTAGCACTATGTAGCTGTGAGAAGGCCCAAGAATCAGTTGTAGTCAACCTCATTCACAAAGGATTTGAATTGGAAGTGAACTGAGGGGTTGACTGAGCGTCGAACCATGGTGTCACTACTAGAAATATCCACTTCTATGACAAATAATTTTCGTCATTGAAGGAGCCAAATTCGTCATAATTTCAGTTTTATGAAGAATTTATGACGAAAAATGGTTCGTCATAGAAGTCGCGTCATTCTTGCAATTCTATGACGATTCTAGAAATTCGTCATAGAATTGGATAGATCTATGACGAAAACTGATCGTCATAGAACTGCTTTGGCATGCGTGGCAGGGGGCAGCCATGCTAGCGGGTGCTTTCGTTGGAGATGCTTTCCACGTGTACATGCTGTAGCCGGTTGCATTAGAGATGGTTCGGGTACGTGTCACCTTCTTATTGCACAACGTGGTCATCTCTGGTTCTTGTACATTTTAGCTTCTTACTAGACCACGTGTCGAGACCCTGTTGTTCCACATGTCAGTTTTCTATTGGCACACGTGTCGTATTACGGTTGGGTCACGTGTCACTTCTTCATTGGACCAAGTGTCGTATTTTTATTGGTTCACATGGTGTGACCACAATACCCCACGCGTCTTTCTTTTTCTCGACCACGTGTCTCGATTTTGTACGTCCACGTGTCAGTATTTTATTGGGCCACATGTCACGCCCTGAGCTACCCACATGTCTTTTTCTGATTTGACCATGTGGCAGGACGGATTTATACCACGTATTTTGTTTGTATTGGCCCACATGCCCTGTCGTGGCTCTTACATGTGTCATTCACTGGTTCGTACACGTGTCAGATTCTTATTTAACAACATGCATGTGCCGGATCTACCACGTGCACACCAATCATTACATCAGAGAAAATGATTTTAGATCTACACTGCTGCACAAAATGACTACTTGCATAATTATATTGGACCTGAATCAAATAACAGCAGTTCAACTCAGCAGCAAATCACTGACAGAGTTCACATATCGAGCCGCCAAAATTTCACATCAAAACAGCAAACAAACCATATGTTCACTGCATCAATAAGACTGAGAGTGACCAGCGCTTAAGAGCATGATATGCTCACGGAGCTTATTGTACTCCTCTTGTTGCTGTTTCTTGAACTCCTCAAACTCCCTATCAGTGTTTTTTGCCTTCCTCTTCAGTTGATCCACTTGTTCGACGAGGACAGCTAAACTTTCCTGATGAGCAGCAAGCCGTTCCCGAAGTCTAGGGCAGCTTATCCTGATACCGGCATTCTTCAAAGAAAAGGTGTTGCAGCTGGCCTGGGAGAGGACATTAGAAACAACATCAACAACAGGTTCTGCTCGTATAGTTTCCATAGCTTCCTGCGAAATCCAAGGAGTAAACATTAGTAAGAGGACTTAAATTGCAGAACCAAGAGATTATTTTATTACAAGTAATGTATAGGTCTTCCTCAGCCTATTGTCGACAGAGATTAATAAGCACAATGCATAGGTAACATATTAGCTGTTGTAATATTACAACTTCAAAATGATGGTGTCACTTTAGGCTCCTCCTACTTTTCCTTCTTTTATGCCAATGGCTTCAGCAGATTTTAAGTAAAGCAAATGAAGGTACTTACCACTGCTTCTCTTGCAGCATCGCTCAGTCCCGTGTTGCTACTGGTATGGGAGTTGTTGAAGATTCCCACTTAATCAACATTTTCATGAGGTCGATCATGTTCTTCAACGAGCACTTCTTGATCGTGTCCTACATCCTTCCTATTTTTGTCCTTCTGTTAAAATTGCACATGCCTTTCTATTGATACAAAAGACATTGTGTATTTGATATAAAAAGAGTAACACAACCATCACTTACATATGCTTGTAGGTGGGCAATATAGGAGCGAGATCCTGTAACCTGGTGGCACTTGACTTTTGCACGGTTTTGCTTGTTCTGCTCCGAGACTGCCTATAACCACAATTGTGTTAGACTGCAGCATAAGTAGACCACATAAAGACTAGACAAGAAATAAATGAGTTCACACACACACACACACACTTTGTTCTTGGAACTTAGCCACATGTGGACAAGTGCACACCACTATGCTCCATTCATGCAAGACACAGGAGAGGTCTTTATTATTTCATCAGCGGGGACGCCGTTGAAGTAAGATCGCTTGAACCTGTACCATGTCTGTCGTACAACAGACTAGAATATACTCGTGAATGCTTCTTTTGTTGCTTCATCATTGTCATCAATGGCCAGCCTCAATCGTAGAAGTGTGAATGCAAATTAAATCCATTACTAAGTTGCTAAAGACAGAGTTAAATGTCAATAGAGGATATACATACTTACAGATAGCTTGGCTACAAATCCATTGAGATGTTCGATTTGTTGCTTGTAATGTTTCCAGTGCGGGAAAATTGGTACTTGAGACCTGTCTACTACACCTGCCTCTGAGGCAAACTTGACAGCCTACAATGGATCATGTGGCCTTCTGTTCCCCTTGACAACCGAGATGGGCATCCTTGTTCCCATTGATTGGGTGGTTTTGTGAAGCCCAACCCCCTTAGTTGCTTGTCTCGACTTCCTCGCTCTTCTCTGTAATGGTACTACACAGTTTTCATACATTCAGTTGTTATAAAAGTAACATGGATATCAAATAGTGTGACTTGATTTATAGACATGTCTAAGGTAGTACCAACCTTCACAAAATTGGGCATTCTGCTGGTGGGGAGGTGGAGTCTCCTCTTTGTCATGGCTAAGGTCATCTTCACATGACCAGTACCTCATTGGGCTTTGTTCGCCTTGTGTGTGCTAACTTTTGGACCTAGTTGGAACTACAAGATGTTGTAACTCTTCTGGACTAGTTGGCTTCACTCTCTTGGATTGCCATCCCCTATGACCCATATCGGTGCTGCCTTTTGACCTACTAGCAGGGACTTCTCTACGGCTTGTTCAACCCACAGCCTGAAATTGGAGAAACAAACTTAAGCGGAAAGCATGTAAAAATTACATTACTATCCACACAGCAAAGGATTGAATTGCACTGCTACCTAAACCAACCCCCCTCCCATCCCAACATGACAAGATAGAACAAGCACCTCAATTGTAAGGGGTACTCACTCTTCTAAATCTGTATCTGTATCACCATATCCCTGAACACGCTCCCCTACTTTAGGGAGATATTCCGGATGCCAACATGTAGATCACAAAGGCATTTATTGAGTTAACCTTATACCGAATGTCAACAAAATAGAGCAGGAGCATGCAAATTAGGCACCTAAACTACAGCTTATGCGGAAGCCATTACTTGAATAAAGCACGTGTAAACTACAGCTTATACGAAAGCTATTATATTTGAATAAAGCACATGTGAACTACAATCAACTAAGAAACATGTAACCCCATCACTATATATCTACATGTCCCAGGTTCAACCATGAGAGTACAACACGCATCATAAAAGGAATTTGGGTACCTCTTCCTATTCCTGGCTACGCTGCGTCGTTGGCACTAGCCTCTTGTCATCCTAGTCGCGGAAGTGGTGCGGCAGGCGTCGTCGAAGGGGTAGAAAATCCGATGTGGCGGTCGTCAACGATGATGCTGGGGCTCGATCGTGACAGGTGCCGACGTAGGGGGTCTGGATCCTTTGTGTACCACCGCTAACGGTAGTCCTTCCGCTCTGGCTCTGGCTCTAGCTTTGGCTAGGGTTCGGAAAGGTATGAGAGAGGGTGTGGCTAGAGAGTGGAGAGGGAGTCAAGCTGCTATGCTGATGTGCCTAGTTGGGTTGTTGTCGGTGGAGGCGGTGCTGATGTCTAGTCATGGGAGATCGGTGTTCCCGTTGCACTACCATAGGCCATCTCCTACGCTGCCATTGCTCTCCCCGCCGCCCTCGATGACGATGCTAACGCCACCGGCACCGTTGGTTCGCTAGCTACCGCCGGCCTCGGTGCGGTCCCGCTCATCGTCGCTGGGTTCGCTCACCACCACCGGATCTACTCCCAGCAGGAGCGGGTCTCCTCCACTGTCATAGTCCCCCTCGCCATCCGCCGAGGCCGTGGGCGAGCCCGAGGCTCTCCGGTAAACATCACGATGGACTCCGACGATGATCGTCTGCACGGCTACACAATGCCTGTCCCCGTAGGCCCGAATATGTTGATCCGCGCTAGCCCGTTTGGTGGCCTGGTGTGCCCCGTCTGCCCCAACCATATGCCCCATGGTTGGAACAAGGCCGACGCCAGAGAGCTTGTCCTGGAAAAGGCACGTGGCCTCCGAGACGACTACTACACCAAGGACAAGAACATTGTCTGCCATCATGCCCTAGTGAGGAACCAGCGCTAGATGGACTGAAGGGATCATCCGACTGTGTTGGTTTGCCATGGCAAAGAGGTCTAGTATGCTGCCTCATGTGAAGTCATGTTAATCATATGTAGTTAGAACTAGTATCTCTAGTGTTGATGGTCATTAACATC
Source organism: Miscanthus lutarioriparius (assembly GCA_904845875.1). Taxonomy (NCBI): domain Eukaryota; kingdom Viridiplantae; phylum Streptophyta; class Magnoliopsida; order Poales; family Poaceae; genus Miscanthus; species Miscanthus lutarioriparius. The sequence goes on along the minus strand of CAJGYO010000007.1, from coordinate 128,836,451 downwards.
AACTATAAACCATCAATATATCCTGCATATGTACTTAATCTCATCACCAAACATAGGAATAGGGGTTTAAACTAATGAATTCCACGAGCTTTAGTGAATATGTGAATGCAGTTGGATTTATCCAGACAAGGAAACTGACATTAGAAAGAGATTCGGCTCGCAAAACCTACGGAAAACAACTCAAGACAAAGTCTTGAAGCTTCCACCAGAGGGTGGGGCCCACCTATCACAGAGACAGGCTGGCTGGCCCCACCTGTAGGTTTGCCAGCCTATGGGTCCCACCGGTCAATGTCTCCTTTCTATGATGGTTTCCCACCGCCTTTGAGAGTACATCTCCACCATTGATCAAGGTCGGTTCATCCAACGGTGATCGAGGGAGTTGATGTGGATCGATGACATGGCGATTCCTTGCCCCTTACTCCACCTCGATTCCTTGCCCCTACTCCACCTTAGCCAATATATAGCAGCCCCTACCCCCCCTCCCAGGAGGCATCCTAAAACCCTAATTCATATTCTCCTCGTCAGGATCAGAGCCAGCTATCAAGAGAAGATTAGTCCTTCATAGGATCTAGTCTTATAAATAGAAATAGTGAGATAGAGAGTGAGGGAAGAGTATGGAGGAGGTGCCGGCCTATCGGTGCTCTCTCTACGGCTTATGCCTTGGTAGATCCAAGTTCTATCTGAGCTTGCCTCTAAGATTTCTCTGGTAATCAACTTCAGATTCAAGTAAGCATCTTGTTTATATTGTTCATCAGGTTTGTGACTCTTTTGAGTGTTTTATTCTCTACATAGGGGGAGTGAAGTATTAATCATAAGTGTAAGCGTGGTGCTTAGACTTAGGTTAATCATGGATGCACCCTGCATTTTGGATCGATCGTAGCTCATGAGGGTTACTCTTATAGCCTCGTTGAAGCCTTTGTAGTCCACCTCCCATCTGTAGGACCTGATTGCAAAGGAAAGCATCCTCTGCTGGTGTCATTCCCTAGTAATATCCCTAGTTGAATAGTAGAAGACATAGCTTACCGAAGTCAGAACAAGAGAACCTTAGTTATCCTCTCTACGCTCCTATTTATTCTAACCTTGTTGCTATCCTTAGTTAAGTTAGACTATAGTTAGTCTCACATGTTTTTCTATGGATACGATACTTAGAATACTTTCGGGTGAAAGCTACAGCGATAATAGCTGGATGCCTTTGACTAGTGGGATGGCACTGCTGTCCTCTTATGTTCATATGGCACTACGCATTTGTGCAAATATTTTGGTTCACAAAGTAACGTTTACCATTATCTTCATGCACACTTGATGGTCCGAGCATCATCCATATGACCGGGCTGGACACTTCTCACTCTTGCCAACCGCGCAAGGATACCTTTGTGCCTTAGTTTGGTGAACAAAAAACGTATTAGTAGTGGTAGTAGTCATGAGTGGCTTTGATCTGTGGTGAACCCAACTCATGTCTTCGATAAAATTTGTTGAATTTGCAAGAACCATGCAGTGAGGAGTTCATCTAAACAAGTGTCGCCTCGATCTAATGCACAACGGAGGAGGCATAGCTATTGCATTTTTTACTGCACACGCCAGAAAGTCTGCCGATGTCCATTTGATCTCTCATCGGATAATAAAAAGTGTAGCCATCTCTAGCTAGCTACTTGCATGCCTCTGCAAAACTAACCAAGAGAAATTGCTTATGAAAGCAACTCCTCTTCACTCTTTAGTCTGCCCCTCGACTATTGCGACTACATTTTTGGAGTGAAATAACTGCAAAGGCTTTCCTCCTGCATTCAATTCACTATTGGCAACTGCGCAAGGGTTGCTTTGTGCCTCGGTTTGGTAAACCAGATACATATCAGTATACATACTTGGTATGCTGGTCGAACTGATTAATGATCTCACCGTAGTGGTTGAAGCAAGCTGTGTGAAAGGAATGCTTTATGTCAATGGCATATGCAGTGTATATGAACCTATAACAAGTACTAGTTGCAGTTGAATGGAATAGTCATGTACACAACAGACAGTCCGCATAGTGCAGTACTGACCCCGATGGACAAATCCTATGTGTCCGCTGAAGCATAAGTTTATAACAACTGAGCATACCGAACATGTTCAGAATACAAAGCTAGAAATCCAAAGCAAAGTGCAGCTTTAGAATACATGTTTTTCCAAAGATTATACATGAAATCTCCTACAAGTCATCATCACCTCCATACATGTGATCTCTGCCGCCACAGTTAATGTCATCACTGCAATACTGGATTCCAGTATCATCTTCATCCTCATCTTCATCCTCACTGCCTTCAAGTATGTCAACTGCTTCTCACTTATCTCTTAGAAGGTCTTCTAAATTAGCTTCAATGATAGTGCCTTCTCCATCATGACTAGCTTCGTGCATTACCTGATCACCATCACCCAGCAGGACTTCATGCTCGTTGTCAGAACAATGATCATCTTGGTGCACTACAAGCTCTATTTCATTCATGTCATACATATCCCTATGTTTGAACTTCTGCATGACCCGCCAATCTTTGCCCAAGGAGGTGTCCTACAGATAAAAAATCTTCCTTGCCTGTGTCGCGAGATTGAAAGGGTCATCCTTGTACTAGAATGATTTAATGTTGATGGATCTAAAATGCCTGTCATCCTCAATGCCTATAGACTTCGTAGTGCCATCTAGATTGTACCAGTCCCGGTGCAGAAGAACCCCCGTCCTATGGCTTTATACGCTAGAGTTATACATCAACTGAATAACTTCTCTAAGGACACCATAAAATTCCACTGATTGGCCTTCATGTGTGACGGCGGTCATGACACCACTGTTATGTGTACATAGGGATTTCTCACGGTCAATAGTGCTATACATGACTGCATTAATACTGCAAGCAACATAGACCTGAACTCGGGTATCAGGACCACATGACAGTGCATACAAACATTCACTGACCTCTGTTGGTTTCTCTCTACGCAGCTCCTCGATCTGCACACAAATATGAAACCACCGTCACCGCTAAATTGTCATATAATTCTACCAATGATCGGCCTAACAAAACTAAAATATGCTAATCATGTACATGAGACTTAAACCACGCTGGAAATTCTACTGCTAGCCTACTATCAACATCATCACTTGCTCCTTGTTCCTCTAAAATTTGTCTGTATATTCTGTAGCACATATAAGCATTATTATTGGTAATATTTCATACATAATATAGGAAATAGCAAATCAGCATATAAAAAATCATACTTACTGCACATATGGTCCAACCTCATCGTAGTTATTAAGCACATACCAAGCTAGCTTATTGATTTTGGCTTTATCCTTGATGTCCTTTACCCTAATCTGGCAAATGGGCTTGACACCATGCATGAAAACAGAGGTCTCACCAGGTGCTGGCCCATCATGTGACATATTATCGTCCCGGTTATATCTTGCTTTAACAACGTCCATGAACCTCTCCAAAAATGCCAACATCTCACTTTCTAAGTAAGCCTCCGCAATTGATCCTTCAGGCCTGGCCCTATTCCTTAATAAATTCTTCAACGTGCCCGGTCACCGTTCTATTGGGTAACTCCATCTGTACTATACGGGGCCCCTAAGAAGTGCCTTATCAGGTAGATGGACAGCCAAGTGCACCATAACATCAAAAAAGGCCGGTGGAAAAATCTTCTCAAGCTTACATAAGATGAGTGGGATGTTCCGTTTTAGCTTTTCCATGACTTCTTTCCTCATAGTTCTACTGCACAGTTGCCTGAAGAAGTTCCCAAGTTATGAAAGAGCTTTGTATACACCTTTGGGAACAAAACCTCTTAAGCCTGCAGGTATGATCCTCTAGAGAAGGACATGGCAAGTATGTGTTTTCAGCTTTCCAACTACCTTGGTACCATCTGAACTTATGGATTTTGCCAGGTTGGCTGCATAACCAAATAGAAACTTGACACCTTTAAGGAACTTGCAAAATTCTGCTCTGTGTTTTTCCGTCATGACATAGTGAGCTTCTGGGAATTTAAGCAAGGTGCCTTGCTGCACGTCTTGATATTGAGGCCTTATGTTCATATCATGAAATCTAGCCTAGCGTTCGTTGTGCCCTTTGTCTTGCCCTCCACTTTCAGCAATGTCCAAAGAATGTTTTCACATATGTTCTTCTCGATGTGCATGACATCAAGATTGTGTGGTAGCAATAGGTCCTTCCAATACGACAGCCCCCACCAAGCAGATTTTCAATTATAAATCACTGGCTCTTCTCCATGCTTTCGTTTCCTTTTTCCACTGTGCTTACCTGGGTAGACATCTTTCACCTTCTTGAGTTTCTCAAGGACCTCCTATAAGGTGAACTTTTCTGACGCATCTTAGTCCTCAGTTTCTCCATCAAAATCCAAGCTCTTCCTCCAAGGGTGATCCCTAGGAAGGTAACGACGGTGTCCAAGGTAGCCTAGCTTCTTTCTTAGGCTCCTTGACAATGGATTTTTGTCGTAATAAATACATGCATAATAACCTTTTGTAGTTCGGCCTGACAAGGTGCTCAATGCTGGAAAATCATGTATGCACGAAAGCACGACAGCGCGCAGAGTGAAGCCTTTCTTATTATCACGATGTAGTACATGAAAAGTGTCGACACCCTTCCATAGTTCTTTCAGTTCTTCTATAACAGGCTCCAAGAATACATCAAAATCCTTTCCTAGAGAGGTTAGGCCTGGGGTCAGTAGAGAAATAAAGCAATTCAATTGGTTCACACATTCCCATGGTGGCAGGTTCAGAGGCGTTACAAGAACAGGCCACATACTATATGTCGAGCTCAAGTTGCCAAATGGATTAAAACCATCTGTGGCAATGGCAAACCTCAAGTTCCTTGGATCATCTGCAAAAGTTGGGTGCTTTCTATCAAAGTCCTGACATGCCTCCCCATCTGCTGGATGGCTCATTTCACCAGTATTCTTCTCTCGCTTAGTCTTGTGCCATTTGGCATCCGCTGTTGTTCCTCGAGCAGCAAAATCCTCTGCAACCTCGGTATTAGAGGAAAATGCCTCAAAACCTTATGAGGAACCTTCCTGCTACCATCTGCATCCTCCCATCTAGACTCTTTTCATTTTGGGCACGCTTGTAATTCCTCACGATCACCCTAAAACAACACACAGTTGTTCTTGCACACATGGATACTTTAATAGCCTTGTCTTGATTCTTGAATATATTTGCGTGCCTCCTCACATGATTTTGGTACGTTGCTACTAGGGAATGCATCTGACATCAATGCCAATAGTGCATCAAAATAGTTGTTGCTAACTTGATAGTGGAACTTGATATAGAGCAACATGACAAGGAAGGAGAATCTTGAGAAGGTAGATCCATAAGAAACTGATTGCTTCAACTCATCCAACACTCTTTCAAACTTTGGGACTCTTCTAGCCCACTCTTTAGATGTCAATAGGTTTTGAACTAAATCATCAAAATCTGGTAATATGTTATCGTCATGGTCCTCCTGCTCCTCCTCCTTTGCAATCCAACCATCATGATGAGATCCATGCACATCTGATGGCTCTATAATGTCAGTACCTCCTCCCTCTTCCCCATGATGAATCCATGTGGTGTATGTGGGTGACATTCTATGTATAAGTAAGTCATCCTTCACCTCCTGCCAAGTTTTAACCACCTGGTTAAGACAATGTGTACACGGGCAAGGGATCTTTTGCTCTGGGTATTTTTATTTAACCATATCCATGAACTCTTCAACTCCTACGATGAACGTCGACAAGAATGGTCTCCCATTAGGAATCCAGGATCTATCCATCTGTTGCAGCAAAAGTATGCAAAGTCCATTAGAGTTTCGACCATTGGGTGGACAATGGCAAAACTAGCATTAGAACAAAGCATATAGTGTTTAAGAGCACTAATCTGTGCATTTGTTCATATCATACTATTAGACAGTCTAGTTTTCTATTTTTGTGTGACAAATGCATTGATTTCAATTGAAATTCATACAGAATAGCCTTTTATGTGTTCTTTACTTTATCGTGTATAGAAAATGGAGTTCTATAATCACAGAAGAAGGTACTCATACCTTTGTTCTACAAACTGGCACGGCCCGGCTACAAGCCGCCTCTGCCGCGGCACACACCTGACCATGTGGATGCCAATGCCGCCATGCTCCACCGGGAGAGCCCCGCCACACCACCAAAATGATGCCTAAGCCACCACACTAGACCAGGGTCCTCCGCTTCCACTTCCGTCGCTGCCGCCGCAAGTCCAGCGGGCACATATTTGTTTCCACTTGTAGGGGATATATCAAATTTAGGTCAACCTATAGGGCATCCACACAACCAATAGGATACTATAGCTACTCCAAAGAGATGTTAGCACAGCCAGGTGTCTATCGCAATGGTAAAGACGCTCCAATCCTTGGTCTAGATCCCGTGTTCGACTCCTAGGTATCAGACCTTTTTTGAGAAATTAAACCCCGACGGCACACATGGTACAAGTGACACGCAAACCATCGGATCCCACAGGTTGGATGGAGATGAAGAAAGGTCCCACAGGTATAGGTACATGTGACACGTAAGCCATCGGGTCCCATAGGTTGGATGTAGAAGGATTGAGCGGAGACTTTTATGACGAATTGCAAGCATCAAGTGACACGCAAGCCATTGGGTCCCACATGTCAGATGGAGATGGGCTGTCGGGTCCCATAGGTCGGATGGAGATGGTCCGTCGGGTCCCACAGGTACACATGACATGTAAGCCATTGGGTCCCACAGGTCAAATGCTGAAGGGTCCTATAGGTACACGTCGGATGGAGAAAGGACCGAGCGGAGACTTCTATGATGAATTGCAAGCATCACAGATGAGTAACTGTAGGTCCCACAGGTACACGTCAGATCAAGAAGCATCCCATAGGTACATGTCGCATGGAGAAAGGATCAAGAGGAGACTTTTATGATGAATTGCAAGCGTCACAGATGAGTAACTGCAGGTCCCACAGGTACACGTCGGATGGATAAAGTACCATGTGGAGATCTATGATGAAGCCATTCATTATATATCGAATATTGTCCATCATAGATGTGTAATTAGTTCAATGACGATGCCCCATTCGTCGTAGTTTTAAAGGAGATCGTCACAGATGAGTCGCACGGGTGATCTGTGACGAAACCCTACGCTATTCTATGATGTTTTTTATGACGATGCCTGATTTCATCATAGAAATGGAGGGTTGTAGGATCGTCACCACTGATCTATGACGAAATAGAAATATTCATCATAAAAAGCGCTCTTCTATGACGGTTTCGGATTCGTCATTAAGATTTTCGTCATAGAAGTGGGTATTTCTAGTAGTGTGTGACAGAGTCATCGGACCATTGGCTTGGGCCCAATGCTCACTTGTGTCATTGCTAGGATGCAGTTAGGGTTTGTAGGACTCAGACCTTGGCCCTTAGATCCATTAGACCATGCACCGCTTGTTATGTATGCCTAAGAACATGATCATTCTAGTTTATGTTTGGTTAGAGGGATAGAGTTATTCTAGTTTTTTGTTTTGTTGGAATGATTTAATTAGTGGGATGGAGTGGATGAGAGTTCTAAACATAGTTAGGCAAAATAACATGTGGGCCCACTTTTTGTTATCTCATATCAAAGTCACCATCTGTAGTTCCGCACCAAGGAGGTTGCCTGCGCCCACCGAAGGAAGGCCGTGTCGAGGACCTGCCACCGACAAAGGCTGTGTTGGGGACCCCATGCCGAGGAAGGCCATGCTAGGGGACCTCCATGCTAGAAGAGCCCATGTCTAGGGACCTCAGCACCGGCCGAGAAGGCCACGCCAGCGTCGGGGAGGCCATGACAGCGGAGCATATGCCGAGGACACGCTAGGACCTCCAGCGTCGGGGAGGCCATCCGTGGTGAGGACCTTTATGCTGAGGGGAGCCGTGCTAGGACCTCCATGCCAAGGAGGTCACCTATGCTTGGAACCTTCACGCCGAGGGCGTCACGCTAGGGACCTCCATGCCAGGGAGGCCGCTTTATGTGCCAAAAAGTTCACTCTCACCGGGGATCTCCGCGTTGGTGAGGAGCTTGCCTGCCCAGTCGTTAATTGAGCTTCCAAGAAGGAGTAGAGGAACAATGACATGAAGGTGGGATGAACCTATCTAGCCTTTTCGATGGGATGAGTTTGCCCCTAGATTTGCCGAAATATTCCAGGTGGGATGTCCCTGACTCTGTATGTCTTCCAACCAAACACCTACAAAACCGATTCATCCCATCCCCATCCCACTTGATCCTCCCAACCAAACACTACCTAAAGGTGCCCGCCCTGGGTGTGGCCTAGAGGCCCCTTTAGTTCTGTTTGGTGTCCCATTTAGTCCGTGTTGCCTGACCTAGGACTAAAGGGTGGGGCCTCTAGTCCCAGATACACAGTCTTGGTTGGGAAACTAGGACTAAAGGGGTTTCCAACCGGGACTATAGGTCCTTTCTATACTAGTATATGTGCTGAGATGGAGGAGAGAGAAGATAAACCAGTCGCAAACTTACAACCAACTAAGACTCGGACGACAAGAGAAGGTGGACCATGTATTAATGGTGGACTCTAGTGGCAATGACTTTGACCACAATTACTTGGGCGCATCGCCGTTGGGCTCCCCAAAGTTGGTCATGCCGCTGGTGGCAACGTCTCTGACCATGACTGCTAGGGCACAAAACCGTCAGGCTCCCATGAGTCGGTCACGCCACCGGTGGCAATGTCTTCGACCACAGTTGCTAGGGAATGCCACCACCGACAACTTCTCTAACTAGAACAACTCGGGCACACCTGCAAGTGACATCTACGACCATGACTATTGAGGCTTGACACTACTAGGCTCACC